>OX453080.1:9616563-10816563 GCA_949699795.1 Spicauda simplicius | reverse complement strand
TTTTATCACAATAGACTTTTTCTTATACGTTTAATCATTTCGTGATTATTTGGATGCATTTAAAATACTTAACATTGACGCAAATAATTAAAATACGTCCACCAATTTGCACTTGGCCAGTGCGGTGGACTATGGCCTATAACTCTCTCATTCTGAGAGAAGACCCGTGCCCAGCAGTGGGACAATAATGGGTTGAAATAGTTAATATTTTTCATACACATTATTTATTTTTTTGGTTATTTCGATGCATTTAAATGAGTATTTTTCACAACAATAATCAAAATGGACCGTTCTGAGTGTGATTTTGAGAAAACAACATTCAAAGCAATGGTTTTTGTTGTTTGAAAAATGATTTCATGCATATAATGCAAATCACCGTTGATATTTCATTTCTATAAGTATTTTTACTTAACATTACTGCGTAAACATTTCTATAAGTATTTTAACATTACTGCATATATTATTAATTAAATGATCCTATTTTGTAACTAGACAATGCCTTTTTTTATTTATTTTAAATCGGTTTATATAAAACCAAATGAACCTGAAATGTGTAGAAAAATCTGGTATATTATTTTATTTATGCAAAATGTTTAAATGTTTAAGGAATTCAAATGTTTTTTCTGTAAATATATTAAAAATAGAAAATGTGTATATAATTCTAAATACGCTTAACTATAAAATGCATAGAGTGTAGAAAGAACGTTGCAAAGTTGAAGATTGATAAGCTCGCGCTATCAGTAACGGACAGCCTACATTGGCATTCGTACCTCCTTCCTGTATGCTGAACAGACTCTGTAACACAAAACCAGACAGACGTACATGTTTTAGAAGTAATAGATAGTAGTATTGTTTTACGATGCATGTATTTTATTTGTTTTATATTAGGGATTCAATTATGTGAAGAACAGTGATAGCCTAATAGTTGAAACTTGTCCTCTCAATTGAGAGGTCCGAGGTTCAAACCCAGGCACGCACCACTGATTTTAATATAATGAATACATAATGCCATCTACAGTTTAGTCCTATGTACATTACAAAGACTATACACTCAGATCCACAGCTGGGCATATAGCAGAAGTTTGTTACAATTCCTCAAAATATTAAGTGTTTATGTTGTCACCCAAAAGTGCCAAGTACATAGCAAGATTTGACCAAAAACGTACAACGTACATAAACAAATAATTTAGTATACAATCAACTTAAAAAAAACAATAAACTTGTATTAAGCAGGTGGTACAACCAGTGTAGTTTGACCGGGGAAGTACCACCGCCACACCTATTTCTAGCGTGAAGCATTCCTTGTGTTTCGAAGGAAGGGTGTGGTTGCCGGCATACTTTCACACGAGGCGACCATCATAGTCCTCGGGAGTAGCAATGCATCTGTGATTGACTTCAGATAGAACCCATGTTCTATTTGAAGTTGCTTACAGATGTCCATGGGTGACAGTGACCTCTTACCATCAGGTGAACTGTATGCTCGTTTCCTATTTCAATCAGATAAAAAAAAATTAAATGATTGATCTAACATTAAATTATAATAGAGTAAATCAAACATTTTAAAAATACACCAAAATATTTTTAAACCGAATCGTTCGATCGACAATCAAAGAGGAAAAGACGATAAACTTTTTTGCCATTACCAATTTAAATATCGAAACATACCTATTATAATTTGCTTAAATTTTCCCGTCGAAGGCAACTCTTCTGAGTATATTTTATCCAAACCGTACTTTCAATCTAAGTCATTACGCAATTACGTCTGAAGTGACGCTTATCAGATAACGGTTGATCGCACAATCGGCGTTAATTATAACTAGTTTGCGGTCCCACTGCCCTTTACTCCCTTCGTAATTAACCTGGCCGCTCGTTGATACGCGCTACTCTTACGCTGGGTACTGACTTGGCATTGGAATATTATTATTATCTAACCATATGTAATGTTACATTAACAATGTGTTACATTAACATTACATATGGTTAGAAAAAGTATTTTTAACAAATCAAAAATGCGTTGCGAATTATTATTAGATAGCCATGAAACATTTAGGCTATTATCGTTTGCCGTTTGGGCTGTAACGCGTGCCAAAAAATACGACTGAAATTTACTTATTCATTTAACTATTACTAATTTATTAATTTAATTACGCAATTTACGTTTGAAGTGACGCCAGTTATCAGATAACGGTTAATCGGATGATCGGCGTTAATTATAACTAGTTTGCAGTCCCACTGCCCTTTAGTCAGTTCGTAATTAATCTGGCCGCTCGTTGATACGCGCTACTCTTACGCTGGGCACTGACTTGGCTTTATGATATAATGTAACATTACAAATGGTTAGAAAAATTATTGTTCCTACAAATGGCCATAACATTGAAGCTTGCTTTTATTGTCCATGTTTTTTTTTTATAATACTGAAGTAGCAAACGAGCATGCAGTCCACCCGATGGTAAGTGGTCACTGCCACCCATGGACATTTGTAAGCAATTTCATATAGATCATAGGTTTTACCTGAAGTCAATCATAGATAGGTTGCTACTCTCGAGGACTATGATGCTTCATACAAAAGAGTGCCGGCAACCACACCCTTCCATCGAAACACAAGAAATGCTTCACGCTAGAAATAGATGTGGCGGTGGTACTTCCCCGGGCGAACTACAGTACTTCTACCACCTTTTGAAAAATTTAAAAACCAAGATGGTTAAAAAGAAAAGGAATATTTAACAAAGAAAAAAGACAAACCCGCTGAGTTTCTTGTCGAATTTTCTCAGTTGACGTCGTGTTTAAGTGGTAGTGTAAAAAAAGATAACGTAACTAAAACGAGCCATAGGCACTCTACGCCTCTACAATATAAAGACAGACATACATTTAATTCGCTGTCGTTCGTGTTAATTGTCATTCGCTCACCGTTAGCGTCGAGCTTTTTAACAAACTAGTCACCCGTAGCATCGGCCGAAATTCGACCGTAATTTAAATTAAAAAACTAAACTTCATATTGTCCAAATTAGTACGAATATTTCTCTAATTCAAATCAAATGTCATCTGACATTCTTGACGTTGTGTCTTTTCATAGTAAGACATTGAATGTTCTATTTCATTTACTAAGTACATATGTGTTTGTGACAAATGCAAGGCAGTGTGTGTAATGTGTTTTTAGTTGATTTTATGTATGAAAAATGCATTATTTGAAAAAAATATTAACATTCTGCACTCCTTCTCTACGTCCACTATAACCGTGCAAAATTTCATACTAATCCGTCCGCGGCATATTACTTAAAAATCCGTCACAAATTTTTGCTTCACGTATTAATATAATAATATATGAGTCAGGTCAGGCGTAGCAGAGCTGTTAGGCATCATACCCCTTGAATATAAGAAATGTTCAAAACATTTCCTATTTTGAATTCGTAGACATTCATAATTTTAATGGTCATATTTCAATGTTTGTGTACTTCGTGTTTTCATTGCACTCATGTTGAGTATATGTGTAGTGTTCATAGAACGCGTCTTAAACAATATTATAAGAATTAGAGCACCATTGTTATGCACATTTTTGCCGTAAGAATATAGATTACATTACATCAGAGTAGAAATTCCCAGTCGGTACCAACCTTATGTTGCTCTTTGAGTGACTGATTCAGCAGATACTTAAGGGTACTTAATTACAAGATGGTAGATTTTTTTGTTTCTATTGTGACCATGTCTAGCTGATATTTTTAACAATGTAATAGATTTGTTGGCGTGGCGGAGAAGTTACCACACCGGTCTGATACGCAGGACTAATAGGAGAATAATAAATTTAGACTTCTATTCTGGCTATGGTATAACACTATAGCCGCGTCTTTGTGTCTATATACCACAAGACATCCTAATGCGGATCAATAAATGTAGACAGTCTTATAAAAGTGTCGTTCATGGGCTATACATTATGAAACATTATGAAAGAATACCGAAGATACTAAGTTTTCAGCCAGTCTGAAAAACAAGCCCAGGAATTTGCGCCTGGTACGTAAGGTTTGCCAGGACGAATAGAAACATTTAAAAAAAAATATGACCCTAAAGATTTTCACCGACAATGCTGCAAAATTGCACCACCTAATTACACACACTTAGACCATTATTTAAACTCATGACGTAACCCGAAGCCAAGTCCCACGCCTCCATTACATCACAGATTGAGATCTCGTGACGTCACTCATCTGATCCGCTATCCGAACGTGAACTAGTTCGTTGCAGCTCCAATGACCTATGCGACCCTGGTAATTAGCTTGATCTGGTGGTTGCTAATTCTAACAGATAAAGGAAAGAGTAGACCTAATTCTCAATGCAGACAAATAAATGAAGAGAATTTAATTCAAATAGACAAAGTAAAGAACGGACTATTAATTCTCAACCAAAGCTAAGAAATTAACAAACATGTTAAAGGTAGAAAGAATATTGTTCTTTTTTTTTTAAATATTGAAGTAGCAAACGAGCATGCTGTCCACCTGATGGTAAGTGGTCACCGCAAACAACAATGTAAGCAATTTCACTTAAAACATAGGTTCTATCTGAAGTCAATTACAGATGCGTTGCTGCCCAGGACTAGGATGGTCGCCATTAAAAGTGTGTCGGCAACCACACACTTCTACTAAACGCAAGTTGGTAATTTCACGTTAGAAATAGGTTACATAGCATCATAATTTATTCTCAGTCCTCCAAAATATCTTGCTTGTAAGTATATATTATGTGATTTTTATTTTATATCTATATGGAAATAGAATAGACATGAATATTAGAAAACGTAAAAGGTAAATACATGCAAGTACAGTCATTAATATCGACACACGCTCAGGAAATTCAATTATATCATTTCATAATTACTTAAGTACTGAGGAAGATTTATTATAATATGCTTCATAATGTAACAGCGTTACGACTATGAGGAGTCTTTACACTTAACGGACCAAATTGGTACAAGAAAAATCTATAACGTTTTACATTAGATTGAAGTAGCAAACGAGCATGCAGTCCACCTGATGGTATGTTGTCACTGCCGCCCTGCGACATCTGTAAACAACGTCATACAGAACATGGGATTCTATCTGAAGTCAATCACAGATGCGTCGCTGCTTCCGAGGACTAAAATGGTCGCCTCAAAAAAGTGAGCCGGCACCTACACCCTTTTACCGAATGAAGAATTCCTTCACGCTAGAGATAATTTTGGTGGTGATACACCTCCTAACTATATTCAAATTTATTAAGCGTAACATCCTCTATCTTTGCTCTAACACTCTAACAGTTCGCGAAGTATTGTCCCACTGCTGGGCATGGGTCTTTTCTCAGAATGAGAGAGTTTTAGGCCGCTATCGTCCACCGCGCTGGCCAAGGGCGAATTGGTGGACAAACCTCCGAGAACTTTTGAGAGAACTTTCGAGAGGGCAAGTTTCAATCATTAGGCTCTCTCTAATAAAAAATAGATTTCCAACATGCCTTCTAACATTTTATTTACATTAATGATAGACCGACAAGTATTTTAACTTATTTGTATAGATTGTTTCTTTCTATCCGAATCAAAATAGTGACCGATTTATTGCCGATAAATGTGATAAATCCCTTATAACGTTGGGTTGGGCTCGGTTAAACAATAGAGCAATCATAAGGCGTGGGCATCCGTTATTGTTATGGTTATCGTTCTGACATTAACTCATTATGTAATAGTCGTGGAGCATAAAGTAGCTACTCCCTTTGGTCTCGGGCATAACCCTCTTTCTAAAGATGTTGTAAAATGTAACAGGAGTTCAACTCAGGATTTAGAGAGCGCATCCTCTTGAAACTTATTTAGCAAGTTTGTTTAAGATAAGATGCCGTCCCTGTAGTTCCGTGATTAGAAAAGGGCTACGGTATTTCCTGCCTGTCGTAAGAGGCGACTAAAAGGGGCTTCCGGGGTTGCAGACGGCTAGAGTGGGAGCTCGAACCGTTCGGTCAGGCGACTCCGCGAAGGACGACGGTATATGTTGTCTCATACTGTCGTAAAGACCAGAAGACGTCGACTCAGAGGACTCCGGTTGCGGTCCTTCGGAGATCCCGGAGTCCTCTGTGTACCGCTGAGGACGGTCACCGGGTTTGTGGGGGGGTAAATATCCTACCTAGCCCTGCGTCGTTGCCACAGCGTCACGTACCTATTGAAGGTGTCCCCCTCGAGGTTGTATTAACAGTAATTTTAAGGGCTGGTCAACGGATTTAATAACCTGTTCCGTTTAAAAGTAGACTATTATTTTATTATATTAATACGTGAAGCAAAAATTTGTGACGGATTTTTAAGTAATATGCCGCGGACGGATTAGTATGAAATTTTGCACGGTTATAGTGGACGTAGAGAAGGAGTGCAGAATGTTAATATTTTTTTCAAATAATGCATTTTTCATACATAAAATCAACTAAAAACACATTACACACACTGCCTTGCATTTGTCACAAACACATATGTACTTAGTAAATGAAATAGAACATTCAATGTCTTACTATGAAAAGACACAACGTCAAGAATGTCAGATGACATTTGATTTAAATTAGAGAAATTTTCGTACTAATTTGGACTATATGAAGTTTAGTTTTTTAATTTAAATTACGGTCGAATTTCGGCCGATGCTACGGGTGACTAGTTCTATTTAATACATATGACCTTCAGTGACAACCCTTAATATTAAATCCATAAATATGTAAGTTTACAGTCATTGACACAGGGTGAAGTTTTTTTTACCAATTTGTAAATATTATATAATTAAGATGATGGTTTTTAATTAAATTGAACTATTTTCAATCTTACTGTGTAGTATTTATAATCTACTAGTTAACCTGGCGAACTTCGTTCCGCCTAAAACTCAAAAATGTAAAATTATCAGTGTTTCTCTACTATATTATACATGTATTATACATAAGAACCTTCCTCTTGAATCATTCTATGTATTAAAAAATACCGCATTAAAATCCGTAGCGTAGTTTTAAAGATTTAAGTATACATAGGGACAGACAGCGGGAAGCGACTTTGTTTCATACTGTAGTGATTCACTGATAATATTAGGCCATTTTGATATTGGTTACGGTGGCCACTAACCCTAAACAGACACATTTGTAAACGCAATATAAACAAAGCCATCAAGGAAACGTTGAAATCGCGTGGCAAATCGCGATGCGCACGCGCCGATTACGAAATATTGCGTGCCTTGTTTGTGCTGTACAGTTTTAGATCTTGTGATATAGATTGGAGTAAATACAAATTGTACCAATGCATACCTAATTATAATATCAGGTGGTCACGGCACATGGTTTTTACCCAAGGAGCTCAATTTTATTTTATCTTCTAGAGTTCTAAGTTATCTATATATTAAAACGTGAAGCCAAAACTTGTGATTCGTTTTTAAGATATAAAAGACACTAATTAAGCATAATACCCCTAATTAATTAATTTTATTTTTTAATTTCATACCCCTCCGCAAACGGCGGGGTATGAAATTACGCACTGATATAGTTGATGTAGAGAAGGATTGCGCAATTCTAATATTTTTTTCAAATAACGCATAAAACATACATAAAATCAACTAAAACACATTACACTCATTACCTTGCATTTGACATAAACACATACATAATAAATGAAATAGAACATTCAATGTCTTACTATGAAAACATATAACGTCAAAAATGTCAGATGTCTTTGTCAAAATACCCGCTATTGCTTTTAAATGCAGCTTAGTTAATAAACCTCGTTTTACCTTTAACGGATGCGTTCAAAATAACTTAAAATTTATTACAATTCATTTAAATTAAAAAATATTGGTGCTACTTTGGACAATATGAAGTTTAGTTTTCTAATTTAAATTACGGTCGAAATTCGACGAGTGACTAGTTCTTAGAACTTTGCGAAGATGTCGATTACTGTGTTCTATATTACAAGGGCAGTTTAGGGATGATTATAGACAGACAGACGACTAAAGCGATATGTAGTTACGATAAGTGGCGTGCTTACACGGTGATTATCGTGTTCAAACAAACGGACCATCACTATCATAGGTAAATATGACATTTCCTTTCAAATTACAGATAAGATGTCTTACAAAGCGTGGTCAATGAACAAATAGAGATGTGGCAAGAATGTTATCTGATGCAGTTTGCATAAAGGACCGGAAATATTTGCCATATAATTTCAAACGGTGCATGAGAGGTGACTTGGCAAACACGCATGGGGTTCCAGGTTCGATCCTCGACCGAATAACCTTTTATTAACGCTTCACACTCATAGCCCCACACTAAGATTTCCTGTGTTGTGGGTGCCACGGACAACACACAAGACAAGGACAAGACCAAGAACGGAAAATTAAACTCATCATTCAAATTTCCGCCTCGCTGGAAATCGAACCCAGAACCCTCGGATTAGCGGTCCGGCGTGTTAACCAATGCGTCAATAAATTTAATTGTTCTGTGTCTGGTTGTTTGTGTAGTCCTCAGTGTTCGTGGCATCGAATGCACTCACATTAAGCAATATCAAATTCATTGTGTTTATAGGTTGTGCTTAAACACCTTCTTGCTTAGACTTCCGTGGCAAAAAAGGGGTGATCCATTACCCCTTTTCTTGCCACATAATAGCAGTATGGCTTCAAGGCGGTAGAACCCGTGTAGTTGGACCGGGAAGTACCACCGCCACACCTATTTCTAGCGAGAAGCAATTCTTGCGTTTCGATAGAGTCGTGTGGTTGCCGGCACACTTTCACATGAGGCCACCATCATAGTCCTCGGGAGTAGCAACGCATCTGTGATTGACTTCAGATGGAACCCATGTTCTGTATGTAGTTGATTACAGATGTCCATGGCGGCAGTGGCCACCATCACCAGTGTTACCATCAGGTGGACTGCATGCTCGTTTGCTACTTCAGTCTAGACTAGTCTAGTGTAGTCAGGACTATCGAAGGAGTTTTATAAATCATCACAACATTTGACAAACAATTCGTGCTCTATACGTCATTAAGCGTTGCCTCTATTTTGTTTCACAAAAACAGCCAAAGATAATTCATCTATTAGGGCAGTAACTGCAGTATTGGTAAGACTTTCGCAAATCACGTCTGATCATTACAAGATGCATCTCGTGCGTGGATAGTCCATAGTTGTGTACGAAATTTCCTACGCGGAACTATTGTTTTTGTAAATGATTGTCAAATACGTAATAACTACTACTTACTACTTCGAGTACTTGCCTATTGTAATCAAATCTTCTTTCTTCTTCTTTATAAAAATGAATGTTTGTCTGTATGTCCTTTATAGAATCGTAAACTAATATTTTTATCATGTGATGATCTTTAGCAAAGTTGTTGAGCTCGCGAAGGTTTCTGGGGATTTTTTTTGTGATGGCGTAGCAACGCGCTCAGGGTACAGCTAGTACGTTATAGATACTAAATATTTTGGTATAAAGAGAAGCGCACGTTACTTATATATTTTTCTATGTTTACGATAAAGTCCCATTCATTTAAAAGGGGCAGAATTCTTTCTGATATGACTTCTGGGGCATTACTGCTACACCTAATTCTGCTTAATAAAAGTGGGGATACGCGCTGCTGAATTCTGCTTTGAAGGGACTGGTGCGTTGCTTTCCCTGACGATTAGGTCGAATAAGTTAGATCTTCCCTGTAGTTCCGGGACCAGAATAGGGCTACGGTATCCCCTGCCTGTCATAAAAGGTGACTAAAACGGGCTTCCGGGGTTGCGGACGGCCAAAGTGGGAGCTTGAACCGTCCAGCCAGGCGATCCCGGGAAGGACGGCGGTATGTGTGGTCGCATGCCGTCATAAAGACTAGACGGAGCGGTGGGCCCAGCCACTCATCTAGCCCAATGGGGTAATGCGCTCAGAGGATCCCGGTTGCGTTCCTTTGGAGATCCCGGAGTTCTCTTTGTAGCGTCGGGGACGGCCACCGGGGGAGTTTTAGTGCGGTAAATCCCACATAACCCTGCGTCGCTCCCACGGCGTGGGGTACCTTTTGGAAGGTTTTCTCCTCGAGGGCAAAAAATAATAAGTCAGAAGGCCTCGGATAAGCTATGTCACTTAGAAAGGAAAAAACTTTATTGCTTTAAGCCCATAATTTAAACACATTTGAAAGGTTACCTACCACCTTTCAAATATATTTAAATTATACCCGATCCGGGAGATACCACCGCGACACTTATTTCTAGCGTTAGTAGTCCTTGCATTTGGTTGGTATCCACACGTAATTTAGTAAGCATCTAATGTCGCGAACGTTGCTGATTTATTGGTTTTTCTACTATTCCGAAAACCGATTAACGCGCCTCCTTTTATTTATAAGTGCCCACTTACACACTGACACGAAATGATATCCGAGTCTGCCAACCCTAGAAGTCTAAGACTTGAATAAAACAAATAAACCACGCCTGAAAAGATACGGCGTGTGATAGATAAAGAGCAGCCATCTTTCTATTGCGTAACGGTTCGAGTATCGAATTTCGAGCTTCGGCTTATCTTTGTAAAGCTCGGTATTAAGTGGCCAGGGTCTCCTAGACTATGATACTGTAATGGAGTAATTTAAACTCTAATGTCACGAAAATAAGGTCTATTTTTAAGTATAATTGTAGGAGAAAGCAACTGATGTATAGTCTAGGCGTACGCTTCCCGATGTAGTCATGCAAATTATTATCACTTTGACCTGGCTTGTGGGCGGTGTTGTATAATCTTTATTTATTACGGTGAACTCTACGTATCGATGGGAGATCTGTGCATTCTACTTTAGTACTTTTTATTGTTTTGTTAGGGTTCCGTATACAAAGTTTAAAAACGGGATCCTGTTGCTAGGTCTCCGCTGTTCGTCTGTCTGTCACCAGGCTATATCTTATGAGCCGTGATAGCTAGACTAGACTGTTGAAATTTTCACAGATGTTGTATTACCGTTGCAGCTATAGGAACAGATAAATGAAAACAGAAAACATACATTTAACAGGGACTCTCATACAAAAAACACTTTTTATTGAGTGACGAAAACACGCGATAGCGTCTTAGCTAAATGGAACCTTTGTGCGCGAATCCGACTCGCACCTGACCACTTTTATTTTATGACATATAAAATAATAAATCGAATAACAAAAACGTTTCTGTTAATAAAATTAACTTCGGTATGCAAAATTGATATCAGGAATTCATATTAGAATTATCGACAAAATAAAAAAAAATACAGTCGAATTGAGAACCTCCTTTTTGAAAGTCGGTTAAAAAGTGCATTTCTTAATATTGCTCGTACTTAATATAAGTCCTCCAAACATTTTTGTACAAAAATATACGACACGAAATTTCCTTTTTTATTATATTGACCATAGCTCCGTAGCTCACCTCAGTGCATATATATGTATATTATGCGGCTACCAACGCTTTAAGTGCATTCAAGTGTCTTACATACGTACATAGCAGCGTAAAACAGCCTTTTCCTATATACCGTGCCCTTGAGTTCAATTCGAGCTCAGTAGGTATTTGACACTGTTTATGACCTGCTGGTACATTTATGTTAGTGTAGTTTCAAGGTGGTAGAACGTATGGTTTGACCGAGGAGGTACCACACCTAGCGTGAGAGATTGTGTTTTGGTGGAAGGGTGTGGTTGCTTTAATATGAGGCGATTATCTTAGTCTTCGGGGGTAGCATCGCATAGTGAAGGTTAGACAATTCTGATGGGATTTATTATTAAAACTAGGTCGCGCGAATTTCTTTCCGCCTAAAAGTCTAAAATCTAAAAATATAAAGTGTTTCTCTACTTTATTATACGTGTTTTATACATAGAAACGTTCCTCTTGAATCACTCTATATATTAAAAACTACATGGCAATCCGTAGCGTAGTTTTAAAGATCTAAGCATACAAAGGGACAGACAGCGACAAGCGACTTTGTTATAAACCATGTATTGATTATTTAATTAATCAAGGCTTGCTACATTCACTGCCTCACAATAGAAATTTCTCCTGTGTCATGGGTGCCATAGACACGCACGAATATAAATTTTTCATTCAGTAATCTGTCTGACCGGGGATCGAGCCCGGAACTTCGTTCCGCCGTGGAAGTTGTTATAAGCAAAAATAGATGAAGCAATGATCCTTTCGTATCACATATAGTTTTACTTCAAAACATAAAATAAAAATATGTTTCAATGTATTGAGAGAATCTATTGAGATTCTAGATTCCATTAACATATTATTTTGATTCAAAATGTCAATAAACTCTGAGACAATTCAAAACAGGTTTTGGTAAATGACCATTGCATAATAGAGATGAGCAGGTGGGTGTGGGCAACATTTTTGTATGAATTAGCATCTTCGTATTAAGATGTAAGACATATAGAAATGTGGGTTGTATAACGTTTGCTTAGAGTTGATGTAAATATATTTATAAACAACAGTGTTAAGAGCTGTTATGGTTTGGTAAGGGAGTGAAACTTATGCGAGGCGTTCCAACTCAGTCCTCAGTTATAGCAACGCATCTAATCTTATCTAGGGCTGCTTATAGTCCTGTAGTTTCGGGATCAGAATAGGGCTACGGCATCCCCTGCCTGTCGTAAGAGGCGACTAAAAGGGGCTTCCGGGGTTGCAGGCGGCTAGAGTGGGAGCTCGAACCGTCCGGTCAGGCGATCCCGGGAAGGACGGCGGTATATGTGGTCGCATACTGTCTTAAGACGGCCACCGGGGGGTTTTAGTGCGGTAAAAATCCCAAATAACCCTGCGTCGCTCCCACGGCGTCGGGTACCTTTTGAAGGTTACCCCCTCGAAAACAAAAAAAAAAGATATCAGATTGACTGCATGCAAAAAAACACATGCTTTCTAGGATCATATCCCCACACTAGGATTTTCTCCTGTGTCGTGAGTACCATGGACACACACAAAGCGAATACACAAACACCCAGACCCAGAAAATGAATCCAAACGGATCATTCAGTCAGATGGACTGCATGCTAGGTTATTACTCCTTTAACATAGAATAAAATTCATCTATCTGCTTTGAAGGACCATACAAGTAGCGGTTGCTGTCTGTATTAGTTTCAAAGCAATTGTTTTACTTAATATATTGTTATAATTGACGTATATTGAATAAAGTCGTTATCAACTCTACCTATTACCCAAAATACCCTAAATTACGGTACCCAAATAATCTCGTTGTACCCCATTATTCATTAAGACTTTGAAAAAAGAATGCATACTATATGGCTGTAAAATAAAAATAAATAAATAACCTGATTCCGCAAAACAATTGTCATATAAGGAGCTTAAAAATAATATGACAAGATGGTTACTTATTAAATGTTTTTATTGTATATAACGAAGTGGGAGTGTGAAGTGTGACGTCAGGATGGCCAGGAGTCTTCATTATTTTCCTTTCTTGAAGATTTCAAGTAAAACACAGGCGTAAAATTCTTCGATTTATTCACAATAGAGGAGGTCCGATCGCTTCGACGGTTAAACAAGAAATCTTTCTACCGGCGTTCGCTCGCCTTTTTATAACAATGTTTGGTGGTGTGACAATAACAAATTTATGGAGGGTAAACTAAATTACAATTCTAAAAATCATTAAATGTTGGTAATTCAATAAACAAACAATTTTCGATCTTTAAACTAACTAAAATAATTATTATCGGCGACGCTGGTTTTTTTCATAAATACGCGGTGTCGTTCCGACATATAAATGATTATTTAGAAATAAGTGAGATTGACATATAAAATTATAAAGATTTAATTGACATTGATATACATATATTACGACTAGAAATTAGACAGATTGACTTACATAAATGAAGAAATGGTAATGTTAACTGAGAATAATTGTAAATTTAAATTTAAATATATCAATGACATATTTTGCATGCCTTATGGGTAGATTAAGAGGTTGAAATATTTAATTATAAGCCCAATTTGTAAAAACCTTATTCAAAGCAAATAAAAAAAATATTATTATTATTATTGCCTTATTTCAAAAATGAAGTCTAGAAACAAATAATACTCAAAATAGGGGGTAGGAATAACTTTGAGGGCTCCTGACTTTCACTTTATTGACATTTCCGATTCAAATACGTTATTAAAATGAAGAATGTAAATGTATTGATTAATATATATGTTATTCAGTCGCTCATTAAGATGTCGCTCCGTATCCGGCTTGAAGGACCATAAGTGAGTGACGTCCAGTAAGATAAAGTCGGTGTTTCCTGTAAACTTTAGTGCTTTCTGAAGGGTGTGATGCTTCGATTTTTATCGTTGTTTTTAGTTTATTAAAAAATAGTTCAGTCTGTTTAATGGTATGGAGCTACGGCATTTACTATTATAGACGAAGGGTAGATAGGTTGATCTACAATTAGTGCTTGTCAACGGTTCCTCCCCGCAGTTTCGCTGTGACCACGATCCATGTAACTGGGTCGAAATATCGGCAAAAAGAATCCTTAAAGAATTCAAAAACCGCATATCGTGAGTACCCGTTGATTATTAAAATGTATCCATTCCGCCATAATACTAGTCTAAAGTAATATACTTACTATTATGTTTACTTTCAGCGTTAAAGCTAGTTGACACCAAGCAAGCTAGATGACCCGAGTGGCGGAGCGGTTACCATACCGGTCTGACGCGCAATGGGTCCCGGGTTCGATTCACACACTATTTTCGCCAACACATGCCAGGCTCGGTGACTATTGACCAAAACCCCACATTATGGATGAAGTGACTTTCAAATGTATAACGGTTGGATAGAAAGGATAGAACATTATTGTTTGCGCGAACGAAGTCGCGTTGGTTCTGCTAGTAGGTTATATAGTAGCTATATAATTCTTCGTCCCTGTAGTTCCGGGATCAGAATAGGGCTACGACATCCCCTGCCTGTAGTAAGAGGTGACTAAAAGGGACTTACGGGGTTGCAGACGGCTAGAGTGGGAGCTCGAACCGTTCGGTCAGGTAATCCCGGGAAGGACGGCGGTATGTGTGGTCGCATACCGTCGTAAAGACTAGACGGAGCGGTGGGCCCAGCCGCCCATCTGGGAGGAGCCCGATGGGGCAACGCGCTCCTAGGATTCCGGTTGAAGTCGTTTCAAGATCCCGGAGTCCTCCTTTTTAGCGCCGAGGACGGCCACCGGGGGGGTTTTAGTGCGGTAAAAATCCCATATAACCCTGCGTCGCTCCCACGGCGTCGGGTACCCTTTGAAGGTTTCCCCCTCGAGAACAAAAAAATGGCTATATAATTCTTAAATATGACGCCTGCGGCCACGATCCTAGAAAATGTGTTTTTTATTATCTTCAAATATCTGTATGCTATCAAACATTTTTTCGCAGTTGGGTCTTTTTGTTTTAATAATTTAACAATGTCACTTGTTTAGATTGTTCTGTTTTTTTTTTAATTCAATTAATTACATTACAATATTTAAAAGAAAAAAACGTTAACTCAAAGCAAGTAACTAAATTATTAATCAATCACTACATAGTATAAAACAAAGTCGCTTCCATTTGTCTGACTCTATGTACGCTTAGACCATTAAAACTACGCTAAGGATTTAAATGCAGTTTTTTTAATAGATAGAAGAAGGTTTCTATGTATAATACATGCATAATATAGTGGACACATAACACTAATAATTATCGATTTTTGACTTTTAAGCGGAACAAAGTTCGCAGGGTTAGCTAGTGTAAAATAAACTTATAATTAGCTTAAATTCAATAAATATCTGCATTAATGAAGCAAGGTGTATTCAAATAATCCTTTTAACATTAACACCAATTAGACTAGAACCCAGAACATGGGGCTAGCCGCAATAAAATACACGCCTTTTAACCTAAACATTCTAACTCTTGCCTAGGTGTAGATAAAGTGCCTTATTTTGCAAACTAACTGTAAGGAATGCTTATCTTTACCGATCGCGCCAGTGCCGGATTAGCCATATAGCAAGAAAAGCTAATGCTACGGGCCCCGCTACTAGAGCAAGACTAAGTCAAGATACTGGAGCTAACTTTCATTACCATGTAAAAAAAACATGATTGTAATTATATAAAAAAAAAACATGCGTGCGTACAAAGTACACATGTCAGAAGTGAAACTTCTTTGGCGAACTAATTTATAAATCTTGTTTATATTTATACAAATCTAAAACTTTAAATTTCCAAGAATAAGAGGAAGGGAAAAAGGCGTGATACGACGTTCGCTCTCTCTCACTTTTTCTCTCAATCTTTCTCACTCGCTTGCTCCCTACTCTCACTCCACGGCTAGTTGCTCATGCTACGTTCGCCCTGTCTTACTCTCTCTCAATCGGTCTCGATCACTCTCTCTCTCTTTTCCGACACTTCCGTTGCATACCGGCGTGACGTTTCATCTGTAAAAATTTTACCCTCATGCGCCTAAAGAAGTTTCACTTCAAAAATGGTTATAAATAAGAAAAAAGACGAACCCGCTGAGTTTCTTGCCGGATCTTCTCAGTTGAGGTCGTATTCCGATCCGGTGGTAGTGTAAGAAAAAATGTAACTGACTATTTGTAAGTGCCCCCGTAGGCCTATACAAATAAAGACATTTCATTTCATTTCAGAGGAGCCCCGCGGCCCAACACCTACTATTTATAAAAATCAAAAAATAAAAAAATCCTTTAATAACAAACGGGTAAATTATACAGTTCATGGGATCTCCCCTGGTAAGTTTATTATTAGTCTGTGGTAGGGGAGTCCACTATTCTCTGTGGTCGCCTACCATACTTACAATTTAGCAATTTATATTTTACTATCTTTGCTATCCTGAAAATCTTGAACTGACTGAAGTAGATATAGAAAGTGTGATCTCTAAACTTTCATGGTTTAAGATCTTTATTAATATTTCCCATAAGATTAACAATCACGAGAAATAAACTAAATATTCATACAAATTATGTAGTAACATTTATTTGTGTTCGTTTCGGTGTTAAGAAAATATTAAACATGATGTAGGTAGTTAAAAAATAATGTTTCGAAATACATAACACTGACAACACAAGTTAACAACAAGATACGACACTACAAAAGGTAGAGGCATCCTACACACGTGTTTTGACAATTAAACATTATAATTATTTATATGTGTTCTCTCTTTATATATTTTCTCAGATTAAATCCAAAAAAATTTAGGTACTTGTAACAAATGAAATGAAATGAAATGTGAAATGAAATGTCTTTATTTTTGTATAGGCCAACGGGGCACTTACAAATTGTCAGTTACATTTTTTTTTCTTACACTACCACCGGATCGGAATACGACCTCAACTGAGAAGATCCGGCAAGAAACTCAGCGGGTTTGTCTTTTTTCTTATTTATATCCATTTTTTTTAATTACAATCATGTTTTTTTACATGGTAATGAAAGTTAGCTCCAGTATCTTGCAGTTTTTTAATACCCTTGCTTAAGGCAAACTATGGGCATCCTGTCAGAATTTGCTACAGTCCCCGCGCTGGCTTAATCCGACACTGGATCGCGCTAGCTCGCTTTGGTTTTTATCTTGATAATATAGCTTTAGTTGAAAATGTACTTCTGAAATGGGATGTCTAATTTTCACATACGATATGTAAATATAATAAAATTGTTTCCGTGTGTTATTTTGGCTTGTTTGTTTGATAATAAGTGATGGTAGGAATTTCTATAATTTTTAGAAGTTTTGTCTACTATGTGTTTGATAATGCTAACTACTGGATTTTATCTATGTATTAATACGTGAAGCAAAAATTTGTAATTCGTTGTTAAGATACTTGCCGCAGACGGAGGAGTATGAAGTTACGCACGGTTATAGTTGATGTAGAGAAGGATTGCACAATGCTAATATTTTTCTCAAATAATGCATAAAACATACATAAAATCTACTAGTGACTAGTTTAAAGAATTAAATATATATTTATAAGTCGTAGCTTAAGGTAAGATTGAGCTTTTATTTTACAGAAAAAAAACATTTGTTCGATCAAAAGTTATTACTTATTTTTCTTAAAAAAATGTTTTTCCTGACAAATGGGTAATGCACTCACACATGATACATTGGGTCCAATATCCCTGTCCACCTGATGATAAGTGGTCACTGCCGCTCATGGACATCTGTAATCAACTTCATATAGAACATATGATTTATCTGAAGGCAATCACAGATGGGTTGCTACTCCCGAGGACTAGGATGATCGCCTCATATAAAAGTGTGCCGGCAATCACACCCTGCCATCGAAACGTAAGGAATGCTTTATGTTAGAAATAGGGTGGCGGTGGTACTTCCCCGGTCAAACTACACTGGTTCAGCCGCCTTTGTTATATAGTATCCAAATGTCAGTGATAACCAACCCCATTCTTTATTAGAGGGTTCATTCGGTAGGAAAGAGGCAAACTCGGTTTATAAAGCAAGTTTCACAACCTTAAACAACAAACGCAGTAACTAATTGCGATACGCAAGACGCAACACAATTATGCAATGAATGTCAGTATTGTTATGCTGTTGCATTACTGTCTAAGTTTGATTCAGCTAGAATAATGAGGTTACTAAAAGCATAACAGTATGGTATAACAGATTTTTTTATCTTCTTGAAGTAGTAAACGAGCATGCAGTCAACCTGATGATAAGTTGCTTACAGATGTCTTTGGGCGGCAGTGACCACTTACCATCAGGTGCATGCTCGTTTGCTACTCCAATCAGATAAAAAAAAATGGTGATGTGTAAGGACTAATAGGGATGTCTGGAAAAAAAAAACAAAATTACATTTCACTATGTGTCATTGTTATTTAATCACTATTATGGTAATGCGGAAAAAAACAATTTACAACTACAATTTAAAGAAAATGTCGATTTCTTTTGGTAGGAAATTAAATTTAACCTTTAATTTTCACTTACAACATACGCATTTTAAATAAAAATTCCTTCGTCTTCTTTTACTACGCATTTAACTCTTTTTAAAACAAAAAATATAAATTTTCTTTATGCTTTTAATTTATTTATATAAAAATACAATAAATGACAGAATGAAGTTATGTAAATTGTTAATGCCTTTGCCTTTTCTGTTTAAATATTTTTTGTTTATGGTCGAATTTCTGCCACCCATTTTATTATCTGTTTATTAGCCTGTTATGTAACCCTAACGCTGATGCACAGCCCTAGTGCATCGCGGCCCAGCCGGCAACCTGAGGACCTGACGCAGCACCTCGGACGTTCCCACATATCGTGGGAATGGACATCATTCCGAGTTCTAACATTGACTCGGTCTCACCTCTTTAGTTTTAAGACAAAATGTAGTTTAAGTTTTTATTTCAAATTTGTAACATTCGATTTGAAATAAACTAATTTTAATTGAATTTCGGTCTTTCATGTATCCCCCTGCAGCCGCACGTATATAATTAGCCTTTGTAGCATCATATTTATGGGTGGCTTTAAATATTTTAAAACGATGTTACTGTTTATTGTAACAAATACTACTGTATATCTGTGCCTCTTAGTAAAAATAGGTGTGATATTTATTTTTTATACTAAAATCATTTTCTTAAAACATTTTGAAAGATAACAATTTTCCAATAAAATTCTTAGGAAATTAAAAATTCTTAGGAATTATAGTACAAATTAAAAATGTTGACCTGACATTTGTAATGTCCATGGACACAGCTACCACTTGGCGCGTCCTCGTTTGCTACTTCGACTATAAAAATTAAAAAAAATAGTAGACGGTCTACACACCTTGTAAAATATACGAAAATATAGGTGTGGAATGCCTTATAAAAATATCACTATTGTTACAAAGGACAACACACCAATTAAACCAAAGCTTTTACAGAAGAGCGCCAATTATATACAACAAATTACCAGAGTCCATACGATGCTACAAGAACATTAATATATTAAAAAAATACCTAATTAAAAATATATTTATTAGATAAATGTTACTACTTTTTAAACTCTTTTTTTAGTGATAGCAGTGATCGATCAGAGTTGTTAACTCGTGTATCAGTTTAAGCATTGTTTAATAATCTGTGGACACACTATCTAGTGACATTTATTAGTATTATTCATAATCCAATTTATTGACATCTTTCATTATTTATTGTATACTTAATTTTGTAAGCCACTCAGTGGCAGAATAACCGATTGGTCAGTTGAATGTTTGAATACCAACTGTACCTATGTTACTTATTCAAAAATAAATGGATTTGATTTGAGAAAGTTTGTGTGGATGGATGGATGATTGGCATAGTATAGGGTGCGTTCCATTAGACGTTCACAAATCGCACGCTCACGACCGTCATTTTTCCCTTTCCATTAGCTTGTGAGCTTTACTGACTTCCTCTCTACTGGAACTATCACTTCAACCCACCTTATCAGATGGGTCGTCGTGAGCGTCACGTGGGCGTAAGTCGTGACGTCATGAGTGACGATTTCGCCGCGACCACGACGACCGCGGTCGTCTTGTGGAACGACGTTTTGGGCGTTTGAGGCTTTGTGAG
The DNA here is from genome assembly GCA_949699795.1 of Spicauda simplicius. Lineage (NCBI taxonomy): Eukaryota > Metazoa > Arthropoda > Insecta > Lepidoptera > Hesperiidae > Spicauda > Spicauda simplicius. Next base: position 10,796,099 of record OX453080.1, on the reverse strand, counting down.
CGTCATCTGGAACGTGTCCATAGTTTATAATCTTTATAATACATAGGATACTTGCCATAGCGAACATGTCAAAAACAAGCGGAACCGAGAAAAGCTAAGCATATTTTTTAAGTCTGCTTGGTCCGTAAGCTAGTAAACTTGAGATAGATATCAAAACAAGTTTGATACATTACGGATAGTGCGAAATGTGACAACAACAAATTACTTCGTAGTTCCGACCAGTTTTACTGTTAGCTGTCTATGGTAATATCTATGTAGTCTATGGCAATGCTGAATGACCATATCCAAACATAATAAAAATAATAAAAGTTCCATGTGTTTTTACATCACATGTATTTTGGTAAATATATGCTTGAGAGTCTGAGAATAAGTAATACTAGAAATGTCTAAAATGTAATAAATATTTAAGACGAAGCGGACACGCTGTAAGCTTACGGATTTGTTTTCTGACGTATCTTGATTATGATTAAAACTTACTTAAAATTTAATTTATAACATTCGAATAGGTATTAGTTTAAAAAATATTATGTCCTATATCAAACACCAAGGACTAATAATTTGCCATAAATCATTATGACAATAAAAACGTGTCACACATTTTTTGCCTATTCACCTTTTTCTCCTGTACTGAAGTAATTATGCGATCCATAGTTCTGTTCTGTTCTTCCATATTAACATCTACATTATTCCTTCCCGCTGCATAATGTTATAAAGGCTTTCTATAATTCTGCTTAATGATAAACGCGTCTAAAAATAGGCTCGATAATAACACTATAAGTGCCACAGACAAAAAATTATAAAACAAAAGACAGACAGGTAGAACGGGTTTTTATTTTATTTTGAACGCGCCCATTTTATTTCGACCTAGCTCGCTGCCCCGACTTCGGTCTAAAGGTAACAAGGAGTTTCAAAATAATAAAATAAACAATAACAAACGTCGACAAAAATGTTAATTATCGCTTTAAAAAATACTAATAATATTTTTTTCATATTTTTCTTCGCAAACTAGGAATGCTAAATACATATTTATAAATGACAGCGCGTCCATTTTGTTTTAAATTCTATTACACTCTTGGGAGACAAGACGTCCTTGAATCAAGGTCGGTACCCCATACGATAGTTTTTTTAACCCATAAAATGTTCAGCGATTCAAGCATAGTGTAATTTGATACAGAGCGAGAGTAATTTGTCAGGACGTGCTCTTTATAAAAACACGTCTCTTTCCACTTGACGTTCGTATATTGCTCTCTCGCTTTTTTGATGTATTACAATGAGACATCCATAATGCCCACCCGTTGGTCGCATAGTGGAACGCACCCATTATTGTCGTGTTGTGATGCCGCTTTGGTTTTAAAAATAAAACACTAACAGAGAGGTTTTTAATCTGTTATTCAATATTACGTCCATATACGGTTAGCGGTATTGACATAATGTTTTTCATCCTTTCCATAATGGTGATTAATTATGTTGCCAATAAATATTTGTGGGCGGCTCGACGTCATAAATAATTTAAATGGAGCGCGTAAAAATACTTGAATGTAGGGTAAGACTGTTTCGGTATTCGGAATTTGTATAAAGTACGTGCAGTTACTTGTTCTTAAAGACAATAATATGTATATTGGTTTGTTTATTGAACTGTTTCTTATGAATTAACGTAAAAAACATATAGTCTTGTATGTTGTATTGTGGTTCACTGCAATCTAGGAACATCTTGTTCCCATAAGAATTTTGATTAACAGTTTATCGTTCTCTGTGTTTTGAAGTATTAAACAATACCTTTTGGTATTTTGTTTTATAAGTATGTCGATAATGAGATGTTCTGTGTGTTTTTTACCTAAATAAAATCAACTGCAGGTAAACATAAATTTAATGTTAAATATGATATCTATTTATTACCTGTCTATTTTCTATACACATTCTATACCTATTTTAGTCTGTCCTTCTAAAAAGTTTCTCCAAATATATTCTTCAAGAAGAGCAATACATTATTGACTGACTTTAGATCACCGCCGGAAAGAGAAGTCATGGCGAATTACATTAAATCTTTTAATTGATTATCATCAAGGCAAATGCTTGTTAGTGTTTGAATAGCGTGAAAATGTTCACGTGATCTCCCGCTGTTTTAAACTAAAGATTAGTGGCCAATGGCCATCTTTGCAGAGTCTAGAAGCTTTCTACCTCTACTAAATACTACTCTGTAACAGTGAGAGTGTCCGCTACCGAACTTTTTGCTGGCCGTATGGGGTAACAACCGCGTTATGTCCGTTTCACGATCGTCTGCAGCTTATGGTATATAACGCCACCTATTAGCCATTTACTGAACTGGAACAGCGCCATCTATTAGTCGGTTACACAACGAACTAGTTTTTTTTATCAAATTATTGATTGGCGCTCATTATTGTTAATCTGTGAAATTGTAAATGACCGTGCAAATTACAAATGGTTGTCTGATTTAGGTTTCGTTAATTTTTTTTTTCTAATTCTAAACCATTAAATTTGACGTTCAAGTCTACTTATTGCATTACTGAACTACGTAGGAACAATATAAAATTCGTTTTCATTTATTTTTAGATATAATAAAATAGCCTTAAAGTTGTATGGTACCTGTAATTTGGTATTATTCTATATTCATATATTGAAATCGATAAAATACAGTAATCTGAAGATCTGCTTCTAAAAACTAAATAGAAAAAAAATCACACCTTTAATTATAACATGAAGTTCTTAAAGAGCACTCCTTAAAAGCCGGTGTTGAAAATGTTCATAGGCTTTCATCAGGTGGCCCTTCTGCCTTATCGTTAGATACAAATATAGAAAAAATACACCAAAGATCTCAAACTAAAGTCTTTGCAATAATCTGTTAACAAAAAACAATTGTATTTATATATAAATTAAAAACATCACGAAACAACGAAACATCAAAATTATTCGAATTTATTTTTTAAATCTAACTTGTTCAAGAATATCCCGAGATTTAATTTGGATATTTTAAAACAAGAAAAACAAACGGGAATCCTGGAACTCATATTTGCGAAGTGAATTAAATTAAGAAATAAAAAATACGCGAATTCGCTTGAAAAAATTAAACTACCGCGCGAAATCTCAGGTCTCAATCAAATTTAATGATTACTGGAATCCGAGGACAGTAGCGGAATAATTCCATTTTCAAGAATTATAAATATGTGAAAATTTGTGAAGATGTACGTATGTTTGTTACTCTTCCACGTAGAAACTACAGATCGTATTTCGCTGAAAATGAACACTCAGTTTATGCCCTGGATTATTACATGGGATACACATTACCAGGATAAATTTGAACAAAGCGGGGAGAGTCGCGTGAACAAGTTATACATAACTGAATAAAGAAGATACACACATACTATATTTATATCGACCCGCGTGGCGGAGCGGTTACCGTACTGGTCTGACGCGCAATGATCCCGAGTTCGATTCCCGGCCAGACAGGTATCTGAATGATGAGTTTAGAGTCCTGTTCTGGGTCTGGATGTTTGTGAATTCGTCTTGTGTGTGTCCATGGTAACCACGACACAGGAGAAAATCCTACTATGGGTATGGAGTGTACAAAGCGTGGGTGTTTATATTTATCATGTTTCTTTAAATCCAATGTTAAAAAGCACATATTTTTAAATTGTTCGTAACATATCACCTAATATTCAATCCAGTCCTTAAAAAAAATGGTCCCCCTTAGACCAATTTCCAAGAATACAAATTCAAGCCAATTTATAAAAATAAAGAAAAGAAAAGCGTGTTCACGTATATAATTAAACGAACGGACGTTTCAAAGCAAAAGGTCAGAGAATGCCATTTCTAGGCCCACAATTATATGAGAAAAAACTACAACCGCTCACTAAATAGTAACAGTCCCTGTAAATAGCGTGTGTAATAGAAACATCAGTTTAGGGTTCTGTACAATAATGGTGAAAATGGAACCCTATTACTAAGACTGCAGTTCTTCTGTCCGTCTGGCTTTCAACGGGTTGTATTTCATGGACCGTGATATAGACAGTTGAAATTTTCACAGATTATGTATTTCTTTTGCTGCTATAACAAACAATACAAACAAACAAAGAATCTTCAAAATTGGTTCATAAACGAGGAAGTTATTCGCGAACAAACATATACTGATACGGTCGAATTGAGAAAGCTCCTCCTTTTTTGAAGTCGGTTAAAAACTTAAAATAGAATAAAATAAATATATAAGGGTTCTCATTTATAACAAACGCATTTTTTTGCTCGAATTGTTAGATCGTGTTGCCAAGTTTTCTGAAAATCATAACCATACAACAAACGTTATATTTGTCGTTTTTTATAGTTAACTGTACGGATCCCTTCGTACGCGAGCCCAACTCGCACTTAGCCGGTTTTTGTAGACATTTTTGTACGTGTTGAATAAAGATGATTTGTACTTCATCTTGAGCGTCTTTGTTAACGTATTTTATGCCCTTAATACAAAATTGATGGAATTTAAACAGTGAAGTGGCAAAAAGTAACGGTATTCGCAATTCGTTACGCTGCCATTTATATCGTGTGTCAATAATCTAATCTTCTAAATTATATAAAAACTAGCTGTCACGACAAACGTTGTTTTGCCATATAAAAAATTAAAAAAATGTTAAGGGTGGACAACCGTTAACGGGTATGAAAGATATCATCCGATTCTCAGACCTACTGAATAAGCATATAAAATTTGATAAAAATCGGTCAAGCCGTTTCGGAGGAGTATGGCAAAAAAAATTATTACATAATTAGATTGTTGTATTAACGTAGATTGGAACACGCTAGAGGTTTAATGTATCTTGGGACATAGATTTTTTTAATTTATGTTTTTTTTTGTGTAGCGGGTATTTTGACAAAGACATCTGTCAGTTTTGACGTTATGTGTTTTCATAGTAAGACACTGAATGTTCTATTCCGTTTATTATGTATGTATTTGTATCAAATGCAAGGTAGTGAGTGTAATGTGTTTTTAGTTGATTTTATGTATGTTTTACGCATTATTTGAAAAAAATATTAGCATTTCAATCCTTCTCTACATCAACTATAACCGTGCGTAATTTCATACTCCTCCGCATGCGGCAAGTATCGTAAAAACGAATCACACAAAACAGAGGAAAGGTGTTGTAAGTAAATATCATGTTCTGGACACCTGAACAGGTTGTCGAAAATGACTTCCCGAAGGTGCGTGAAGTTTATCTATTCGCTTGGCCAGCGCGGTGACTATGGCCTACTCTTTCATTCTGAGAGAAGACCTGTGCCCAGCGATGGGACAATACTTGCTAGACAACAGATGAATTATACCTTAACTAGCCCTTGCCTGCGGCTTCGCCTGCACGGTCAAAGGGAATTAACATTAGCATTTGATAACGTGATTCAGAACTTGCAAGTGAATTTTACTAACGCCATCTATTAACAACGTCTGGAACTACTAAATATGTATCAACTAACAAAACATCAATATTCTCATGGGAATGAGGGAGCGCGGTAAAAAGTGGCCGACGTCACTCTCCACCCTCCTAACTATCTCCCAGCATATAAATCATATCATATAATAGATATGTGGCGACGTGAAAGAGGAACAAACAAACACACTTTCACATTATATTTTATTTTATTAGTATGGAAGTATGGATTTCACGGCGAAGGGCAATATAGTATGGTAACTTATAAGCCCGAGCGTTTGCTAAAGTATTTCTTTGTGTGGCATCCACCTTCCGCATTTTACTAGACTAGTAGGTCACCGGATGAGACTCCTGCTCAATAGTTGGGCGTTAATTAGTTCATGAATATTTATGATACGGTGATACATACGGGTCATATGTACATAAATATGGTTTTAATCTGAGTAAGAAGGTCTCAATAAATAATTATATTGTTTGAAATGAAACGTTCTTTGACGTGGCATTAAACGGATAACTTATCAGCGTTACGATTTTTGTAACGGAAACGGTTACGCTGGAGCGTTGCGTTACAAATATGTTTTGTTATTTCTATTGTGTATATAGGATATTATACTGTACGATATTTACAAATATTTTTTTAAGTTCAATTCTTGCCCGGATTCAAATATATACAAAAATATTTTTAAATAAATTTGGAAGAATCACAGGTCAGTACTAGCCGAATTGATAACTTGAAAATAAAAAATACAGGCTTAAAATAACTTTGGAGACCTTGAATGAAAATTTATGAAAATATACATAGTATAAATTTATGATTTATTATAATTATATACAAAATAATATTTAAGACACCAATCTAAATGATAATGAGATTACTAAAATATTTTAGAATAATTACAAACGTAGGTTTGATCGATGAGACATATTATTGGCAACAACTTAATTATACAACTACTGCCATCTATTATCGAGTAGACGGAATTAATTCGACAAAATTTGACAATGAATTATTCAATGCATTAATATTATAATCACTTTGAAGGAGATCGAGTTTCATAATGAAATTTTTAACATTAAAATATGTATTTATAGACTTGATTTCTTATAATGTTAACAATAACATTTATTAATTGGGTATAATAATATTTATTATTATTATTATATTATATTTTTTTATTAAATCCGAGATTTAATATTTACAAACACAATAAGTTTTCATAGCTAGCTGTAGAACCAGTGTAGTTTGACCGGGGAGGTACCACCGCCACACTTATTTCTAGCGTGAAGCAGTTCTTGCGTTTCGATGAAAGGGTGTGGTTGCCGAGATACCTTTATATAAGATTGAGAGTGGCCACACTCTTAGTCATCGGGAGTAGCAATGCATCTGTGATTAAGTTTAGATAGAACCTTTGCTCTGTATTCAGACACAGATGTGCACATTTACATCTGTATATACAGAGCAAGGCAGGCAGATGCAGTTGCACTTACCATCAGGTGGACTGCATGCTCATTTGCTACTTCAATGGGAAATAAATAATAAGATTCTTTATTTCCCAAAAAGATTATAATCGTTTATTAAGAAATTTGTTTTTAATATTGATAGGTAGGTACTATTTTGTGTGAGCATAGAGTGGGTAGGCGGACAATTTTGCAAGCAAACAAATAACTGCAAAGTGCACTTAAACCAAGTACTGTATTGTTGATCATACTTTGAATTCAACTATTGAGATTTAATATAAATTAATGTAGTAAATTTATTAAATTTTATTATTTTGATATTAAAATATGGTAAAATGTTTTATATACATAAGTGTGATAATAGCAATTGGTATTTCATGTTAACTTTGTATTAATAAAATAAAATGGAAAAGTCTTCATTACACGCTAAAAATATATTAACAATTAAGAATGAATACGTACTAGTTTGAACCGTAACTTAACTCAAAAATTTAACTTCATGTAAAAGGTAAAAAGAGGTTTAATTAACTAAGCTGCATTTAAACGCAAAAGCGGGTATTTTGAGAAAGACATCTGACATCTTTGCCGATATACTTACGTGTTTTCATAGTAAAACATTGAATATTTTATTTCGTTTATTATATACCTATGTGTTTGTGTCAAATACAGGGTAGTATGTGTAATGTATTTTAGTAGATTTTATGTATGTTTTATGCATTATTTGAAAAAATATTAGCATTCCATAATCCTTTTCTACATCAACTATAACCGTGCGTCATTTTATACTTCTCCGTCCGCGCCAAGTATCTTAAAAACGAATCACAAGTTTTTGCTTCACGTATTAATTTATAGATATGTGTGGATGTATTAACTATTCGAGCAATGTGTGTTGCCAGTGATGACCTACGGCGCCGAAACGTGGTCCTTCACTGTAGGCCTCATTCGGAGACTCAGGGTCGCTCAGCGTGCTATGGAGAGGGTTATGCTCGGAATTTCGCTACGAGACATGATTCGCAACGATGAAATCCGTAGACGAACGAAGCTTACCGACATAGCTCTCAAAATTAGTAGGCTGAAGTGGCAATGGGCCGGCCACATCGCTCGCAGGACCGATAACCGATGGGGAAGGAAGGTCCTCGAGTGGCGACCACGTTTAGGCAAAAGGAGTACAGGTCGCCCCCCTACCAGGTGGACCGATGACCTGAAGAAGACAGCGGGAAACCGTTGGATTCAGAGGGCACAGGACCGGTTGGAGTGGCGCCATTTAGGGGAGGCCTATGTTCAGCAGTGGACATCAAAAGGCTGATGGATGGATGGATGGTGGATGTATACTAAGACTTGTATTCCTTCCAGGCTGGTTCTCAGCGTGTGGCTGCCGGGGTGGCGCGCAGGCAGCGGCGCGGGGCTCCATCTCGGCCCTCCTCCGCAGCCGGGCCTTCGCCCTCGTGTCTCCGCGTGCGATATCCGCCTACCGCGCCAGACCTGCGTCCGGTTCGTATTTTATTAGTTGCTGGGTTTCTGGTAAAGATTTGCCAGAGTTGCATCCGGTTTGAATTTAAATATGTTGGTTTTTTGCTGAAGATGATTGTGTGGATGTGGCATCGCGAAAGTTGAACAAATGGTTAGTTTTATCTGACTTAGCTTTTATCAATGAATTCGATTCAGTTTTTCTATCGGTATTGTAGATAATATTTTTTTGGAGTTAATGAATTTATTATTTTTTTCAACATAACTATCACTCCCTTTTATAATATGACCTTTGACATTTACCTTCCTAATTGAAATTACACGATTTAAAGTCAAGACACAGCCGTTAAAATTGATCTAAATGAAATTCATGTACCTAATTTAAATTATTCCAACAAAGACGTGTTTTTTACCGATCAACGAAATAGCAGAATACTTACACTTAACTCGTTATTAGTTTCATTACAACAATTATTTAATATCGGTTGAGTGTAGCGCAATTTAAAATTTCATTTTACTTTATAGGAATGTTATAAAATAAACCCCTCGTCCAACAGAGAGCGGGCGTGTGGGCGCGCAGTACGAGCGGGCGGCAGCGCGGCCCGGTACGCCGCTGCGGCTCGCCGGCGTGTTCGCTGACGGCAGCAAGGCAAAGGCGCCGAAGTACGCTCAGCTAATCGACCCGCAGGGCAATGTGAGTATTATAATAAATATTAGCTTTTAAAGTGTGTTTATTTGACTGACGCTTTGGTTAATTCTTATTTTAGGCTTTTGAGAAAACGCAATTAAAAAAGTTTAGAGCTAGTGTTTGAATTCTGTAGTATGTAACCATATATAGTAACCATATGTATTACTTGCAAAGTCATATTCAATGAAATGACACATATTTAGTCGAGCCCTTTTTAAATTTGTTGTAAATATAGAAAAGTAACCAGTATTGAAAAACATTTAAAAAACATACACATGTTACATAATATAAATAGTATATGAAATATGACATACGTAAAGCTTTAGTATAATCGTCATGTTATTCTATATTCTGATGATGGCATAAGTACTTAATAGGCCGATGCTTTGCGATTTTCCAACCATTTTTTGATATTATCACAGTCATCACTTACGCTATTTCAGACCGATAGGGCTCCTATGGTAAACTTAACATCAAAATACATTAAGATACTGACTAATTATTTATTTTGCTGCTCAAATGTATCAGCAAAATTATTGTACCAAAATCTATACATTACACAACTATAAAGATACTAGTTAGGTATAGTTAATATTATTACAGGATTATCTATTGGCGCCATCTATGAATCTTTATTCCACGGTAGTTAATACAAAACAATGCATTACACTCATTGACAGAGGCACGCTGTAATAAGTCGTGTATGCCATTTTAATTCGGCGCCCGTAACCCATTTATTAGAATGAGAAATGGCCACGTTCGATGCAGTTATTCACAATGTTTGTTAAACAATTCGCGTATAAGTCCGTTAGGTCTAGACGCTTGTCGTTGGCTGTTTCCTTAACGGATTTCGAAATGAGAAATAACGAATTTTCTTTGTGTATTTATTTTATTTTTATAGATAAGTAAAAAGATATTGCATGATCTTTGTTGAAAATTGGAGGTACCTAGAAGTTAAGATATTCCTATAAAACTGTAAGTAGCTAAGTAGTCAATGCCGTCATTGGACATCTATACATAAACAATTTTATTTATAATATGGTACAATATCTGAAGTACATCGCAGATGTGTTGTTTCTCCCAAGGACTAAGATGGTTGCTTCATATAAAAGAGATCCGGAAACCACATCATTACCACCTAAAGAAACGCAAGTACCTACCGATTCACACCAGAAAAAGGTGTTGGTCTAACCATAACGTTCTACTACCAGCAAGTGGCCACTGTTAAGTTTTTTAATATTCACGTTGCATTATGCAGTAATATTGGAATACCACCAAAAACTGTAAAAAAAATAAAATTATTGGAAAAACCGAGACAAAAGCGATGAAAAATTCTAACGCCATAAGCACCAGTTAACTGTCAGGAATCCATATTTTTATATTCGGTACGCTGTGATTTACACCCTGAGGTGTAAATACATACACTTTTATTTTTGTTTCGAGGGGGAAACCTTCAAAAGGTACCCGACGCCGTGGGAGCGACGCAGGGTTATGTGGGATTTTTACCGCCCTAAAACCCCCCCGGTGGCCGTCCTCGGCGCTGAAAAGGAGGACTCCGGGATCTCGAAACGACTTCAAGTGGAATCCTCCGAGCGCGCTGCCCCATCGTGCTCCTCCCAGTGGGCGGCTGGACCGCTCCGTCTAGTCTTTACGACGGTATGCGACCACACATACCGCCGTCCTTCCCGGGATTGCCTGACCGAACGGTTCGAGCTCCCACTCTAGCCGTCGGCAACCCCGGAAGCCCCTTTTAGTAGCCTCTTACGACAGGCAGGGGATGCCGTAGCCCTATTCTGATCCCGGAACTACAAGGCGTAAATACATACACTTAAGAGTCTGTAGAACAATTTGTGATTCGATTCCTTCGGCACCCTCTCCACACTTATTCTGTTTTATATAAATGGTAGGAGGAGGGGATGCCGATAAAATCGATCAACTATTTTACGTACAACCCGTAGTTGTATATTTATTATTTACTGGTTGACCCGGCAAACTTCGTTCCGCCTAAAATTCCTAAAATCTAAAATTATCACTGTTTCTCAACTATATTATACATGTATTATACATAAAACCTTCCTGTTGAATTACTCGTATCTATTAACAAAACTGCATTAAAATCCGTAGCGTACTTTTAAAGATCTAAGCATACATAGGGACAGACAGTGCGAAACGACTTTGTTTTATACATTACTAGCTTTTGCCCGCGGCTTCGCTCGCGTGGAATTTAGTCTGCCACATAAAGTTTGCAAGGTGGTAGAGCAATTGTTCAACCAGGGAGGCATCACCGCCGCACCTATTTCTACCGTGAAGCAGTTCTTGTGTTTCATTTGAAGGGTGTGACTGCCGGCTCACTTTTATATGAGACGATCATCATAGTCCTCGGGAGTAGCAACGCATCTGTGATCTACTTCAGATTGAACCCTTGCCCTACTTCCTAAGGCGATTAACATACGGTACCGCTCAATGCCACGGTAGGCGGTGAAGCGGATCTCATGTTGTATTGGGGTCTAATAAATCCGTTGATGCCTCACAAACGTACACCGACTGGCCGCGCGGTCCAGCGGTGTTCTCATCACCACCTTGTCTCCGCGCGAACTACAGTGCGCCTCACACACGGGCTGGCGCCTAACAGCGCGGATCATCGTTGAAGCAAAAATGCATTTCGATGTTGAAAAGTTTATTTTGATGATCGGTCCATCCGCGCGTACAGGTACGTAAACCGCCTAATCGCGCGGGGCACCGCTATTCGCGGCGGTGCGCGGTGCCGTGTGTTAATCGCCTAAATCAGTGTGTTCAAATTTCAAATCACAGGCACGTATATTAATTTGAATTAGTTTTGTCGGCAACAGATATTAATGCTTACTCTGAAATTAAAAGTTTTAAGAAAGGGTCTCAAAACGCGTGACGGTTACCAACGCGCAGTTGGCTAGCGTGGTCAACTACGACCTAAACTACTGCTAATCTGACATATGTGTCGAGTTGTGTTACATTAAAAGGTCGATGACGATTGAATAACACATTTAACCTTTCCGCTGTTTCATTCTCATTGACTTTTTTCTTTTTTGTCGAGGGAGAAACCTTCAAAAGGTACGCCGTGGGAGCGACGCAAGGTTTTCTGGGATTCTTATAGCACCAGGACTCCGGGACCTTCAAAGGGACGCAACTGGAGTCCTCTGAGTGCATTGCCCCATCAGGCTCCTCCCAAGTGAGCGGCTGGGCCCACCACTCCATCTGGTCTTTACCACGGTATGCGACCACACGTATGCCACCGTCCTTCCCGGGATCGCCTGGCTGGACGGTTCAAGCTCCGTCCATCCTGGCTCTCACGATATCATGCGACCACACATGCTGACATCTTTCCCTAAGTTGCTGACTGGGTGTTTGGAGCTCTCCGTCTAGCCGCCCGCAACCCCGAAAGCTCCTTTTTAGTTGCCTCTTACCACAGACAGGGGATTCCTTATTCCTGGAACTACAGAGACGTCATTGACCTTTCACATTTTGCTCCGTGTTTTATAACCATTCAAATATTAATATCATACAACTTCGTCGTATACGGCGGCAGCGCACGGCGCGTAGTGCCGGTCAATCAATTAACGCAATATGTTATACTCGTAATATCTTCTAAACTACTTATCCAATTTACATGGTGTAAAAGGCAGATTCGATCTTTATTAGATGCTTGATTTTTTGAAATCATTTATTTTGATAAGGATTAATATTTAGTTTGTATAAAACCCATGGAAACATCAACTTGAAATTTTTTAAATTTTCAAAGTATAAAAAGAGTTATTGTGGGTTATACATAAAATATAGATATATGCTGTCGCGGACTTTTATTTAGATCTATGTAAGCCAAACAATCCCACCATACATTATATTTGGACATCTCCAACGGTTTAGGCAGCGTACGCGAAGATAGCTCTCAGAGCACAACTTTTTTTCCGACTAACCTGATATTTCTCGTTATATTACAACCTTATAAAAAAAAATCATTACAAATTATAGCCCATGTGTTATTCTGATGTATAACCTATACTACTGTAAAGTTTCAACCTAATCCGTTGAGTAGTTTTTGCGTGAAAGAATAACAAATACACATACATCCTCACAAACTTTCGCATTTATAATATTATATTAGTAGGACATAAATAATCTACACCTGACGGTTGCAAAATATAATCACATAACTTCCATACTACCTATGCATATTATAAAAAAAAACTCACTAATAATATGAGTAAATTTTCTGTTAAAATGTTGCAAAAGTGTTCAAGGTAGATAACCCTGGGGTTAATGTCAATACTCAGGCACGTTTACACCAGTTTTATAGTTAGCTGAGTATGAATTACAACGCAGTTAAAACACCTATTTCTAGACTGAAGCTGCGTTTCAGTGGAAGGTAGTTGCCGGGTCACTTTTATATGAGGCGAGCAACTTAGCCAGAGTATACATGTTAGGAACAGTATGGAAACTGCCTACAAGCGTTCGAAAACGGCACACTCGCAAACATACACATTGATGAGGCCGCTAAGGGGTTTTCACGGTGCTTCAGTAGCGAGTTTCAGGTCGAGACGAGTGATCACGTTGCTATTTATTTCCGCAATCTTTTTAAAAATGTCACTAGTGTATTGCGTGGTATACGGTAGTTTGATTTTTTTACACTAGAAAATTTAATAATAAAGATAAAGAACTCTGGACGTGTCGTCGCAGAAGAATGTATTTTTCAGTGAATAATTTATAATTTTCCAAGTTTTTTTTTATGTAATGGTTTTCTAATTACTAGATATCACACGCATTTCCAAACATCTACAAGTATCAATATTAAACTGTTTTCCATATGTCAAACTTAGTACCATAATATATGCTGGGATTAAAATGCAAAGCTGTGAGATTACCTACTTATATTATTTGTAAATTACAATTCGATTGATTTATAACTACATGACAACAAATGCTAGAATAAGTACCTATTAATAACACTATTACGAAAACAATATATAGAGACAATCCTATCGCTTCAATAGAGTGTAGGTAATTATTGTGTATATAGAGTGTAGTAAATATTTCATAAACAATGCTAAGTTTCCGTACTCTTACATATTTGTACTGTGATTTAGCGCTCGGGAGTAGTTACGTATGTAGGACGGATTTCGGGTAGAATACCTGGTCGATATCGAGTTGCTTACAGTTGTCCATGTGTGGCGATGGCCACTTGCCATCAGGTAGACCGTATGCTTGTATGCGACTTCTGTATTATTTTGTAAAAAATATCGTCCATATTCATTTATAATCAAACAACATACCGTATAGCGTATTCTGCCAAATATGCTTCTTGTTCAGCCGAATATAAGGCAGGATACTGGAGCTAACTGTTATAACCAATGTAAAAACAATATGGCAATATAAAAGATATACAAAGAAAAAAGACAAACCTACTGAGTTTCTTGCCGGATCTTCTCAGTTGAGGTCGTGTTCCGATCCGGTGGTAGTGTAAAAATATATATCTACCTAACAATTTGTAAATGCCTCCGTAGACCTATGCAAAATAAAGACATTTAATTTCATTTCCATAATAAGATTAGAGTTCTACTTGATGTTTAACTCCATTGATTTTCTAATTAGATAGTTGGTCAGTCCAAAATGCGTTGAAATCTCGTGTGATTGATTGCCACGCCACACCCAGCATTTGCTAAGAACTAAATGAATAACATGTTCGTAAAACATACTTTCATTATTCTTCTACATCATCACTACATAGTATAAAACAAAGTCTCTTCTAGCTGTCGGTCCCTATGTATGCTTAGATCTTTCAAACTACGCTACGGATTTTAATGCATTTTTTTTTAGTAGATAGAGTAATTCAAGAGGAAAGTTTTTATGTATATTACATGTAAAATATAGTGGAGAAACTGATAATTTTTGATTTTAGATTTTTAGGCGGAACGAAGTACGCCGGGTATAAATATGTCACGGAATAAAATATGTCGTGGGGTGACAAGAAAAACTCACTAACTACAAAATTGTATACTCCCGATTATTTTTAACTTAATACCCTATTCTTTAACAATACATTATTATTACGTAAATAATAAATGGATACAATAACCTGTACGGTATTCTATGTAATGGTATATCTTCAGGACATTTCATATAAATGAAATTTTGAGATTATATTTTTATTAAATGCTGATAATTTCATGTTGCATATTCTTTAGTTAGTGAGTTTTTCCTGTCACCCGACGATGTATTTTTTATCCGATTTAAGTAGCAGATGGGCATGCAGTCCATTTAATGGTAAGTGTCCCTTCTGTCTGAAATCGATCACAGATGCGTTGCTACTCTCGAGAATTAAGATAGTGTGCCGGCATCCTTTCCACCTAATCTGCTTCACGCTAGAACTAAGATTGGTGGTTCCCCGGTCGATTTACACTGGCTCCACCGCCTAGTAAATAACCATAATTTATCAATATTATGAAGAGGAAATATTTATAAAGACGTATTATTTTCATAAATAGTAGAAATAAAACCCAAAAAAGAACTCTCGAATAAAAAGTTCACTTTTCATAGCGCTTATAAAATGAAGGAAAGGAAATTTGTTCTCGTAAACAATTTCATCGGAATTTTAGAACAAAACAAAAATAACAAAGAACAAAAACAAAACTTTGCTGAACCATAGAACTCCATTTTACAACGCGCTAATATCGATTAATCAAGTTCATCAGAGAACACTGCAGACGGATAATGCGTCGCTTCTAACACTGGTTCTCGATTCTAGATTTTATATTCCAAATTCGATTGAGGTACTCGTAGGTGCGTTTTAAATGTTCTCGATCAAAGACTGTTGATTCGATGTTGGACATCGTATGTGCCTGTTGAATGCTCTCGATGCAAGATTTTATATTCTTAATTCGAATGAGTTGTTGATATGTGCCTTTTGAATGTTGCCGATGCTTAATTTTAAGTTCGATAAATTTTAGATTGGATTGAGCCATACATATGTATGTAGGTTCTTTCGTTTCGTAAAGATTGAGAGTGTAATGTAATCCAATGTGGATTGATGTCTCGCACGCCAAAGACGTATTGACCATGTAAGACATGTAGACAAAATTAAATAAAGTTATTTCTTTTCAAATACATATATAAAATAAATGTGCAATTATTTACATTATATTTAATTGTAAAGTGTCAGATAGCCTATAGAAATAACTAACACGATTAATTAAAAGAAAAACATTTTAAATAAAAAATACACAAATTATAACAAAGTATAAGTAGAAACTTAGCCCAAAAAAGTAGAAGTATAATAATAATGACAGTACAAACTGGACTTGTTGCGGCTATTTAAGGTTCGGTTTACAAGCCCTTCTTTGTCACAGACTTGCAAAATGTAGAATGACCTTCTGTACTACGAATTTATAGAGCGCATAAACATAATAGCTCTTCAATAAGGGTGCAAAAAGAGTTCTTTCAAAGCTGGCAATGAATCTGAGACTCTTCGTGTGTTGCAAGTGACCATAGTCGACGGTGACTGTCTTCCATCAGGTAGCCCGTCTACCTTATTTTGTTTGATTGGAAAAAAGCACGAATAAAATGAAGTGACATTAGAATGACAAGGTATTATTGTAACTCGTTTAAAGTGTCACTGCCTCTGCGTTAATCTTTTTACATTGTAACACATTTGACGATGTAGTTAATTCTTCGTTGAGTAACGACATAACCAATATAGTTATATATTACTCTCTCCGATGCAATCTTCTTTTGATAGACGTATCAGATAGTAAAAATATAACGTATAATATGTGTATTATGTATTTATTATTCACAACGTACCCACAAATTAGTTAAAAAAACAAAAACAGCGAATCCTCCTTTCAACTCGAACATAAATTACATTCCTATCCCAAGATACATTATTATTAAGTCGAAAATTAAAAAGAAATAAGTCTCCTTTACACTCGAAAGAACATTAAGGCGTTCTTTGTCTATTTTTGTTCGACAACCCGTAGTAACGCAGGACCTTTAAGGATCTTCGAGAGAAATTTGTAAAAAGTGACTTTATTCACTGTGAATAAGGGTTGTTTTAGTGGAAACCAGAAGTAGGGGTATAGCAAAATTGCGTATACTGGTGAAAAAAGCCGTGAATCTTGACAATAAGGTTCAAGCGAATGCAAAATAGATTGTTCCTTGCATTACGAGGAGCAACGCCCTTCGTGAACCGTTCGCTAGGACGTTTGCTCAGGGTTGCCACGTTTCTGGAAGAAACGGTTTTACCAGAATGTAAGAAAAGTTAAGATTTTTGTACATATCTTCTTATTTTTTCATTTAATAGTTATTGTATGCAAAATCTTTTTTAAATTCACTAAATTAAATCACAACAGACAATATAAAGGTGCAATATAAATTGTTCCTTTTTCAAAATAAAATATCTTTCAGCAGTCCTGGGAATTTTACAAAAGGACAAATTTACCGCGTTAAAAGTATATTAAGTTTGTTTGTAATATTTTTTATTTTAACTTCTATATCAATACAAAGATTTTTATCTTCAGATTATCGTGAATTTCTTCTAAAAGCAAGTATTTAACACAAGCAAGGATCTTAATGCCGTTTTTTAATAGATAGAGTGATTTAAGAGAAAGGTTTTTATGTATAAGACATGTATAATATAGTAGAGAAACACTGATAATTTTAGATTTTTACTTTAAGGCAGAAAGTATTTTTGACATCTTTTTATTTTATATTACTTTTCGAAAAGTCTTTTAAAAATAAAGATGTCAGTTACTACAGTGTATATCGTGTGCTGAGCCAGCCAGGTCATAATCTAACTGTATGCCAAATTGGATCCCATCAGCAGTTTTTGCGTATAGAGCACCCAACATCATCGCACCGTTTACCCTTACAATTTTAGTAAGACTATTCACCCGTCACCAATTCGCACTTGGCCAGCGCGGTGGACTATGGCCTTTTTTTTGTTGTCGAGGGGGAAACCTTGAAAAGGTACCCGACGCCGTGGGAGCGACGCAGGGTTATGTGGGATTTTTACCGCACTAAAACCCCCCCGGTGGCCGTTCTCGGCGCCAAAAAGGAGGACTCCGGGATCTCGAAACGACTTCAACCGGAATCCTCCGAGCGCATTGCCCCATCGGGCTCCTCCCAGATGGGCGGCTGGGCCCACCGCTCCGTCTAGTCTTTACGACGGTATGCGACCACACGTACCGCCGTCCTTCCCGGGATCACCTGACTGAACGGTTCGAGCTCCCACTCTAGCCGCTCGCAACCCCGGAAGCCCCTTTTAGTCGCCTCTTAAGACAGGCAGGGGATGCCGTAGCCCTATTCTGGTCCCGGAACTATAGGGTGCGGTGGACTATGGCCTATAACTCTCTCATTGTGAGAGAAGACCGGTGCCCAGCAGTGGGACAATAATGGGTTGACAACGACTCACCCGTCGCAACGGTCGAAATCCGACCGTAATTCAACTCAAAAACTAAACTTGATATTGTCCAATATTGTCCTCATTGTCCATATTGTCCAAAGTATTTCTCAAAATCTATTAAATTTTATTAATTTTCAAGCTTTTAATACACCGAACGGTAAAAAAATGGTTTAATTGAGTAAGCTGCATTTAAAAGCAATAACGGGTAGGACATCGTCAGACTTTTGTCGATACTTTGTCAAAATACCCGCTATTACTTTTAAATGCAGCTTAGATAATTAAACCTCTTATTACCTTCAACGGGTGCGTTCAAATGTATTGTTTTAATAATTCAACAATGTTACTGTTAGTGCCTATTTTATTTTATTTTCTACCTACGATGGCAATTTACGCTTACCTCCTAGTGATATATTATCATTACTGGCTTTCCGTAGAAATGCGAAGGACATTGGACATTTATTGAAATTAGATGTCTCATGCAAGTTTACTATATCACGATTTGATGTTTTACTCGTAAATTACGGTGGTGGTATACAGTGGATTTTGAACTTTGAAGCTCTGAGATAAGATTAAATTTTCTATGCACTTGCGCTGACGTAAATTATGTTCTATGAGATTTTATGGCGATTTCATTGCTTTTGTTAATGATATAAGTAAATCTGAGAAGCGCTTTAATGGGTCTTATAATTGCGTATATACTTATGCAGTGGTAACGTGGTTGAAATTTGGCGTAAATAGGAAGGTTCGAGATTCAAATCCCAGGCAGTGATTTTTCACACTCATGTGCGTATTACAAAATATTTAATCGTAATTTAAAAAATATTCATGTGATGAAATAAAAAAATTAAGGCCTCAAAAATGAAGGGTTCCCTTGAAAGTAGTAAAAACGTTTCCAAAGGTGTGTGATGTCTAGCAATTGGTTGGCCAACGTTTTTTTTATCTGATCGAAGTAGCAAATGAACATGCAGTCCACCTGAAAGTGACCATGAATATGCGCCCATGGACATCTGTAAGCAACTTCAAACAGGACATATGTTCTATCTGAAGTCAATCATAGATGTGTTGCTACTCCCGAGGACTATGATGGTAGCCTCATATAAAAGTGTGCCGCATCCCTTCCATCGAAACGCAAGAAATGCTTCACGCTACAAATATGTGTCAATGTGATTGACAAATGCCTAAATCATCATTTTAATAGAACCGTGCTTAGCATAGGAATAGTAATGGATTGAGGCCAGTTTCTGTTACTTTATACAGTCCATTTGTACTTTATATGTTCAAATTCCGTTGTTTTGGCTTTGGAAAGATGTTTAGACAGTTATAGGATCAATTTATAGGACACTTATAGGAGATTACATTAAAATAAGGATATTATTAACCATATAAATATTATTGCATTATTTATCTAATCATTTTCCAATTGTCAACATGTAAAAGAACAGATACTAAATAAAGGTTTATTATATTATCTGTGGAAAGCACATTTCGTTAGACAAATCTAAATCTACATTTTGAATGCTCATTTCGTTCGACAAATTTACATCGCTACATTGTAAGTTTTATTAAAATGTTAAAATAATAACAAAATATAAAATAACATCCCTACTAAGGAATTACGCTAAAAATGAAGCATTGTGTGTGCAACATAATGAGATCTCTAATTATGTAAAGCACGCCCTCGAGACTAGGGTTGTCAAGCTTAAAACTTCAATTCAATTGTTATTTTTGTTATACACCTTTTTTATATCTAGTTTTTTTAATACATCATTTTTTACACTCAATTCAAGTTTCATTTTAATATAAACATATTTATTTTTATAACAATAAGAATAATGTATTGTATCATACTACGTACTTAAATTGTATCACAATTGGAAATGTGGACTTTTTACTTACGACTCGTGGATTCATTAGTCCTTCAAACTTTCTTTTTTGTAAATTTAAGCACTTAAGACACTTGAAGCTTTAATTTATATTAGTGTAGTAATTATTATTGTGACGAGGCAAGTGACGTTTTCCAATCTGCACTTAGAGAGGTAAGAAGTAAGGAAGACAGCCATAGCACAGTATTATTATCATAGATATTTGTACCGTGGCCATAGTCCATGGCTCCATTCTGCGTCGCATAGATAAGACATAACAGCAGGACAATAAAGAGTTGATGTTTAGCTTTAGCGGATTACTCGTACTGCATGAAAATAAGAAAATACAAAATATATGTCCCCGCATTTTTTTAAAAATCTGGGAAGATTTAAACGTGTAGCAACCCTATCCCTAGGGTTCTGTTGCATACATTGCTGACAAATGAAACTTAAACGACTTTAACATAATTATGCAAAATGTCTCACGAAACTTACGTGGTATGGCTCATGGAATTTTTCTTCAGAAGTGAGTAGTCTGTAGTAATAGAAGGTAATTTTAATTTTGTTTAATTTAAGTCGCTGGTCGTTAGTTACATTGATTGATTCTGTTGACGATTTCAGACACGATTTTGATTCTACCTGACATTTAAGATAGTCTAAAATCTTAGGTAGAATCGATATCATGGGTGTTTTTCTTTTATCTGACTGAAGTAGCAAACGAACATGCAGTCCACCTTATGACCTGATGATGGTAAGTGGCCACTGCCGCCCTTGGACATTTGTTATCAACTTCATACAGTACATGGGTCCCATAGTCAATCAGAGATGCTTTGCTATGTGTATATTGATTGCTAGGTGTATTTGATGGTATGTGTATATTGCGGTATTGTAGTTTTTTTATAAGGATACAGAAGTTAGCAAATATATAGTCCACCTGATGGTAAGTGGTCACTGCCGTCTGTAATTATTTCCTTTGGACAAAACTCAAGTAAAGACTTAAAGCGACCTGACCGCCGATGCGTCTCTTTCCTACATTCATGTTGAGTCTGACACTATACCTATTGCGATAAGTACACATAATGTAGTAGAAGTATTAAAGTTTTTACAACTTATAGACCCTTTGACAAACTTTGAGCTAATTAAAGGCGCTAATTATGGTGATTTCTTTACTAGCACCTAGTCTACACTTCCGTTTAGAAGTCATAATAAACAAAAAGTCAGTACCGTCGTCACCATAAGGTCACATGAGGTCCTGGGCCTTCGACCTCAGCGATCCCATAAAAGCTTCCTTCCCTATTCATTTAAGAAAAAGCATTATATGTAAAATATCTTTTACGCGTTTATATCTCACTGTTTGTATTTTTTTTTAATTCGATGTTCCTTAGACTTATCTGATGCGTGTAAACAGCATAGGCCGTTTTTTTACTTATAACTTTCTGACGGGGTCTCAATACTTGTGTATAGAACCACGATATTTTCTAGACAGCCGGTTTTTTTTTTTGTTTTCGAGGTGACTTTCAAAAGGTACCCGACGCCGTGGGAGCAACGCCGGGTTATGTGGGATTTTTACCTCACTAAAAGGAAGTCGTCCTCGGCGCTATAAAGAGGACTCCGGGATCTCGGAACGACCGCAACCAGAGTCCTCTGAGCGAAGCGCTCTTTTGGGCTCTTCCCCGGTGACCGATTCATGCTCTCCGTGCCTCTCGGTGTTTACGACAGCACGCAGCCACACATGCCATTGTCCTTCGCGGGGTCCCTTGGTTGGACGGTCCAAGCTCCCACTCTTAACGCCCGCAACCCACAGAAACCCCTTTTAGTCGCCTCTTACGACAGGCAGAGGATACCGTAGCACTATTCTGGTCCCGGAACTACAGGGACACTGCACCAGGTTGCGCTATCTATGCCGTTGGCGTCTCCGTCTCCGCGCTGGAGACAGCCCTACCTATAATACATATCGAACAAAACTGATTAGCAACACTTTTTATTGCGAAATAACATCTGATCTGTTATATCGTCTACAATAAAGTCTTGAAAAATCACCCGACGGTATTAATGTGATTTCGTACCGCCCTCGTAGCGCTTGCCATACACGGCACGCCTGTCTTGGACTTTATGTAATGTTATTGTGATATATTTATTAAAAAGTTCACGTTCATATTTAGCTTGACGACCCGCGTGGCGGAGCGGTTACCATACCGGTCTGACGCGCAGTGGGTCCCGGGTTCGATTCCCGGCCAGACAGGTATCTGAATGATGAGTTTAGATTCATGTTCTGGGTCTGGCTGTTTGTGTATTGTCTTGTGAGTGTCCATGGTACCCACGACACAGGAGAAAATCCTAGTGTGGGGCTATGAATGTAGATAGCGTACTTTAGTTCACCAGCGCTTAAAATTAAGTAATGTGAGTTTAAATTGTAAAACTTTTGATAGAATTAATGGATATTTACCAAAAGCTAAGTTCCTACTCGATTATAACAATTAGGCACATGACAGTTGAAACGTCATGAGAACTAGGGATTTCCCATCCAGATACGAAATATATTCTATTACCAAATACCAAGAGTATGTAGGAATACCATTATTAACCATTTCATGTATTTAATATATTCGCAGACTTAGAATATTTTGTTTTTTTTTTTATTTTTTAAGAGTACGGCGACTGATGCCTGATGCAGCACATACTCGATTTTCGACTTCCCCATGCATCTTCACTTGTTCATATTTTTATTAATATAAGAGTCTTATCTCCTCCACGAATAGTCTTTTTCCTATTCATTTTGAGGTTTATTGACGAATAATCAAATAATTTAATAACACCTTGAAAATTCAACAATCATTTATTAAACTAACATTATAACGAAAAAATATAGTAACGATAAAATATGGTAAATGCAAAAGATAGTAAATCTGATTGTCTGTTTTTCTGCTACGGTTTTACTCAAACCCGCTTGGCCAAATGAGATAAAAAAATCTTTGGAGATATAAAGTCTAGATCAGAGAACATTTTTAAGGAATCAACCATAATTATTGCATTCGTAGTTGGTATTACATAAAATAATGCCGCTATGACACCAAAACAAAATAAATAGTCGACGGAGATACGAAAAAGGGCACAGAACTGTTTAAGTCGACTTCCTAAAGAAAAGAGATTATCTATTCTCTTGTATTTTTGTCTATGCCTATTTATAAATAAAATATAATAATATAATAAAATATGCCTATTTTTAAAAAATATAAATAGTTACAAACATAATATCTCCCACGTGCTCACGCCAAGCAAATCTTCGTATAAATCACTTTAGCCCACTTTCAAAATTGACACCATTTGTTGATAATTTACGAAACAGTAAACAACATTATAAGTAAGTACATTTTTTTAACGTCAAATCATTCTCTACACGCCATTATTGTGTCAAATGTAACGATTTAGTCATTTGGCTTTCGGCCACCTTATAATCAAGTTGTTTAAAAGAAAATTTGAAGGTAATCGTTTTTTTAGGTCCACCTATTCGCTATGCCCAGCGCGGTGGACTATGGCCTAAAACTCTCCCATTCTGAGATAAGGCCTGTGCCCAGCAGTGGGACAATAATAGGTTGAGGACGAGGACTTTTTTAGACTAGATTATTCTAAAGGCTTCTCCCGCTTTGGTCACGTCTCCACGGTAATAAGCATCTTATGTCTTAATCTAGATAATGGTTTATGACCTAGATTAACTTATCTTCGTGACGAATTTGTCTTACTAGCTGTACCCTGCGCGCGTTGCACCATAAAAAAAAATACACTAGAAACCTTCGTGTGCTCATGAATAACAACTGCTAAAGATCATCAAATGATCAAATGAATAGTTTACGATTCTATAGAGGACATACAGACAAACGTTCATTTTTATAAAGTAGAAAGAAGATATACAGCAGTGGACCACTTAGGGCTGTTTGTTGACTGTACAAGAAATACATACTTCTATTGAAATGTAGCTGTATTAAAAATACTAGTTCCATCAGGCTGCCCTCAGGATATATGGACTGATGACCTGCAAAAGGCCGACAGGACATTTTTTTTTTATCTGACTGAAATAGCAAACGAACATGCAGTCCACCTGATGGTAAGGGGTCACTGCCGCTCACGGATATCTGTAATCAACTTCGAAATTAATCAAAGATGCGTTGCTATTCTCGAGGACTATGATGGTCGCCTCATATAAATGTGTGCCGGCGACCACACCCTTCCATCGAAACGCAAGAAATGCTTCACGCTAGAAATAGGTGTGGAGGTGGTACTTCCCCGATCGAACTACACTAGTTCTACTACCTTCAAATACACTCAGGACATAGCTCAGGACTGGTCGAAGTGACCGGCTGGTGTATGAATTGATGACTTAGTGCTGTGATAGTAAGTCTTATTCAAATTATAAATACGAAAGTATGTGAGGATGTATGTATGTTTGTTTGTTAGTCCTTGATGTAAAATCTTTTTTTTGTGACGGGGAGGAAACCTCAAAAGGTACACCGAAGCTTTGGGAGAGACTCCGGGTTATGTAGGATTTTTACCCACTAAAACCTTCAGTGGCCTTCCTCGGCGCTTGTAGGGGACCCCGGTATCTCCAATGGAACGCATCGCCTAGCGCGGCGCCCCTCACGGGCTCAGCTATTGGAGGACGTGTAGCATCCCCCTTTACCATCCGGTACTTACGGCGAGATACAGCCACATACATACCGCCGTCCTTCTCCCACTCTAGCCATCCGCACCCCCAGAGGCCCCTTTTTAGTCGCTTCTTACGACAGGCAGGGGATACCGTAGCCGTACTCCCCAACTACAAGGTGATTGACGCAAAACCTACCTTCGAATTTCGCTGAAATTTGTCACACACATACTTTATGGCCTAAATACAAAGAATATATTACCGTGATAGAAGTGACCGAAGCGGGCGAAGCCACGGGAATTGCCTAGTATAAAATACTTAATTTATTTTAACCACCCAGCGTTTAAATAACTCTGTAACTATTAACTCGGACGTAAAAAGTATAAAACAAAACATTATTATAAACGGTTCGTGAATAGTTCGCACAATTCTAATAGATTTTTAATTAGTATCTTGTAGATAGGAGAGGTATACCCTAACACAGTATATGGATGCTATAATGGGTTCTATTTCTTGTATATAGAGGCGAGTATCCCTTGTATCTATCGGTGGGTACTTATACGACCTGTTCGAGGCATTGTAGGCCTTCAGAAGGTCAAAGAAACCATTAATCGTCCAGGATTGGTCACAAAGCAATGCGAAATCGTCGGAATCTAAATAAAAGAACTGATACGTAATTATTCTGTAATTCTTCTACGGGCTAATGGCTCTACTAAATGTATTGGAAAGATAGTTTGGAAAAAAAGGAAATTTTATGTGTATTTGGTAATGTATAGTACATTCAATCACTTGAGTGTGAGTGGGCACTGCCGTTTATAATCTGTAACTGATGATGATGATGATGATGAATAATCGTAAATATGTATGTATGTACAGGCGGTTATAGTTTCATCCATGTTTGTTACTCTTTGACGCAAAAACTCCTGGTCAGATTTATTTACAATTTGGCAGTTTATAATCTGGATTAAGGATCAGAATACTCATAATCGTGGTAAATGTGTAAAAAGCATGGAGCCGCAGAAACATGCCCAAATTCCTATTTTTCCAAAAAATGTGCGAATAAGAAATAAATTATCATTGTTTTATGGTCAAAATAAACATCGTGATAGTTCTAAAAAAAACATGCGTGCGTACAAAGTACACATGTCAGAAGTGAAACTTCTTTGGCGAACTAATTTATAAATCTTGTTTATATTTATACAAATCTAAAACTTTAAATTTCCAAGATTAAGAGGAAGGGAAAAAGGCGTGATACGACGTTCGCTCTGTCTCACTTTTTCTCTCAATCTTTCTCACTCGCTTGCTCCCTACTCTCACTCCACGGCTAGTTGCTCATGCTACGTTCGCCCTGTCTTACTCTCTCTCAATCGGTCTCGATCACTCTATCTCTCTTTTCCGACACTTCCGTTGCATACCGGCGTGACGTTTCATCTGTAAAAATTTTACCCTCATGCGCCTAAAGAAGTTTCACTTCAAAAAAACACAAAGGTGTATGAATTCTACCAGTTCGCTTTCTGTCAGGGCAGTGGACTATGTCCTAAACTCTCATTCTGAGAGAAGACCCTTGCCCAGCAGAGGTATGATAATGGACGACGACAGTGTTAGGTTATAACAATGAAGTCTGAATTTTTAACAGTAGACAGGAATAAGTTAATAAAATTACCATCACTTAGTTTTAATTTAATGGGATCCATAAAACTTTCTAAAGGATATAATTTAAAAATATATAGGCTATAAAGTGTATCCGGTTTTCAAACGAGATTTGAAAAAATACCTCTCAAACTGATTACGCATTGTAGTAATGTATAAAATTTTACTTTTGATCAAGTAAAAGCAAGAAACAATCTTGTTTAAACTATTTATTTATATCAAATTATTTAAATCATTTGCTGGAAATGGCACACATATTACTTATGACCCAGATTAACACGTAGGATACTCATTTTTTTTATCTGACTGAAGTAGCAAACGAGCATGCAGTCCACCTGATGGTAAGTGGTCACTGCCGCCCACGGACATCTGGTAAACAACTTCAAATAGAACATGGGTTCTATCACAGATGCGTTGCTACTCCCAAGGACTAAGATGGTCGCCTCGTATAAAAGTGTGCTGGCAACCACACCCTTCCATCGAAACGCAAAAAAATGCTTCACGCTAGAAATAGGTGTGGCGGTGGTACTTCCAGGTGGTGAACCAGGCAAAGCCGGAATAATCTGGTATCACAATACTTAACCTATAAATTATCACATAACCATTAGAAACGGGACTTAACAAACTGAAACTTAACCCACAGTATACGGATCAGATCACTTATATACTAAAGTTGCATAACAAAGCCCCTTGTCTTCTGATTAATGGCCAAGATACCTTGATGAGAGTCGAGATGATTTGCAACTTGTGAACGCTTGACTCGTTGCAGATAGCATCGGAGATCTGATACCGAATTATGGTTTTGAGGAATGTAGTCTTAAATACGGATGCGAATAACACCACTCTTGTAGGTATCATGAACAGTGCCTTTTTTTTTGTTTTCGTGGGGGAAACCTTCCAAAGGTACCCGACGCCGTGGGAGCGACGCAGGGTTATGTGAGATTTTTACCGCACTAAAACCCCCCGGTGGCCGTCCTCGGCGCTGAAAAGGAGGAATCCGGGATCTCGAAACGACTTCAACCGGAATCCTCCGAGCGCGCTGCCCCATCGGGCTCCTCCCAGATGGGCGGCTGGGCCCACCGCTCCGTCTAGTCTTTACGACGGTATGCGACCACACATACCGCCGTCCTTCCCGGGATCGCCTGACCGAACGGTTCGAGCTCCCACTCTAGCCGTCTGCAACCCCGGAAGCCCCTTTTAGTCGCCTCTTACGACAGGCAGGGGATACCGTAGCCCTATTCTGACCCCGAGGCTACAGGGACGATCATGAATAGTGCCTAAAAAGATATTTGTCCCACTAAGGATTT
Source organism: Spicauda simplicius (assembly GCA_949699795.1). Lineage (NCBI taxonomy): Eukaryota > Metazoa > Arthropoda > Insecta > Lepidoptera > Hesperiidae > Spicauda > Spicauda simplicius. The sequence goes on along the minus strand of OX453080.1, from coordinate 10,768,178 downwards.
AAAAATGGTAACGCTTTCTACAGTTACTGCCCTAGGATACTGGGATTTTCTCGCGTGTCCTGGCTGCCACGGGTGTACACAGAAAAACACAGAAAAAGAATCTAAATTAGGTATTTCTTTTTAAGTCTGTTCCGGAGGTCTAATCCGGAAACGATTGCATGTCAGACCGAATTTGTGACCTCTCCGTCACTCGGGTCATCAAAATTAATCCAAGAATTGTAGTAATGCCTTGTGGTGTGGCTTGGAGACCTTTTCTCTTCATTTATGTCGATTTCTTATTACGTTAGTTTACGTAAAACTAGAATATGGACAGAATCATCTAGCAGTTTGTATTCTTACTAACTAAACCCCGCAGCTTTGCCCGCGTTAAAAAAATCGATGTAGTGATTGTGCCGTGGGAGTAAGATGGTTTCCCACAGTAAAAAGTAGCCTATATGTTAATCTAGAGTGTGAGCTAACTCCCTACCAAATTTTATGAAAATCGCTACAGCCGTTTAGACGTGAAGAAGTAACAAACATACACGATCACAAACTTTCGCCTTTATAATATTAGTATGATTTTCCAAAAATGTGGTACCCTCCATACCCTGTACTAGCATTAGCCAATGTTGTAGTCCCAACATCTTCCACGGAAATAAAATAAATACTTTTACGCGTCTCATAAATAAATGCACCCTACTGATGAACAAATACATAGATTTCTATCAAAGCATAGAACAAGGTGCTCGTAGCTTGATTGTCGTCGTGATTTCAGCGACAGACGAGACCCATATTTCCTGAATATTTTACCGTCGCTGTCATAATTCCATGACATAACTGTAAAGAAATGCCTCAAAACATATTTGGTACAGCCAACTTTCCGTGTTCGTTCAACGGAAAATAATTTGCCGAGAAATTCTAAGAGACGGGCGCTCGGACAAATGGCGGGATTATTATAACCCTTATTCCTTCTCAAGTACAGTCGTGTTAGTTGGCCGCGGGAAAATTGTACTCATTTATAACGGGCGCAGCAATAAAAAGTGACACGGCGATCTCTACTATCCTTATATGGTTCAAAGTTGACCGAAACAATGGCATTGACTATTACCACAGTACAAAACTTGACTACTCCTGTTAACAACGCTACTCTCCAAGTAATAAAGTCTAATATCTATCGAGTACCGCGCTGTGAAACTGCAGGAAAATTTTGGCGCGCTCCTAACTGACAAAGTTAAGCTTGTACTCAAGAAAAACAAACATTGCACTTGTCGCCATGGATTAAAGGCGAATGTTGGACGTTGATTCAGTTTATTGGATGCAATTTAAACTTGGCAAGCACGGTCGTGCGATGCCTGTGAAATATTGAATGATCGAACTATGCCAGTCGACGGACTGTGGTCAAAACGTGACCATAAAAACTGTCACAGAATATCAATGCTCCGAGTATCATTTCAAACAACTTTATACTTTACGTTACATGTCGTTTCGGGTAAATTTAAACTATCAAAGTGAATTTTAACTAACTAATCGGATGGCATTGTTTATTGTGTTCTTATTAAGAGGCGTGTTTCGTATAACTATCATTTCTCTAGCGTGTCCCTTACTCGTGGTCGACTATGACCTGTTTTGATATGAGAAAAGGCTATTATGCCTTCATATTCGAGATACCAGGCACTCAGATGAACAGTAAAATACGGTACTCTGACAAGGTCGACATTTGATGCATTATAACAAGACGGGAAAACCTCCTTTACGTTGCTGCAAGCCTGGTCGTTGTAATGCAACATTATTAGTTTAATTTCATAAATAAACACCAATATGGTTTTATTATTAATTTATAAATATATTATTATTAATTTTTATTTATAAGTTCATACTGTTTGCATGTTAAAGTCATATTTTTCTTTTAAAATATTGACAAGTGGCGTGTCAAGCTCGTTATTGACAATCAGGGCCTTTTGCAATTTTTCAATGCATAATGGAATTAAGGCCTATACAATTCAAGCCTTACAAATGGCTGGACGAAGCTGCAATCTTCAACAAAAGGGACGAACGAGTACCTATCGAATGGATCAAGGAAAATGCGAATACTATCGCCCTTCTCTTCACGGCTAAGGGAATAGACAAAGACGGGATAATTACAAAATTCTACGAAATATACGAGAACGTGAAGATTATTAACTTGCCCATAGAAGTTATATACATACCGATGGATGAAAGCGAAAAAGATATGATTGAAAGTTACGAGACGCAAGCTAATTGGTTCACGCTTAAGTTTCATGATCCCCTGGTACATCTATTGAAGTTTATGTATGGTGTTACTTGTATTCCGAATATTTTGGTAGTAGATCCTAACTGTAGTGTAATATCCTACACTGGGGTGTCAGATTTGGAGCGATATGGCAAAAACGCTATTATAACTTGGATGTCAGACACGAATGCAAATCTTAGGAAATTTAATAAAGAAACAGAAAGGTATGGAGAAAAGTGGAAGTATTTGGACTCGGGCCAAAGGAGAGAATCAAAGGATTATCAGAGAAAGTTCAGTACTGCATGAATGTTAACAGGCTCCTCGTTTTAATAAATAAACGTTAGTTTGTTTCATTTCTTTTAAAGTGAAGTTAGTGGTTTCCCGTATTTTTTATTTCTAAGCGCAAATCTTGTCTTATCTTTTTATACATTTCTTTTACTACACATTACATATTTGCTTCTTCAACGTTAGAAATCGATATAAAATTTGTTCCGAAGTTCGATACTCGGGAGATAAATAAATAATGTATTCCATATCAGGCCAACTACTGGATGGATCCTAATAAATAGTCCGATATTGCAGACAATATGGTAGAAGTCATGTTCACATCATGGTTTGTTTATTTGACGAAATGCAAATCAGAGAAAACCTCTCGGTAAGCTCTCAGACAAGTTGATTTTTAGATCCTAGATCCCAAAATTCCCACGAGGTGTCGGGTACCTTTTAAAGATTTTCCCCTCGAGAACAAAAAAATACCCCAAAATAACCAGTCGATGTTTTATTTAAACGAGACCATACTTTTTAGCAAGCTAAATATTTAACTGTTCCGAAGCCACATCATTACCAAAGGCGTATCCATTGTTAAAACTATTAATTGACCTTTCCGGTATGAATAGAGTCCATCGCTCATCTGGCAACCAGTTGCCAAGCCACTGGCTTAATAACCCAAATGCGACAAGACACAATGGTGCAACTAACGAACTATCTCGAGATGTGGCGAGTTACTTCATCGGAGTTAGGGTTGGCGAGGAGAATCGTAACAGTCTTAGGTATGTCTTATTAATATGATGCGAAAGTTTGTGAGTAAATATGTTACTCAGTCTCACAAAACTACCGGTGTATTTCAAAGTGTTCACAATAATTCATCATCAAAATTGGGTCTATTTCTTGAGATCTAAAGAATGATGTCTTGGATTATGGATTTTAGTATTCAACTCTACATGGAGTCCTACAAAGGCCTCAGATTATTACTATTACTACTGTGGCCTTTAAGATACGCCCTATACTGAGTTATGCTAGCCTGGTTTAAATATCTCGTGTGGCGATGTGGTGTGCGTGTGGTCAACCTATTATAATGTGGTCACTATCGGCATATATAATTGTAATCGGCCCAAAATTACGGCAACTGCAAAAGAGTGGTTGGTTTGTATATTGTATATTTATGATAAAATATCAAAAACGCGGCAGATTCTCAAGGGAGTAACCCTTGAGAATCTGCCCGGGTAAGGGAAAGATTCTCGACCTTGCAAATATATACTAAACTTGCCAAAACACCGCATACAACAAAAAAAACGCACAAATATTAACGCAGTGCGTGCGTGTCTTATCGGATGATCAGATTCGATTAAAATCGTACTGGGAAACTTCCTAACACTTGTCAATAACACCTTGTTTAATAACCTAAATAAAACGCTCTCGACACAATGCTGTAACTCGAATCTAGATGCGAGCGGGTTCGTTACTTCATCGGTGGTGTAGGGTTGTCATAAAGTTATACATTTATCTGACTGAAGCAGCAAACGAGTCCATGCAGTCCACCTGGTGGTAAGCGGTCACTGCCGCCCTGCGACATCTGTGAGCAACTTCATACAGAACATGGGGATCTATCTTAAGTCAATCACAGATGCGTTGCTACTCCCGAGGACTAAGATGGTCGCCTCATATAAAAGTGTGCCGGCAACCACACCCTTCCATCGAAACGCAAAAACTGCTTCACGCTAGAAATAGGTGTGGCGGTGGTACTTCCCCGGGCGAACTACTCTGGTTCTACCACTTATGCTATTTCTAAAAGTGGGACATTTACTCTATTAATATATTTATATTTATATCCGAGTATATTTCTATCAATATTGCTCTGCGTTACATTACTACTACTATGAATATGTAATAATACATTGTATCTGTACAGAATTTTACATCCCTAGCAGTATCTACGTCTCGTCAGGCGTTACCAATGTTACCATTGTATTAATAAAAAGTGAAATAAAATTTATGCAAAACAGTTCTATCGCCTCACGGCTGTCTATCGACTGTTTTGTCACGAGTGACAAACTGACACGTCGAGGTGTTTGTACATATCTAATCTACTCCAGATTAGATTTTCTATTCTGCAAGTGTTAGGCTGATTACACGCTTGGCGTTCTTTTGAGTCGCTAACAATGCGTGTTTTGAAATGTAGTATCAAGTAATCAATAATCAATTGACATTTATATGAAATAGCGACGAAAGTTTAATAATAAAAGATAAGTTATAGAAATATTTGCAAATTATTTGCGTCACACCGAAAAGTAGGTCATTCAACATAATAGCTCAAATTGATCAGTTTTAAATAATCGGTGAAAATCTTACTCGTTAACAAATTAGCATTTGTTTGAAGAGTAGGTACAACAGGTCGTACAACCGTATAACTAAAGGTAAGACGACGAAAAACATTATTATTTGCGCGAAGCTACATACAATTCTTATATTATTTTGTACTAGCTATAACCCCACGTTTTAATTTACGTTTAAAAAATGTAGTATAACTTAAAATTCCAGTAACTTTTGATAATGTAGATTTTTTATGAAATCCCTACTAATATTATAAATGCGAAAGTAACTCTGTCTGTCTGTCTGTCTGTCTGTTACTCTTTCACGCCAAAACTACTGAACCGATTTTTATGAAATTATGTACACAGATAGTGGTGACCTTGGGATCCATTATAGGCTACTTTTTATTTCAAAAAATGGATTGTAAATGTTAAAATTTAGCATAAATGTTTGTATGGTAGTTCGTTTTTGACAAAGAGTTGTACTAATAATTCCGTCAAGGGGTATGATAGATTTGATTAAAAACATGAGTGAATAATAAAACATTCAAAAATATTGATTTTGAGTCGACAACATATATCCGTAAAACTCGGTATGTCGCGAATTTTGTTAAATTCCAATGCAAATGACAATCTCCATATTGGCTTTTGACAAAGAGGTGTACTAATAATTCCGTCAAGGGGTATGATAGATTTGATTAAAAACTTATGTGAATAATAAAACATTAAAAATATTGATTTTGAGTCGACAACATATATCCGTAAAACTCGATATGTCGCGAATTTTGTTAAATTCCAATGCAAATGACAATCGCCATATTGGCCATTTCGCCTAGACGTCATCGTGAGTTCGTTCAGAAATAATACATTTAAATTGGTAACAATTAATTATCATTCAAATAGATGTGATATAAATTTGATTTAATTTACCCATAATATGAAAATGTATTTATAATGCGAAAGATACGAATAAAATTACGAGGAATTCCCGATGAGTTAAATATTAGGTATACTTGCGCTATCTATCACTGTTCTGTTGAATTACGTTGAATGAACATTTGATAGATGGCGTTATCTACAATAAAACTTCGAAGTAATATCGATAAATTAAATGTTGATGTTGAATTACTAATAATTCCGTCAAGGGCTACGAAACACTGGTTTGCAAACATAAATATAAAATAAATCCACGATAGCATATCTATATCTCTTAAGGTTAACTCACAATAATTATTTTTATGTTCCATAATTATTGTAACTAAAAATAATATGTTATTTTCGAGTCTGTTGTCTTTTGTTCAGTATTAATCCTTATGTAAATAAATGCATTCGTTAGCTTCGTAATTATAACAAAGATCAAAATAGTCTTTTACACTGTATGCATCAAATAAATACGTTTAAAGTTATTAGAGATATCAAATTATATAATTTCCTTCAAAGGGTACGATAATAAAATTCCGTCAAGGGGCAAGATAGACTTGATTGAAAACTTATCTCAATAATAAAACATTAAAAATATTTATTTAGATTCGACAACATACATATATCTGTAAAACTCGGTATATCGCGACTTTTGTTTAATTCCAAATTCCAACTATCGCCATATTAGCCATTTTGCCCTGATGTCATCCTGATCATTAGTTCATTATGAAATAATACATACCTATAAATCGATAACAATTAATTATCATACAAATAAATGTGATATAAATTAGATTTAATTTACCCACAATATAAAATAACGAGGAATTACCGATGAGTTATATATTAGGTATACTTGCGCCATCTATCCACTACTATGTTGAATTACATTGAATGCGATAGGTGGCGTTACTTACAAAACAACTACGAAGTCTATCGATAAATTAAATGTTGATGTTGAATACTAACAATTTCGTCAAGGGCTACGAAACACTGGATTGCAACCTTAAATATAAAATCAATCCGCGATAGTATATCTCTATAACTTATGGTTAAGTCACAATATTTTTTATTATGTTCCATATTTCAACTAAAAATATTACGTTAATTTCGAGTGTATTTTCTTCTGTTCGGTATTAATCCTTATATAAATAAATGCATTCGTTAGCTTTTACACTGTATGCATCAAATAAATACTTTTAAAGATATTAGAGATTTAAAATAATAAAGGTAGGTAACCGTCTCGCTCGCGCATGCTAATACAAGCCGGCCGCCGATGCGTGTGCATTATTAGAGTAATCTGACCACTTGATAGTGTCCAGTGTTGAGTAGGATACGAATGTTAAATGAGTTTGTAAGAGTAGCGTCTTTTTGTACTAGACCAGTACAAACATTGCACTTCACCCTGCAGCATCACCCTGAGAACTTTTAAACATACTGCGGAAAAGTTAAAATCAATCTTTGTAATCGATGCGTTTTGGTTTAAATGTGGAGGAGGATTTTATTAACAAGGTGCTTCTTGGTATTGTCAATTAATTAAAAGAAAGGCGGTTTACAATCGTCTAATTTTAAAATTCTAATTTTAATTTGTCTAATTTTTAAAATATTTTTACATAACAATTATGATCCTAACCACAAATACATACTTTAAATTCGTTTCTTCACTCTTTGTATGTCCGGGTAATCGCCGGCCGAGCGGCTAAACTCATTTGGATAGGACTTTCACTATAGAAAAGGTTGTGGAATAACATAATTATAATTTCAACGGGGTCGAGATTTGTGCGGGAAAAACTTTGCGATACACTCATTTTTACGCGAGCGAAGGCGCGGGTACAGCTAGTAAATAATAAATGTTATTTAAAGACATGAATTGTAATAATATTTTAAAACGTTCAAATGAAAGTCATTTCGTGAATGCGATTTCAAGCAATCAGAAAAAAATCCTAAAATTCTGGAAACTTATATTATTATGTATTCTTAGTCTTAACCTCAACTTCATATTTTTTTTAACAAAATGAAACATAATGACACGTGGAACTGTCATTTTAACCTTCAAAAAAGGAGGAGGTTCTAAAAGGATTTCGGTTCGAATAAACGCCTCGTGTGCCAACAGCCAGTGTACAGATAATTGAATGGTATGCCCTAAGGGTAACCATAACAGATAATATAATGGTTACGTTGCCTGTCGAGCGAGCTAGAAATGTTATTGTATCGTTTATTTGGACTTCCCTTATGAAAATCAGAACGGCTTTTGAAGATATACTTTTGCATATTTGATGTTCGAATACTATAGCAATAATTTTGTAAAAATAGCTTCACTTGAAATAGATATTTTATCCCATCATATTAATCAGACATTTTGATAATTTAAAGATCGATCTCATGCAAGGATACTAAAAATATCGAGTATTTTTGATAGTGGAACGCCTCCACCGCCACCCCTATTTCTAGTGTGAAGCACTTCCTGCGTTTCGGTGTAAGGTTGTAGTTGCCAGTTGTAGTTCACTTTTGTATGTGGTGATCATCTCAGTCCGCGGGAGTAGCAACACATAGTGGCGTAGATAGGCGTGCACACAGTGGGCCATCGTACACGGATTCGCTCATAAAGGGGCTTCGCGAGGCCTCTTTGGAGGAGGAGACGGAGACATTTTCAAGGAAACCATCCAATGGAACCATGCAAAGGGGTCTCGCTGATAGGAGTTTGCCCACACCTACTTGGTACACGCTACGGTACTGGCAACACATCTGTGATTGACATTAGATTGAACCTTTGTTCCGTAATCAGTTGCTTACAAGTCAATGTTCGACAGTCGCCATACCGTCCGATGGACTGCATGCTCGTTTGCTACTTCAAACTTTTAAAAAATAATGTGGTATGTGGTAGTAGGAGAAAGAGTGGGAGTCGACACAAATCTAACTACATCTCACTAATGGGGAGAGACAGTCGAGTAATTGCCAAAATTACCACACGTATTATGGTCATCACTTTATAACAGTCCACCAATTCACACTTGGCCAGCGCAGTGGACTATTTTTTTTTATAATTTAACCTAACGATAAGGCAGACGGGCTACCTGTTGGAAAGTAGTCACCGCCGCCTATGGACATTCGCAACACCAGAGGAGTCGCCAATGCATCGCCGGCTTTGAAGGAGAGCTCTTTTCGCACCTTTCTTGAAGAACCCCATGTCATAGTGCTCCGGGAATACCTCAGAAGGAAGCTCATTCCACAACTTGCACATCCGTTGCAAAAATATGGCCTACACTCTCTCATTCTGAGGGAAGCCCCGTGCCCAGCTGTGGGCCAATAATACGTTGATGAGATGAGAGAGACTTTATATCATTTAGCCGGTTTGTAATAATATAAAAACCAATAAACTTGAGTATATTGAATCAATAACAATAGTTTTTGATTTATCCGAGGTCAATCTAATATAAGTAATACATTTTGATCCCAAATGACGTATTTAACATACTTAGATGTTCAATTAGTTGAAATTATATTCTAATATTTTGTTGATCTCGTGAGGTTTTGATCTACTGAGGATGTCAATCAATTTTCAATCAATCTAAATTTACGTTTGTTTAAAAATGCTCTTTACTTGTTTGATATGATAAAAACAATTTTCAAGGTGGTAGAGGAACCACTACTGGGCACGCGTGTTCTCTAGTCCACCGCGCTGGCCAATTGCGAATTGGTGGACTTCACACACCTCCTAGAAATATGTTTTTTAAAGAATTTTAAAATACATGCACTAAGCACATCCGAAAAATAATTAAACAACAAAAAAATAATTCTCGAGTGTGTAGGTTTCCTCACGATTTTTTCCTTCGCCGAAAAGTAGTGATAATTATTTTTATTTTTTTATATCTGACTGAAGTAGCAAACGAGCATTTAGTCCACCTGATGGTAAGTTATCACTGCCGCCCATGGACATCTGTAATCAACTTCATATAGAACATGGGTTCTATCTGAAGTCAATCACATATGCGTTGCTACTCCCGAAGTCTATGATGGTCGGCTCATATAAAAGTGTACCGGCAACCACACTTTTCCATCGAAACGCAAGAAATGCTTCACGCTAGAAATAGGTGTCTCGGTGGTACTTCCCCTGTAGAAACTACACTGGTTCTACCACCTTCAAATTTTTAAATTTCAACCACTAGGCTATCACTGTTCTTGCTTTAATATCTATATTTACAAATATCTCGTATAGTTCGTAGGACGAGCTATAAATATTATGTATGTCTGAAGATGTAATACAAACATATATTATATTACATCCTATTAATTTTATAATATGTTATTAATACGTCATATCATTTCAACATCCAACGTTCGAGTATTAAACACTAAAATAAAAGATACGGTTGACAGGTGAACGCGCTAAAATATGACCGCGCAGCCATTACGGTGACAATGGCAGCCATATTGGAATGCGCGGGCGCATAAACAATAATGAATTGCGTGCCGTTGAATGCATTAAAACGAATGGCGACGCAGTAAAACAGGACTTTATCTCCAACGTTAGACAGACATACGCTCTGTTTGATTTTATCGCTGTAATAATAAAAGTTTTACTCATAATTATTCCGTGGACACCCTTGTTGAGTAGATATCTCGTGATCTTAAGGCTAAGGATTATTTAATACTAGCAGTTCCCGCAGTTTCACTCGCATTTATATCGCGACTATATATATAGCCTAAAGCTTTCCTCGATAAATGGTCTATTCAACATAGAAAAAACTTCTCAATTCGAACCAGTAGTTCCTGAGATTAGTGCGTTCAAATAAACTAAACAAACTCTTCAGCTTTATAATATTAGTATAGATAAGACCATTTTTTCATATACATTTACGAGTAATAAAAGAGCATGCTGTCAACCTGATGTTCATCCCTGTAGTTCCTAGTACGACTAGTAAGAGGCGACTCAAAGGGGCTTTTGGGGTCGCGGGCAACTAGAGTGGGAGCTCGAGCGTTGGACCCAGCTGCTCACCTAGGCGGGACCCGATGGGGCAACACGTTCAGAGGACTACGATTGCGTTCCTTTGGAGATCCCGGAGTCCTCATTGTTGCGGTGAGGACGGCCATCTTAAAAATCCCACAAAACCCCGTGGCGCTCCAAAGGCGTCTGGCACCTTTTAAGGGTTCCACTAAAACCTCCCCGGTGTCCGTCCTCAGGGCTACAAACAGGATTCCGGGATCTGCAGCTGGGCCCACCACTCCGTCTGGTCTTTACGACGGTATTCGGTCACGCATATCGCCGTCCTTCCCGGGGTCATCTGATTGAACGGTTCGAGCCCTCAGAAGCACCTTTTAGTCGACCGGCAGGGGAAACCGTAGTCCTATTCTGATCCTGGAACTATAGGGATGTAGTTATTTCCCCTAGGACTAATTTGGAAAGCAGAACACAATAGCGCATTTATAGTCAAGTGGATATTTTATTTTTTGTATTATGGCATAACCATACGACCATCGGCTCTGTGTTGAATGAAAAAAAAATAAAAGAAAAATAATAAATGCATATAAATAACGTTGGCATTCAGCCAAACAGAAGAATGACAAAGCCGTTTTGCGTGACAATTATGCAAAAATTATAAAGCTTATGCAGAAGCTTTTTAAACATAAACATGACTTATAAAATTTGTAATCATTGTCAACAACGTACCTAATGTCATTATTATTTATTTCCTCACCATAACTAATTTATTTATTACTTCGAAACGTTTTCGATGGGAATACTAAATACCAGGATATCATAACTGGAAAGCATAATTATGTAGACTTTTAATTATGTTAAATTCTATGACGTTTATGCATATAAACATCTAGTTTTAATAATTCGTTACCGTGATTCAGATTACCAAGAGCACAGAAACGAAGGGAAATTTAAAGAGTATGTATAGTTAATTAAACAGAATACTTTGGTCGATTGCCTGCCACTACTTTTAATTTCTACTACTTGTACTTACTAAGTAATTCCTTATCAGCCTAAAGAATGAAAATGTTACATTTCAATTCTTATTTTTTATGTTTCGTACCGCAATTTAATAAGTTTACAAACTAATCAGATGATTATTTAATACATTCTCCATTTAATGAGATCAAAAAAGTGTTAACTCTGTGGTTGACAAAAATGTCATCAAATATGCAAAACTACGCAAATTAGTTCATCGTCGTGTTCTCACTTCAATTTTTGTTGTTCTTCGTTCAAATAACTTGTAGCAAACTAGCGACATCTCTTATCAATCCCGGTCAACACGTCATTAAGCTCATTTCTCTTAAAGTTTTGATTCCAAAACCTGTCGTTTGTCGATACCTGTTCCAAGTCGCGACTAGTTAGGTACTTTACAAGATGAATGGATAAAAGCCTGCTCAATAGACATGAGTCGTCGACGTATTTTTCGTCAACGAAACTAGACCGTAGAATATCGTCCGTCGACTAGTCGATAAACTAGTTGAATTCAACTACTGTTGAATTCTTCGTCTCGTTGAAAGTTAACGTATATCTACTATGAACTACCATAGACTTATGTCGTTGTGGTATAGACTGTTCTACTGTTCTACTGTTCTACTAAGTACAAAATCTTAAAAGTTTACTTTAATTTAAACGGTTCCCTTTGGAGTCTATCTCATGCGATCCTATATTATTTGGTGATAAATTATAAACTTTTGATTATTACTCACGTACGATTAATTTTAAAGGAATCTCATTACAATTGTCAAAGTATAAGCAATAACTGTTATTGCTAAATATTTTAAATGAGGTGAAAAATAACAATTTCCTTAAAAAACATATATAAAACAATTTTGTGTTTTGTCAAATATCAATGCTATGCATTTAGAGTTAAAGTTCGAAACATCTTAATTGCCAAGCAACTCTCAAGTTTTCTCAGTTAAAATAAAGTCGAAAGTTGCTTGAAGCGACCGTCCATGATTACGCGACTATGGTTAATGGTAATATCGTACGTTGAATTCAACGTGTGGACTGTGGAGTCTCCATTTAACCGTCTACGAAATCTATGAATTCTACTAGTCCGTCGAAGAACGGTAGACCGTCGAAACGTCGATTGTATATGAACGGTAGATTCAACTAGTCCGTTTATTCAACGCCCATAGCTACTGCTCAACTAGATCCACTAGATTGCTAGACAGCCTGTCGGTTTAAAAGTCTCATTATTTTAATGATCGCTCATTTTTCGTGTGCAACTTGTTCGTTTATCTAGTTTTGTTACAACACTCATTCTAGATATTATCTAGGCATTGTTTTACATTCTTGCTTTCAACGGAGGTATTCATTTTGTAAATACCAAAAACAGGTCCTGTATAAAGTGATATAATGAAAATGGTCCGACCGGAGAGATGCCACTGTTACACCTATTTCAAGCGTGAAGCAGTTCTTGCGTTTTAGTTGAAGAATGTGGTTACCAGGTCAGGGACTTTTATATAAAGCGACCACCTTAATCCTTAATAAAAAGGAGAAGTAAGTTATCAGTAATTTACTTTAATAACAAACTTTGTTAAAAAAAAATGGTTACAATTGTCCTTTTTCTATATTTATTGGACGTACCTTGTACCTATGTATGTACTTATTTATCTAACATACCAGCGACAATCATAAAGTAAGCTTTTATTAATTAGTAGTACCTACTAGTAAGATACGTGGCACTATTATTAATATCTACTAAAATTGATTAAATTAAGTGCTCAATTATCTTAAAACCATCTTGAAAGATTTTATCTGCAATTTAAGGAGATGAAGATAAGAAATTAAGAAAACTATTTACAGATGAGAAGCGGCTTAAGCTTAATTCAATTAAGTGCATACCAATTTTATCATAAAGTTAATTAAAATCAAGTATTTGTCTTGTCTCAGTTTTTGCACGGATGTATTATGATAGAATTACAGCGCATTTCCTCTCGTTTAACGGATGTATAAATGAAAAAATCTGATTAAATTTATTTAAGATCTTGTTCTTTTTGCGGCTGGTTAAAGAACAGATGTTCTGTAGGCAGTAAGCGCATAACATGAACGGCAATGTGAGTTTTTCAGACATATAATCCTGTAGTTTTAGTTTTTTCAAATTAGTAAATTTATCTTTGAATCGTCGAGCACTCTGCGTTTTGCAGTTAACATTTTGCAAACCACAGACCTTTCTAGAAACGATTCTTGAAGATTTTTTTTCGTAATATATTCATTTTTCTAATTTTCCCTAGCGGTAATTTTCTATTGCGGACAAAAATGAGAAACTTTTTCCGAATGCAGCTCGCCATTATATCAGATGAGGAGGTAGGTAGGTAAAAAGTATGTGGCCCGCGTTGCCAAAAAGTTTGCCGACCACTTGGTAAAGATAATAAAATTTACAAGGATAGCACCTAGGAACTAAAACATCTTAACTTTTATCATACCTATACATGTCTTCTTCCAATTCACATAATATAACAGAGACATAAAATTATTTCCAGGAGCTCTTCGTGCCAATCAACACGAAGGGGGAGATGTACGAAGTGTGTCCCGAGGAGTTGTCTCCAGCGGAGTGGGAGGCGGAGGGGTCGGGTGCGCCAGTACCGCCCGAGGTGGCTGCGCGGGCGCACCGCCTACCGCACCTGCTAAGCCTGTGGCGACTGCCCACTAGGGTGCGACTGCTCGCAGGCACAGTGCCGATTGAAATGGCGCATGATGTTGGAGGTATGGTTATGCTGTAGTATCCTTCGGTTATTTTTTTTTTTTCATTTGACTGAAGTAGCAAACGAGCATGCAGTCCACCTGATGGTAAGTGGTCACTGCCGCCCATGGACATCTGTAATCAACTTCATACAGAACATAGGTTCCACCTGAAGTCAATCACAGATGCGTTGCTACTTCCGAGGACTATGATGGTCGCCTCATGTGAAAGTGTGCCGGCAACCACACCCTTCTATTGAAACGCAAGAAATGCTTCACGATAGAAATAGGTGTGGCGGTGCTACTTCCCCGGTCGAACTACACTGGTTCTACCACCTTGACATTGCTTGGTTATGCTAGTAAGGAAGATTACATTGGTTTTATTCCAGGGTTAACTTTCAATTTAAGTCAAAAGCACCTTTTCTTATAAAATGAAAGTAGCTAACCACCTAATTGCCCGCGGACATCTGTAATCAACCAAATACGATCAGAGTCTTATCAGACGTTTGTTATACATTGCTACACCTGAGGAATAAGTTGGAACGTCCCGGAGAAATAAGTTGGCCGTGTGGTGTCGGTCTTGAATAGCAGCACTCGCTCTCTTCCCGTGGATGTCGTAAGAGGCGACTAAGGGACAAAAAATCCAGGAGATGGGCAGCAGCATCTCTTTGCGTAATTCTTACACCTACTGCCGTCACCAACACGCTTGCCAGACGCGGTGACTATCAGCAAAATCCCCAAAATGAAAGTCATTACATATATACACATACGCCTCCACTGGCATATGTCCTGCATGGACCTCAAAGGGGTGATGGATGGATGGATAAGTAACACAACCCTTCAGACCAGAACACAGCGCATAACACTGCAGTTCTCTCGTCAACCCATTATTGTCCAACTGGGCACGGGTCTTCTCTCAGAATGAGAGAGTCTTAGGCCATAATCAACCGCGCTGGCCAAGTGAGATTGGTGGACAACACAACACTGCAGTTATTATGCAGAAATACATATGATGGAATTGCCGGGATCGAACGGCAAAGTGTTCGCCTTCATATGTAATTCATACAAATCAGTTATTTTATTTAACCAGTGTTTATCATTTTAAATCTCAAGCCAATTATTTAATTGTCCATTAAGACGTGAACTGTATCGAGTGATGATATATCCTGTCTGAATTTTGGAACCCTCTATCTTTCTATACCTATATAAATCACTTCAAACATAGTACCTCCTCAATTATTAGGTATTGCATGGTGATTATCAATAAATACAACCTTAAAAATATATGCCGTACGAAAATATACCACGTATGTTGTTTCTAATATATTTGCTTGTTAATTTCAGACGACCTCCTCCTGCGAGCTGCCGTCACCGAGCCTGTGTTAGTGATGTGCAACCTCCCGGAATACAGCTCTTTGCCGTCCAGTCCGAGCAAGCAAGTGGACCCTCGACATCCTAAGGAGACTCTTCAGCTTCTCCCTCTAAACAGCACCATCAGGATCCGACGCACGCAGCTCGGCTTCGAGAGCGAAAAGAGAATGTTCCTCTCCGCGCGTCTCCAAAAAGCTCTAACCTTCTGTCAACTAAACGTTGACAACTGGATCAGGCAGATCTCATACGCTAACTCAACCGTCGTCAGCAAAGCGAAGACGGCAGAGGACCTCATGAAGGAAGACCACGAACCGGTCAAATTTGAAAAGGAAAGGAAATTCACGCTCCAAGGCTTAAAGATAGACACCTCCCGACTTTTTGGCAAAAGCGAAAAAGTCCTGAAAGATATACCAGATGAGACTGAAGGCTCCATAATATTTTTAAGCAAAAACGAACTTGAACACATGAACTATGACGTTTACAGCGATGATGAAGGCAAGGACGACAAGAGTGAAGCTAAAGTTGAGCAGGAACAGTTTTCCAGCGACAAAATGCAAGTGTTCAGAGAAGACTCTGGACCAAAGAAAAGCAAATGGTTCAAGAACTTGAAACTACTTAAAAGCACGGAGAAGTTAACTGATGAAAAGATAACAGCGATTGAGAATACCGAAAAATATAGAGACATAAAGGATCCATTCGATCCTCTTGGCGAAAAACATAGCTCCATTGAAAGGTACCAAGATATGGCTAAGCTGATAGAAGATCGTTTCGGTGCTTCTAGAAAAAGTGACGGTACAGCTGAAAAGAGTCATTCTTACAAGAGTCTTACCACATCTTCGTCTGATATGGGCACCAGCCAATGCAGTTCTAACCACAAAAAGCCAGTCTTAACTAAATCAGTATCCGTGCAAACTGGAATGCCCGACAGTCCTTACACAGAAGAAGATAGTGGAATTAATATGAAACACGGTCGAAAGAATCTCAGCGTGGATCAGATAAACTACTGCGGATCTATGGAGAGCGACACCAGCTCTGGGCGCAAATTAAAATCACTGGACGAAAACATGCTCAAAAAGTCATCAGCCACGAAATCATCTACCAACCTGGAAAGGCGACAGAGAATACAACCAGATTTGATACCAGAAAAGGCTATGGTTAAATCTGAATCCTACAATCAAATTCAAAGTTGCGAAGATATCAATATGTTTGGAGCTGGATCGCTATACAACGATAACGATTTTGAAATTA
This sequence comes from Spicauda simplicius, assembly GCA_949699795.1. Classification (NCBI taxonomy): domain Eukaryota; kingdom Metazoa; phylum Arthropoda; class Insecta; order Lepidoptera; family Hesperiidae; genus Spicauda; species Spicauda simplicius. The sequence continues at coordinate 10,751,155 of OX453080.1, read as the reverse complement.
ATTACAAGCAACATTCCTTCATCACGGAGAAGTTGTGTTCAGAATTTCACGTTAAAACAAAAAGAGTTCTAAGCAAATCTACTTCAAACTTACTCCACCCGAAGAAGTCAACAGAGAAAAAAGAAGGCAGCAACAGTAATAGCATGCCGACTAAAACTGAGCGCTCGTCTGAAGGAGAAAAAGCGGTGAATTTCAGAAAGAAAATAGATAAACCGAGAGCTCCTACGCCTAAATCTGAAATAGACGAAGATCTATCCGCTATAGACATATCTGAAGAAGAGCCTCAAAGACAAGTTAAAATAAGGCGGTCGATATCATCAATCCAAAAGCGAAAACTACCAGTTATCGAAGATCTACCATACGGACAAGTTGCAGATGCAGTTCACGTGGAAGAAGAAATAGTGGACACAGATTCAATTTCGGATAACATTTACGCAGAAATTTGCACTCCAAACGGCAACAAAACCAGCGACGAGGAAACCTACGACTGCAATGTGGATGTTCTAGCAACTGATCCCGTTATTTGCAACGTTAAGAAGGAAGTTATCATTCGAAACGACGAAAGGGCTAGACAAATGATTGAGAACCAAGAAAATCCGTTCAGACATATCGAAGTTGTCGTCATCGAGAAAACCACAGATTTCGATTTAGATACATCTAGTGTAACATCGAGTGAGTTTGACGAGACGGGAAGCAAGAATGATGTGTCTATAGCCATAGATTCTTGGGAAAGGGACAAAGTGAAATCCGATCCAAAAATCCACGCTATTAGACTAGAAATTACTAGCAATATGGACGACTATCCACTGGAGAGTCCGAGTCAAAGTTTAGAAAGAACAGAGGTCGTTTTAAGTAAAGATAATTCTTTAAGTTTTAGCAACAGTATCCATTTGAATGGTACATATCCCAACGAGGCCATTTACGATACTTTAAAGTAATTTAGTTGTAATATAAAAATCTCTTCGCTTTATATTTAGGGTCACAAATGTAATAGTCATATTTTAAAATTGCTTTATACAATTCTACCCGCCATTCTGTATTTATTGGTTAGTTAATACGGAATAGTGCAATCAAGTTATGGATGTCTTTCAAACATTTAAAATATTAAAATTTTTGGATTTTACAAATGAAAAAGTACCTACAATCTCTTTCGTTATAAGAATTATCTTACCTTTTTCAGTTTTTATTAGCAAGTTTGAAAGACAGTCCTTACTTACTGCAGTTTTATGTTCATCAGTTTTAGTATTATCTTAAACTTGAAATTTAGTCAAACGCTTAGATTCGTACGATTTGGTAATCTTTATTGGATAGTTGATATGGCCAGTATGTCTGTCCATAAGTATTTTAAATTAAGGCCTAGAGCTAAGGCCACTCAAAGTAAAGTGCATGTACTATAAACGCATATAATGATAAATAAATACATAATATGTAATATCACCAATAATAGATGCTGATATTGCCATGAAAATAAATAATATAAAATGTAACAATTCATTTTTAAACTGTTCTTTGTTATTCCTTAGCTGGAGAGAGCCCTTCGTTAATTGGACCTACTTATGCCAAACAGAATCAACCCACACAACGACAGTTTTAAGAAAAAGCCATTTGTGTAATTTTTTTTACTGTATAATTAGGTTATTTTTAATAAAATCTATTTACAATGTTGCACAAAATAATTTGTTTTATGTATACGAATACGATATTATTGAAAATCATAAATGTTTTTAATAATACAGGAGGAAAACTCGTTGGTTCCCTTTTGCAAAAGTAGATCCAATTACCGCCATTACAAGTGGAGCTATGCTCTTATTAAATAAGCTCCACTTTATTGTCATAAAAATCTTTGATATTAAATTCCATGGCGGTGGTATCATTGTATATCAAATAAGTTCTGCTCATTCAATTCCATGCCATTAATCCCATGGAAATGTTCGATCATCACGAAATAAAATAATTTAATAATCTATGCACTTTACAAACCATGTTATAATTACATTTCTACTTTTAGTATTCTCTCAAACAAATATTAATTGAATTAAAATATTGTTTTTATAAAAATATTTTGATACATTAAATAAAAAATGTTTATTTGATCGTTAAAATAAATTAAATCTAAATTACATTCTGAAATAGACAACAAAATTTTAAAAATGTAAAAATGGAAGTTATCCTCAGAATAAAAATCCGTAAAAATACTTTTATATTGTAGTATAAGTCAAAATACTACCAGATAATCTAATAAAATGTATTACTTTGTCACGAAGTGTACCACTTTTGTGTATAACGCACTGTTTTAGATAATTATCGTTAAAGCACCAGTATTTGTAACAGTAGATCAACAAAAAAGTGACGATTATGAGAAAAAAAAACATAAAGCATGTTGAATATGTTAGTTTCACGATTATAATGTAAAATTTAATGATTTATACTAGGCACCTAAGTTCTACCAATAACTATACAAAAAAGACTTATTTTAAGTCTTTATCCTTCATTGTTTCACTCGATATCTACTTACGGAAACAGCATACTCCATTCCTGAAGAAATTAGTAAATTACCCATTCTAGAACAAAAAATGAAGATCACTACAAAAGTTATAGGTGTAAGTAATTATTATACTTATTTACTCTTTGTATTGTTCTGAACTTTTCAAATCTACGAGAAATCGATGCTAATATTGCTTAACTAAAAATATGTAAATCTGATTGAGATATTTTTACGTTCAATTCAAGTAAGACTCACTTTCTGTAAAATTAAACTTAATGTTTACTACGACATTATTATAAAGCTTATTATTTCTATCATTATCTGCGATCGTTACCTTCGATTAGTGGAATTTCTCTTTATGTACATTTTTTTTCTTTTAATCGGTCACTTGAACCGAGAAAGGGTTCTCGCAATGTAAAATCGATTTACAATCGACGCACCAAAATCGATTTTACAACTGCACTGGGATTAGGTGCACGCACGTCATAGATATTATTCTATGTGATATTCGGTCATTAGTCTTTTATAATTAAGTCGAATTGACCGGATAGACAACGAAATAATCACAATTATTCGTAATTATAATTGGTGCTATAATTAGGTGCTCAATTTAGTTGTAGGGGTCTGTTACATCACTAAATTGTTATTAAGAAAATTAAATTTCAAAATAATATAAAATCCCGGTTTGTCTTGAGTATTATAAAAAAAACTATGTACCTAAATATTTAACATCACAATAACTAATATATCTTTTGTAATAATTAGCAATTTATTTTAAACGAATTACATTTTTCTTGAATTTTTATATTTTTATTAAGATGATGTAACAGCCTCATATTTAAGGGTCCACATATCACATGACAATATTGTAAATTGTTTGTACCATATAGTTTTTAATATTGTATAAATAAAAATTTGATGTTAAGTCTGACGCTCTCAATGTTATAAAATTAATCTTAAAAGAATAATTTGTGGAATACGAATAAACGAATTATACAATTAATGGTCTTTACTTTGTATAGACAACCTCAAAAAATGGTAATGTTATTAATATTTTGCGCGACACGAATTTTATTAATGAACAGAAATACTAGGGCAACATGACTACGGAGGAGGTAAACAATTATCACAAAGAGATTCTGCGTTCTCCCTCACTCGAAACATTTGAGCGGGACGCAAATAAAATTAGTACTAAAGTGAGAGTGAGACAGAAATATACTGTCGATTTATTTTCTCAATCATAAAGTTACATTTGCCTCTCTTTCTTATGTTTACAACTAAGGACGCGTTCCAGAAGACGCTCACAAAGCCTTAAACGCCCAAACCGTCGTTCCACGTCGTAGGTTGTTCGGGCGAGGAAAATTAAAAGCAATCTTATTTTTTTATTATGGTTAGACCGAACGATAAGGCTGACGGGCCACCTGGTGGAAAGCAGTCACCGTCGCCTATGGACATTTGCTACACCAGAGGAGTCGCCAATGCATCGCCGGCTTTGGAGGAGAACTCCTTTTACACCTTTCTTGAAGAACCCCATGTCATAGCGCCCCGGGAATACCTCAGGAGGAAGCTCATTCCGCATCTAATTCCACTTTATGCAATTAATAGGTACTGCTTAACGGAATCACATACAAAATCATTGACACTCATCTAAACACGTAATGCTCGCACGATACATTACATAACATCCCGCCAACTCAACTTCTCTTTTCAAACACTCGCACTTTGTTTATTTATTTACATTTATCACTAGTATTAGGTAGTGTGTAATGAGTTAAATTTTATTGAGTATTTATTTTATGAAATTATGACCATTCATCCTAAAAATCCATTGCAAAAGTACTAGGCTCACATAACTATGGAGGAGCTGAACGCTGAAAGAATAGAGATATAGTCTTTCTCGCTCTAAACGTGTTCAGCAAAGTGTGAGCGGGACGCAGATATAGTTGGTACTAATGTGCGAGTGAGATAAAACATACTGTCGATCTATTGTCTTAATGATAAGGATATATTTGTCTCTCTTACACATGTTTGTCGGTAGTATGAAAATAAAATTGTGAATTAAGTTAATGTACTAGGATAAGAGAGATAAGGAGATTTAAAATTAGTTTGTTAATGGAGTTTCACTTCTGACATGTGTATATGGTCGCAAATTAATATCTCATGATTATGTTGTTATGAAAGTATTACAAATAATTATAATTAATGTTTAAATAATTATTCGTATTCACAAAACTGTTATTTATGTTGCTTCAATCTCTTCTAGTCACTGCATTGATTCTTTTGACTGATAGCGCCCTCTGTTGGCGATTTATGTTAACTTGTAAGAAATGCAGTTAGTTGTTTATGAAAATAAACGTAATTTGTCTAAAATAAAACATTTTGAGTATCTTAAAATTAATTGTAACATTAATTTCGAATATTAATGTATATTATAAGATTTTTTACAGTAATTTCAATTATATGTTGTGATTTAAATAGCCGCTACAATACCTATAAATATCAGTTTGTTTATTCAAAATGGTTAACTTTTAATTAGCATTCGTGCGAAAATAAGCTAAGTTATCTTCTATGCGCATTTCCATTGTGATGGACTCTGAACGTTTAACTATGACGTATTAGATTAACCTGTAGTGTTAGATATAAGATATGAGTAAATAAATAAAGAAAAAAAAACTCCTGGAGTGAGTGTTTTCATTGAATCGAAAACTTTCGATCCTAGAATTCTCGGAACGTCGAAATAGTTGTTTCCTACCGTTCAACACAGTATAAAGTTCACTATATAACCCTAAAAGTATATAGAAGAAATAAATAGCTAACTCTCCTTGGATAAGTCGGTTAAAATAAGTCGTACGTCTCACTAACGAAATTAAAACAACAATATGACAAATATACTGTATTTAATCAAATAAATTACAATTAAAAATAGTACCGACAAATAATTTCGTAAGTGGCGCGGATTAAAAAATAATTTCATTACATACCATCCCTGACTAACCTATAAAACAATTTATACATATACATAACTTTGCGAAACAAAGATATGTATTTTGTGCGATTTTAAACGTGTCTCAAATAAAATATGAAAGAAATAGAAATCAATATCTAAATGCTTTTCTTAATATTACAATTAAATTTTATACAATACCTATACAAGAATATAGTGTTACATAGTTGTTTATTTTCAATAAATGAGATTATAGATCTATCAGCACTAAGGGTAAGGCCGCATTTGCGTTTTTAACGCCGCGTTTTTTTCACTTCATTATTTAAAATTATTTCAATTCGATTTTTTATTTATCGAAATTGAAGATTGCTGTTTATATTTTCATTGCAAAATATGCATGTAACAATAAATAGTAACAGTATTTTGCTAGAAAAAACGATGCAACAAAACGCAGTGTGGCCTTACCATTAGCGCAAAAAGTGATGCATTTGAAAACTACGTTTGACGACAACACGCAGACAATGATTACAATGTTTATTACACTATGAAGAGCAAACAAGCCATTGGAAACAGATTTGCGTCTTTTATTGGATAGGACCTGTGGCACGATACATTTCTTTCAACGATTGACATTAAAAAATAATGAACTTCACTAAATTGGTCAATGAAAAAGGAAAAAATTGAATTCAAATTACATTTTTATGTCAATAGGAGATTGTGTACATATTTCACTCCATGAGTCAAATATCCTAAAAGCATTGATTCATGATAAATTCAGTTCTTAAAATATAGACACCGAGAACACAACGGTACATTGACAGACATTACATGAAAGCAATATACATAGAAATAAAACTAAACAGTTGCAACAGTTGGAATGATTGGAAATTCGACGGTAACTCGACCAAACCAATTGGTCTCACTTATCCAAGGTATGTGAAAGAGAGAGCATGCCACAAGCGATTGCACTGTAGGACACTATGTTATCAGTCGGGTTAGGCGAGCCTTATGGATTGGATAATTTGGAAAATCGCTGAGCCGCACACTACGAAGATGAAAAGAGCCAACAGCCACGGCGCGACGGGGTATTGGTCGTCCTTTTCCTGTAACGAAACATAAAAATACTTAATGTATTTATAAAACAAAATTTACATACAACATGATACAGTTAGAAAATCGTGGGGTGACAAGAAAAATTCACTAACTACAAAATTGTATAATCCCGATTTTTTTTTAACTTAATACACTATTCTATAACAATACATTATTATTACGTAAATAATATACGGATACAATAACCTATACCACATTTTATTTAATGATATAACTTAAGGGCATTTCATATAAATGAAATTTTGGGATTGAAATTTTATTAAATGCTGATAATTTCATGTTGCATATTCTTTAGTTAGTGAGTTTTTCCTGTCACCCGACGAAATGTTTGTATGTTTCTTTTGTCAAGTTAGACTGTGTTATATTAAAGACATTTTCCCATGCGTAACACTAGTCACATCATTTATAGTTAAACTAGCCGACCAGGCAAACTTCGTTTCGCCTAAAAGTCAATAATCTAAAATTATCGGTGTTCCTCCACTATACTATGCATGTATTATACCTAAAAACCTTCCTCTTGAATCACTCTATCTATTAAAAAATTGCATTAAAATCCATAACTTAGTTTTAAAGATCTAAGCGTACATAGGGACAGACAACGCGAAGCAACTTTGTTCTATACTATGTAGTAATTGTTTCCTGTCATGCGTGCCACACGCATACAAGTGGCAAAGAGACCGCTAAAAGTTTATTCATGCGTGCGTGTGGAATATTCCACGTAGACGCATGTGACGGGAAAAAGGTAAGTAAAGTTCACCAATCTGCACTTAACCAGTAAAATACACTGAATAGAAATTTTATCTACAGGACAGAAATTAATATGATGCTTCGGCTGTCAGAAAATTATTTGATGGTCTATCATTGGTAGAAAAGGTCGTAGTACGACTACGTTGGCAGGTTTGTTTCTGTCCTTAACAATGTATCACTTTTTTATATCTGACTAAAGTAGCAAACGAGCATTCAGTCCACCTGATTGTAAGTGGTCATTGCCGCCCATGGACATCTGTAATCAACTTCATACAGAACATGGGTTATATCTGAAGTCAATCACAGATGCGTTACTACTCCCGAGGACTATGATGGTCGCCGCATATAAAAATGTACCGGTAACCACACCCTTCCATCGAAACGCAAGAACTGCTTCACGCTAGAAATAGGTGCGGTGGTGGCATCGAATTAGTCAATTACAATTAGTCCTAGTTTAAAACACCTGTAACAATGTTTTTGGAACCTCAACCCCTTAGGGGTAAAATGAGATAATAATGTTTATCAAATTAGGTGTCTTATAGTTAATAGTAGTAGTAGATAGTAGTAGGTAATACTCATGTCTATAAAACAGTATGCTAATAATACATATAAAAAATATCGTGACATACTTTAAGATGATAAGGTAATTGATTGATATGCTACATGATTTAATTAAATCTGAAATTGAACTTACATAATTGATTTTATATGCTTTATTATAATGTTATGAATGAAATTGTTATGCTATTGGATTTATGTAAGTAAAGAGCCGCTGTAATAGTAATAATTTTAATGCACAGGAATCTTAAAATGGTTATTATAATATTTTTATGTAGTAAATATAGAAAGAAAGATCATTATTTAGTAAATTTTTGGGTTACAATAATTTTGATTACATAAGATGTTTAAAAAGGGCGCCAAAAATTGAATATGCCGGTTAAGGCGTTCTAAATGTATCTCGTCAACCCATTATTGTCCCACTAGGTTATAGGCCATAGTCCACCGCGCTGGCCAAGTGCGAATTGGTGGACTATACTATATACTACAATTCTGATAACTTTAGCAGATTAATATGTTTTTTTTTATATTTTTATATCATCGTTTAAGAATTCGTCATACGTGTAATAGCATTTTTCTATTAATATATAGATTTTAAAGTAGAAAGTGAACATACAATTTACTTTTAATTTATAACCGATGCAAAATCTCATGCAAGATTGCTTACCAGAAGAAACATTTTTGAAATAGCCTATTGAATTTAACTTATTACATACCTATTTTAAACCCGAAAGCCAAATATTCATTTTCATAGCACTTGCTTCACATAGACAAACTTTAACCTCTGCGATAAATAATTATGCGATAATTAGTCAGTCGATTGTCCACCAATTCGCACTTGGCCAGCGCGGTGAACTGGCCTATAAACTCTCATTCTGAGAAAAGACCTGTGCCCAGCAGTGGGACAAAAATGGTTTGGCACCAATTAGTCAGTCGCGGAGTAAGTATACTTTCATTGCAGATAAGACTAATCTTATTTAGTGTCGAATACAGTCCATGAGCGGAAATGAAAACTTATCATCAGTTGCATTGTATGCTTATATTTATCCCCTACTTATGTAGTGTAAAACATGACGTATTTCTATTTTTTTTATTTGACTATAGTAGCAAACGAGCATACTCGTTCACCTGGTGATAAAAGGTCACTGCCGCCCATGGACATCTGTAATCAACTTCATACAGAACATGGGTTCCATCTGAAGTCAAACACAGATGCGTCGCTACTCCCGAGGACTATGATGGTCGCCTCATGTGAAAGTGTGCCGGCAACCACACCCTTCCATCTCGCGCAAGAACTGCTTCACGCTAGAAATAGGTGCGGCGGTGGTACTTCCCCGGGCGAACTACACCGATTCTAACACCTCTTAGAACCATTTATACAATATTGGATATATTAAATTAATTTTAAATAGGTTCTTGGTGAATATTTACTTTTATTATATGCATAGAAAACTTCAGTTATTTAAGCAAATGTGTGTTATTGATACAATTGCGATTCATGTAAATATCGTAAGAATATTGTTATTGTACAATCGAAATAATTGCGTAGTATAATAACAGCTTCAATGTCGATAAAAGCATTGATAACCTGCAATTTCACAAGGTTACCCTTTCATACTTATTAATAGGTTTTCCCGCGGCTTTGCCCGCTCCGGTCAGATTTACCACGGTAATGAGTATCCTATGTTAAATACTAGAGATGCGCCGAATATTCGGTTGTTATTCGATATTCGGCGTATTCGGCATCTTTTTCACTATTTGTATTCGGTCGAATTATTCGATTTTGGTGCCGAATATATTCGGTTCGAGTTTTTCCTAATTTCTTGGTTACACGTCACATATAGCACAAGACAAACCGTTTAACCTTTTTACGTAAGATTTATGTTATAAGTCAAAGAAATCCTATGAAGAGTTTCTTAAATAAAGTCAATAATATAAAGCAATAAAACTCCAGATCAAAATTTTTGAAACCTCTACCAAATTCTCATTTTCCTAAACTATCAACATTCATTTTAAACCCCAAATAAACATTCATTATTTAAATTCATACTGAAGAATAAGATAGTTCCTTCATACAAAAGTGACTAAAACTAAAATGCGAGAACTGCGGCTCGCTAGAACTAAGAGTGCGTTCCATTAGACGTTCACAAAGTTCACGCTCACGACCGCAGTTGTTCCCGTTTCAGTAGCTTGTGAGCGTTACTGACATAATCTCTAGTGGAACGATCACTTCGAACGAACTTATTAGATGGGTCGTCATGAGCTTCGCGTGGGCGTAAGACATGACGTCGTGAGTGACGTATTCGCCGCGACCACAACGACCGCGGTCGTCTTGTGGAACGACGTTTTGGGCGTTTCGGACTTTGCGAGCGTCTTCTGGAACGTGCCCTAAGTGTTGCAGTGATACCACCTTGGTCAAACAACACCGTTTCTACCACATGCTACACTGTTTATAAAAAGGAAATATTTTTATAAGTACAAGAATAGAACCATCTCAATCAATTCACAAAGTAGAACTATTGATTCTACAGTCTTCAAAAGGTGTATAAAATTATTACCTTTGTCGATTTTGGTACATTGCCCCTCATGGTGATGTTTTTGCTAGCAATCTCGTTAGCGATACGCATCCTCTGCTTGGGCGCCATTTTGATTTGCAGTTATATTTGTCCTGGAAAAGTAATTAAAGTAAAATGTTATAAAATTCCATACTCCGTTATTTGAGATGTTATAAGTTTATTTAATGTTATGCATTAGGATAACAGAAGATAAAAAGTATCTTGAAATAAGACAAACTTAGGACATTCTTGTATGAAGTATATTGAAACAGATGAATATGGAAAAATTACATAAAGAAAATAAGTTTATTAAAATGACTTTTATAAAAAAATAATTTAGGTTCATTATGAGAACAACAATTAAAGTACCAAGACAACATAAATTAAAAGTAAATAAAACATTTATATTATTAACAGTTTTATTGCCAGCTTTTGTGTACTCTTTAGTCATCAAGAAAATACAAATACCTGTTGTCTTGCAGCATTTAATTAAATAAAAATAAAGGGTAATAAAACTGAATAAACAATTTCATATTACTAACTACTGATATGACTTCATAATTGTGTGCAGTTGTCAACCATTATTACTTTGCAGGGGATTTCTTCAAACTAAGAGAGTTTTAAGCAAAAGTCCACCACACTACCGGAGTGAGACTTGGTAGACTACATACATGTTAGGTTATACAATACATTTGATTATATTGCAATTATTAGTGGAAGTCTGCTGTCGCATTGAGTAGTACAAATTCCTGTCTACCTTATTACTTTTTTTTTCTGACTGAAGTAGCAAACGAGCATGCAGTCCACCTGATGGTAAGTAGTCACTGCCGACCATGGACCAATCACATATGTGTTGCTACTCCCTAGGACTATGATGGTCGCCTCGTGTGAAAGTGTGCCAGCAACCACACCCTTCTATCAAAACGGAAGAAATGCTTTGCGCTGGAAATAGGTGTGGCGGTGGTACTTCCCCAGTCGAACTACACTGGTTCTACCACCTTGAAAGCAACATTCAATTATTAAGTATATAGTAACAAAGATTTTTCTTAAAAACATTTAGTGATTAAGAGACCTTTGAGAACTTTCTTTTTGAGAATTCTCAGTTGTGTATGTTTGTTCGCAATCTTTTGCTGTACCATAAAAGCATTGATGGTTATTTTAGAAAAATCTGCAGGACATGCTTGTGATTCCAATCTCATTGATTAAGAAGTCAAGTATTACAAATAAGGCTATCACTGCTCCATAATATTATGTGTACAGATATTATAATACAAACATTAAAACCATTTTTAAACTTTCTATGGTTGGCTATGCATTGGCTACTATTACTTGCGTAAACATCAATAATTAATCAAATAAGTATTTGTATGGAACAGCAAAACTTCTACTAAACTGCTTAATAACTATTAAGCCATTTACACCCATAAAGATATGAAAAAAATGACTGTTGACCATTTTTTTTGAATAAAATTAAACAAATACTGCATGTTAGTCACTCAAGCAATAAATTGGACAGCTAGCGCAGCAGCAAATTATGCAATTGTTTAGTAACTGAAGAGAAAAGATGCTTCCGCAACTATTGCTCAAGCAGTACCATCCAAGGATGGTATTACTAGATGGAAGTGTGTGGTTGCTGGCACACTTTTATACAAGGCAACCATCATAGACATCGGGAGTAGCAACGTATCTGTGATTGACTTCAGATATAACCCATGTTCTATTTAAAGTTAAACACCAATGTCCATGGGCAGCAGTGACCACTTACCATCAGGTGGACAGCATGCTCATTTGCTACTTCAATCAGATAAAAAAAAACAAAAGTAGGTCATTTTATGGGTGGAACTTGAAATATATCTTTCTAAGTGCCTACTGTATCATTACACAATCCCGTTTAAGATATTTGTACTTCTAGATTCAGAAGTTTAGGCTCTCCTTTTAACTGTCAGTCCGTCAATGGCTTCGGCTTTTGCCTATGCATATATAGAATGGTCATAAGATTAAAGTTGGTATCAACAACAATTGGTTTTCCCAATAACAATAACATTATTTTATGAAGAAACTTTTACACTTATGCTGTTACAAACAAAATACCAGGAGTACATAACATAAAGTTTACCTGAATAGCGGTTTCGAACGTGTCAATAACCGGAAATATTTGCGCAGATGTATTGTTGACTAAAAATTGTACATATAGGACGTAAAAAATTGACGAAACATCGGTTTTAATGAAACCTGCTATCGTTGCAACCTTCACAGATTTCTATTAAATGTTTTGCGTAATTAGAAAATAATTAAGTATGATGAAAAACACTTAAATTGTTTGAACAGTTGCGCATACATATGGTACGCAGAATTTGCGTCATTAACTATTCTAGATCGTTTAAATAATGTCAAGGTATTCAAATAATAATTGACCAAAAGCTAATGATTATTTCCTGCACAGCTAAAATTAATTTTGCAGCAAGTTAATCGATTACGCTGCTTTTTGCGAAAATGTTCTACATTTTCAGTAATATAAATACATTGATTTTCATTAGCATGAATGGAATACCTTCGGGTTAGGTAGATTGCAATACGAAAATAACAGAAAAAGTGGTTATAATTGGTTAATACTTACAAATTTTCCTATATTAATGGCCTTACAGCCGAACGCACAAGCTCACTTGACACGTAAGTAAAAAGTGAAACGAAGAATCAAGAAACGAAAAGATATCAAACGTCAACACACGTCGCGTCTGTACGTCATTAGACAATACCAAAGCATAGACACGCGTCACTTTTATGTTGCCATATAGATATATATTTAACTTCTAACATAATGTTTAAAATTATAACAAAAAGAATTGCATGAACAATAAAACTATTTTATTTCCATGCAAAATACATTAATTCATTCTAAGATGTTTTTCACACTGTTCGGTATTTGTTTACAGGGCCATCTAGCGGCGCATTTTTGAAATAATACAACGAAGTATATTTTTATTGTGAGTTCCAAAATAGATGGCGTTGAAACCAGTTCACTTCATTACCATACTACGCGCTAGATGGCAATGCATGACTTTAAAGATAATTAAAAATAATTTATCTTTGCAGAGACTTGTTTTAAGGTAGGTATGTCAATGACAATGATGATACAGTTTATATAAGGAATACGAAGTAGAATATCCTGAAAAATATAGTGATAATAAAACCAATCAAGTAAAACGAAATGAAAATATAATAACGAACTATTTAAATTATAAGACATGTGTTACTTAAATACAATTATAAGTTAGGAATTTAGTCACTATTTCAGCATCCTTTATTACCTAGGTAATAAGGCATCTAGATATCATTGGCAGCGTACCTAAGCGTAACGCATGGACGGTGTCGGTCTCCGCTTACGGCCTCGCGATGCAAAGGGCCTCGCGCTTCACAGACAGAGCCTCCCAAGACTTGGTGTTTGGGGAAGGGAGATTTAGGTTTTGCGACCTGTTTTCATATCGACTTTAATTTATTTACATTAAGTAATCTTTTTTTTGTCGATAAACTGTAATTTGACTTTATTATGAGGGCCTCTTTGTTGAACTATCTATATGCATTAATTTTATTGAAATTAGTTTGGATAGTAGAACCAGGTACCTACCTATAGAAATACCTTTGATAGGTAGGTAAATAAATCTCCTAAATATAAAATCAACTGCAGATGATCGACAAGTGCTAACATTTTTGGAAATAGGTGGGTAGGAACTTGCAGTTCATTTGATATGGTAACCAACAATCTTTTAGATACCTACCTATTTGTGATTTAGGACCATAGATATTTATATACTTACCCCAGTAGGTAAGCATAAGTTATGTTAGGTTAGGTAAGCTAGTTTAGTTTTAAGTTTTATAAGTTCCGGTAGAAACCAATTTTCATTGAAAATACCTTCTTATTTTATGCTATGTCACTTAGTAGATAATATTCTTAGGTAGTTAGACGATAACCAAGATATGTACTTATAAGAAGTGTTACTACCCTACTCAATAGAACTAGGTAAAACTAATAAGTCAATCTTCCCCAGACTAATTAATTTTCCTAAGCCTTGAAATATTTTAGACGATATCGTAAAGTAAGAGAGGGATCAACTAGTCCGTCTAAAAATACGTACAAATAACGTAGGTATTTACAAAATACCTAGGTATGTCATATAATAGATAGGTAGGTATGTACTAGGTACCTATAAATATAATAGCATTGAAAATAGCGAAAATGTCCGTCCCATCCTTTTCTAGCGCGGATAGAGACGCCAACACCTCTGTCACATTAATTAGACGGAGATGAAGGTATAATCAAAAGGATACCCAGGATATCAATATCAGGTGTCAGTGGATCCACCAATCGGAGCCAAAGGTTATCCTTGGAGGGTAATCCTTGCTCTCTGATTGGCTGAGAGAGATAACGCCTGACAGGGCAACGCCCCCGAATAGAATCCATTTGAATTTGAATGTCGAAGGGGAAGGTCAATGTGGGGAATGAGGGAACGAATAGAGAAATTCATTCCCTGTTATTTTGAATTTGGAATGCCAATTTGAACACCGTGCATGTTCCATTATTTTATTTACTTATTTTTTATGTAGCCCTGGTACTTATATAATATCTAGGTCTCTTAAAGAAATTGTAAAATACTTACTTACTTGTAAGTTAATTTTTAGTGGTCACGTTTAATGGATCGAAAGGTTAGGTGACTGCTAGTGGTTAAATGATCGGCGTTTTGTGCTTTGAAAAGCTAGTGACGCTTTTGGTCTCTATTGTTATCGTTGGATGAAAAGGATTCTCTAGTTGTGCCTTATTGGTGGCCACTAAAGAGTTTTGAAAACTTTAAGCTTACCTACCTACTTAGAAATTTACTTAGGTAGGTAGGTAGGTATGTAGTGAATCCAGATTAGGGGCTTTTAGATTAGATAAGGGGCTTTTAGAATGGGTCCGTTTTATAAAATAAATTAATAAAGTGTCAATCTATCTATGTTTTACTTCTTTAAATTCTTGAAATAGATAGGTACCTACATAAAACCTAAACCCTTCTTACTTGTCTTACCTCTCTACCTCTAAGCAGTAACCGGAATAAATTGAAAGCCAGATATTAATTATCTCCTTTATTACCAAAATTAATTAAGTCAGGAAGTAGGTAGGTACCTAGCTACCTATAAGGTACCTAAACAACTAGATAACTATGTTGAAGGTGGTAGAACCAGTGTAGTTCGACCGGGGAAGTACCACCGCCACACCTATTTCTAGCGTGAAGCATTTCTTGCGTTTCGATAGAAGGGTGTGGTTGCCGGCAAACTTTCACATGAGGCGACCATCATAGACCTTGGGAGTAGCAACGCATCTGTGATTGACTTCAGATAAAACCCATGTTCTGTATGAAGTTGATTACAGATGTCGCAGGACGGCAGTGACCACTTACCATCAGGTGGACTGCATGCTCGTTAGCTACTTCAACTAGGTAAAAAACAATGTTCTTATCAAAATAGGCACTTACATAAGAATATTTTATCAAAAGCACAGAACCCTGTTTTCAACTCAAAGTCGCACTTAGTCAACAGATTTTGTCAAACGAACACATTTTCGGTTTTAGCAAAGGGAGCTTCGGCGCCGCTTGCAAATAACCGCCAGTCCTAAGATAACATTGTGGATTGCCTTATTTGCAAAACGTCTATGACTTAGTGAGAAAAAAATCTGTGCTTAACTTAGAAGAATCAGTCAAATGGCTTATCTGCAAAACGTCTAACTTAGTGAGCAAAAATCTGTGCTTAACTTAGAAGAATCAGTCAAATGGCTTATTTGCAAAACGTCTATGACTTAGTGAGCCAAAAATCTGTGCTTAACTTAGAAATTGTCCTCCGACCATTTCAGTCTTCGATCAGATGCGTTGCTACTGTGGTTGATTTTAGATAGAACCAGAGATCTAAGTAAGTACTTACTTATAGGTTCGTCGCTGTATACCTTGGTGCCAACCCATTATTGTCCCATTTCTGGGCACGGGTCTTCTCTTAGAATGAGAGAGTTTAGGCCATAGTCCACCGCGCTAGCCAAGTGCGAATTGGTGGACTTCACACACCTCCGAGAACTTTTTTTAAAGAACTCTCCGGTGTGTGGATTTCCTCACGATGTTTTCCTTCACCGAAAAGCATCAGCCTTATAATAGCCTTACAGCCTTCAATATTTGTTAGAGCAATCGTCTCGTAGTATATAAATGTATTTTGCGACCCCCATCGTTCAATGTTTGTAACTCACGTTTCATTTCGTTAAAAATATAAAATTGTCGTCGACTTTTATACGGTAAGACTCGTAGCAAATGTGTTTTTTTTTCTCCGTCGGTTTTGCGACCTCCCGACGGAACCCCGACACTTTGAAAAATACTGCTTTATGCGAAAGCAACGTATCGTTTATGTCACCTGCTTCCGTAGATAAATAGGTAGGTACTTTTAAAATTATTTTTATAATAATGACACCTAAGTACTTATACCTACCTACTTAGGAAGGTACCTACCTACCTAGTAAATACCGAAGTAGGTAGGTAGTATAAATTAAACAAAAATAGGTAGTTAAAATATATATAAGGCAAGATATTGGAGCTAACTTTCATTACCATGTAAAGAAACATGATTGTAATTATATAAAAAAATAAAAATGGATATAAATAAGAAAAAAGAGAAACCCGCTGAGTTTCTTGCCGGATCTTCTCAGTTGAGGTCGTATTCCGATCCGCTGGTAGTGTAAGAAAAAAATGTAACTGACAATTTGTAAGTGCCCCCGTAGGCCTATACAAACTAAAGACATTTCATTTCATATAGGTATTATTCGCATTCGCTAATATTAACATGTTTTTGGACATTCGCATTCGCACTGGCAAGAATTGTGCGGTTCGGTGTGCAGTGCTTTACAAATAAGGTCACTAAACCTAATTGAAATCTAACCCAAAATTGTCAACCAAAAAAAAGTTGCCAATCCTAGATCCTCAGACCCCCTTCACCAAAAATTGAACAAAAACAACATTCGCTTTCGCGAATGTTCAAATGATAACATTCTTAACATCACTAGTAGGTACCCACATAGATAGGTACTCAAACAAGTTCATATCATAATCACAAAACAAAACTGCCACAAAACATGCGAAATTTCAAATCTTTTGAGAAACAAGTAATTTTAAGAAAAGAAAAAAAATGGTAGGTACATAAGGCTATCTACCGATGTTAGGTAGAAAGGCACCTACATCACAGCGTGCATACACCAGACATTAAAAAAACAATTTCGTTAATTTGCAGCTTGCGTCGCAGTAGCGTTTCATGTAATCAATACTCGACCAGATAACATCATTCCATATTTGTTACAGAACTAACATGCGTGTACAAAATTTCTCACATCGCTAGTTTCCAATAAACCACCATTAAATTGGATTTGGGTGAATTTCCGCCATAACCTACGTGTGGTCGCTCAGCTCCTTGCATTACGTCAAACCTTTTCACAAAACAAATCAGGCAGAATGCGGTGCCGATTAAAAAATAAAAAATATTAAGCCGCGAAATCTTGTTTTTTGCCTATAAATATCGAACCGTATTTACTTTAAATTAAGGCTCAAATTCCTAGGTGTTAGGTCAAGCCTTAATTTTGCTTTAAAAAATGGCGCGGGAGATAGTCAGGGCTATTCCAGTCGACCTCTGTGATGGTGGCCGTGTCTGGTAGAGACTTATATAACTGGAAAGCTATTAATTTGAAGTGTATTTTTTATCCCTAAACGTAACGTAATTTCTATACATATTGAGATTAATGACACCTAAAAATATGTTCAAATGCTATGCACATGTGCTTCTGTATTCTGCCATGATAAGCTTACCTAATCAGTTACACACAATATGTACCTACCTACTGTTACACGGCTTTTTTATCACATTGAAGGAGCAAGAGCTACCAGTGGACTCCTTGGGCTTGACTGTCCATGGGCGGCAGTAACCATTTACTATGCAGTGGACCTCATAGTAAGTGATTACTGCCGCCCATGGACCTGTAAGCGACATGCAAAACAAGGGTTCTATCTAAAGTTAATCACAAATGCTTTTCCCGTGGATTAAGACGGTCGCCTCATAAAAAGTGATCCGGTAACCGCATCCTACCACCGAAATTCAAGAACTGCTTCACGTTAGAAATAGGTCTTGCGAAAGTACCTCACCGATCGAACTACATTGGTTCTACCACTTGGTTTGGTTTGGTATTGAGAGGGAAACCTTCGAAAGGCACCCGACGCCGCGGGAGCAACGCCGAGTTATGTGTGATTTTTACCTCACTAAAACCCCCCGGTGGCCATCCTTAGCTCTGTGTGGAGGACACCGGGATCTCCAACGGACCGCTGCCGGTGTCCTCCGAGCGTGATGCCCTCTTCGGGCTCTTCCCAGTGAGCTTTGTACTCAGTGCGCCTCCCTGGTGTTTACGATAGCATGTGGCCACACATGCCGTCGTCCTACACGTAGTCGCTTGGCAGGGCACGGTTGGAGCTCCCACTATCTTAGTACCTACCTATCAATTTTAGGTATAATTATCTATAGGTACTTCTCACGCATACCTAAACATTAATATCTACATGTATTTTTAACCTAAGTACCTACCTACTGCAAAAAGATGTGGTCCTATGTTTGGCTGTATGTTTTTTTTTAAATACAGTAGATATTTTCTTGTACGTAGTTGAAATAATTGCAAATGGCGTCGCAGTTTGGCGCCGAAAGCCGTAAGTCCGGATAATCCCTCTGTTTGTCTGTCTGTACAATAGTTTCTGCCCGTTTGCACGCATTTGATCTAATGTTCACAGATTGGATTAAGATAAACAGTAGTTTTTGCTTTGTTTAATGTTTTGGGATGTCGAGACGTCGGTAGGCTGTAGACAGTAATTTAGGGAAGCATTCGCTCGAAATAATTAAAAATAGAGTTCGTTAAAACAGCTGAACATATTTCGAAGTACGGAAACGCGCTTTTGACCACTATCCCGTTGATAATTATTCGATATACCCTAATTTCGTATTAGAAAGTGTTTATATATCTACCGTCGACAATCCATTCTTGTCTCACTGTTGGGACATCAGACGACCCGTGACCTGTTGGGGTGAGAGAAAGTGAGTGTAATTTAGGCCATAAGCCTCCACGGTAACTGGGTAGACTTTACACCTTACAAAACTTTTTTATCAAAGTCATTCAAAAGTTAAGCATGCGATAATAAAATAGTATAAAATTTCTAATAGGCACATAGGTTCCAGAAATCAGAAGACACAAAATTTTGAACCCCAGTCGCGCCAATTTGCTATTAACGAAACCGTCACTGCTAAAGTCTATTAGATTTTAGTATTTTTATAGGTATCGCGAAAGTTTGTAAGGGTATGTGCCTGTTGCTTAGGTACTCTTTCACGTAAAAACACATAGTGTACCTACTACCTAGTCTAACACAGGATAAGGATTTTTTGTCATGGTAGACGTGTGCAAAGCGAGCAGAAGTGCGGAAATAAGCCATTTAATATATCTAAATATATAATTTCTAATAGGCACATTTAGAAAAAACAGAGATACTCCGACCCTGATACGAATGTATGGAACCGAACTTCAAATGCACCAATTTTCAAACCACTAAACGAAGTTAAATGTGTATAAAATGAAATAAATAATAATTAAGCACGAGAAGCGAGCTCAATATGAAGTGAACATCGCCATTATTCCGGCACAATGCATATTGCCCGGGTCACGAGGATGAGGGATGCTCATTTATTCACGTAACTCGATATTTTATTGCTGCTTTGTTTAAACAATCGTGTAAGTAATTCAACCATCACTGCTAAATGATTTTTTTTATTGAAGTAGCAAACGAGCATTCAGGCCACCTGATGTAAGTGGTCATTGACGCCCATGGACATCTGTAAGCAACTTCATATACCTAGAACATGAGTGCTATCTGAAGTCAATCACAGATGCGTTGCTACTCCCGAAGACTATGATGGTCGCCTCACGTAAAAGTGTTCCGGCAACCACACCCTTCTATTGAAACGCAAGAAATGCTCCACGCTAGAAATAGGTGTGGCGGTGGTACTTCCCCGGTCGAACTACACTTGTTCTACCACCTGCATCTACTTACTTCCGTGGTAGACGAGATCTAAACGAGCAACGCCTCGGGAATATGCTAGTAATACGTTATTTCTAATATCCACTAGTGTCATGTGTCCAGCAATTCGCACTTGGCCAGCGCAGTGGTCTATGGCTTTAAACTCTCTTATTCTGAGAGCCCATCCGTATCCAGCAGTGGGACAATAATGGGTTGAACTGGACGTTATTTCTAATAGGTACATAAGTACGTACGAAAACCAAAGCAAACAATCGCTTCGAACTAAACGCGAAAATTTTCAAACCACTAAACGAATCTAAAATAAATAATAATTACGGCAAGCGAGCACAGTATGAAGTGAACATCGCCATTATTCCGGCACAATGCATATTGCCCGGGTTATAGGGATGAGGGATGCTCATTTATTCACGTAACTCGATATTTTATTGTTGCTCTGTTTAAACAATTGTGTAAGTGATTGTACGATCTGCACCTTGCTGGATGAGGGCATGCTGGATAGCGCAAGTAAATTATATATCGTTTTAAATAATTGTTGGTTTTGTGCATTTTCAATGTGAGAAAAATATTCCTTACATTATTTTATATTAATTTTACACATAAGTACGTCTTATTTTGCAATAAAGGAATTCTTGTAGACCTGATTATTTACATACGCATGTCTCTTGAATGGCCAAAAAAAATTTCAGAAACAAGAGATTATTTTTTATCGAATGTCGACCTTCTGCCAACCTTCATAAACTATAAGTACCAATACCGAGTGTACCGAGTACACAGTTCATCTCATAATACGTTTTTTTTCGGTCAATTGCAGCGTTCTGTCCAATCGTCCATAGTCCACCGCGCTGGCCAAGTGCGAATTGGTAAGAGCATACAATACCTTCCAATTTACAATAATTAAAAAACTAAAATAACGATTATTTAACAACCCCTACTACGGGCGTAGTATATTTGGTTCTATTTTGTGAATATTTCTCCAGCATACCGTCCCCCGGTATCGAGCGGCTTGCCGTTGGCTATCAAGTTACTCCTGTCTGTTCCCGTTTGTACAATTTTAGTTTCTACCGCAAATCGAGGGAAGCGTTGCTTAGTTTATCTGTTAGGTTAGTTTGGGATGGATTACGAGTTTTCTGAGAATATTGCATGGTAAAAGTTATGTAAAAAGTAGGTACTTTATTAGTAAGTGCTTACTAATATAAATATTAAAAATAAATATATTCAATAACCAGTTTATTTTTAACTGAAGTTTCAAACCAATTTACACGCCAAGTGTTGCAATGCCAGGAAAGTCATCTTACAAATGTCTGAGTAGCTAGGTAAGCATAAACTTATGCAAAAAAAACCTACTATTGAGTAAGCTTATAAGCTAGCTGACAGCTGACAGAGAAAATGGTCTGTCATAAAAAATGACAATTTTATAGTCGCGGAATATCTTTTCAACAAAAAAAAAGATTTTTAAAACCACGCTTTTAATTGCGTAAACCTACCGTTAAATAAAATTAAAAATGTAATGGTAAGATATATTAACAAAGTAAAACATATGTTACTATAGGTACCTACTTAGATAGGTATTCAGGTTTTAATTTCATCAATCCCTACTAATATTATAAATGCGAAAGTAACTCTGTCTGTCTGTCTGTCTGTCTGTCTGTCTGTTACTCTTTCACGGCAAAACTACTGAACCGATTTTTATAAAATTGTGTACACAGATAGTGGTGACCTTGGGATCCATTATAGGCTACTTTTTATTTCAAAAAATGGGTTGAAAATGTTAAAATCGAGCATAAATGTTTGTATGGTAGTTCGTTTTTGACTAAGAGCTGTACTATTATTTACGTCAAGGGGTATCATAGATTTGATTAAAAACTTATGTGAATAATAAAACATTAAAAAATATTGATTTTGAGTCGACAACATATATTCGTAAAACTCGGTATGTCGTGAATTTTGTTATATTCCAATGCAAATGACAATCTCCCTAATGGCTTTTGACATAGAGGTGTACTAATAATTCCGTCAAGGGGTATGATAGATTTGATTAAAAACTTATGTGAACAATTAAACATTAAAAAATATTGATTTTGAATCGACAACATATATCCGTAAAACTCGGTATGTCGCGAATTTTGTTAAATTCCAATGCAAATGACAATCGCCATATTGGCCCTTTCGCCTGGACGTCATCGTGAGTTCGTTCAGAAATAATACATATAAATTGGTAACAATTCATTATCATTCAAATAGATGTGATAAATTTGATTTAATTTACCCATAATATGGGTTTATAATATGAAAATGTATTTATAATGCGAAAGATACGATTATAATTACGAGGAATTCCCGATGAGTTAAATATTAGGTATACTTGCGCTATCACTGTTCTGTTGAATTATGTTGAATGAACATTTGATAGATGGCGTTATCTACAATACAACTTCGAAGTAATATCGATAAATTAAATGTTGATGTTGAATTACTAATAATTCCGTCAAGGGCTAAGAAACACTGGTTTGCACACTTGATTATAAAATAAATCCACGATAGCATATTTATATCTCTTAAGGTTAACTCACAATAATTATTTTTATGTTCCTTAAATTAACTAAAAATAATACGTTATTTTCGAGTCTGTTGTCTTTTGTTCAGTATTAATCCATATGTCGTCGTCAACCCATTATTGTCCCACTGCTGGGCACGGGTCTTTTCTCAGAATGAGAGAGTTTTAGGTCATAGTCCACCACGCTGGCTATTTGCGAATTGGTGGACTTCTTGTGGAATCCTTATGTAAATAAATGCATTCGTTAGTTTCGTAATTTTAATAAAGATCAAAATTGTTTTTTACACTGTATGCATCAAATAAATACGTTTAAAGTCATTAGAGATATCAAATTATATAACTTCCTTCAAAGGGTACGATAATAAAATTCCGTCAAGGGGCAAGATAGACTTGATTGAAAACTTGTCTCAATAATAAAACATTAAAAAATATTGATTTTGAGTCGACAACATATATCTGTAAAACTCGGTATATCGCGACTTTTGTTTATCGCCATATTAGCCATTTTGCCCTGATGTCATCCTGATCCTTAGTTCATTAAGAAATAATAGATACCTATAAATCGATAACAATTAATTATCATACAAATAAATGTGATATAAATTTGATTTAATTTACCCACAATATAAAATTACGAGGAATTACCGATGAGTTAAATATTAGGTATATTTGCGCCATCTATCCTGATCTATGTTGAACTACTATGTTGAATTACATTGAATGCGATAGGTGGCGTTATTTACAAAACAACTACGAAGTCTATCGATAAATTAAATGTTGATGTTGAATAGGTACTAATAATTGCGTCAAGGGCTACGAAACACTGGATTGCTACCTTAAATATAAAATCAATCCGCGATAGTATATCTCTATAACTTATGGTTAAGTCACAATATTTTTTTTATGTTCCATATTTCAACTAAAAATATTACGTTAATAATTTCGAGTGTGTTTTCTTCTGTTCGGTATTAATCCTTATATAAATAAATGCATTCGTTAGCTTTTACACTATATGCATCAAATAAATACTTTTAAAGATATTAGAGATTTAAAATAATAAAGATGTGTATCTCGGCAGGGGTAGGTAACCGTCTCGCTCGCGCATGCTAATACATGCCGGCCGCCGATGCGTGTGCATTATTAGAGTAATCTGACCACTTGATAGTGTCCAGTATTGAGTAGGACACGAATGTTAAATAAGTTTGTAAGAATAGCGTTTTTTTGTACTAGACCAGTACAAACATTGCACTTCACCCTGCAGCATAACCCTGAAAATTTTTAAACATACTGCGGAAAAGTTAAAATCAATCTTTGTAATCTCGATGCGTTTTGGTTTAAATGTGGAGCAGGATTTGGTTTACAAGGTGCTTCTTGGTATTGTGTGACCACTAAGATTGTTAATTAATTCAAAGAAAGGCGGTTCACAATCGTCTAATATTAAAATTCTAATTCTAATTTGTCTAATTTTTAAAATATTTTAACATAACAATTATGATCCTAACCACAAATACATACTTTAAATTCGTTTCTTTACTCTTTGTATGTCCGGGTAATCGCCTGAGCGGCTAAACTCATTTGGATAGGACTTGCACTATAGAAAAGGTTGTGGAATAACATAATTATAGACTACTTTTTATCATATAATTTCAACGGGGTCGAGATTTTTGCGGGAAAAACTTTGCGATACGCTCATTTTTACGCGGGCGAAGCCGCGGGTACAGCTAGTAGGTTATATAACGACTGTTTGTTTCTTAAAAATACTTAAAGTTTTTTCTGTTTTCTTTCACTTTTAAAGCTGGCACTTTCTATGCATGCATTTGAAAAACGAAATAAAAGGAATCGTGCCGCCATTTAAGCGAAAGTTTAAAGGAGAATAGGATTTAAAATATCTGCTTACGTATTCAAAATTAATGTACCAAAAATATGTCTCTTCTATAACAATAAATAGTATTGTGTGTTTGTCAAAGCCACACGTCTCCTGTGACGCAATTTTTGGCGCCACAACAATACGCCGTCCATTTTGGATTGCAATTATCGAATGTACCGGGCAAATGAACAACACATTGTATTCAGCCAAGAAATTGGAACGAGTATTTTCGTTCTTATTTTGTAGTACTTAAAACAGACGAAATTACTCTTATAGACAGGAATATAGTGAAATTTGGTCTGTTTCTTAATAATTTCACTATATCATTTCACACGAGTTTGTCTGTTGTTTGATATCCCCTATTCCCTGAGCAGAAGATTGTTTATCGTTTAACGAAAGCTTCAAATACAAAGCAGATAAGATTATAGATTTTTTTTGTATGAGATTTTTGGTTCTGGCTTTTTTTACCATCACTTTCGTACTCGTTACGTCAAAAGCTTACGCGCGGTTAAATTTAAGTACAAGTGTAGAGGCGAATTGTTATTTTTTGCAGGCATAGGCACATAATTATAGGTACTTGAATGTAACGTGAGACGTTATTACGTAAAGTTATCTGGGTATTGATTTTGATGCAATTCGTTTTTCAAATATGTGGATGTCTCAGAATGGATAGGTTTCGAGCCGAAGTACCTAAGTACACTCCTAAAATTGATAATAACAAAAGAAAAATTGGCCTTCCGTCTGTTGTCACCTTGGGGAGGGTGGGGGGGGGATCTATACCTCTATACCCTATTCTGATATATCAACACCAATTACTAGTGTGGTCCTGCAAGATATCAAATACGGATGCAGTCTGTTACCCCTAAAGTTGTATGATTCGGGACCAATTTTAGGAAACCCTTAACCAAGCCTTACCAAACTCTAAAAATCAGATCTAGACGCTTACAACTATTAATAGGCAGAAATAGATATAGCATCATTTTCATAACTATCCACCTTCATAATAAAATCATTTCAACAACCCATTAAGCCAAAAACAATAACTGGGCGAAAAAAATTCTTAGGTGCCAGTGGTACGGTGGTGATAAGGATGGATTGTTTCAGATCTAGATACGAATAATTAATATAGACATTAGATTAGATTTATTCACCCTTCTTTTAGATCCATTGGATATATGCCTCGAATACTAGAGGATTACCTACAAACTTTCGCATTTATAGGTACCTACTATGAATTGATTTTTTTTATAACATCAAATTTTTAACACAGTCACTCCTCTTATAGATATTATATTATGACTGTCATTCATTTTCCATATCTGGGCAGAATCTGGTCGTTTATCCATCTTCCATCCATCGGCCTTTTGAGGTCCACTAGTAGGCATAGGCCTCCCTAAATGGCGCCACTACATATGGTCCTTTGTCCTCTGAGTTTAATGGTTTCCCGCTGTCTTCAGGTTCATTAGTCCACCATAGCCCGGAGCTGCAGGGCTGGTGGGGCGAGGGTCGAGGTGTTTCTGCACCTTTTATTACATCTAGCCATTGTTCAATTATTTTAATATCCTAAAAATGTTATTTTCGGTAACAGTTCCGAAATAAGTAACATCCCTAGTACAGGGCTTCCTAACCCTTCGGTGGGGAAGGAAAGGTAAACGTACACCGAAACCTTGCAGGAAGCACCTCCCCTCCGTAAATAAAAAGCTTAAAACTTTTGTTTTGTTTTCAGAAGTTTTTGTTGTTTTCTGAGTTTATGTTTTCTAGTGTTGCCCAAATTCAGTCTTGGTCTTACAGTCTTGGTCTTGTTCTTGCGTTTTTGCAAGACCAAGACCAAGAACAAGACCGCGTATTTTTAGCAAGACCAAGACCAAGACTGACCGTGCAAGACTTGAGCAAGAACAAGACATAGCCTGCAAGACTCTTGCGTCTTGCAGCTAGGACTTAGCGCTATTTCACTGAGTAGTTAGGTGTAACAGTTCGGTGTATAGGTAGGTACGCTTAGGAATTCTATGAGACGCAAAAAACTGTATCAAAGAATATGAAAAACTGGACCTATGCGCATTACGACTAATACCATAAACATAGCGAATAAAAAAATATCTATTAAAATCAAACTGAGTGCATGCATAGTTATGTTTTAACCATCGGCACTTTAATAATGCGGCATCAAAGGTTTTGTACTTACTTCTCAAAGAAGTTTGCCGCTTTTCGGAAGTACATGGTTATGATACACGCGCCGGCGGCTTCTTTTGAAATCTAAAACAATCGTTGCCGCCACGCCGAAATCATAACATTTGACACTATTTGATTGCTGCCATAGGGCGTAGGTATACTCATGCAAAATAATTTCGAATTTTAAGAGTACCTACAGGTGTTCCAAAGAATAAATAAGTTTCAGAGTGCTTAGAATGAAAATGAATACATTATACTGATCACGCAAGTAGTATTATGATTGGGATAAAATGGTAAGGATAGGTAGTAGATGTCATATTAATTCATTCTAGTAAGTATATATTATAATATTGATTACTTGTATGGTTTTAAACTAATTACTTAGGTACTATTATTGTACATTTAGTCAAACTTTAATAAATAGTAATAGACTAATAGGTAATTGCAAGACTTGCAAGACTCTTGCTGCAAGACCAAGACCAAGACCAAGACTGGGAGCGCAAGACCAAGACCAAGACCAAGACCAGGTGTATTGGCGCAAGACCAAGACCAAGACTGGCTAAGTCTCGTCTTGTTCTTGCATTTGGGCAACACTAATGTTTTCACTTTGAAGTTATTCCCCTGCGCTGTAATAAAATTATATCCAGGCACTTACGCAAAGGTGGTAGCAACGTCATTGTTTAAAAGCGTATGTGGTTCGATTCCGGTCATCATCAAAAGACCCGATTCTGCCTTATATTAATAACATTTGAGACCGACTTCGTAGGACTTCAGCCCTATTTCGATCTGTGACTACCAAATTAATCAGATGTTATGTTCTATTTGACGACCCGCGTGGCGGTGCGGTTACCATACCGGTCTGACATGCAGTGGGTCCCGGGTTCGATTGCCGCCAGACAGGTATCTGATTGATGAGTTTAGATTCTTTTTCTGGGTCTGGGTGTTTGTGTATTTGTATTTATGTGTATCCAGGGCACCCATGACACAGGAGAAAATCCTACTTTGGGGCTATGAGCGTAGAAAGCGTTATTACCGCCGGGGAGGGGGGCAGTGACCAGGCGGACTACATGCTAGTTTGCTACTTTCATATTATAAAAAAGGTACCCAAGACCAGTTATGCCCATAGCCCACGCCACTTGAAATAATACAGTCGTCCGATCCAATGCAAACACCATCGGTTTGGACGCAGCCGACAAACAAAACAGAAGGTACATGCACTTACTAGGGTTGGGTTTATAGTAGTGTTTTTAA
The DNA here is from genome assembly GCA_949699795.1 of Spicauda simplicius. Lineage (NCBI taxonomy): Eukaryota > Metazoa > Arthropoda > Insecta > Lepidoptera > Hesperiidae > Spicauda > Spicauda simplicius. The sequence continues at coordinate 10,722,788 of OX453080.1, read as the reverse complement.
TTGTTTTAAATATGTACATATAATTTTGACTGTAATCCATGTTTGTAAATACAACACATGATGAAATCATTAGTAATGTAGAGAATGTTCAAATTAATCAAATGAAAATATCCGTTTCTAATTTTCTAAATAATGGTTCTCTTTGGGCAAATGAAGTTATTTTTAGGACGTGTGTATTGTAGAACATACTTATAATTATAAGAAACTTAATTTTGATTTCTTCCTGCTTTTGCGTCGTCGTTAAAACACCTCTTTAGAAGAACAACATGTTATCTTGAAAACTACAATTTTTATTGGAGGCCAATTGTTGAATTACACAAAATAAAATTCCTTAAAATGAATAGACTTACACAGACCTAATACGATCATTATAAATATCACCTAACTAACTGAACCCCGCAGCTACGCCCGCGTTAAAGAATTCGATGGTCCCGTGGGAATAAGGTATTTTCCTACAGTAAAAAGTAGCCTGTATGTTAATCCAGAGTGTCAGCTAACTCCCTACCAAATTTTATGAAAATCGCTCCAGCCGTTTAGACGTGAAGAAGTAACAAACATACACACAAACTTTCGCCTTTATAATATTAGTATGAGTATGATGACTTAGCGGCAAATTTAACAAAAAACATGATAATGATGAAATTTAACATAAAAAGATTAATGTGTACTTGTCACGTTGTTGTAAAAAGGCGAAAAGTTGTTCAGTAACTGTTTCCCGCAAACATTCCAGATAATTTCCTGTTGAAAATTAGTGAAGTCAGCTCCTGTAAAACCCACGAATACAGGTATTTGAAAGTTTTATTGTAACGCGATTACCATTATTTTATTGATTAAAAAAACTAATAAAGCCATATTATGCATTTATTATACATAAAAACCTTTCTCTTGAATCACTATATCTATTAAAAAACCGCATTTAAATCGGTAGTTTTAAAGATTTAAGCATAAATACGGACAGACAGCGGAGAGCAACTTTGTTTTATCGCATCAACCCATTATTGGCCCACTGCTGGGCATGGGTCTTCTCTCAGAATGAGAGAGAACTTTGTTTTATACTATGTTTTATGTATAACTTTGTTTAACTTTGTATAACTTTGTTTTATACTATGTAGTAAACTAAGAAATATAAATTTCATATTGAAATAAAATGCAGACAATCTCTATCCTATGAAAGTAGTCCACATCACGCACCATCCTCAAAACGACACCAAAACCAAACATCGTCTCCCAATATTGACGCCAGCCGCCCAGACAAACAGATTAACCATAGAACAATGGCTTCGGAACAAATATTTAAATGACTTTTAAGAGCAGTGATAGCCTTATGGTTGAAACTTGCCCTCTCGATCGGGAGGTCCGAGGTTCAAACCCGGGCACGCACCACTGATTTATGTGCGTATTATAAATTAATTATCACTGCTTTTCGGTGAAGGAAAACATCATGAGGAAAGCTACACACCCGAAAGTTTAAAAAAAAAAAAGTTCTCGGAGGTGTGTGAAGTCCACCAATCCACACTTGGCCAGCGCGGTGGACTATGGCCTAAAACTCTCATTCAGAGAGAAGACCCGTGCCCAGCAGCGGGACAATAATGGGTTGTACATACATACATTTAAATGACTTGATAACTGAAAAGTAGTTTTGAAGGTAGAAATTTTGGGTCGCTTGTGGTGATACCACTGGATTGCCATTACCCTTATTCTAGCCAACATATTCTAACATATTCTAACAGTGTAACATCACTCCATAGTATAAAACAAAGTCGCTTCGCGCTGTCTGTCCCTATGCTTAGATCTATAAACTACGCTACAGGTTTACATTCAGCTTTTTTAATAGATAGATTCAAGATGACATATCATTGGGAAGGACTTAGTTTGTGGAGTGACATAGGCTATGTATTTTACGTCATTGGCACCTGTGATCAGACAGGGGGGGGGGGCGTTTAATTTTATATATTTTTTTATTTTCTGTTCAAACAAATAATTAAGACCAAAGGAAATCAATTGTTATTAATCAGTCGAGTGTTCTCGCAGGCTTGTATCACTAGCTGTCGGTTCTAACAATTTATCTTGTTTTAAATTAATTCTACTAAAATTTGAATTCTATTAAAATTCTAATAAATGAATTCTATTTTTATTGGATCATAAATCAGAACACAACTTAATAAGAGCTGATTACCATCGACTTATAAAGACGAAAAATATGTCTACAAAGAAAATGACAAACCTGCTGAGATGGATGGATTGTGGACTGTGGATGGGCGGCTGTGACCACACCGTTATGGCCACGTGTCATAATCTAATCATCAATCAATACAATATTAGATCGTGGCAGAGATTAAATAAAGAAAGCAGTGTTTTCTGAGCATTACCAGTTGATTGTTGGACAATCGGCAAATATTTCTGTTCTATTCGATATGTTTGTTGAAAGCTCGGCGCGTGCTTTAAGGCACTCTCTTCATTACGAAAGGCGATAATATAAGACATATATAACGACCCGCGTGGCGGAGCGGTTACCATACCGGTCTGACTCGCTATGGGTCCCGGGTTCGATTCCCGGCCAGACCAGGTATCTGAATGATGAGTTTAGATTGCTGTTCGGGGTCTGGGTGTTTGTGTATTCGTCTTGTGTGTGTCCATGGTACCCACGACACAGGAGAAAATCCTACTGTGGGGCTATGAGTGTAGAAAGCGTGATTTCAATATAAGCTATCTATATCAGTGGCGTACAAATCGTATATATGTATCATACTAATATTATAAAGGCGAAAGTTTGTGAGTGTGTATGTTACTTCTTCACGTCTAAACGGCTAAAGCGATTTTCATAAAATTTGGTAGGGAGTTAGCTGTTACTCTGGATTAACATATAGGCTACTTTTTACTGTGGGAAAATATCTTATTCCAAACGGACAATTGGTTTTTGTTAACTGCGGGATTCAACTAGTTTGAAATATTCTATGACATGCCATATCACACACCTTGTAGATAAAACCTCCCAGTGTCAGGAGCATTAAGTTAAAAAACATAGTAGACTTGCTGATCCTTTTTTAGCCGAGCTAGATTATATCATTGCCTTGGAACATCTCTCCTCTCATAGCGTTTCAGTGGCAGCGAGCCTCTCAATACGTGAATGGAAAACATCTGTTATTGCCTTCAGACAGACTCCGTGGTGGAATGCATGTTCGTTTGCTTTATAAGAAAGAGTTTCTCTACCTTCAAGACCGGTTGTAACGTGGGTGACCGGAGCTGACACTCGAAGCGCAAAATCTCGGAGCGCGTTTCAATGATGAATAAAATTTCCTCTATATCACTTCCTATAATAAGCTTTTAACCTGTTTTCATCGAATTTGACATAATCTGGACAACTTAAGAACTTTGTAGGAAATTCCTTGAACTTGTGCGCAAAACTAGGCTACAGCAATTAAGTCTTGCGTACACGTCAAGGAAAGCAAAGAGAATATCGCTCCATCCCAAAACTTACCTCAGGACATTGACCCCGGGAAGGACGGCAGTATGTGTGGTCGCATGCTGTGGTAAGCACCAGGAGACTCGGTGAGCGCAAATGCTCACCGGGGAAGAGCCCGAAAGGGGCAACGCGCTCATAGGATTCCAGTTGAGGTCGTTTCGAGATCCCGGAGTCCTCTTTATAGCGCCGAGGACGGCCACCGGGGGGGTTTTAATGCGGTTAAAATCCGCTCCTAAAGCGTCGGGTACCTTTTGAAGGTTTCCCCCTCGCTAACAAAAAAAGGCTTATACTGACGCTAATTCATCGCTAAGCGTACAACCACGGCCTTATTGAGCGACACCTCTCGCGTTACGGTAAGCGATACAGCCCGATTCGGTTTAGAGGATTACTTTCATGCTACGTGCTAACTTCAATTGCGGTGTTTAATCTTTGTATGACTCTAATTAGTAAAGGTTAAATAGATTGGTGGGTAAGATATCAATGGATAACGGACATGAATTTTATTAATTATATATCATAGCGGGACTCATATCAAGGTTTTTAGGCAGCGGCGAGAATAAACGCTACTTTTTTCGTATGTTATTAGAACTTTTGAAGGTGGTAGAACCAGCGTAGTTCGACCGGGGAAGTTACACATTTATTTCCAACGTGAAGCATTGCTTGCGTTTCGATAGAAGGGTGTGGTTGCCGGCACACTTTCATATGAGGCAACCATGATAGACCTCGGGAGTAGCAACGCATCTGTGATTGACTTCAGATAGAACACATGATCTATTTGAAATTGCTCACCGATGTCCATGGGCGGCAGTGAACACTTACCATCAGGTGGACTGCATGCTCGTTTGCTACTTCAATCTAAAAAAAAAAAAATAACTATTTTATTGACTTTGCTTCAATTTTGAGACCTAGAGATCCCTTTCTTTTTCATTATACAACATGCGGCTTTTTTTAAAATTAGATGTTGCAGCAAATGAGCAGGTAGTCCACCAAATCCAAGTGATAACTATCACATACTTGGAATGTCCGTGGACATCAGTAATCAACCCCTGATAGTATTAAAGTCTTGTCCTTAGATCGGCCACAGATTCATTGTTATCTCTAAGAGCGAAGTGTTATAAGTACAATGGGATACGTTCTTGATGCCTTACTTATCACAATCTTTAAACTAGGATATAGGAAAATTATTATCTTTAGAAATGTCGTTTATTAAACGTTGACGCCTAATTTCTACACATTCCGCCCGTTTACCACAAACAATTTGCAAGGCCTATTCCGACAACTTGTATTTATGATCCCGTTTTTAATAATGCTCTTGATAAGATTTATTTTTAGGCATACTATTACGTTAATCCTCCTGCCCTAGAGGCGTTTAACACAGCTGTTATTAGACGTCATTACTTGTCAGTTCGGAAGGTTCGCTCGTATCGTAGGTAAGGGGTAAGTAAAAGGTAAAAGGGGTTTGTAATTATCCTTTATTATTTACCTCCTGACAGGAGGAGGTAAACACATCCCGTGAGCAGTGATAGCCTAATGGTTGAAACTTGCCCTCTCAATCGGGAGGTCCGAGGTGCAAACCCAGGCACGCACCACTGATTTATGTGCGTATTATACATTAATTATCACTGCTTTTCGGTGAAGGAAAACATCGTGAGGAAACCTACACACCCGATAGTTCTTTTAAAAAAAAAGTTCTCGGAGGTGTGTGAAGTCCACCAATTAGCACTTGGCCAGCGCGGTGGACTATGGCCTAAACTCTCTCATTCTGAGAGAAGACCCGTGCCCAGCAGTGGGACAACAATGGGTTGACGACATTTACCTCCTAGTTGACCCGGCGAACTTCGTTCCCCCTAAAAGTTAAAAAGCTAAAATTATCAGTGTTTCTCTAGTATATTGTACATGTATTATACATAAAAAACCTTCCTCTCTAATCACTCTATCTATTAAAAAAACTGCATTAAAATCCGTAGCGTAGTTTTAAAGATCCAAAGATACATAAACATAGTAGGTACATATGATAGGCAACTTTGTTTTATACTAGGTACTAGCTGTACCCGCGGCTTTGCCCGCGTGCAAATCAACGTATCACAAAGTTATTCCCGCGCAAATCTCGACACCGTGGGAATTATATGATAAAAAGTAGTAACATTAAAATCGGTTTGGCCGCTCAAGGATTACCTGGTCAAACACAGAGTGAAAAAACGAATTTAAAGTGTGTATTTGTGGGTAGGAACGTATTGTTATGTTTTTTTTTTAAATTAGATGAATTCTAATATTTAAAACCGTTTTTTTGAACATATTTATAGTGTTATTGGTTGTATTAACAATATCGGGATATACTTTTTCAACCAACTCCTCCACATTTAAACGAAGACTTATCGATATAAAGATTGATTTTAACTTTTCCGGATAACGCACTATTATCTACTTGAAGTAAATCATTAGAAAATTGGAATATCACTGAACAGCGACATATATTCTAAGTTCATGTTTTGTTTCATGTGGCCAAAGATAAAATCTTTTAAGAGGTGCATCGGGCTATTTGTGTGCGTAAATTCCGCATTGTTCCTTGTAAAGCAGAAGACATAATCAAAACCCTTTTACAATTCATACAAACAGGGCGCACCCGCTCGCAGGGCGCTACCGCACCCTGCTCGCTTATTTTTTATGTTTTCTCTTATGTTCAAACCTAACCTAACCCATCCTGTTTAAAAAGCTACAGCTAAATCCAACTCTTAACAATAACATGACAATACTCCTGCATTTTCAGGATTTAGATACTCAAAGTGACACTTTTCATCATAATGTTCTCTCAGGAACGGGTTGTAATGTATTGTAATCAATAAGTAACAAACTCATACGGCTTAAGTAGGTTGTGTACTTAGATTATCAGGGTTGATGAATTGAAGTTTAATTTATTAATCACATTTCAGTTTAATGAGCTGTCATTAAACTTTTAATATATACTAAAAACAACCGTTAGCATTATGTGACTACCTTTTATAATTTAGGCGTGCACTATTCCGCATCATCAGGGAGGAGTTGAAGGTCTCGTCAACCCATTATTGTCCCACTGCTGGGCACGGGTCTTCTCTCAGAATGAGAGAGTTTAGGCCATAGCCCACCGCGCTGGCCAAGTGCGAATTGGTGGGTCCATCAGGGAGGACTAAAACCCGTGTCTTTGCTTAGTAATTATATTACATACCCGAAAGCACTAAATAGCTAACTTCTATGGCTTAGGCTTGAAGCACCCCTGCATCATCAGGGCTGAGGAGCTTAAGGTCGAAATTGTTATCATGTGTCTTTGCTTGGTAATTATATTACATACCCGAAAGCATTAAATGGCCAACTCCTATGGCTTAGGCTTGCAGTACGCTGCATCATCAGGCTTGTGGAGTTGAAGATCGAAATTTTCATCTTGTGTCTTTGCTTAGTAATTATATTACATACCCGAAAGCACCAAATAGCTAACTTCTATGGATTAGGCTTGAAGTACCCCTGCATCATCAGGGACGAAGAGTTGAAAGTCAACATTTTCATCTTGTGTCTTTGCTTAGTAATTATATTATATACCCAAAAGCACCAAATTGCTAACTTCTACGGCTTATGCTTGACGTACCCCTGCATCATCAGGGTTGAGGAGTTGAAGGTCAAAATTGTCATCATGTGTCTTTGCTTAGTAATTTTATTACATATCCGAAAGCACCAAATGGCCAACTCCTATAGGTTAGGCTAACAGTATCCTGCATCATCAGGGCTGAGGAGTTGGAGGTCGAAATTTTCATTTTGTGTCTTTGCTTAATAATCATATTACATACCCGAAAGCACCAAATGGCCATCTCCTATGGCTTAGGCTTGAAGTAACCCTGCATCATCAGGGTTGAGGAGTTGAAGATCAAACCTTTAACCGTGTATCTTTGCTTGGTATTTTTATTACATAACCGTAAGTACCAAATAGCCAACTCTTACGGTTTAGTCTTGAAATACCCTTACATCATCAGGGTTGAGGAGTTGAAGATCAAATTTTTGTCCCATGAATTTGTTTAACAATCTTATTATATATCCATAAAAACAAATTGACTTACTTCTACGGTTCAGGCTAGCAGTACCCCTGCATCATCAGGATTAAAGAGTTGAAGGTCAATTTTTTTAGGAAATATCTGCTTAGTAATCTCATTCTACATTCACCTAATTGGACTCCTACAGCTTAGGTTTGGCCGAGTATCGCTAATTTCGTTAATTTGCGTCAAAGAAATGGATCCTATGATCAGAACCGTATCAAACTCATCAGTAAACTCAAACTGTACCCTTGAAGTACATTCTTTCAAATAAAAGAAAAATCATCAAAATCGGTTGGCGGGAAATTGAGTTATTCATCTATTCGCACATCGACATGCACATAGTGCAAATATCAGACTTATGCACTTTTCTTATGGATGCCACTGTCAAAAGTGAACTAAAAATAAATGGGATCCCATGACACACACTACCTTTCAAATGTAAAAAAATATCATCAAAATCCGTTCACCCCAGGTTCACCCAGTGCGGAGAAATCGAGTAACAAACATAAAATAAAAAAAAATAAAAAAAAATACAGACGAATTGATAACCTCCTCCATTTTGGAAGTCGGTTTAAAACTATGTTTTAACATAAAAATCAACGCTAAATACTAAATTTTATTGAGGTGGCCTCAAAATTGACTGACTTTCATATAAACTTACATCTCCTATTTGGATTAAATGGGGGGGGGGGGGGATCAGAAAATTAATTCTTAACTGACGTCTACGTCATAAAAGGAACCCCTAGTAAAAATCATATTCGTATCTTTAGCAGTTTAGGCTCTACGATGTTTATTCAATAGATGGGTGAGAGAGCATCCTTTCGTTTTTATATAAGTATATATAGATATAGAGATATAGATTTGTATAGTATCAAATAACATAGGTACACACATAACCAATAAAAAATACATAACAAAGGAATACATTTTACAGACCATAACATGTTTAGTTTCAACCAATTCAACTATGCAGTTACTTATCTTATTAACACATATCGAACACTGAATAAATACTGCGTAGTTTTAAATTGACATAACTTTTTTATTTATAAACCGATTTACATAAAATAAACACTAAATGTTAAGTGAAGTTTCCCACAATACATCAGTGAAAATTATATTCAAATTGGATAAGCCGTTTCTGAGATTAGCGTTTTCAAACACACAGACAAACAGACAAACAGACAAACAGATAAACAGACAAACAGACAAACAGAAAAGATTTCTAAAAACCATTATTTTGGGTTCTATATCGTATTAAAGACCTCTAGAAATGGTTTTCACCTAAATTTATTCCACGTACAGACAGCGACCTCTTACAGATTTATTATAGTATAGATGTAGCGATCATTAACCATTATAAATACCTATCTCATCTTATGGATTTTTTCCTAAAAATTTATAGGGAAATTAGATCCCTTTTATTATTAGTTTGCTTTCTACGGTTTTTAAACCCATTATTGTCCCATCGCTGGACATGTGTCTCCTCTCAAATTGAGAGCGTTTTTCAGCCATGGCTCAACACGCAGGTCAAGTGCGTATTAGTTCAATTGGCCAGCGTGACTTTAGACATCTTTGACATATTTTTTTCGTAACTATTTTAGTTAAAAATAATAATAAGTATCACTGGGTTTTGGAGTAAAAATCGGTGCACAATCGGAACTACGAGGTTCGAGGAGGTCTATAAGTTCTATAACTTGATGCTCTAAGTATGTAGCTATATTTGTAGCCAATATTTAACAACTAACCGGGCAATTGGCAGTCTGTTGAGCTCAAAATAATGCCTCCTGGGTAGGTGTACCATGCTATTGAAATGTAGCGGACAATAAACAGTGCAAACGTTAGCATTTTAAATGATTTCTAGCATGATTCCACTATTAAATGGAATGTCTTTTTTTCGAGGGGGAAACCTTCAAAAGGTACCCGACGCAGTGAGAGCGACGCAGGGTTATGTAGGCTTTTTACCGCACTAAAACCCCCCTGTGTTCGTCCTGGCGCTATAAAGAGGACTCCGGGACTTCCAAAGGACTGCAGCCGGAATCCTCTGAGCGCGTTGCCCCATCGGCCTCCTCTCAGATAGGCGGCTGGGCCCACCGCTCCGTCTAGTCTTTACGACGATATGCCAGGGATCGCCTGGCTAGGCGGTTCAATCTCCCACTCTAGCCGCCCGCAAACCCGGAAGCCCCTTTTAGTGGCCTCTTACGACAGGCAGAGGATACCGTAGCCCTATTCTGATACCGGAACTACAGAGACGCGGCGCCATTGCCGGCCGCCGATCTCGTATAGGCCTACAAGGTATTCACAAATTGTTAGATCGGAAAACCATCTAAACTGACAACATTTGAGAAGAAACTTAGCGGTAGCCTTTTTTCCTTCAGAACCTAATTAATTAATCATAAGCTCTGAGCCAAAGTTGTGTCAGACTGCTATTCCTAAATTTGTAAATAATAGGTACCAGGGAGTCCTCGAGTGGCGACCAAGTTTAGGCAAAAGGAGCACAGGTCGCTCCCCTACCAGGTGGATCGATGACCTGAAGAACACAGCGGGAAACCGTTGGATTCAGAGGGCTCAGGACCGGTTGGAGTGGCGTCATTTAGGGGAGGTAAATGTCCAGCAGCGGACCTGAAAGGGATGGATGGACCAGGGAATCCTATCGCGCTCCCATATATTTATCCTCATAAGGCCTCCTAGACCTCTGAACTTAAAGGTACACTACACGCTTGTTTGTTTATTCGATAACTAGAATAAAAAAGAAAAATATCACTAGTTGTACCGCTTTTAATTACTGAACACTTGACCTCTTTGTCGGAATGTCTACTTATATCAAAACACATATAAAGCGCGGCTGAGCGTACTTCCACATAAAAGTACTCTTAACAAACCGAACTTATGGTCAACCTACAGATATTTGCAAAGCGGCAGGTGGTACGGCAAATATTGGTCATCGTACGCGAAGAAAAAAGTATGTCCGTTTGTTCGCCTCAGTCGCGGGCAAATAAGCTTAAAGCGCTAATGAGCTTTTAATGACTTACTAAGGGCTACTGGTCAAATAGTCAGTGGATTTTTTGCGCTGAGGTTGAAGTTTATTCAGCTGGTCAGGCTGTGTGCGCAGATGTCTTATTTTGTACTGTCTTTTTTATTTTTTTTATCTGACTAAAGTAGCAAACGAGCATACAGTCCACCTGATGGTAAGTGATCACTGCCACCCTTGTAATCAACTTCACACAGAACATGGGTTCCATCTGAAGTCAATCACAGATGCGTTGCTACTTCCGAGGACTAAGATGGTCGCCTCATGTGAAAGTGTGACGGCAACCACACCCTTCTATCGAAAAGCAATAAATGCTTCACGTTGGAAATAGGTGTGGCCGTGGTACTTCCCCGGTCGAACTACACTGGTTCTACCACCCTGAAATATTATAAATGTGAAAGTTTGAAGGACGTATGACTGCTTGTTACTCATTAACGTGATAGACGTGATCAAAGACGCGGGAATAGCATTGTACATAATTAGATATGGAGATTTGTTCTTTGGATTGGTTCAACCGGACAAGTACTACCGTTAGGTATGTAAAATGAAATTAATTGAAATGAAAAATGTCCGATCGGGAAACTCTTTAAGCCTACAGAGCTTTGAAACACTGAAAAAAACACATATGCTTTCTACACTCATGGGGCTATGAGTGTAGAAAACATGTGTTTCTTTTATAAGCACACTAGGATTTTCTCCTGTGTCGTGGGTACCACGGACCCACACAAAACGAATACACAAACTACCAAAACCCAGAACATGAATCTAAACTCATCATTCAGATATCTGTCTGGCCGGGAATCGAACCAATTGCGCGTCAGACCGGTATGGTAACCGCTCCGCCACGCGAGAAACCGAAATCCGAAACGGTTAGATCTGGTGCATATATCACCCTCCCTCCGTCATACTACTGACCTAAGACTAAAGATATTTCAACATCTACTGGATTTATAGATGCATTTCACGGTTCGGTTTACTTGAACGTGCTGTATATGGGCTCAACTTTACTGAGATGAACTGCGAGTTACATAAACCTATGTCATCAGTGGCTTATCAGAAAGGGTTCAAAATCACCTCTCCCTGAAAGTTGACAGTGATTATTTTCCCTTAAGAGACACTAATTTACAAATTTGGATGGCAACTTCTATAAAAATTTGGTCGCTGCAAAGAAATTACATACCTGATGTGAGATGTACCTAAGGTAAACTGAAATACCCGCCCCCCCAATCCCGTCACCCATCAAAAATCTTCGTCACGCCGAATTTTTTCTAAGGCTCATTTCTACTCCCCACATACCCTTCAAAGGGCTACTCAATAACGCTAAATTGTTAAGTATCCCTAACAACGTGTCCCATAAACATTTTCCCATTAATTAAAGACTTTCCATCTCACAATAGAAGTCACGTGGCACATCCCCTTTCAAACCACCGAGCAGTAAACAACTTTTATTTGCGTTTAGAAATCAATTGTCAATGCCAATTTCAACTTTACAACGTTTACAATAATGAAACTCGTTTATTTATAGAAGTAAAATTGTTAAATAAGCAACAAACATATATTTTAGTTCTTAATTATTAAGACTAATGCAAAATTCAACCTTATATTTTTGTAATAGAAAACCCGTGCTGTTAATGAACGGTATAATAACTTTGTCGGCGCCATGCTGTGTAAATCCAAAGCGCGCCAAATCACCTGTCAAAACTTAATGGCGGCACGTGACGTTTCGGCATAATGTCGTTATTACCGTTGACATTTAAAGAAAACTCAAATATTAATTTTGGAAAATATTTGGTACTAGGTGTAGGTTTACAAATCAGAGTAATATTTATCGTATTCATCTTTAATGTATCTTTGAGTGATATATTCGGACCAAAACTGATAAACATTTTTAAAAATTGTCTTTATTTTGACAAAACATTCTTTAATTCATTGAATTTAAATCCAAGTTTCTTAGAAGGTGACCATCTTAGTACCTAGGTGTAGTTTAGATAGGACCCTTGTTTTATCAAAGGGTGCTTACTGCCCATTGGCGGAAATGGTTACCTACGTAGATACTATCAAGTGAACTGCAAGCTTGTTTACCACTTCGATCTTTAAATTTTTTTTACTATTCTATATCTACAAAATTTTAAATTATCTTACCAGTCACATCTTACTGCTTTTCCGTCTCACATAAAATGCTAACAGGCCAGTATTTTCTGGCGCAGGTATTTGGAGGTGATTGGTAATTTGCCAATATTTTGTCTTTCTACCTGTGAACAATTCAAATCAACTACGATATTTCGAAAGCTGATTCCAAAAAAAAACTTGGAAAACATAAAAAAATAAAGATTACATTGTTCTTTTTTACTGTTAAACTCCATCAAATCCGGATGCGATGAAATTTGATATACAGGTTGATCGATTCTTTTAAAACTCGATGAGCCTACCGCTTCCGTTTCGGATAAATGGAGGCTTTGGGAGGATTTTATTTTTTACTTGTAACCACATTTATTTATTTAGTTGATTACTCCTTTATCCCGTGGTTAGTTGAAAAAGTATTTCTAATAATAGGTTGTACTATGGATATTTCTTTTTAAGAAATGATGTTTAATGGGATCTCCATTTATCGCTTAAGTTTTCATTCTAGTCATGAATGTGTAAAGTATAACACTATGTTCTTTATTTATAATTTATTTTTTTGTTTATTGTTAAACCTACTCAGCTTTTTAAAACATTTTTGCATAACTGACATTTTTATTTTCAATATTGCTGTTGGTCACGCGTTTCTCTCCTTATCTGAAGAAGATACGTGTTTTTAATTTCACTTATACACTTATAACGCAAACATCAATCACAACCCTTGCCGAAGGAAGTTCTTCTATATGCGGACTTATGGCGATTCTTCAAGGTTCAGTTTACACGTTGCTTCCTGCCACCAGCGTAGAAAATGTGAAATAAACTTCCTCCTAAAGATATTCCCAGTGCGCTATAACACGAGACTCTTCAAGAAAAGTACAAAAAGAGTTCTCTTTCACAGCCGGGTATGCAGTGGCGATTCCGGTAGTGTCGCAATAGTCTTTAGACTTTCCATTTGGTAACCCATCTACTTTATCATCTTTTTAGTAGTAGTAGAGGTCATCTTTTTACCTCTACGTATACGTATTTCTACGTATCTCTACGAGATGTCCAGACGTTACATTTTATAGGCTAACGGAGTAGCAACATTACAAATACTCCATACCTGTATCGTCGCGGCAGATGAGTTTGTAAAGCGTCGGTGTCAGGTTCTCCACGCTTCACGCTCCGCGACTGCGGCCAGCCTTGGGTGGTACGTGAGACTTTTCTGTTTCGAATGTGTTTCTAATATTTGAAAGTTTAATGAGAGCGTAAAGTAGGCTGCAAACGGATTTGTCTGACGATGGAGCTAGGAGTACCAATTGCAGTCCAAAAATCAAAATAAGTCAATCGAACTTGAAGACAATTTTACTTTCTAGGGACTAAGTTAGAACGATTCCTAAGAAAAGTTAGATCGTCATTTATAGTTTTTATTCGACGAATCTGTTCGAGGTTGAAAATTAATATCTACCAATCTGGAACATGCTGAAGGAGATATGTTAGTTTATCAAATTCAGATAACAAAATATTAGGAATTTTATTTACCGAATTTGACAAATTGTTAACTCAGGCCGAAATAACTATTATCCTGTAAATAGAGAAGTTTTTAAATGAGTGGTCGTTTTTATTTATGTGATAAATAGAGAAGTTTTCAAATGCATATTACCTCCAGTATTGCTAGTGGTGTAATCAAATAATGTGCGTGCTATGAGAATTAAATTTCAATATAAAAATATATTTATTTCAATGTTATGATAATAAATACGATACCTATGTTCCAGTAGAAACACAAACATAACTCTTCATTTAGCAAAGTAACTCATTAGTACTGTTTAACTTACTTCAGATATTAATTTTATTATATATTAAATACCAACCCTTTAACGCAACCCTTCGAAAGTAGATTTATTCTTTTCTTTTTCTCCCTTGCGGTTTCCTCGCGACACCGCACTGCGTTGCGGTCGCCTGTGTAACTTAGAACATGATGTATATAGAAAAAACGTGACCAAGTTAAGCAATTGTAGGCTTTAATTTTACTTGCAAAAGTAACAGAATGATTAAAAAAACTTGTATAATATTTTTTCATTAAGAATCTGACGTTTGATTCGGAATTCCAGTTTCAAATTTGAAAACGATAGATATTTTTACAATTTAAGAATACAAGTTCCACCATGGCGCCAGGGCTGCAGAAACAGCTTCAGGCATTAATGATGTGTCTGGAGAAATTTTAAAAAACCAAATTTGGCACAACATTTTCCAACATTTTAGTTTGGCCTTTACTTACGACAGTACGCGACTATGTCAGTGCGATCGTAGTCCCATTCTAATCCCGGAACTACAGGGACGTGAAAACATTGACCTACAGAAAATACCTACTACATAGGTGGCTTGCTGACAACAAAAATAGAAGGTATACCAGTCCACGAAGGTGGTAAAGCGGTAAAAGATTTTTGACTAACAACATGTTATTTTAGATGTAAAGATACAGTTTGCTCTATATACCTATACCTCGTGAGCAATATTGATAAGTTGAAGTACAGAATTAAGTAACAATAAAAAAGTAATGCAACTTCTTGACAATGTAACTTCTCCTGTGAATATTTGTGTCGGTTTTGTATGATACCACAGAATTAGAAATGCAATATGCGAATTTTAAAATCTATTTAGTACTTTTGCGTAAACTAAACTGCAGAATCTACTTATCCATAGCGCGTGGCCTCGTAATGATCCGAAGCGCACGTGCCGTCTAATGGAATTAATTATTCCAATCCCGCCCTTGTTACCGTAATAACATAATTTGACGTGCTCACCGCCTCTACGCGCCTGGTAATCATTCGATAATTATATATGATGTATATACAACGATTAATGCGGCTATGTCGTATCTATGCTGATTATGTTGCCCTGGTACTTAAGATAATTACATTAATTATAAATATCTAATTAACTTACCTAATTATTACTTCGGTAGTGTTAATTATTTGGTGTTTGTGTTTGTATGTCCATAATATGATGCTTACATTACATATATACGTATGCTATGGATTTTCCCTATTTTATAAATTGAGTAAATATACTGTATATACCTATGTATTAAATTGTTTGTTTAATTACTCAGTAATTTATCTTAATTTGTGTTGTTTATAAAACGAAATCGGATACCTATAGTTTAAGTTCTATTTCGAGATGAAAATTTATAGGTCTTCAGATGAAACTGGATAAGTCAGTAAAGACATAGGTAGTAATAAACACTTTGATATTTCCTATACTAGATTAAATTCTGGGCTTTACCCGGAACTTTATGAATAATAATAATCTTTTTTACAGTTGAATACACTACACTACCCCAACCGAACGACAATTCACGCGAATGGTTTACAGCCTTTGGGAAAAGCTCGCACTGAGCAGCCTAGTCTTAGCTATCAAATAGAAATAAAATTAAGGGCGACTTAGCTGTCAAATATAAAGAAAAGAGGCCGTGCAAATTACATATTTTTGAACCGCCGATAGCGAACCGTTGCATCATATTGATAAAAGTTCCAACCATATATTCGCTCTATAGATAGTCGTCTGTTTGCGAGGGCTTTAAATATATACCTACGTAATAGCATTGATTCTGAATATCTATATCCGACAAGCGACAAGGCAGACAATTGAAAGGTAACTCTTACTAAAGGTGAGCGTTGAATGAACGGACGAGTTAATTCAACCGTCGACGTGCTGTCAACAATTTGATGGTTTAAACTCCTCTGATCGAGTTGAATTTGTAGATGGTTAAACATATATTCCCTATGTTCGTATCAACACCCAATACGACCTTACGCTTAAACGCAGCTGTATAATACAAAACTTCGTTCAGTTCGGTCTAGGTAAAATGCTTTTCAGTGAAACGGATAATCAAATATAGTGATGTCTAGAGTGACAGGCGCGTTGAATAGACCAGTCGTAGACTGATAAGTGTGATACGTTACCTAGTGATTTCAACTAGGACTAGTCGTCGCGTCCCTGTAGCCTCGGGGTCAGAATAGGGCTACGGTATCCCCTGCCTGTCGTAAGAGGCGACTAAAAGGGGCTTCCGGGGTTGCAGACGGCTGGAGTGGGAGCTCGAACCATTCGGTCAGGCAATCCCGGGAAGGACGGCGGTATGTGTGGTCGCATATCGTTGTAAAGATTAGACGGAGCGGTAGGCCCAGCCGCCCATCTGGGAGGAGCCCGATGGGGCAGCGCGCTCGAGGATTCCGGTTGAAGTCGTTTCGAGATCCCGGAGTCCTCCTTTTCAGCGCCGAGGACGGCCACCGGGGGGGTTTTAGTGCGGTAAAAATCCCACATAACCCTGCGTCGATCCCACGGCGTCGGGTACCTTTGGAAGGTTTCCCCCTCGAAAACAAAAAAAAAGGACTAGTCGTCGAAAGAAATTAAATGGTCAAGTCGACGATAAAAACATCAACGACACATGTTTAACCCTTACACGAGAAATGGTACGAATCACCTTCAAGCGACGATTTGATCGTTCCGAATGCAAGTCTCAATAACCTCTTCCCTTTGCGAAGTCGGTTGAAAACAGATGTACCTATTTTATTATATAAAGCCACAAAAATTTGCTGTTAATTAGGTATTTCTTTAATTAATAAAAATAAATTCGAACAGAAACAACTAGCTGTATCTATGCTAAAACATTCAGAAATGAATTGATTTGATTTGAAATTGTAGTAAAATGTGTCTAAGCTTGCTCATCGACAGGCAGCTAGCGCCAAGCAAATGTTTTGCGGCCACGCGGTAACAATGACATAGGTTATATGGGTACTCGTATTGTTTTCGAATTATTATCGCAAATCTGTACGACGTTCTTTAAAGGTTCCGTACAAAAAAGGTAAAAAGGACCCTATTACTAATGAACCATGATAGCTAGGCAGTTGTTATTTTCACAGATGATGTATATCTGTTACCGCTTTATCTCCCATGCAACAGTATGATACTTTCGGCGTTTTTATAGATAATGTACGGAACCTTCGCGGGCAAGTCCGACTCGCACTTTGCCTGTTGTTACCATGTAAAAGGCTCTACCAGTCTTTTAGTATACCAGAGATACCAGTAGACCAGTCTTTTCAAATACAAACCCTCATATTTTGTTTGTTTCAAGCCCCTTTTAACAAAATAAACAGTTTAATGGTTGCTTTCATTGCGGTTCAGTTTTAGGGTTCAATTCAGCGAATTTCAATTCGATCGTCCATTAAGGGTAACTCGATACCCATTGACGATTCCCCCTTATTGATGGGTCCTTGGTAATAGCGGCCCATCTTCGGAATCTGGTGATTAATTAAGCAAGTTTTAATTGTTCGAAGTTTATCAGTTTATAATTAGAGACAAAGAGTATGTTTTATTGAATTAAATTGGTAAATGGAAGGGCAGCACAGTTGCACATAGCTGTATAAAAATATACCTATAAACAATTGGTAGGTATACATACAACTTTGTCCCTGTAGTTCCGGGACCAGAATAGGACTACGGTACCCTCTGCCTGTCGTAAAAGGCGACTAAAAGAGGCTTCCGGGGTTGCGGGCGGGAAGAGTGGGAGCTCGAACCGTCCGGTCAAGTGACCCCGGGAAGGACGGCGGCATGTGTGGTTGCATGTTGCCATAAAAACCAAAAGGTGCGGTGAGCAGTTCACGCCCACCAGAGAAGAGCCCGATGGGGCACACGCTGAGGACACCGGCGGCGGTCAACTGGAGTTCCCGGAGTCCTCTTCGCAGCGTCGACGTCGGCCACCGGGGGGTTTTAGTGCGGTAAGAATCCCACATAACCCGCGTCGCTCCCACGACGTCGGGTACTTTTTGAAAGTTTCCCCCTCGAAAACAAAAAAAAAAAAGGTATACAGACAACTTAAACACGCTTTCCACATTCATAGCCCCATACTAGGATTTTCTCCTGTGTCGTAGGTACCATGGACACACACAAGACGAATGCACAAACACCCAGACCGAGAACATGAATCTAAACTCATCATTCAGATACTTGTCTGGCCGGGAATCGAACCCGGAACCCATTGCGTGTCAGACCGGTGTGGTAACCGCTCTGCCGCGCGGGTCGACAAGATTGGGAAACCTGTAAAACTCGTCGACATTCGATTCCGGAATCACTATTTTTGTCTAATAACAACAGATTTACGCGATGATTGGTTCTGGTTTGAAGGGTGTGTTAATTAAAACACGCTTTTCTATACCAGGATTTGCAATTTAGGTTGTGTCCTCAGTAGGCAAGCTAACACTTTGCCGATTGAATTTCCGACGTATCGGTTTATTACGCCCTGCCATATATTGAACTGAAATGGAGTGTCCAAAGTTAACTAGTTATGAAAACTACATATAGGTAAAAAATCTATCTACTTGAAAAGGCGCAAAGCAAAGCGAATAGAATAAAAAATAAATATATTTTTAGTTTATTTAATAACAAAAATAAATCTAGTCCAACTTGGAATAAAAATGTAACAAATGTCATCCACATTAACTGAATAGTCAGAATTAACATTTACGAGTCACATTAAAATGACAACAGTACAAGGTAGAAGAATAATCAAATATTGGCAGATGCGCTATGTATATACCTATTCGCCAGAATTCGTCAAAGTATAGTAACCTAGAGATACTGGATAGGTTCGACTTTGTAACTATCTGGGCAGTATATTCGAAACTAAAACTGTCTATCAACTGAGTTATGAGACTTAAGAGCTTCTTGTTTTCAAACCGCTACCCCTAACTCGGCCACTTTTTGCATAGCGTCTCCCACAATATTTGTTCAACCCCCAAGTACCAGGGTGGCAGGAGTGGTCGGCAAACAACCGGCGCCGGCGTGGCGCGGTCCCCACCTGCCCAAACTAAGTGCTAATCGTTGGGATGGGTAATGTCTGCGAAATCTCACTAAAACTACGTTTTCGTGCGTAATTTGCTATCTACGAGAAAAAAACTAATTAGCAGTAAAAATATTGTTATAGACTTTTAAAGGTATGAAATATGAAATACCTATGTTAGGTAAAGCTAACATAGGTGTTTCAAGGATAAAACAATATTGTCTTTTGTTAGAAGGGCATTGATGCAGGCTGACTTACGTATAAAGCGACCGTCGCAGTCCTCATGTGGAGCAACAAATCTGAAATTTATTTCAAAAAGGTATGAAATATGAAATACCTATGTTAGGTAAAGCTAACATAGGTGTTTCAAGGATAAAACAATATTGTCTTTTGTTAGAAGGGCATTGATGCAGGCTGACTTACGTATAAAGCGACCGTCGCAGTCCTCATGTGGAGCAACAAATCTGAAATTTATTTCAATTAGATCCGCTGTTCTATATGTAGTTGCTTACAGTTGTGCCACCAGCAACAGTAGCAACTTATCGTCTGGTGCATGTCGAATACAGACTAGATCGCTAGGTAGGTACTTCAATCGTATAAAAAAGAGTAACTTCTGCATCCATCAACGACCCGCGTGGCGGAGCCTTTACCATACCGGTCTGACGCAATGGGTCCCGGGTTCGATTCCCGGCCAGACAGGTAGGTATCTGAACGATGAGTTTAGATACATGTTCTGGGTCTGGGTGTTTGTGTATTCGTGTGTGTCCATGGTACCCATGACACAGGAAAAAATCCTAGTGTGATACTATGAGTGTGTAAAAAGTATAATTAGGTATGTACTTACGGTAGTATTCAGAGGTAGCAAAACTAGCAACGCATCACTGATGCACCACAAGTTTCTACTCCTCCTTAAAATTTTCATCAATCCCATTTGAGGTGGTCCATAAGGACACTGACTAACATAAGGTAGTCACAGTGTATTCGAAATATAGTGAGTTAATCTTACAAAAAAAAATACTTGAGCCTTTTTATGTGTAAAAATAGATTTATTTAAATTACACCACTACCTCCATAAGAATAGTTATACAGTCAAAGTCGTGAAAGCTATGTAGGTATAATAAATGTGAGAAATAACTACTTACAATATTAAAACTGGATATGACATACTTATCCTTAATAAAGAAATAAATACATAGTTTATGTAATTTAAGATAATAAGCCAACTAATAATTCTTTACACCTACCAGGATCTCTATTAAAACATACGAAGCCATAACCAAGTAACAACTATGAATAAAACTACATATATACTACTACAACACTACCTATACTATAAGTAGGTATCGCTTGTTTGCGAACACTTTCGTACAAACGACAAAGTACTTACAGCAGAGGAAACCGAACTCGATATCCAATATTTTTGGCTCGCACTTATGAGGTAACATACAACGACACTCTTTCTTATTACACATTAATATCTAGACAACCAGACCAGATAACATCACTGCATAGATAAAACAAAGTCGCTTCGCGCTGTCTATCTCTATGTATGCTTAAATCTTAAAAACTACGCTATGGAATTTATTGCAGTTTTTTTTAATAGATAGAGTGATTCAAGAGGAAGCTATTAATGTATATTACAAGTATATCATAGTAAAGAAACATTAATAATTTTAGATTTTTGACTTTTAAGCGGAACGAAGTTCGCCGGGTCAACGCAGACGTATAAAATATAAAACTTATGAGACGAAAAATATCACGTTTCTTCGAATTTCTCTGCCTTGCATAGTTTCCACGAGTTGCTCATGCAAAGGAAAAGTAGTCGCTTGCAAAACTTTCTTAAGTTGCTTAAAACCTAGACACCGCCCAGAAGGACTATTAAGAAGTCTTAACAAAATGTATGGACTTAATTTTTATAACTACCGACTAAGTATTGTTGAATATTGACTATACCTATAAAGAACCTTACTTAAACTACATTTTTATAAGGTGAGTTCAATTTAAAACTATCCCAAAAACAAATTAGTTTTTTTGTTATCATACGTTTATAAGCGCTTACAAATGAAAAATTAAAAAAAATCATGCTACAAAAATATGTGTTAAAAATATTCCCAAGTCCATAAAATAAATATATTCAGTTTAAAGTAAAGGGTTAATTGGCAGGCAATTGTTAAGAAAAAGTAAGAAATGTGAAAGAATTTTTTGCCGTAAAAAGCTGTTTCTTACAATTTGTGACATAATAGAAAGGGTTAAGATTTGCCAAATTGTCATGACCCCGTGAGAATTGCCGTGACCCAAAAATAAAAAATAAACCAACATTGTGTCAATAAGGAAAGAATTGTGTTCTTTAATTTTAATACAATTGGTACCGGTTGACGACCATTTATTGGGGTCATTTTAACCCAATTTATTTTAAAGTTTTGTGTGACAAACCATTTTAAAAGGTTATGTGATTAACGGATTGTAATTCTCTACAAATTCCTAAGTGTTATAATTTCTTATTTCCTGAGATTTTTCTTTACCATTTATAACAATGTTTTTGTTAAGTAGTAATGTGGTTGAAATAGTGTTACTACTTAAATAGTATTATTGCTTAGATATATCATATCATTCAAATCTCCTTAAAAATACTGTTGCCTACTTAAAGTACAGTCATTGCGTAGGAATTTCTAACGTCATCTCGATTAAGCAAATTGGTAGGTACTACAAAAAACCGTATATGCTGTATACATGACAGTTGACTGCAAAACACGCAAGAAAAACCTATCGAGCTAGGTGTAACAAAATACATAATGATTTGAAGCGGTAAACACTAGTCCGATATCCGTGGGACTGAGCCGCGTGGTGAACCGCGAAGCCTAGAGAAACTGCGGCCTAGCATACCTATCTATCTAGCTAATATATGAAGTTTATACATAGTTGTTACTTGGTTATGGCTTCGTATGTTTTAATAGACCTATGAGGTCCCGGTAGATGTGAAGAATTATTAGTTGGCATATCTAAAATTACATGAACTGTCTATGTTTATTTTTTAATTAAAGATTAAGTATGCCATATCCAGTTTTAATATTGTACGTAGTTATTTGTCACATTTATTTTACCTACATAGCTTTCACGACTTTGACTGTCTAACAGCTATTCTTATGGAGTTATGAGACCCTAGTAGGCATGTAAAAGTACGTACCTCGGCAGAGAGTTATTCCGAGCGAATTTAAAATAAAATAAAATGTAATTCTCTAATTTTTAGAATTTTTGTTTTGTTTTAATCGCATAGAGCGAAAGCGAATGGATTTAAAGGAACGAATCCATATCTACTCTATCAAAGGGTTATAAAATGTAAAGTTATGTCCCATTTCTTAATAATAGTAATGCGGCTAAACCACTGCCCACTACTAGTATTAAATCAGTTACTACATTTACAAAATAATTGAAATACGAAAGAGGACAATTGAAAATATAACTACAATCATACTTATTTTGAAACATGATTCTACATAAGATTTTAACGTCTGAATCTATATACCAACCGAATTCCTGAAAACAATGCAATTGAAATTTATTTTTATGCATCTATTACTTTATTTTAACAAAATTTAATTGAAAAGAAATGTAGTACAAAATCCCAGTACATTACGCTCACCAGTACCAGGCGCGCATGGGAAGGCGGAAAGTCGCTGACAGCTGATTGACATCTCACTCGCCCGACGGCAGCATGTTTATCTCATTTCTTTTTACAAACATTCCAATGACACTCGAAAAACATGCCAGAACTATATTCCATAGACATAAGGACGATTTTAAGAAAACAGCTTAAAAATATTCGGTTTTCCTCTGTGGTACGAAATTACTAATGTATGAATGACTAACAAGACAGAACTAAAGTAAATAGGAGCTAGAAACGCACCAGCTGTGTCCGGTGCCCGCTTTAGTTTTAATTCTAAATGGGTTTAATTGAAATACGGCACGTTACAACGCGTTATAATTAACGCAGGTGCAGTTGGCGGAATTTGAAAATGGAACGGACTGGAAGCTTGGCGGGAAATAAAACAAGAACATCTTTTTTAATCGTGCTGAATTTTTCTTATGTGATTTTATAGTTTATTCTTCCGAAATTACAACATATGTAGGATTGGATTTTTATAAATAGGCTTAGGTATATGTAGAGACACCAACTCATTTTACTGAGGGATAAGACGATAGGTGTACCTTTGTGTAATGTATATAAATTGATCCTTCCTCCTCCTCCTTCCCTCAGAGTAATTTTCGAATAGTGTAGGATTATAATAGGAAAATGACATGATGGTACTTAAATTATTAGGTGTACCTTTGTAGTAGACACAATCGTAATTCAATTTAAAATCTTAAATAGATATTGGCGGCTAATATAGATCAACATTGTATTTGTTTCATAAAACATATGTAAGTTCGTATAGTGCCTAGGTATATTCCATAATATCTAATAAAATAATACCTAAGAGTAAAATAAATAAAAAAACAGCAACCAAAAAAAAATCATTTTTTTTTCAACTCTATCGATTATTTAGTATTGCTATAAGTACATTTTTATAATAACACTTGGAAATGTTACTCAATTTGTATGTCAAAGGTCACATAATACTACCGAAAATTGTAAATTAACCTATTGTTAAGTTAGTGGAGTCACCAATAACTTTCGAAATTGTACAAAAGGGGTTATAATTTTGTAAAAAGAAGTAAAATGCAACAAAAGCTGACCCTTCCTACGAAGCATTGGTCGCAAAGAATTTAACAAAAAGTATTATTTCTTTTTTTATTGACCCGTAACTCAAAACCACAAGCACATGCGCAAATAGTTCGGAAAGAAAAATAGACTGTTTTTTTTTCTAATTTCGTTCAAAAATATCGAATGTCGTTCCTCTATGAGTTTCCGAAAGGAATAGGTTTTCGAATGATTTGGTAACATGTGTTATTGATATAAGTTTTAGAGTGTAAATTATTTTTGTGGCAGGAAATAAATTGCTCATATTTTAAGTAGAATCATTTGTTGGATAGTGCGGCTTCATCTTTATCCTTGCATTTCTTCTAATTGTTTAATGAGCTATTTTAAATTATGAAATCTTGAATTTTTTATAACATTAAACTTGTCCAAAGTTACCTGATGGGCTAACCCATTGCATTTTGTATGTATTTTTCTCTAGCAAGTAAATTAACTTCACGTTATAAGTAAAAATATAAACTTTCATTGATTATCTTTTCTAAAATAAAGCTCCTACCATTTTATCTGTAAAAACCCATGCCGAATTTAACACTACCTTATATAAATCACCGCACTTTTTCTTGGCTGCTTACAAAAATAACCGCTGCACCGAACGTCAATTTAAAAAGTAAACGTTCTAAATTTGAATGCTCATTAAAATGGATACGCAGAAGTGTCCTAACTCCGCTTAACGTGTTTTTAGAACATGGCGCGTGACAGGAGGTGTCGAATGGCGAAAATATTTGTCATGTCACTAAAGGGTTTGGTTTTCTTCAGCTGACGAATCAAATGATGCATCCATTTTAGATTCTACTAAAATTAGTAATAGAGTTATTCAGAACTATGATACTAGGCTTGCATCAAACGATAGATTAAATTATATGTATAAGTAGGTAGGTAATAGATACTTATATTGCATGTTTTATTTTATGCAAATTGCAAATTTTAAGATTGATTTAGTTTATCTACAGAGTAGTACTCAGGAAATAGATATAGATACCTAAAGACAGAACTAAGACAGTGTGCAAAGGTTTTATAAAATTATAGGAAAGCATGTTAGCCTAGTAATTTTAATTACAAACTTATTATAATTTATAGGTAACGTTATCTTTAAAATATTATTTATACCTGTTTTATGTTATCTACAAATGTATTATCTTTATTATAGGAAATGCGTAAAATATTTTCGATATAAAAAGTAGCCGTCTGTTATATGTATCTAATAAAGATAATAGTATCTGGGTACTTACATTGTTAGGTAACAGAAATGAATAGTAACTGAAATGACTTCGTTTCAATTGTATGAATTACGTAATAATATATGTAAGTGATTTTATGATCGCCTGGTGTTTGGAATAATGTTAAAATAAATATATAAATAATTCTGATGACACGAATCACATTTTAAGCGTCAGTCAGTTTCCGTTTGTGAATTGTAAGGAAATAAATAGTATAAAACTAGGTATTATTCATAATTTATACAATAGGATAAAGAGACTTAACGTAACAGCGAAATAAACTGCTACATCTACAAATAATTCGCTCATCTTTTCATATTACCCTATTAGTGTCTTCATTCTTCATACTAGTCCTACAACAGCTTTCAGAAAACCTACAAACTGTAACGAGCAAACAACTATAACTAATTAATACAAATTTATTGATAGTTTCTAATAACAGGTTGATTTTACTTTAAATAAGCTAACCCTATTAGAATCTAATCTATTTCAATTACTGGATTGTTCATAGAAATAAACTCTACTCAAGCGTAAAATGTCCTCTTTAAATCAATTAATTATCAAATCTGATACTCGACGCATACGCACCACCGGCTTAACCGTTTAATATTATTAATATTAATCCTACATACAAGCAACCACCAAAACAATTCGTTCATCAACCTACAGATCACACACGATACAAAAAGATAAAAAAAAAAACAAAACGGGCTCCAAGATAAAAGTCCTTTGACTTTTTCTACAGAATAAAAAAGAGAAAAATTAAAAAGAAAACTTAAGGCCGCGCCATACTGTCTGCTATCCGATTTCCGACATATTAGGTTACAGCCCGAATGATGGCTTTACTTTTATTCGGGAACGTAAAAAATTATAATTTTCTTTATTGAGATAAATTGTATGCGAGCGCGGAAATTTTTACGGGCCGCTTTAAAATGTTGTTTACAAAAAGGTTGGTGATTTTAAGTTTTTTTGTAGACCTTTTAGTACTTGGGAAGGAAACAAGACTGGGTTGTTTGTACCTAAATAAAGACTGGCCACACACATAAGGGTAGGTACATTGAAAAATTGTATACGATGAGAGATTTTACGCGTCGATAAATATATTTCAAGAAATTTCATTTTGTAACAAACCTCAGTGGTATTAAATACGTATTTGATTTATTTTGGCCATAATGACTTTAAAGCTAAATTATAAGAGCGTCTGGCCACTTGATATCGCCTGTGTTCCTTCAACGACTGTAAGCGCTTTATTATATTAAATTATTAACAAAATTGATTATGATTATTTGAATGTATCGGGTCATTCAGTAGACTAGCAATAATTTATTATTATTTGCTGTTGCAACTAACGACATTTAATCCCTTTAGAGTAGAAAACCAAATCTCAACAGGTGGTAGAACCAGTGTAGTTCGACCGGGGAGGTACCACCGCCACACCTATTTCTAGCGTGAAGCATTTTTTGCGTTTCGATGGAAGGGTGTGGTTGCCGGTACACTTTTATATGAGGCGACCATCTTAGTCCTCGGGAGTAGCAACACATCTGTGATTGACTTCAGATAGAACCCATGTTCTGTATGTAGCTGATTACAGATGTCCATGGGCGGCAGTGACCACTTACCATCAGGTGGACTGCATGCTCGTTTGCTACTTCAGTGAAATAAAAAAAAAATAAAAATAAAATTAAAGTTTCTTAGTGAGGTTCTTCAGCATAAAATGAACCTATTAAATTTTTATCCCTCTATCTAATAAGTTCTATTATAATAAGAAAAAATATGAGTATCCTTTTGCAATCTGAATTATATTAACAGGTTTTGGTTTTGCGCTTTGCAAAATAAGCGAAAGATATTTCTTGACTTCAAAACCGGCCGGGCGTCATGAGTGGCACGTAGTGTTCCGATAACACTGAGTCAGCAACGATTTTGTTAACGCGAGCGGCGCCAGTTTATATCAACTGTTGACGTTTATGTGACCCTGGTACTTTGTTATTAATTTGTTAATAAACTAAATAAAAATCATGAAACATTTGGCTATATTTGGTGAATCCTTTTTAAGTTTGTGCCATTTTGTAATAAGCTGCCTATTTGTGTTTATTAATTTAAATAAATTTCAGCATATAAATTATCAATTTGACCTTTAGTTACAATTCTTGGTTTTGAAAGACTAGGCGCTCAAATGTAGGCAGAGTTCCGATAACCCTGAGTCAGCGACTTGAACTGCTGACGTAAGAGGCGCCTGTCCGATAAACCTGTACGGGTTTATGTTTCCCTGGTACTATGTTATTAATTCTTTAATTATTAACAATTTATAATTAATTATTGCATTGTTTTTGCCAGACACTGGCATAATTAAGCATTTACTGTGTACCTACAAACATTTTATTTAGCAATTACATTTACGTACATATAATCGTTTAATATGGTTATCTGTTAAACTGTGGACTACGTTCTATGTATTATTGACCTTTAATTTCGATACCAACTGTTCCTATTTCATTTCATACACTCGCGTGCGGACTCTACTCTACGTCTACGAACCTGAACCCTAAGCTGTGCCTTACCCTTAGCTCACAGATCATATTATAATTTCTTAATATGTTCTGTTAACTTGAGGTCTGATGCTCTGTCAACCTGAATTGGTACCATTCCTATAAAGTTACTTTAAAAAGTTATTATACTTTAAAAAAATAAGTTGAATTTCGATATGAGAAATTAGGTCTTCCTATCATAAAGTGTGTCGCTTCTAAAAGATAATCGATAGAGGGACGGGGCTCATACAGTCATAAAATTGTAAGGTAATAAACTACATTTTAATAGACGCAGAAGTACCTATGTTTGAACTATTTCATCTAGTTTTTAACTTAAAGTAGATATTTCTATTTTTCGACGTGAGGTAGGACTTTACTAAGGCGCACGTTCTGAGGCTTAGAGTCCTACCTAAATGTCATCATTACAATTGAAATCAATTATGACATTCACCAGAACATTTGAGCATTACCTAGTTCAGTGCACTTCCCTAAGTTTTTTTTAACTTGACTTAAGTTTGTGATATCGGTACCTTTTTAAAATATTTCAATCATCTGTGAAAAAATGCGTTAAGCAAAGTTTCTATACACTAAATGCTTTTTTTGTGTGAAGCCGTAAGGCTCTATCTACTTGGAGAGACTCAAAAAGACCCTATTCTTAATTTTTGGATAACTCCAATCGTAAGTAGACTTCATTTTACGCCGATAATACAGACCTGACCTCCTGTTTATCAGTCATTCTAAGAGAGAGATAATTTGTGCAGCAAGGTAATGCCGCCAGTGTTTTGGGAACCATGCCTCACACGGCAATTTTAAATGGCTTATTTTATTTATAATAAATAATAAGTTCCTTTCTGTTATTTATTTATAAGTTTAGTTTTTATTTCGTCTAGTTTATGGTATCTAATTTTATTTACTTTTTTGTTGTATCTATATAAATAAAGGTTTAATTGTCAGATTTAAATTTAGAGAGAGAGAGAGGAATTTGTATTTAAATCTTGCCATTACCAAATAAGCTCTACATCATCTAACGCTAAAACTATACAACAATCCCCATCAAAAATGTGTAATATACTTAAAAGTAGAAGTTCCAAAGTTATGTATTATGTGTGTTATTTAAATATAATTGTACGTAATCGGACACCAAGTCATTTCTTAGAACGGCTACCTAAAAGAAGACTAATGCATCGAGGTGCATTTCGCAACTTTACATGTTTCTGTTGTAAAAATACCGTGACCTTGGCAATGGATACATGCTTTGACCAAAGATGAGGTAAAGTTAATTAGAGACAGGAAATTGCTTTGAAATTATAATAAATAAATTACATGTAAATGGCAACACGCTGAGGACACCGGTGGCGGTCAGTTGGAATTCCCGGAGTCCTCTTCGCAGCGCCGAGGTCGGCCACCGGGGGGGTTTAGTGCGGTAAGAATCCCACATAACCCGCGTCGCTCCCAAGACGTCGGGTACTTTTTAAAAGTTTCCTCCTCAAAAACAAAAAAAAGGTACCTACGTGTTCATATGTGGAGTAAGTCCTTAAGCGATTAATAGGATTTTAGCATGTTGTTACAAAATTGAACGGTACAAAATTAATTGTAAGTATTATCAGGTAGGTTTTATATCACAGCGATGTTGAAAATATTTTACAAGAAGTATAATTCTTATTTTACATTTGTATACTACCATGCATAAATTAAAAAGAGAGAAAAAAAAGAGTATGAAAATTAATACAGGTTTATTGTTCCTAAGAATTTCCGGCAGAAAATTATTTTATCCACAAAAAGGCAAATTACAGAATAACCGAACAACTACTTAAATACAAGAGTAGGCAGTGCAAAATCAACTGGAGACATGGGGTTCTTCAAGGTGCGAAAAGAGTTCTCGTTCAAAGCCGGCGATGCATTGGTGGACTCCTCTGGTGTTGCGAATGTCCATAGGCGACGGTAACTACTTTCCATCAGGTAGCCCGTGCCTTATCGTTAGGTTAAAGTATTAAACTCAATCTCCTACCTCTCTGCGCTTAAGAATGTGAAGGTAGAAAACTAAAAACATCACTGCTTACTCTGTGCCATTTAACTGCAAGCTAAGTGTCCAGTAAGCTGACAATCGCAACAGCCAGCCAACTCAGCTGAAACACCGTGGGAATGTTTACTGCACCGGCCTACTTTATATTACCTTATTTTGCTACAATTGTAGTTACTGTTCACTTTTATGTTTCGTTGCTAAGGACTGATAACCTTAAAAGTTTCAACCATACTCCTTAACGCTTCTGAAATACCTGATAGGATTTATAATAATAGTATAATTTATTGTACCCAGAAAAGGGGAAATTATACAATAAAAATTACAATTTTACAATACGCTAAACAGCGATTTTTTCAGACAACCTTAGGGTGCAGAGTTAAAATTTGTAGGGTATTGTAGGTAGGGTGCAATATCGTATTAAAGATTTGTGCAGAGTACAAATTAAAAAATAAATTAGAGAAAAGATAGTTTTAGGAATTGAAAGATATTTTGAATAGGGTTAAGTAGATTCAGCGTTTTTAGCGGCATTGCAGGATACAAAAAGCCGAAATAAATGCTTGACGGCTATTTGTATCCTTCATTCTTTACAATAGAAAATATCAAGAGTTTGACTATGGCCTAAGCCCCTCTCAATCTAACTGAAGAACCTCCTATCCTAATCCTATTGCCTTTTTTTTTTGTTTTCGAGGGGGAAACCTTCAAAAGGTACCCGACGCCGTGGGAGCGACGCAGGGTTATGTGGGATTTTTACCGCACTAAAACCCCCCCCCCGGTGGCCGTCCTCGGTGCTGAAAAGGAGGACTCCGGGATCTCGAAACGACTTCAACCGGAATCCTCCGAGCGCGCTGCCCCATCAGGCTCCTCCCAGATGGGCGGCTGAGCCCACCGCTCCGTCTAGTCTTTACAACGGTATGCGACCACACATACCGCCGTCCTTCCCGGGATTGCCTGACCGAACGGTTCGAGTTCCCACTCTAGCCGCCTGCAACCTCGGAAGCCCCTTTTAGTCGCCTCTTACGACAGTCAGGGGATGCCGTAGCCCTATTCTGACCCCGAGGCTACAAGGACGAATCCTATTGCCTAGTCAATCTATTTAAAACGTTAGAGATTTTTAATATTGATATGATCACTAAAAGAAAGCCCCATAAGATGGAACTGAATATATTAACAACCGACTTGGTATTACATAGATCTCACATTTTTTACGGTAAAATAACTGAGTTGCGAGACTTGTTTGTTGTTGACAAGTATTGTTATTTTATTGAATTCATATAGACTTGCTACTAACAACTTACCAATTAGGTACTACACAATCTTGTTTTTTTTTTATCTCACTGAAGTAGCAAACGAGTAGTCCCCCTGGTGGTAAGTGGTCACTGCCGCCCATGGACATCAGTAATCATCTACATACAGAACATGGGTTCCATCTGAAGTCAATCACAGATGCGTTGTTGCTCCCGAGGACTATAATGGTCGTCTCATGTGAATGTGTGCCGGCAGCCACACCCTTCTATCGAAACGCAAAAATGCTTCACGCTAGAAATAGGTGTGGCGGTGGTACTTCCCCGGTCGGACTACACTGGTTCTACCTTGTGTTCTTCATTGTTGCCAAATTGGATTATAACAATAACAGAATTTTACTTTTACTCTTGTAATTATATCAATCAATATGTAAATTACAGTCTTATTACGTTTACGTCAACCCAATGTAGAGAATTATTATAACTTTAAAAAATAATAACTGTGTCCAGAAAGTTACTTGTGAAATAAATGAATAACAAAAAATAAATAAATAAAAGGACACATGCCATTACAAACATGTACCTACCTATTAAGTATTTTGTACACTGCAAAAGAGACAAATAAAAAAATAGTTTGAACACAAGTGAATTTAACCTTTT
This sequence comes from Spicauda simplicius, assembly GCA_949699795.1. Classification (NCBI taxonomy): domain Eukaryota; kingdom Metazoa; phylum Arthropoda; class Insecta; order Lepidoptera; family Hesperiidae; genus Spicauda; species Spicauda simplicius. Next base: position 10,690,873 of record OX453080.1, on the reverse strand, counting down.
ACATAATAATTTAAATACATGTTGGTTTAGAGCAAACACAGTTCTTAGTACATAGTCCCGAAGTCGGCGCTTACCATATTTTGCTGGATCATGACGAAACTACATGTATCTTATATGAGCGCCGACTTCGGGACTATGTACTAAGAACTGTGTTTGCTCTAAACCAACATGTATTTAAATTATTTTTTACTTTTATGTGGCATGGAAGTCGGTTGTATTTTTTGTTTAAAATTTTTTTTTTCACGCTTTTCAGTCACGATAAAATCAGTTATGGCTGTTGCTAGTCGTCCGCTAACCGGATGAATAAAATTAATTATTCGTCCGATTTTCGGATGAATAAAATTATGTGCTGACGTCATCATATAAAAATAGACTTCTTTGACACAACCGGTCGGGGGCGCTACCGCGCCCCCTCCCTTAGGTTCTGAATTGGAAAAATCTGTTCGAACCTAACCTAACCGAATAAAACAACTTTTTCTGAGTAAACATTTATTTAAAGAATAGACCTATAATTATCAATATTTAAAGTAGAAAAAGTAATATAAACCTTATAACTAAGAGTATAATTCAACTGATACTGATAAAAATAACCCATCCAATTTAAAAAGGTTGGTAGTACTCTTGCATCTTTCAGGTAATTGTATTCAAAGTGGAATTTTTGATCATAATTATATCCTCTCCGAAACTCATTGTTGGTATTGTGAACAACAACATTATGTATACGTAAGCACAATATGGCCGATGCCTTTTTTTTTTTTTTTGTTTTCGAGGGGGAAACCTTCAAAAGGTACCCGACGCCGTGGGAGCGACGAAGGGTTATGTGGGATTTTTACCGCACTAAAACCCCCCCGGTGGCCATCCTCGGCGCTAAAAAGAGGACTCAGGGATCTCCAACAAACACCACCGGAATCCTCTAAGCGTGTTGCCCCATCGGGCTCCTCCCAGATGGGCGGCTGGGCCCACCGCTCCGTCTAGTCTATACGACGATATGCGACCACACATACCGCCGTCCTTCCCGGGATCGCCTGGCTGGACGGTTCAAGCTCCCAGTCTAGCCGCCCGCAACCCCGGAAGCCCCTTTTAGTCGCCTCTTACGACAGGCAGAGGATACCGTAGCTCTATTCTGATCCCGGAACTACAGGGACGATGGCCGATGCCTACGGTTTAAACTTGAAGGACCCCAGCATTATCAGGGTTGAGGAGTTGAAGGTCAAAATTATCATGTCATATCTTTGCTTAGTAATCTCATTACATATACGTAAGCACCATATGGCCGATGCTTATGGTTTAAACTTGCAGTACCCTGCATCATCAGGGTTGAGGAGTTGAAGGTCAAAATTATCATGTCATATCTTTTCTATGTAATCTCATCGCATGCACGTAAGCAACAGATCCCCAACTTCTATGGCTTGGGCTTACAGTACCCTGCATCATCAGGGTTGAGGAGTTGAAGGTCAACTTTTCTATCATACGTATTCGCTTTGTAAATATATTACATACCCATAAGCATCAAATGGCCAACGATAATAGTTTAAGCCTGAAGTACCCCTGCATCATCAGAGTTGAAGAGTTGAAGGTCAAATTTTTCATCTTATATCTTTGCTTAGTAATCTTATCAGATATACGTAGCGATCATGTAGCTAACGCCTATAGTTTAAGCTTGAAGCACCCCAGCATCATCAGGATTGAGGAGTTGAAGGTCCAATTTTCCACCGTATACAACCATTTTTCTAATGTTTTACCTTACTTTTTCTTAAATATCATTTTGAATGCGTAAGATTGAAATAGCTAAGTTTTATGGCTTAGGCATTCAATACCCCTGCATCATCAGGATTGAGGAGTTGAAGGTCCAATTTTTCGTCGTATACCTTTGCTTAGCAATGTTATTACAAATCCGTGAGCAACAAATGTCTAACGTTTATGGTTTAAGCCTGCAGTACCCCTGCATCATCAGGGTTGAGGAGTTGAAGGTCAAATTTGTCATCGTACATCTTTGCCTTGCTATCTTATTATATATCCGTAAGAACTAAATGGCCATCACCTACGGCTTGGGCTTATAGCACCCTGCATCATCAGGGTTGAGGAGTTGAAGGTCATTTTTTTTATAATATGTCTTTGCTTAGTATTGTTATAACATACCCATAAGCACCAAATGGTCAACCCCTATGGTTTAGGCTTGAGGCACCCCTGCATCATCAGGATTGAGGAGTTGAAGGTCAAATTTTCATCACATGTCTCTGCTTAGTAGTCTTGTTACATATATGTAAGCACCAAATAGCTAATGTTATAGTTTAGGATAGCTGTAACCCTGCATCATCAGGATCGAAGAGTTGAAGGTCAAATTTTTCGTCAACCTATATAAGCATAGATATATAATACATATTCCAAGTTTCATAAGAATCGATTCGGCAGAAGCCGAGTTATCTCAAATTGTCTAAAAAACTTGAGGAGTGGTGGTGGTTTCCACCCCATAACTCAAAGAGTTAAGCATCACAGCATACCCATGTCCAAGAGAAAAAGTTGCGTGACGAAATTTCCCATCAAATGAAAGAAAGAAAATGGAAATCGGTTTAGAAACACTCAAGTTATTCAAGATTTTAAGAAACCGACATTTTCCAATTTTCCGGGAAAACCGCCGGAAGGTTTTCATTTTCCTCAATATGGGACTGCCTGTGAAACTAGTCGCATACAATGTCGTATGAATCGTGTCGGTAGGTCGACGATTTCTAGCCATTTCGCCCGAACATACATAAAAAAAAAAAAAAAAAAAAAAAAAAAAAAAAAAATATACGTGACGAATAGATAACCTCTTTCCTTTGGGAAGTCGGTTAAAAATAACTGGAAACCTGTGTAGCGCGCAGTTACAATAATTTTATACAGTGACTAGTTGACCCGGCGAACTTCGTGCAGCCTAATAGTCAAAAATCTAAAATTATCAGTATTCCTCCACTATATTATGCATGTATTAAACTGCATTAAAATCCGGACGTAGTTTTAAAGATCTAAGCATACATATGGACGAACAGCGGAAAGCTACTTTGTTTTAAACTATCTGATTAATTAGATAATTTTACTAATTATTACTATTAGATCTAAGTGATTAATTAGATAATTTTACTAATTATTACTTTCACTTCATTCATTTCACTTCATTTAAGTACTCGTTTCAAATATTTATTAAGAACAAATACTATTTGGTGGTGTTTCATAATTCACATAATTCTCGTCAGCCCATTATTGTCCCAGTATTCTAAGTACGCGTTCTATATTATATATACACAATATACGATAAAACAACACATTCGCTCATTTAAATTTCAGGATGCTTTGCCCTTCACACGCCACATGACAAGGGAGCGCTTGTAAGGGCTCCGTTTCCACGCGGTGACCGCTTGAGGGAGTAGGCACTACTTTGTTGTGACGTCTGAATTAACGTCTGAATCCGTAGTTATACGACTACGGAATATTACATTCTTTTTTATATCTGATTGAAGTAGCAATCGAGCAGAGTCCACCTGATGTTAAATGGTCACTGCCGCACATGGACATCTGTAAGCAACTTCATATAGAACATGGGTTCTGTAGTCAATCACCAATGCGTTGCTACTCGCGTGGACTATGATACCCGCCTCATATAAAAGTGTGCCGACATCCACACCCTTTCATCGAAACGCAAGAAATACTTCACGCTAGAAATAGGTGTAGCGGTGGTACTTCTCCGGTCGAACTACGCTGGTTCTACCACCTTCAAATACTACTTACCTAATACTATCCGGGTTGATAAACTAGGGTTCGACTGGGCAGGGTTTACTGGGTGGTTTCGACCGGTGAGGTACTACCGCCACACTTATTTCTAACGTGAAGCAGTTCTTGCGTTTCCTAAACAGTGTGATTGCCGGCTCACTTTTTAATGTGGCGTTCATCTTAGTCCTCGAGAGTAGCAAAACTTTTTAATTGACGTCAGATTGGATATCTATTCTATTTAAAGTTGTTTACATATGTCCATGGACTGTGGTGATTACACCATAATATGGACCGCATGCTTGCTTGCTACTTCCAAATTATAAATTAGACTTATTATTAGGTAGGTAATCGGACCAGTACGTACAATTATAATCAATATTAATTACCGCTCGGCCTGGAAACATTAGTGTGACGCAGCAAGCATCAACTTTAAGCGAACTTTGGCAAATCTCAACCCATTATTGGCCCACTGCTGCTCACGGCTCTTCTCTCAGAATGAGAGATTTCGCTACAATTATCAGCGCAATATTGTAGCCGTGTGGATACATATAGGTACATTTGTTTTTAATACTCAATCTACGCTGACGCTGCAGCGTAAAGCGATAGGCGCTTGAAATTAATGTTTGGTTCGCTTGTAATAGTCATAACAAATTAAAAATAATTTCAATCGTCTATGTCTATACCATGCCGGCCAAGTGCGCATTTGTAGAATACAACTTGAGACTCGCGGTCTTTAGAGATTTTTTTAAATAAGTAGCAGTCGTTTAGAATTAGATATGTTTTTTTCATGACAGATCTAGCAAGGGATAAGTAATTAAATTCCAGTAGAACAATACTCTATACTACTCTTTACTCGAGACTTATAAAACTAATCTCAGGCAGGACTCTAGTCTGATCTGGGGCGATTACTAATATTAATGGGAAACAGGAACCATTTTTCATGAGGTGTACTGCATGCTCGATTGCTGCTTGGGATACAACCCATTATTGTCCCACTGCTGGGCACGGGTCTTCTCTCAGAATGAGAGAGTTTTAGCCCATAATCCACCGCGCTTGCCTCACACACCTCCGAGAACTTTTTTTTTAAGAAAAAAGAGAACTCTCGAGCCTAACGCATTTCCTCCTACACATTTCTTCAGGATGTTTTCCTTCACCGAAAAGCAGTGATAATTAATTTGTAATACGCACATAGATCAGTGGTGCGTGCTGCGTGCCTGGGTTTGAACTTCGTACCTCACGATTGAGCGGGCAAGTTCAACCACTAGACTATCACTGCTCTAAAGCACAAATTGATTGCCGCTACCTTGATTGCTGCTTAAAAGATACAAAATCATAAATATATAAGGCAGCTACGTAGAGCATTCCAGTCAATTTACAAGTATAAAAAAATTAACACTTTAAATTAATTACTTCACATTATATTCCCCATTGAGCCAATTATGGTTACAATGATTTACAAGTGTCGAGTTTGTCGCGATAACAATCGCCCGCCCACTCGTCTTATCTCCCCTCGTGGTTTGTCATTTTGTGTTTTGGCACCGTGTCAATTATGTGTATGAAATGAAATGAAATGTCTTTATTTTGTATAGGCCTACGGGGGCACTTACAAATTGTCAGTTACATTTTTTTTCTTACACTACCACCGGATCGGAATACGACCTCAACTGAGAAGATCCGGCAAGAAACTCAGCGGGTTTGTCTTTTTTCTTATTTATATCCATTTTTTTATTTTTTTATATAATTACAATCATGTTTTTTTACATGGTAATGAAAGTTAGCTCCAATATCTTGCCTTACATATACGTATAATGTCAATTATGTGTACTTGTAAAAGCGAAAGGACTAACTCCTACTACTAAATGTGTTTTTGCACCACATATGTGGTTTATGGAAACAAAAATGAAAAAAAACTTATATCTACTATGACGTCTATCTTTCTCTTTGAAGTGCTGCGTGGCGGTGCGGTTGTCATACCGGGCTGACTAGCAGTGGGTCCCTGGTTCGATTCCCGGCCAGATAGGTATCTGAATGATGAGTTTAGGTTCTTTTTCTGGGTCTGGGTGTTTGTGTAATCATCTTTGTATGTGTCCATGATATGCACGGCACACGAACGTGCACGGCACAGAAATTTCTACTGTGAGGTTATGAGTGTAGAAAGTGTTTTTACGGTAAAGAGGAGGTAACCTACATACTTGACATCTGTAAAAATAAGTTTACAAGTATATTCACACTTTGTCAGCGTGGTGGACTATAACCTAAATCTCTACCTCTCTCTCTGAGAGAAGATGCGACTCCCGCAGTATGACAATGATAGGTTAACGACAAATTATAAGTACCTATATTGTAAAATATTTTTCTATCAGGCAACATTGTAGTCCGACAAATGTTAATTTAATTTTCAAATTTGACTAAAATATTTCATGTAAATATAAGTCTTACTATCGTAGTAATACGTATGTTTAAAACCTAGTCTTCGGATACCTCTGACGCGACCGTCATTTTCTTTTATGAGTATAACATGACTTATTAATTTTTAAATTATGTCGTAAATTATTATGTATGGTTGTTTATGCCTCTATAATAAAACAGATTCTAACGTAGAATTGACTTAACTAAAATAACTAGCAGCTTCTATTACCTTTCATACACGCTACCAAACTTGCCCGCTTTAATTTCTACTCTCCTGGTACAAAACAACTTGTAAGCAGATAGGTATTTACGAACATCAATGTGTGGCCTCCCCAGGGCCTTATCCCCACATCGTAACTCCACACCGGGCGATATGGGAATATATTAAATCGAGTTAAATTTTATCACTCTATGTAGGTGGTTTACGGTGTCCGATGCACTTAGCGAGTTGTTGTAGTGTATGTGCATGAGCGATATGCGATGAGTTTTAATGCTTATTAAAATTACCTGTGTACGTAAGTTCTTTAAATGTTCTTTAATTCATTATCCATTCGGAATTATTTGAAAAATAGAAAGTGTAAAACCCCCTCCCCGATAATGCAAGACAGTTATTGTATATCGAAAAATGTCACCAAAGTTTATTCGTCATCAAATAACTCTATAGCCTATGTTCGCCTGGTTAAGTCCCCCAAAGGTAAACGCTGGATCCAACAGTGCCTTACAACAATTTTATTATTTTTTCTCAAAACTACAATTGTTTGGTTTTTTTTCGCACTTCATTGCAAAGCACATTAGAAAAAATGTGTGACCTCAATGCAAGCAATGACCGTTTTGAGAAAACCCAATTGTAATAAAACAGCAGTGTCTGTGTGGTAGAACCAAGAAGCAACATTGCCACGCCTGTTTCTGCTTTATATTTAACAGCAGTGTTAAGCGTTTTTATGTTCTGTTCTGAAGGGTGTAAGGATGACAGACCAATCCGAGACTTTCCAACGTGGTCCTTAGTAATTAGTAGTGATCTCTTACGTGGTCTGCGCGCTTATTACCCGCATATCACTAAATAGTATAAAACAAAGTCGCTTCTCGCTGTCTCTATGTGTGCTTAGATCTTTCAAACTAGGCTACGTATTTTAATGCAGTTTTTTTCATAGGTAGAGTGATTCAAGAGGAAGGTTTTTATTTATTTATTTATTTAATTTATTTATTTAATTAATACATAGGCTTAAAACTAACATCACAGGTAAACCCAATTCGTTAGTGCACCTTAAATTCCAATTAATGATTCTAATTAAATGTCATACAATAATAATAATAAATAATGAAATTATTATCATAAATTATACTATTCATTCAAAATAATGGCATCAATAAATTAAATATAAAAACAATTCAATGTCTACCGAATGAGTATCGTCAAAAATCTTAGATAAATAATCAATTAATCGGATGCAATCCTAAAAACAATTAATTTATAACAATGTTCAAATAAAATAAAATAAAAAAATAAAAATAAAAATGTATATTATACGTATAATATAGTGGAGAAACACTGATAATGTTAGATTTTTGACTTTATTAGGAAGCGAAGGTCGCTGGCTCAACCTGTTATAAAAAAATAAAAAATGACTACAAATATCTCGCACAGTATGATAGTGAACAGTAAAGCAATATCTTAACATAATTTTTATTACGAACATTGTCATAACTCAAAATCGTCCCTGTGGATATCGAATTGCGGAGGTATAGAGGATTAATTTTTGGCACTTTTAACACGATAACGTGTTTTATAAGTGATGACGGTGTATATTTTTAAGGTAAAAATGAAAGAGGCTATGAAAGAGGTTCATGGTACGCACGACGTAATTATATTTTATCCTGTCGTTATCGTGTCTTATCGTTTTTAATCTGCAATTTGCATGTCCTACATACACATATAGGTAGGCACATCTCCTAGCAGCGAGTAGTGATAGATAGCCCAATGGTTGAAACTTGCACTCTCAATCGGGAGGTCCGAGGTTCAAACCCCGGCACGCACTACTGATTTATGTGCGAATTAGAAATTAGTTATCGCTGCTTTTCGGTGAAATAAAACATAGTGAGGAAACCTACACACCGAGAGGTCTTTAAGAAAAAAAAGTTTTCGGAAGAGTGTGAAGTCCACCAATCCGCACTTGGCCAGCGCGGTGGACTATGGCCTAAAACTCTCTCACTCTGAGAGAAGACCCGTGCCCAGCAGTGATAGTAATGGGTTGACCATAATTGCAAATATATGCGGTACACAGATAAGTAGAACCTTATTTTTAACATATGTTTGATTGAATTATCACACTTGTTTTAATCCAAAATCCCTGTAGACAGCTCAAAAATAAGAATCTCCAATCCTATCACCCTCTTGCAATAAACCCACATTATTATTTCGACAAATTGATAACCATAACCAGTATAATGGCATAATCACGCACCCTCCCATGTGTTGGGAATCATCGGTTATAATGAACAATCCCTGAGGGTGGATAATTATCTGTGCCGCGATACCGTTAGGGGAGGGATTTGTAGGATCGTTTTTAGGGTTCTGTACTAAAAGGGTAAAATGCGACCCAATTAAAAAGACTCCGCTGTCTGTCATCGGGCTGTATCTCATGAATCGTGAAAACTAGGATTTCCAATTGTCACAGGTCATTTCTGTTGGCGCATTGAAAAATACTAGAAGCAGAATAAAATTAATATTTATGAGGCTTATGAACTCTTCGTGCGCAAGTCCTACTCGCACTTGGCAGGTTTTTATTAATTTTATTAAGCATTATCGAAAAGGATTACTTATAGTTTTAAAATTTTATTTTCAACACATCGGTGGCATACTTCTTTTTGGTTCAACTTCAGAGGCACCATCCTCACACCTATTTCTGTCTAGTAACAGCAGAGTTAAGCGGTGTCGAGTTTCGGTTTGTTTACCTTTATACGTAAGATTTATGCCTTTAGTCAAAGAAATCCTATGTAGAGTGTGTTGGATCAAGTCGTCCTCAGAAATTGCTTGCAATGTGGTAAGACTTGTGTTACCTACACGTGGGATGCATGGTCACTCAAGATTAGGTGAACTGTGTGCTCGTTCAATACATACATATTATAAAAAAATACACATTGTGTTTGTACAAAATAGTGTAGTAAGCGTGAATCAAGGATTATTTCTAATCGCAAGATTAGATAATTCGTTTGTATTATTACAACTACTGAGAATCAATTCATCGGTACATACGTGAAAAACATAAAATTGAGTAACTAATCGATTGTTTGCTTTCTTTATTTTTATGATTTTTTATAACCTCATCCCCATCAGCGACCACAAAGTCCACTTTTGGACATCAACCTCCCCTTATTCTGATGCATTTTCTGTCGCTTATAGATGCCTGTAAGCAACTTCATACTGCATAGAACAGCGGTTCTATCAGAAGTCGATCACACATGCGTTGCTGCTCCTGAGGACTAAGATAATTGCCTTATAAGAAAGTGGGCTGGCAACTATACCTTTCCTTCAAAGTGCAAGAACTGCTTCACCTACGCTAGAAGTAGGTGTGGCCGAGGAACCAAATCGGTCGAACTCTAGACGTTCAGGGGTAAAACCCATTATTGTCCCACTGCTGTGCACGGGTCTTCTTTCAGAATGGAAGAGTTTTAGGCCAAAGTCCACCGCGCTGGCCAAGTGCGAATTGGTTTTATACGTTCTACCACCTTGCTAAAAATTAAAAGATTAAATCATCGAAAGAGCAAATGAGCATGCAGCACACCTGATGGATAATTGTACCCACACCTATCTGTAAGAAACTTCGTGTAAAGAGAAATGCCACCTGAACTCAATCAGATCAGAAAGTGAGCCAGCAAACATACCAATTCTTTTTTTTTATTATAATGAAGTAGTAAACGAGCTTGCAGGCCACCTGATAGTAAGAGGTCACTGCCGCCCATGGACACCTGTAAGCCACTTGAAATAGAACATGGGTTCTATCTGAAGTCAATCACAGACGCGTTGCTACTCCCGAGGACGAGGATGGTCGTCTTATGTAACGGTGTACCGGCAACCACACCCTTCCATCGAAACGCAAGGAATGCTTCACGTTAGAAATACGTGTGACGGCAGTGGCCACTTACTATCAGGTGGACTGCATGCTCTTTTGTTACTTCAAAAATAAAGGGTGTGTCAAAACATCATTAATTGCAATGAATGAATATTAGTGATAATAACTTAGTAATTTTACAAGAGCGAGAGCAGTAATAGCCTAGTGGTTGAAACTTGCCCTCTCGATCGAGAGTTCCGAGGTTCAAACCCAGGCACGTACCACCGATTCATGTGCGTATTAAAAATTAATTATCACTGCTTTTCGGCGAAGGAAAACATCGTGAGGAAAGCTACACACCCGAGAGTTCTTAAAAAAAAAAAAGTTCTCGGAGGTGTGTGAAGTCCACTAATTCGCACTTGGCCAGCGCGGTGGCCTATGGCGTAAACTCTCTCATTCTGAGAGAAGACCCGTGCCCAGCAGTGGGACAATAATGGGTTGACGAGAGAATTTTACAAGGTGCTACGACGTATCCTAAATTGAGTTCTAAATCTTTTACGGGATACACACAATAAACACTGTAATATTTTATCACTTACTATACTTTAAATTAATAAATCTTATTACGGTGGTGTTAAAAATCATTGGCGATGAAGTGAATCTCCCTGGAGACGGTTACCGAGGGGACGTCAGACGAAGTTTGGAACGACAGATTATTTTACTGATCCAATTGGGAATTGTGAGCTTATGCTTAAAGTTAAGTTTTGAGTGTTTGTATTAAGTGTACACTACACTTAATCAAAAGGTTTTATATTTTTTTTTATATAAGAAAGGAATTATGCAGCTATGTAGCTAACTTATTGTTAACTGTCGCCCACAGTAAACTCTTAGCTTTAATTTATTTATTTTATTTATTGTTATTTTTATTTATTACTATTTTTATATTATTTATTTATTTTATTTTATTTATTTATTTTAATGAAATAAGCTTTTCTATACTGGCGTCATTTCAAATTGTAAGCAGATTTCAAAATTACGCTACAAAAAATAGCAAATTTTGGTGAAATATATTGTAAAATCGGATACATTAAGTTGGGTTTTATTCCTTCACGCTGACGTTAGCATCAGACATCGAATTTGCTTTGAGCATTGCTTATGACCCGTGTTGCACTACCGTATAGGACTTAATAGAGCGGTGATATCCTTCGAACTAGTCGAAGAACGATGTTTCCTACTCAGAATAAGGTATGGAAATATGCAATACAAGTTGTTGATTACAGTTATCACTTAATCACTGAAAATCTATTTTTATACATACAAACGGGACAAACAGGATAAAGTTTATTAGCTCTGAGCGTGACTTCACACTGTCGCTTTCCATCGCGTGACGCTTAGCGCTCGCAAGAAGTACCAAGGCGACATAAGTGGCTTCCGATGTGTTTAATCTTATTAAACTTAAATAAAAATATCGCTATATCTAAGTATACTTGAGTATTAGTCTAATTGGTCAAAAACTAATCATAGTTGTTAAACTAATCATTGTTAGGTACTTAATATATTCGGGTATTAATAGATGCTAAGAATAGGAATTACTTTATAGAACAGAGGTTCTATATGAAGTCAATCACAAAAGCGTTCCTGCTTCCGATGACCAAGATGGTCGCCTCAAATAAAAGTGAACCAGCAACCACACTCTTTCACCAAAACGCAGGAACTGCTACACACTAGGAATAAGTGTAGCAATTGTAGGTACCTACAACTTCTACCTACCTACAACTTCTACCTTCTACCCCGGTAGAACTACACTTTTTTTATATCTTGGTGAACGATAGAAAGATTTCTTTTCAGTTAACATACTTAGAGTATTTCTGCGGTCAAATTAAATATAGGTAGTAAAAGAAAAAGGCAAAATAGATGAGGTTTAAAAAATTTCTCGGAAATCAACATTAAAATGATGACATTAAAAGATATGAAAGATAAACTAACTATTGTATTAATAGTTACGGAATCCGGTGCCCTACTAGATTGACATAAATAACAAGAGTTCAAAGAGTGGACGTCCAATGCTCGCAAATAGGCCGCAGGAAATACTGGGTTGACATAGTAGCTTCCGATATGACAACATTGCGATCTATCGGATTAAACACAGTACTTTACTCAAGTGCGATTACTGGATTGTTAGAATGATTTTTTATTTAAGTTTTATTGTTAGAGTATTGACGGTTCAAATATTAAAATTGTATGGATTTCAGGTACCAATTAAATTTTAAAGGAAAATGAACTTAAGTATTATTTATATTTATTGTTGTATAACTATGTATAAATAATTCCGATTAATAACACATAGTGCATTGAAATGTTACAAGATTGGTCTGAGGTATTTTTTTTGTATAATAAAAAAGTTATAGAGCAAAAAATACCTATATATAACCAATTTCCTTTTTTTTTGCTTTACTTTTTCTTCTTTATTTAACTTCTTTAACTTCTTTACTTTTTAGCTTATTGCAAAAAGTTATTTAGACATATTTGTAAACAAAACAATTTGCTACAAATTATAAATTAACTTTTTTTATAAAATGCATAGTTTTTGAGATATCGCGAAAAAAGTGTTTTCACCCATTTTTTCAAGATGGCGGCCGGGGGAGGAGGGTGGCGACCCCCATCCATGAGGTTAAACTTCTGTTAACCCCCCACACATGTCCCAAAAATAAAATTGCGTCCTCTAAAAAATGCAAATCTCATGTAACATTTCAGTCCATAGAGTTGACAAAAAATATAATCAGTTATTTAACATTTTTTTTGGGCCACACTCATCAAAATGTATGGCATAGAGACGTCAAAAATTAAATAACTATTTGCTGTGTATTCATAAAAAATGTGATTATAATATTGTTTTGTAATAGGTTACATATTATAATTTCTTTACATTAGATACCTAAGTATCTGAGGTAGGTATCTATCTACCAACTCGTGATTAATTACAGTAATAAATAAAAATAAACAATTTCAGCTCCGTCAAATCCGACACTAGCATAGACAGTTTCTATTTGCGATTTCAATATCGGAAATGATATTTGTAATGGTCTCTTTGCGGCGTCACGCCCGTGCTTCCCAGAGCGACGGTAACCGGACGCCATGTTGCGCGCCCGTGACGCGGTTTGACACCTGTCATTTGGAGCGGACATTCGAATTTAGAATGTTTGAATCATGTTCGCGGTAATTCTGATTTGTTTTAAATTAAATTTTTAAATTTAGAATTTATTATTTTTTAAGTCGCAAATGTAATTTTATCTAAGTATAAGTAGGGGGAGTTGGGGTACATTGATACAAGGGGCACTTTGATACAGTCGATATAAATTGAAAACAAGAAGTGGTAGCTAGCACAGCCACGTATCGAAAGATATCTTTGTACCTAATGCACCTACATTTTTCTTTGCAATAAATTGTGTATGTGTTGTTGTAGCATGTGAGTTGCGCGCCCGTGACGCAATCTGACACCTGTCATTTAAAGCGAACACTTGAATTTAGAATAGATGTTTTTCTTTTGTAAATAAATTGTGTAACTTTTTTTCAGCAAATAAAATAGTGTTTTTGTAATTTAGTAATATTAATATAAAGAAACAACAGTAACCGATTACCAGCCATACCAGGTATGTTGTGCGCTCTATTTGTTTGCAACTCATGTACCTATCTATCTAGTTCAGTCTTTTTTATAAAACTTAGAAGACTGAAATTGTTTCATTAATAATTACAATTATCATATTATTTCCTTCAAATTTATTTGTAACAATATTATTATTGTTATAATACAAAAAAATATCAGTTTTACCATTATAATATTTATCAATATCGTATAATTTATAATTCGAAAATTATACTAACTTAATTGCAAAAGAGAACTTAGAGAACTAATCTCAAATCAATATAGTCTTAGCTAAACTCATAATAGATCGAAGCAGGCTAAATTTAAATGCAAAATCAGTTTCCGCTAACAATTAGCGAGCGAGTTTAACAAAAAGACAAACGGATTGTTTGTTATTGGGAGCCAATTTGCTCTTAACGAGTAATCGCTCAACAATGTAGTCTAGGGCTGCCACGTGAATCGAACTGGCCTAAAATATTGCTAAGATATATCTAGTGCTCTATTTTTTTTTATCTGACTGAAGTAGCAAATGAGCATGCAGTCCACCTGATGGTAAATAGGCACTGCTGCTTCATGGACATCAGTCTATCCATCAGCGCTTTGATGTCCACTGCTAGACTTAGGCCTCCCCTAAATGACGCCACTCCAACCGGTCCTATGCCCTCTGAATCCAAAGGTTTCCCGCTGTCTTCAGGTCATAGGTCCATCTGGTAGGGGGGCGACCTGTACTCCTTTTGCCTAAACGTGGTCGCCACTCGATTAATAGCGTAAAAAAGGAAATTTACTTACAAAAACTATTGTTACACTTAATACAAATATTGATCTTTATCTAAAGAGCGCTCTAAGCTTTGTAACCCTTCTCTTGCTGCTAAGCAACGATACCTCGTCGTTAACTTAATTACAGCAAAGGCAGATATCACCCCTGCTAAAGTTTCTTTAAAGAACAACAAAAAATACTATTGTTATTATAATTAATCTATTTTTATGCCTTTTTCTTTTTTTTGGTTTCAAGGGGGAAACCTTCAAAAGGTACCTGACGCCATGGGAGCGACGAAGGGTTATGTGGGATTTTTACCGCACTAAAACCCCCCCGGTGGCCGTCCTCAGCGCTACAAAGTGGACTCCGGGATCTCCAAAGGAACGCAAGAGGAGTCGTCGAAACGCGTTGCCCATCGGGCGCCTCTCAGGTGAGTGACTGGGCCCACCACACCGACTGGACTTTACAACGATATGCTGCCGTCCTTCCCGGGGTCGCCTGACAAAACGGTTCGAGCTCGCACTCTAGCCGTCCGCAATCCCAGAAGCCCCTTTAAGTCGCCTCTTACGACAGGCAAGGTATACCGTATTCCTATTCTGATCCCGAAACTACAGGGACGAATCTATTTTTATACCTAATAACTCAGTATATATAGAGTATATATGTATGTATAGTATATATGTATAGAATCCAATATATCTGAATGGTTGCCATCATCGTTCAACATGTCAATATTTGTTTTATTTCCAAGCAGTATATTATTTCTAGACAAAACAATCAAAATCGCGACTGACCGATTCACTGAAATTAACAACTGACGTGTTGACATTTTAATAAAAAAATTAGGTCATATACCATGGTAAATTGATAAATTATCGGTAATATTTATTGACAATGATGTTTGGATTTTTAATTTAAATTACGGTCGAATTTCGACCGTTGCGACGGGTCATTAGTTAAACTTAAAATCTTCCTTATTGAGTCAAAAACTATGTTCCGAAGCGCACAGCCATGGAAGTACCAGGACACCAGAAACACGATACATCGTCTATTCCATGAAAAAGCGGCGAATGTTCACAGCCTTCAGCAATACGCAAACATATCTCGTTTTAAACATCAGTAATGCGTGTTGCACCTCTCGCCTACACAAACACATTAGACTGCACTTTTATGTCTGTGTTTGCGGCAAAACGAATACTTCAATATGTCTAAGGATATATCACACTATCCTGAAGAATCCTTGCTTTCATAAGTAGCTCAAAATCTTTCTTCTTCTTTATAAAAATGAATGTTTGTCTGTATGTCCTCTATAGAATCGTAGACGACATATTTGATCATGTTATAATCTTTAGCAAAGTTGTTATTCATGAGCTCGCGAAGGTTTCTTTTTTTTATGATGGCGAAGCAACGCGCGCAGGGTACAGTTAGTTATTTAATAAAAGATAACATTTCACGCGACTTCGTCCGCTTCGGTTACGTTTACCAAGGTAATGAGTAATCCAAGTATTAAACTAGATCATAAATTATTTATCTATGTACGTAATTTTAGCCAAATCCTATTCGGTTTTCTGGAAAAAGGGACAAACATCCTTCTCCAAAAACTAGAGTAGCAACGCATCTGTGATTGATTTCAGATAGAACCCATGTTCTGTTTGAAGTTGCTTGTATCTAAATTTAAATCGAACTGCAGTTTAACGACATAAAAGAGTTCGTCAAATCTAGTTCTAGATCTAGATGACTCCGCCCCCCTAAGTACACCAAAAACTAAAAACACCGTCGGTATGAGATATTCGCAGTCGCAAATGTGCAAATATCAAATTTTGCAAGGAGATAGAACCAGTGTAGTTCGACCGGGAAGTACCACCACACCTATTTCTAGCGTGAAGCATTTCTTGCGTTTCGATGAAAGGGTGTGGTTGCTGGCACACTTTCACATCAGTAGCAACGCATCTGTGATTGACTTCAGATGGAACCCATGTTCTGTATGAAGTAGATTACAGATGTCCATGAGCGGCAGTGACTACATCAGGTTTGCTACTTCAATCAGATAAAAAAAATTGCGTTTATTTATTTTATCTGATTGAAGTAGCAACTGTGTTTTAACTTTTGGGCATAACAAATTCGATAACAATAACAAATGCTCTAATTCTAAGAATGACGAATTCCTAACTTAAGTAGAAGTACTGTAACTTATGTTATCCTTGTCTGGTGTAAACTCTCCTTATGATTCATTGGTCCATCCGTTATCGAAGACAGACTGCTTGGCGGTAAAACTGTTTGTGTAGGCTTCTGTTTTTAACTTAATACAATCAATACAAATGAACCTACGTTTATGTGTATGAAGTTTAGTGTATGAAAAATGTACATATAGAAATACTATCCTTAGTATTTCTATATGTACATTTTTCAGTTCTTTTGTGTTCTGTTTGCAGTGTGTGCTAAGATAGATATAGATATATCAAACACGCCCAATACAATTGTGTTATTAAAAGCAACTTATTTGGGGTACACAAATCAATCAAAAAAGATGTACAAAGAAGAAAGACAAACCCACTTAGTTTCTTGAAGGATCTTCTCACTTGAGGTCATGTTCCGGTCCGGTGGTAGAGTAAAATATATAAACCTATACGTAACTAACAATTTGTACCTAAGTGCCTCCGTAGGCCTATGCAAAATAAAGACATTTCATTTCGTAGACTTCGCACGAATATTTCTCAAATTCCAATAAATTGTAATAACTTTTAAGTTATTTTGAACGCACCCGTTAAAGGTAAAGAGATTTAATTAGCTAAGCAGCATTTAAAAGCAATAGCGGGTATTTAGACAAAGACATCTGACATTTGTGACGTTGTGTGTTTTCACAGTAAGACATTGAATGTTCTATTTAATTTATTATGTATGTGTTTGTGTCAAATGCAAGGTAGTGTGATTGTGTTTTAGGTTTATTTTATGTGCGTTTTATGCAATAATTGATATAAATATTAGCATTGCGCATCCTTCTCTATATCAACTATAACCGTGCATAATTTCATACTCCTTTTTCTGCGGCAAGTATCTTAAAAACGAATCACAACTTTTTGCTTAACGTATTAATATATAGAACAATATTTTAAAATTATTGGAAAAATAGGCATTATACCACAGGCCACACTATATTTCTATATTCGAAAAAAACTATTATGAATCGACAGCCCTGTTTATAATCGCTCACAGCTCAATACGGAGAATATTTTAAGAGTTAGACACAATATGGCGGCTAATTCGCTCACGCTCGTTAGTGCTGGCTGAGCTGCTAATTAGTGGAATGCTTTGCATGCGAATGTGAGAACAATTTGTACAATCTAACTTTAATGGGAGCTCATGGCTGACCTCAACCACCGATCGTGTATTTTTTTATATATTTAAAGCTAACAATAAGGCGGACGGGTTACCTAACGAAAAGTAGCCACCGACTATGGACAGTTGCAAGCAGAGGAGTCGCAAATTCATTGCAGGCTTTAAAGAAGAGCTCTTTTGCACCTTTCTCGAAGAACCCTGTGTTACCTTAGGCAGATGCTCATTCCCTATATTGCACGTTCGTTACTGGAAAGGAAACACGGTCAAACGAACCGCGGGAACTGCCACGAGACCAGCTGTGTCCATTCTGGGTTTCTTTCTAGGTTCACAAACTAGAACGAGTTTAGTTCGAACTTTTCTATCGTGAAGCTGTTTTCGCATTTTGGCGTGTCGTGGCTTTCGACTCACTTTTATATGAGGCAAATATCTTATACCTCGGGAGTAACAATGCATTTTTGATTGACTTCAGATGGAACTCTATTTGTATATGAAGTTTCTTACATGATTATGAATGACAGTGACGACTTGCTGCTCTAGGAATTTAAGTGTACCTAAAATTTTTGGTACTTCAAAGCTATGTAACAATATTAGTACCTAATAACTCTACATTTCTATTCCAGCTACGCTGTTTAGTTTGGCAATAGATGTTGCCATCTTCTGTATTATTAGGTAGAAGTATGTACGAAAATATGTCAAATTTAAGGCCTAAACAAAAGCGACATCTATTTATCACAATGATTAACTTATATGGATTAATTTCAATTTCAACTACTTTGAAACAATCATAAGCAACGATAAATAAATAATTTCTTGCGTGATAGGTTGGTATACCTATACTATGAATCATGGGTTGCCTTGAGAATGATTCATGAATCCCTTATCAGACAAGTAAGCCGATGAGCCATCTGAGGTACTAGGACAGCAGACGTGCTAGAGGAAGCGTCAATAGGTGTGAGACTGAGACCATCCGGCCCGACGCACTAATGGCTGGTCGGTGGCCTAAGGCACAAAGAAGTAGCGTATATACCTTGCTGATTTATTAACGATGTATGACGGTTAAAAATGTTTGTATGTCCGTCTATTCCTAATGACATAATGAAAAATATGTTGCTTATCTCAATAGACAACTGATTCGAATCCAACAACTCCGTAATATGTTCATTATCGTCACGCCGTTTGCGTTATAAAGAGTGCCAAAGAAATGGATATAGTTACTTACATAATTAAAACTTTTCGCGTGCCTACTTATAATTAGCTACGTATTTACTATTCCGGCAGGTCCTCCCTACTTAGCATACATATACATATTATGAAGAGAACCAAACAGTAAACTTCTGAGGTTTCTCTCTAAAAAAGAGCACACACCTATTTAGGGACTTTTTAGAGCTTAAAATTTACGAAATAATATATTTTTTTCTAGGGGTTTTTGTAATTGCCGAGGTATATTTTGATTTTAACTTTAGGGGTAAATATTTTGGGGAGTTGATCGTAGGCATTCATAACTTCTTTTTAGGAAATCCTTCGTGGATACACTAATGTCTAGGGCCGACAGAGTGTTTTGTCTGACTCATATCGGTTAAAAACTCATGGTGTTAAAATCTATGTGGAACGATATATCCACGCTGTCTTACAAAACAATCATTTGCATGCGTCAGCTTGGAGCTAGTCTTAACAAACTGCTCTATAATTTGCAACGTTTTCGTTGCCTTATAAGATCAGACACATACATTTGATCTAACTTAACGCGAACAGACACTGCACAGAACGATTGACGCTTGAGCTCGTTTAATGGCCACGCGACCTCGGCGCTAGTCTCTCGTCACTTGCGCCAACGCTTTAGTCAAATTAATCGGTCGGCTGATGAGCCGACTAGACGCTCCGACAGACGGTCACGCGCGATGCAAATGGAAACGGCCTCTGGGTTTTAATTTAAACTAATGTTTAGCTCGTTTAGCACCAGCTACATCACTGACTGGGAATTTGAGAAAATCTTAACTAACGGTTATGTGGTAACTTCGTGAATAGTTATACCTACTATCACCCTGTTATTAACTGAAAGGTAGCTACTAAGTAGTACCTATTTACAATCATAAGTTGTTGGGTGTAAATGAAATGGATAAGATATCTTACTATCACATTGTCCTAATTATTTTCTATTGCTTGACTTAGGAAGCTAAACCCTTTTAATTCGTAGAATAACGTCACATATTGTTAATTATACAAGAAAGTAAAAAAATGATGGTATTTGAAATGACACGCGTGGCCAACTAGTCACCATATAGGTCTGAAACGCAGAGGGTTCCAAGTTCGAACCCGGCTGATGCCTAGAGAAAAAACCGCCTAAAATACGGATTTTTCGGTTAAGGTTTGGCTTGCGTATTCGTCTTTGTACGTATCCACGGTCCTCACCACATCAGAAATGCGAATGTATGCAAGAGAAAAATATAGAAAGCATTTGTTCAACAAGTTCTACAAGTTCAACAAAAGTATAACGGTCTTCAAAATGTTTAGGTAATCATTAGCAGGATATGCTTAAAACCACTCTATGCTACATCAATGGCTAGATCAGGGATAGCGAACTTTTATGTATTAACGTGCCACTTTTACTAAAGAAATATTTGATGGAACCCTAGTGCCATAGATATAAATAATGACACGCTAGCATATCACGGCGTACCCATAGATAATAATGTGTTGCATGATATCATAGGCACGAGTGCCAATGATTCACCATCCCTGCACTAGGCCTACTGCTTCGTCCCTGCAGTTCCGGGATCAGAATAGGGCTACGGTATCCCCTGCCTGTCGTAAGAGGCAACTAAAAGGGGCTGCCGGGGTTGCGGACGGCTAGAGTTGGAGCTTGACCGTCCAGCCAGGCGATCCCGAGACGGACGGCGGTATGTGTGGTCGCATATCGTCGTAAAGACTAGATGGATCGGTGGGCCAAGCCGGTCACCTGGGAGGATCCCGATGGAGCAATACTCGGAATGCTCCGGTTGCGTTCCTTTGGAGAGCCCGAAGTCCTCTTTGTAGAATAGAGGACGGCCCCTGGAGGACTTTTAGTGCGGTAAAAATCCCACATACCTAACCCTGCGTCGCTCTCATCGGGTACCTTTTGAAGGTTTCCCCATCGAAAACAAGCCTAGCATTTCAGCAGCACAAGAGCTATAGTCTGATGAAGAAAGCAGGTTAAGATCAAGCCATTATATCATACGAGTCAACCCAATTTACAAATCGTAACCAGTCCACAGTAACTGTCAGCCCACGCACTCGGAACAGATTATGCTATAGCTAACAACTTGTATTGTTTGTCTAGTATTATTGATGTCTTGTTGTCTGTATGAACGAAAGTTTTTGTCTATCCGTCGGTATTAACACACAGGTAAAATTGTATGAGATTGAGATTTTGGGAGAATTTAAGATTAGTATTTAGAAAACAATCTAAAAAATTCTGATCTTAATCCATTTTAAATTTCAATATTGTTGTAACTTTATTTAACTTTGACATGTTAATTAAATATCATAATCAATGTTACATAGTTTGCGCCTAAAATGATTGTAATTTGAAATTTTTGCATGCCTTGACAGGCGGAACTTGGAGAACCTACCTTTATATAATATATAGCAATATCATTTCATGTACTCATGTTCTTGCAAAATAAAATATTTGAATTTGAATCTGAACAAACTTTAGTCACGAACGACTATCATAGGTATTTCTTTTATAGATATATCAAATGCTTTAAATCTTGCACGTCCCGTGATATGCGAGAAAAAGCAACCAAAATTACAAAAAACAATTCTAAATTCTATGGTCGTATCATGAAACATCACTCTGGAGTATAGAATATCTACAGAAAAACAGAAATCAAAGTTTAATAAAGCTGGTTTATGTATATTTGAATAACATTAAAATATCAGAGCTATCGAAAAATTTTACTATCGTTTATCGGAAGCCAATTTTACTAACTTCTTGGCAATTAAATTCTCATTTACCTACGACTTTGCAACTTCGACTACGGTTGCAATTCGATGGAAAATCAAAGAACAACTCAATGCATAAAAGTAGGTAATGTTATGAAATTGTTTGACCATGATTGCTTGAGATTACAGCACTACCTCAAACGTTTCTTGTTCGCGTTTTCAAATTTGTATTTTCAGTATTCGCAGGTTAAAAAGTTGTGGCCATTTTTGTATTTGACCGGTTAACAATTCTTTTATTTGCGGCTGTAATCGGTACAAATAAAAAGATTCGGCGTCTTCTATTTGCACGGTATGTACTTAGGTAGGTGACTAGTTACTGATTAATTAATTAACAACACGCACGCACGCTTTCTACACTCATAGCCCCACAGTAGGATTTTCTCCTGTGTCGTGGGTACCATGAACACACACAAGACGAATACACTAACACCCAGACTCTAAGACCAGAATCTAAACTCATCATTCAGATACCTGTCTGGCCGGGAATCGAACCCGGGACCCATTGCGCGTCAGACCGGTATGATAACCGCTGCGCCACGCGGGTCGTCCACACGATGGTACACGTCCCCCAAGAGATGAGCCTGTGAGGGGCGCCGCACTAGAGGGCACCGGTGCGTTCCACTGAAGATCCCGGGGTCGCCTACAAGCGCAAAGGAAGACCACTGAGGAGGTCTTAGTGGGTAAAAATCCCACATAGCCCGGAGTCTCTCCTAAGGCTTCGGTGTACCTTTTGAAGGTTTCCTCCCCGTCACAAAAAATAAATAAAAAAAGGTACTGACACTCATTTACGGTTTCTGTACCTATTCGCATAACCTCCGCGAATAAACGGCATTTACTGTATTTTATTTTATTTATTTTTTTATTTTATTTTGCTAGGGAAACAAACAATGGTCTTAATACTAAATTATCATACAAATAGGAAATTCGTTCATCAGTAAAGTTTCCACTGTAAATAAGTACATTTGGAGCATATACTATACAAAGATAATTAATTAAAGGCAGTTAACATACTAACATTAGCATAGTTAAATACTAGAAGAAGAATGAGGGTACAATGTTCACAATGTTCACAATGAGATATTGCTTAGTAGCTGCCTTATACTCCTTTTGACTTTACCCATGGTAGAGCAGAATGGATCTAAAGTCTGCAGGTGTTTATTGTAAAAGTTACAAGCTCGGAAAATAAAGACGTTTTGAGTATACTTTTTTCTACAAATAGGAGTATAAAACAACGATCTAGAGTTAGGGATTTTACGAGAATTTAGACGAGGGCATTCAAAATTTATATTTCGGAGCAAAAAGGGAGAATCTATAAAACCATTTAATAATTTGTATAAGAACAGCTGATCTCTCTCTGCTCTCCTGTTTGTGAGAGATGAGGTAGAGGGTACAATGTTGTATCTAAACTTAAAGTGTTTGCGGTATAATTTCAAGACTTTCTCAAGCATATTTTGTTGAGTTTTATAGTGGGGGTTCCAAACTACAGAGCCTTAGAATTATACAATAAATTTCTCAGAATTAACGAAATAATTCTTTGAATAAAATGCTTATCTACGTAAACCAAGCCAGAGACAGCAACTTATATTCAACATAGTCGTGAATACACAATGAATGGGGTATCGAATAACTAATTTACATAAATACTGCATCCATGTTGGCTGAATAGGAAGTGTCCATTTGTCTGTTTCGTTGATCAACTGGAATTAGAAATGTTAGATTTGTGTATTGAGTAGGAGGCCTACTTCAGGATGGCTTGCTATATACGTATCTGATTAAACAAAGATCGATAGCATCTTTTGGCATGGATAATAATGACCTACGTTTTAGTACGGATGTGCAATAGTCTGGTAATAGGTGGTAGAATCAGTGTAGTTCGACCGGGGAAGTACCACCGCCACGCCTATTTCTAGCGTGAAACCACAGTACTATATGATACAATAATGTGGTGAAACTGTTCTTGCGTTTCGATGGAAGGGTAAGGTTGCCGACACACACCAGTTGCAGTGCACCTGATGGTAAGTGGTCACTGCCGCCCCTGAACATCTGTAATCAACTTCATACAGAACATGGGTTCCATCTGAGGTCAACCACAGAAGCGTTGTTAGTTCCAAGAACTATGATGGTCGCCTCATGTGAAATTGTGCCGGCAACCACACCTTTCTATCGAAACGCAAGAAATGCTTCACGCTAGACATAGGTGTGGCGGTGGTGCTTCCCCGGTCGAACTATACTGATTTTACCACCTACTACTAGACTGTTGCACATCCGGTAGTACTAAAACTTAGGTTATTATTACCAACTACACTGGTTCTACCACCTCGAACATGTGGATTTCGAATTTTTTTTTTTTTAAATACTAAAGCTCTAACCACATTCTGACTATAAGTTCAATTCGTTACATAAACTACCACTAAGAAGAGTGATGAAACAGGAATTAATTTTTGTATGATCTATAACTTCCACGTATGAAATCCTCAACAACCAACCAACGAACAACAACAAACAAAACATTCTATTTACAGACAGTCGCAGTATTTTACCTCCATCTCGATCGATACACCTGTGTTGCCAGGCGACGGAGGGCGCTACCCGACACCGGCGCGTAATTTGAAATTCGAACCCCGATAATGTCTGTGTTGCCAGTCGCGTGCCCTCCGCCCAAATTACGCGTAATTTGAAATGGGGATGCGCTTTTTGAATTAATGCTTCCGTTTATCTGTGTTTTTGTAGTTTCAGTATGTGAAAACGGCTCTATACTCTTACTATATAAATGATGTCTCTTACATACGTGGTGGCTGCCTTAGTCTTCAGTGGCAACACATTGGCTTTAAAAAGAACCTCTATTCTATGATGTTTTATTCTATGTAGTTGTTTGCAAGGCGGTAGAGCGTTGACTAGGTATAATCTAATTTTAAAGAGAAACAGTTCTACGTTTCGGAAGAGTGTGACTGTCGGCTCACTTTTATATGAGAGGACGGTAGAAGGCCTCGGTAGTAGAAAAGCATATTGGATTGGCTGTAATGGAGAACCCTGTTCTGCATGAATATGCTTACAAATATTCATCGCTGGCAGTGCATGCCTGTTTACTACTTCAATCTCATAAAAACTGTTATAAAAATGTTTGTTACAAAAAACACGCCTTCTACACTCATAGTCCTACAGTAGGATTTTCTCCTGTGCACGACACAGGACCATGGACACACACAAGACGAATACACAAACACCCAGACCCAGAACACGAATCTAAACTAATCATTCAGATACCTGTCTGGCCGGGAATCGAACCCGGGACCCATTGCGCATCAGACCGGTATGGTAACCGCTCCGCCACGCGGGTCGTCGTTGTTAAGAGTGGCCTCTTACTCCCAATTACACTAGATTACTCAGGTTGCCCCCTGACCAGATGAACTGACAACCTGAAACACAGTTGAAAACCGCTGGATTCAGAAGACAGGTCCGGTTGGAGTAACGCCAATTATATGATAATATGAAGCCTCTGTCTAGTTCTGAACTTCAAAAAATACGGATTATGGACTGCACACCTACTCATTTGCTATTCAATTTCTTTAAAAAAAAACATCTGAATCTTTAAAATTCCGAGAACCCATTACACATACTTGACGTATCGTACCTAAGAATTAACTTGATACTAATTAAATGACATATTTTATCATTTTCATTCACTCCAATTCGGTTTGTCAGACCTTGTGCAATGCGCACTTGTGAAATATACTAATTAATGTATGCACCGATATTATGTATTTCACCTACATGCAAACAGGCGCATCAATTGAACAATAATATCATTCCATACGTAGAGCAATGAAACTACAGAGCCAGTGAATACAAAACATACAGATTAGTGTTTTATTACAAGGTTTTTTGGGCAATTTAGACCGTTATAAGAATGTAATAGGTATTTGTACAATTATAGTTTTGGGATGACCGCGTTTAAAGTGAACCAGTGTATTTCGACAAGGAGGTAACAACGCCACACTTACCCGTATTTCTAGCGTGAAGCAGTTGTTGCGTTTCAAGGAAGGATGTGGTTGCCGGCACACTTTTATGCGAAGCGACCATCGGGACCTCGGGAGTAGCAACGCATCTGTGATTGACTTCGGATAGAACCCAAGTTCTATTTGAACTTACAGATGTTTATGGGCGATGGTGACCACTTCCCATCAGATGGACTGCATGCTAATTTGCTACTTCGATCTGATAAAAAATACTACAATATTATATGTATAAATATATTAAATATATTGTAACAGAAGAAAAGTCCTCAAGTTTAAGCAAATGCAACACAGGTTGGCAACCTGAACCGATGTTCTAAGATCTTTTTAAATTCATATTTTACTGGAATTAGTTTTGGGTATGAAGTAGGTATCCAACTTGGCACACCACCGTACTTTTTTTTCTCGAGGGGTAAACCTTCAAAAGGTACCCGGCGCCGTGGGAGCGACGCAGGGTTATGTGGGATTATTACCGCACTAACCCTAAAGGTGGCCGTCCTCAGCGCTAAAACCGCAACCGGAATCGCAACCGGAATCCTCTGAGCGCATTGCCCCATCGGGATCCTCCCAGATGGGCGGCTGCTCCCATCGCACCGTCTAGTCTTTATGGCGGTATGCGTTGCGTTGCTTTTCATTATATTTTGTTACATTTCGTTACATTGCATTACAAATTTAGTTTAACACAATCGCGGAATTTATACATTTTAATGTATAACCTACTCATGATAAGCGATTTTTAAATTTCTTTTTAGAGCGTGGTTTCGACCAAACATTACGTAACGTTTATTTATTTCGTAGTTTATTTATTATATATATTAAAATTATATTGCTTTAAGTCTCTATTCTACCTAGTCTACCCACCAGCTGTCCCCGGGCCGCGCTAACGCGCTTAATTGCGCGCTGCAGTTCGCTCAATTAGCGCGCGACTGCACCGATACTGCAGTACTACTCATGAAGTAATGCCCTATTATTGTCGTCTGAACTACTTTTCAAGCTAGTTCTTGTACTACGGGCGTGATGTTCTGCTTTTTGATGTGGAAGTAGCAAATGCAGTGGCAGTAGTAAATGAGGACCCGCGTTGCAGAGCGGTTACCATACCGGTCTGACACGCAATGGGTCCCGGGTTCGATTCCCGGCCAGACAGGTATCTCAATGATGAGTTTATATTCTTGTTCTGGGTCTGGGTGTTTGTGTATTCGTCTTGTGTGTGTCCATGGTACCCACGACACAGTATAAACTCCTAGTGTGGGGCCATGAGTGTAGAAAGCGTGTGTGTGTAATTTATCTAAATAGTTAAGTGAAGATATATTTAATACATATACAAAGGATACCTAGTATATAAAATAAAATTTATAAAAACACTTCCCTTTTTCTGACTCAGACGGGCAATAAAACAACTCTAAAATTATTATAAATAAATTGGACTTTAACCGAAATTATAATCATAAAAATATATGTATTATGAGTATTTGTTTTTCACCGGTATCCACGTACGTACAATTTTATGTCGAACCAGTTTTTATGAAGTGACCTTAAAATGTTCGGGTCAAAAGCGTTTAATGTTTTTGTTTAGTTAAAAAAAGCGACAAAAACTAATGAGTATGTACTGTTGTGTAAATGCAACATACATTCATTCATTAAATTCAGTCATAGTATTCATTTAAATTACAAAACGAAATGCAAAGAGTATTTAACATTATTGTCCCTTTTTTTTCTCTCAAGGAAAACCTTCAAAAGGTACCCGACGCCGTGGGAGCGACGGAGGGTTATGTGGGATTTTTACCGCCCTAACTACCTCCGGTGGCCGTCCTCAGCGCTACAAAGAGAACTCTGGGATCTCAAGGAACGCAACCGGTCGAACGAAGGAACGAATCTGAACGCATTGCCCCATCGGACCGTCAGGTGGTCCGCCTGGTCTTTACGACAGTATGCGACCACACATACCGCCGTCCTTCCCGGGGCCGCCTGACAGAACGGTTTGAGCTCCCACTCTAGCCGCCCGCGACCCCGAAAGCCCTTTTTAGTCGCCTCTTACGACAGGCAAGTGACACCGCAGCCCTATTCTGATTCCGGAACTACTTATTGTTATCTTTTTTTCTGTTATCGAGGGGCAAAACCGTCAAAAGGTACCCGACGCCGTGAGAGCAACGCCGAGTTATGTGGAATTTTCAACTCAGTTAAACCTCCCGGTGGCCGTCCTCAGCGCTGCAAGGAGGACTCCGAGATCTCCAACGGAAGCATTTGAGGTCACCGTATCTCCTGGTTTTTATGACGGCATGCGACCACACATATCGCCGTCCTTCTCGGGATCGCCTGACCGCCCGGTTCGAGTTCCCACTCTACGCCGCTCGCAACTACCCTTACGTCAGGCAGTGGATGCCGTGGACTGCATGCTCAATTGCTACTTCAATAGTATTGAAAAATATATTTTATATTCCTCTCTTATCAGTTAAAACAAAATAACGACGGATTAAAAAAATCTGCAATAAATTACAATTCTGTGTTACCTACTCGTGTTTGGTGTTTAAAAATAAATATCTAAATATTATCTAGAAAAGTTCAGAGATGAGTTTATTATGTTAATGAGTACCGATATGGCTGTGTTTACGCTTCCATGACTATGTTAAACTCAATGTTGATTTGAAACTTCAAAAGTTATCGTGTTGCCTCGTAAATGTAATGTCTGTAAGAAATCTAGATATTTTGGTGTTAAAATGTTCGCATATAAATATTTAACGGTAAAACATTTAAAGGGATTGGACACATATAAGGTAAAGGCAATGCCGTACAATTGATTTTGAAATTAAGGTTCATATGGGAAAAATGTAAATAAGTACCTAGGTACTTACAATTTATTTAGATAAATGAAAAACAAAAACGAAAGTTGCTTTGCACAAAAATTTAACGAGAGTTTTAAAGTTGTATTTTGCAATACTTGGTGTATGATGAAATCATAATGCTTTTTTTCTAAATTTTTGGAGCTAGTGAAGTCTTTGTAAAATGGATGAAATTTAAGTAATGATTAAATAAATTTTCCTATTAAAATAATGTTGATAGGATTTTGACCATACTAGTCAGTGCCGGATTAGCCACATAGCAAGAGTAGCAAATGCTACGGGCCCCGCGAATAGAGGGGCCGCGCGGCCAAACAGCAAAGATAATAAAATATAAATAGCCTCCGTGCTATTTATATTTTACTAACTTTGCTATCCTAAAAATCCTAAACTGCAATAAGATATAGAAAGTAGAAATTATAAATAGAATAAATGAGCCAAATCGCTGCCCCGTGGAGATGTTCCCAAGACACTAGCAGCATTACCTCGCTGTATTGCTAAAGTTACTTATTTTTTACTTTTATTACATTATTACTAACTTATAAATTGTAAATTTGGGTTATATATTATAATGTTAACTAAATAAATAAAATATTATCAAAAAAAAAAAGTAGAAATAGAAATTGTCATCTCATAATTTTCCCACATTAAATCCAGACATAAATCCAGACAAGTTTACTAGTAACAGTTTTGTTTTATTTAATACCTTCTTTAAGACAAGCTATGGACCTCATGACAGAATTTGCTACATGCCCCGCGCTGACTTAATCCGGCACTGATACTAGTAAGTTTATGTTAATCCTGTAATAAAAGTTAATTTATATACATACATGGGTGGCATTCTCCTATTTACTACTTGACCACTCGGTCGGCCTTTTTATTACGTTTTTTAAATCTGGACTACCAACTCATTTATTACATGCTTCATAACATAAGGGCCTAAAAGCTCCAACACGCCATATAAGCAAGGGAAGTCGTACAAAGGGCCCTGTAGGCTGAGCCTAGCCGGTTTATCAGCCAGGATTTAGCCGTCTGGCTATTTACAACCATCATTAGACAGGTTCAAGTACGTCTTAGACAGCGTTGCCAGAAGTCCCGATTTTTTGATCAAAATAAATAGACAGGTTCAGTCCCGCTTTTCGGAAAGTACTGGACTTTTGCAAAAAAGGTCGCGAAATCTATAACACTTTACAAGTTTCGATCGGCAGTTTGTCCAAATAAGTCGCCAAATGCATCCGGCCCACCGTATCCCGCTTTTGACTATGAAATCCCGCTTTTTTCTATGCTCTTCTATGAATCAAAAAGTTTCTATGCAAATTGGTGGACTTTACACACCTCCGAGAACTTTTTATTTTTTTAAAGAACTCTCGGGTGTGTAGGTTTCCTCACAATGTTATGTTTTCCTTCACCGAAAAGCAGTGATAATTAATATCTAATACGCACATAAATCAGTGGTGCGTGCCTGGGTTTGAACCTCGGACCTCCCGATTGGGCGGGCAATGTTTCAACCATTAGGCTTTTACTGCGCTTAGAATATGTTAATTATCTTATAATGTAATATATTATTATATTTTTTATGAGTCTATTTAGTTATTACTTGATTGAATCTTCATCTCATCTCATTAAAAGGTATGTAAACAATGTTAATTTATGTTAGGCAAATATTTTTAGGGTCTACATGAAATTAATTAAACATCGATTGGCAATACTTTCATCTGTCAATCCATCCTTCCATTAACCCTTTTGAAGATCACGGCAAGACGTAGGCGTCTGCGGGGGTATTTGCAAATAGTTACCGCGCCTTACGCGTATTGGTGACCGCAGCGTGTGATATTACACAAGAATCATCCCTTGGTCAGCCACTATGCCTAGCTATAAGAAGAGGGAGTGTGTTCAAAACTGACTCCATACGGCATTGCTAAGTTACCATGACATTTTTCACAAGTGTGAACAAGTAAATAAGCAATAAAAAGGTTTTTTATTGTGTTTCATATATATGTATAATTCATCGCATTGTAGGTAATGCATAAACAGCATAATGTGGAGTTGAAAAGAAGATGTTTTATAATGTAATCGTCTTCTTCTTCTTTTCCGTTTCGCTCTTGGCAGAGCGGTCGTGATCATCATGCAGTTGCATTATTGGCAGATGTAATTCTCCCCACTACCTCACGCCATTTCGCTCTGTTCGAGGTCATTCTGGTACATTCATACAATGGACTGCCCATTGATTTGGTCGGTCCATCTCATTGGTGATCTACCTCGTGGTCTGGTGCCTTCCACTCTGCCTTGAATTACCAAACGTTCGATGGAGTCGTTTCCTCTCCTAGTGACGTGGCCGAAGAACTTTAGGATGCGACATTAATGTAATAGAGGTTAGTAATAATGTAGATAATTTATATTTTCAGTACAGTGCCGTAGACACGAGTCCTATTAGCAAATATTTGATGCATCCGTTCTGGAACAACATTGTAAAGGTGAGACTAAAATTTTGCCAAGTGCGAGTGGAACCCGCGCACTAAAAGTCGTCTATCACCAGAACTACTTATGATTTTGGGATTGGAAAAAAAAGGTCCTACATAGAGTAAGCTTAGATATGGTTTTCTCTAAAGTCGCCGCTGCCGCCACCGCACACAACTGGGGCCCAGCTTACACAGTTACCTAGTTGAGGGCGATGTCGACGGCGAAGGCTCAGTGGAGCTGTGACAATCATATAAAGACAAAAATAAAAATAAGCTAAAAAAAAGGCACGGACGATACGTCTGTGAACATAATTGTTAAATAAATAAATAAAAAAAAAATAAAAAAATTAATGCGTTTTTAAAATGTTAGGAATCAACCTATTATAATTTAAGGCACAGAGCCCTATGGTGGATGAATTAATAGTTAGTAGAGTGAGAGTGAGTAGTAGGTAGTTAGTGCCCACCCACACAAATTAGTATTTTTTATTCTCTCACACGTACAAACCCTCAAAGGAGCTCTAAATTGCATTTTTCTAATTTGCATTTCTGTCTGGTTTCTGAGCCTGAATCCATCGCTTGTTAACCCACTTGATATAATAACCACCGCGATATGAGAAATTATGATTCTATCATGATGTTTGAAGACCCGCGTGGCGCAGCGGTTACCGTACCGGTCTGACACGCAGTGGGTCCCGGGTTCGATTCCCGGCCAGACAGGTGTCTGAATGATGAGTTTAGATTCTTGTTCTGGGTCTGGGTGTTTGTGTATTCGTCTTTGTGTGTGTCCATGGCACCCACGACACAGGAGAAAATCCTACTGTGGGGCTATGAGTGTAGAAAGCGTTTTTTTTTTTTTATCTATTTGATCTATTTGATCTATATACTTGACGAACCGCGTAGCGCAGCGGTTACCATACCGGTCTGACGGGCAATGGGTCCCGGGTACGATTCCCGGCCAGACAGGTATATGAGTGATGCGTTTAAATTCCTGTTCTGGGTCTGGCTGTTTGTGTATTCGTCTTGTGTGTGCCCATGGTACCCACGACACAGGAAAAAATCCTACTGTGGGGCTATGAATGTAGAAGGTGTGTGTTTTTTTATCATATTTACTACTACTATGTTAATTTTGTAAAACAAAGGCTATTTTCAGATAATCCCCGCATGGATATCACCAAATGTATTGACAATGGCCGGATTTCTCTGTTTGGTGGCAAATTTGATTATTCTTCTTGTATATGACTATTATTATAATATAATGCGAAGACCAAGAGGTCCAAATGGAGACACAATACCCAGTTTTATTTATATCATTTGCGGTGTTTTGTTGATAGTTGCATACAATCTAGGTAAGTTTTTACAAGTGGATTTTTTATGCTTAAATAGTTTGCCAAGCACCTAATAATTAAACACAACCAGTGTTCAAAAAACTTCACAGAAATGCGAATTGCTTTATTTTCCAAAAATAGATATGTTTCTTTCTGCTTCTTTTTATGAGGTTGCGATGTTTTTAGGCTTATACAAAATTCAAACCAAATGCAAGTACTATTAAGAGTTGCATTTATATGAAAATATTATGTTGTCTGTCGCGGCACGTGTCTGGCACGTTCAATGTCTGTAGATATAAACTAAACGCGACTTATCGAGAAAGTAATGCTGAATAACACTTTTTTACTTGCATAGCATATAATGTTGCAAATGTCCATGGGCGATGGTGACTACTTTCCGTCAGGTAGACCGTATGCCTTATCGTCAGGCTTAAGCGTAAATGTCTTTTGTACCATGGGTGGCATAGATACAAAGACGAATACACAAACACCCAGACCCAGAACAGATATTTTATTTCAATCATCCTTCTGATATGAGTAGCCGTCAATCGAACCTGGAACCTATTGCGAATCTGACAAGTAAGATGGCCACGCAGGACGTCCTGGTCCTTGAAGCTATCGTAAATCCAAAATAATTCAAATACCTACTTTAAAATTAAAGCCCAAAGAGTAATTTTCATACATTTCAATACGTAACGAGTACTCGTGTAATTCGGTTTTCAAAATTATTTTGCTGACATTTCGGCCCAGTTACATGGATCATGGTCACGTCGAAACTGTGTGCAAATATCGGAAAAATAAATTAAAAACCACATAGGTATCGTGAGTGCTCCTTCTGTAGTTTCGAGATTAGAATAGGGCTACGGTATCTCCTGCCTGTCGTAAGAGGCAACTAAAAGTGGCTTCCGGGGTAGCAAACGGCTAGAGTTGGAGCTCGAACCGTTCGTTTAGGTTACCCCGTGAAGGACGGCGGCATGTGTGGTCGTATGGTTGCATACCGTCGTAAAGAGCAGACGGAGCGGTGGGCCCAGCCGGCCATCTGTGAGGAGCCCGATGGGGCAACGCGCACAGAGGTTTCCGAGTTGCGGTCGTTCCGAGTTCCCGGAGTCCTCCTCTTTGTAACGCCGAGGACGACCACCGGGGGGGTTTTAGTGCCGTAAAAATCACAGGTTTCCCCCTCGACAACAAAAAAAAAGTACGTATTAAAATGTATCAATTCCGCAAAAATATTAGTATAATAATTTATTACAGATGGCATAGACGGAAAACATGCTCGGAGACTTGGCATCTCCGGACCACTGGGCGAGTTGTTTGACCACGGGGTAGACTCCTACACGGTGTTCATTATCCCCTTCTGCTGCCTTTTCTGTTTCGGAGGGAATGAGTACTCACCAACGGCATTCCGGTACCTAAATATCATATTATATACGAAACACAAAAGTAATAAAAATTTGATTTAAATTTATTCAGCCAACTAATGATTAACAAAACACTTTGATCAATTTCTTGTTTTAAATAATTACGATACCGCGATTTACAATTAAACTGTATTTGATTTTAATATTCATATATCTAAATGGATAAAAGTGTGAAAATATAAAATGTTACATACCTTTTTTTATCTGACTGAAGTCCACCTGATGGTCACTGCCGCCCATGGCACTGCACTGTAATCAATTTCATACAGAACATGGGTTCTATCTAAATTCAATCACAGATGCGTTGCTGCTCCCAAGGGCTATGATGGTCGCCTCATATAAAAGTGTGCCGGCAACCACGCCCTTCCATCGAAACGCAAGAAATACGTGTGGCTCTGGTACTTCCCCGGTCGAACTACTCTGGTTCTACCTTCATAACCTATTATTTTATATTAACCAGTATTAATTAATTTTGCAGGGCGTTCCTTGTTGTGATAAGTGTAACATTCAACTCATACATCGCCCATGTTGAGAAATATATAACCGGAACGTTATTCTTACCGTGGGGATACGATCTTAGTATGTGGGTAGGTTAACGTTAAATAAATCTATGTTTTACGTTTAACATCCATCCGCATCAACTGGACCCGTGGCGGTCCTCCACGATTCGGTTAGCACTTTTCTTCGGTCTTTCCTGCCACGAACGTGCAAGATGTGGAATGAGCTTCGTCCTGAGGTATTCCCGGAGCGCTATGACATGGGGCTCTTTAAGAAAGGTGCAAAGCAAAAAGAGCTCAAAGCCGGCGATGCATTGGCGAGTATGAATTGCATAAATTGCGTACTGGCATGTTTTTAGATATATGCATTCGCAAGAATTAACGCAAATAATGAATTCCAATGCTTCGGAAAACAGGTTGTTTATCTAAATTTAAATCGAACTGCAGTTTGACGACATAAAAGAGGTCGTCAAATCTAGATCTAGACGACTCCGCCCCCCTAAGTACCTATACCAAAAACTAAAAAAAACCGTCGGTATGAGATATTCGCAGTCGCAAATGTGCAAATATCAAATTTTGCAAGGAGATAGAACCAGTGTAGTTCGACCGGGGAAGTACCACCGCCACACCTATTTCTAGCGTGAAGCATTTCTTGCGTTTCGATGAAAGGGTGTGGTTGCTGGCACACTTTCACATCAGTAGCAACGCATCTGTGATTGACTTCAGATGGAACCCATGTTCTGTATGAAGTAGATTACAGATGTCCATAGGCGGCATTGACCGCTTACAATCAGGTGGACTGCATGCTCGTTTGCTACTTCAGGCAGATAAAAATAATAATGATAATTTGTTACATCACTACAATAGAGTAACGACAACGGCTGCTCTCATGGAATCGTATCTTACACCATTTTTTTTATACTATGAAATATGAAACGTTAAATACCTATTATTATTATACCCGCCCCCCTACCAGGACCTGAAGGAGACAGCGGGAAACCGTTGGATTCAGAGGGCACAGGACCGGGTGGACTGGCGCCATTTAGGGGAGGCCTGTGTCCAGCAGTGGACATCAAAGGGCTGATGGATGGATGGATGGAAATATTTTTTTTTACTTTTTCAGAATCTATTCCATTGAATTTTGTTTCTGTTTTCACTAGGCATCAAGCTTGATAATGATAGCACCGGCTATCAAAAATGATATCTTCAAGAGGTACATTTTTTGGAATGTTACACCTTACGAAATTTTAGAAGTGGTTACCTTTACCCTGGGTCTGGGTGTGACAGTAACGGGCACCGTTTATCGAATTTGGTGGTAAGTATGAATTCATTCAATTTTGATCGACCGTGACCATCTTTGTTCACAGGAATGACAGGTTGATGCAAATGTCAACCTGTCATTCCTGTGTTGCAAATGTCCATAGGCGACGGTGACTACTTTCCATCAGGTAGCCCGTCTGCCTTATCGCCAGGTACAACTATAAAAATAAAAAAATAAAAAGTTATTAGTGATCTTTTTTGCCACGGACTACAAGATATTAAATCATCTTCCCGAGGTATTCGTGGAGCGCAATGACATGGGATTTTCAAAACGAAATTCATTTTGAAATACCAAGAAGCTCTCCCCTAAAACCGATGATGCATTGGCGACGCCTCAGTTGTAGCTAATGTTCATAGGCGACGTTGACTACTTTACGATATCCATGGACGGCAGTGACAAAGGGGTCACCATCAGGTGTCATATATTCATTTATATTTATCACACCCTTTTAACCAGAGCAGTGATAGCCTAATGATTGAAACTGGCCCTCTCAATCGGGAGGTCCGAGGTTGAAACCATACACCACTTATGCGTATTAGAAATTAATTATCACTGATTTTCGGTGAATAAAAATATCGTGAGGAAACGTACACACCCGAGAACTCTTAAAAAAAGTTCTCGGTGGTGTGTGAAGTCCACTAATTCTGTACACAGCTTTGGAAACGTTTTTAAGGAACTCTCGGTTGTAATCTCGGCTAATTGCTAACACACAATAATGTAAAAATCAGTGGTGTGTGCCTAGGATTTGAACCTTGGACCCTGGATTGAGAGGCCCAGTTAACGGTTGACCTTAGGCTATAACTGCTTGAATATTACTGGGTATATAAGCGCTTAATATTGTTATGACAAAGAAATTGATCTCTGAATGGACCGGACCTATGTACCTCTAAACTATTTTCTACCATATCCATAACACATGCAGACTTTCTACTCGCTTTAAAATTAGAAATCTTGGTTATCAAAATCTTTCATTATCTTCGAGTCTCACTACATAGTATAAAACAAAGTCGCTTCCCGCTATCTGTCCCTATGTATGCTTAGATCTTTAAAACTACGCTACAGATTTTAATGCAGTTTTTTTAATAGATAGAGTGATTCGAAAGAAAGGTTTTTATATAATACATGCATAATATAGTGGAAGACTACTGATAATTTTAGATTTTTGACCTGTAGGCGCAACGAAGTTCGCCGGGTCAATTAGTTTGTAATAAAAAAATGTTTTAGTGCGTCCAAATCCGGTACTACGAAGATTAATACGGTGAATGAAGGACTGCGTCCAGTATGGTCAATGTTGGCAATGGCAGTCATCATGATAGTATGGGCAGTGATGTCACCAAACGTCTTGGAACAAGAATTCATAACCTTCTTACTTTTGTATGGGACTTTGTTCAGCAACATAACTGTAAGTTATGTTTTACTAAAACATGCTGTTATAAACGTCATGGATACTTGGTACTTAATTGTAAGTCGTCTCCGCCGCCAATGGACATCTATAAGAAATATTATATGTATATTACAGGGTTTGTATTTGAAGTCACTTACAGATAAGTTGTTACTTTCTAGGACTAAGATGATTACCTACCTATATGAAAGAGAGACAGCACCCACACCCTTCCACCAAAATGCAAGAACTGCTTCAGGCCAGTAATAAGGATGGCGGTGCTATTTTAAACCTTTTTATTTTGTGCTTGACTCTGTATGTTCCAAATGTCAGGGTAATCACTAGGCCTAAAAATAGAGTTTCATCCTGTAGTTCCGGGATCGGAATATGGCTACGGTATCCCCTGCCTGTCATAAAAGGCGACTAAAAGGGGCTCCGGGGTTGCGGATGGCTATCGTGGGAGCTCAACCGTGCGATCAGACAACCCCGGGAAGGACGGTGGTATGCGTGGCCACAAAACGTCATAAAGACCAGACGGAGTTGTGGGCCCAGCTGCTCACCCAGGAGGAGCCTGATGGGGCAACGCGCTTAGAGGACCCCGGTTGCGTTCCTTTGGAGATCCCGGAGTCCTCTTTGTAGCGTTGAGGACAAATTAATATGTAGGTACACGCGCTAGAAGTTAAATTGTGAAAAGCAAAAAATATTAAATAATGATTAGTACGTATCACATTCTGAGGTATCGCATTATAACATACCACATCCTATAATATCATATATATTTATCATAAAAAAATAAGTATTATTATTGTAATCCAACGCTCCAACGTAACAGACGCTACATTAATCGTTTATCAATGTATTAGATATTCCCGGAGCGATAGGAAATGGGGTTCTTCAAGAAAGGTGCGACAAGAGCTCTCCTTCAAAGCCGGCGATGCATTGGCGACTCCTCTGGTGTTGCGAATGTCCATAGGCGACGGTAACTGCTTTCCATCAGGTAGCCCGTCTGCCTTATCGTTAGGTTAAAATATTCTGTATATTAATACGTGAAGCAAAAACTTGTGAAGCATTTTTAAGTAATATGCCGCGGACGGATTAGTATGAAATTTTGCACGGTTATAGTAAACGTAGAGGAGTGCAGAATGTTAATTTTTTTTTTGAAATAGTGCTTGAACATTATTACATTTTATTTGAATTAATTTGAGAAATACTCGTACTACTTGGGACAAAATTAAGTTTATTTTTTTAATTTAAATTACGGTCGACTTTCGACCGATGTGATGGGTGACTAGTATAAAAAAAGACTAGGAGTTTATATATAAACACCAAAATGTTTTCAGACTCGTCTCATAGTCTCTAGCATGAGCAATCAGCCCTGTGACGTAATCGGCTGGCTGAATTGGCCTCTACTAATTAGTATTGCCATATGTTCCTACCAACCGACTGCAGAGATCAGCGTGTTATATGTTCTATCAATCGTTTGTCTTCTTAGCCACGTTCATTATAGTGTTTGTGTGGTAAGCAATACATATATTTGTGCCTTTTCAATTTGAGGACCCGCGTTAATGGAGCGGTCACCATACCGGTCTGATACGCAGTGGGTTCTGGTTTCGATTCCCGGCCAGACAGGTAACTTGCTGTTGTATCCGTCTTTGTATGTCTATGGTACCCACGATCCCGGAGGAAATCCTAATGTGGTACTGTACTGATTTAGAAAGTGTTATTTTAAGAGTAGAAATTTGAAGTGTAGTGTAGTTCGACCGGGGAAGCACCATCGCCACACCTGATAGCAAGTGGTCACTGCCAACTGTGGTAATCAACTACTTACAGAACATGGGTTCCATGGGGTATGACCAAACTGATTCTTTGGCCAAAATACGCAAAAGCCCAAAAATAATAAATCTATTTTTTTACTTTCAGGTACGACAAATATGCAGCCACTACAAAATTCCTTGTTTTACCATTCACAAAGATAAAAAATCGTAAAATTGTAATCAGCAAGACAGATAAAGTAATTGGATTAAAATACGCTTTCCTTACGATAAACAGCTATTATTTTAAGGTTAACTGTAAGGTCTAATTGGAGATCCGAAACAGTTTTTATTGATAAGTTAATTAATTGGAGACTTTTTTAAACAATCTTCAATGACACGTTCACTTTGATTGATAAGTTTTTTAAACACTTTTACACTCACAGCCCCACAGAAGAATTTTCTCCTGTGTGCCATGCACAACACTCAGACCCCGAAATCTATACTTTTTTATTCAGCATGGCGTCGAATAGAACTCAGAACCTACTGAAATTAATTGAAGTTTTTTTAAAACAATTTTTATTTTTATATACTAACTAGTTGACTCGGCGAACTTCGTTCCGCTTAAAAGTCAAAAATCTAAAATTATCAGTGTTTCTCCACTATATTATACATGTATTATACATAAAACCCTTCCTCTTGAATCACTCTATCTATTAAAAACATTAACTGCATTAAAATCCTAAGCATAGTTTTTAAGATCTAAGCATACATAGGGATAGACAGCGAGAAGCGACTTTGTTTTATGCTATGTAGTGAAGTAGTAATAGAGTCAAATGGTCATTGTCGTAGGTATATGACAATATTCTTAGTAGGTACGAGTTTATTTTGGTTCCTCCCATTACTTTAAGTTTTATAAAAAAAAAGTCGCAAGTGCCCTGTACTAGGTACGAGCACTCATCCACCAAGACAATACATGTGTTATTTAACAGACAGATTAAAGTATAATTAGTTTACATTAATTTAAATGTGTGTGTGTGTGTGTGTGTGTGTATGTGTGTGTGAATGTATATGTATGAGTTATAATAGTATATATATTGAATTATGTATGCAGACAGTTCTATTTCGTCGTAGGTTAATTCCTGTAGGTGTAGTGCAACAAGCCGTATAGTCTTGCTGCGTGTCAGAGGGTAAATATTAAGTGTTTTGTTTATCTTATCGTGTTATCGTGTTTTGTTTTCGGTCATAACTTACATTATCTTTTGAAATGACCAGATGGTAGAACCAGAGTAGTTCGACCGGGGAGGTACCACCGCCACACTTATTTCTAGCGTGAAGCAGTTCTTGCGTTTCGATGGAAGGTTTGCCGGCACAATTTAATATGAGGCGACCATCTTTGTCCTTAGAAGTGCCAACGCATCTGTGACTGACTTCAGATAGAACCCATATTCTATGTGAAGTTGCTTACAGATGTCCATAGGCGGCAGTGACCACTTACCATCAGGGAGACTGCATGCTCGTTTACTACTTCAATCTTATAGAAAAGAAACTTTATTATAAAAAATTCAGTCGATATAGATCTGCTTGACCTTACAAAACGGATACTTTACATATGTAAATTTACATACTAATTAGTACATTTTAACCTACCATATCGTTAACTTATTACAATAACTGATTAACATCCTCTTTGTAATATGATTGTGATATATATGTAATTATTATCAACAAATAAAACTTGTTAATTTGTTGTAAGTATTATATTGTATTTCACTTTATTTGCTACCTACATATACCTACATATATATAGAACTATTACGCGTACCTAATGTAATTTAATCGACGACCCGCGTGGCGCAGCGGTTAGCGTACCGGTCTGACATGCAGTGGGTCCCGGGTTCGATTCCCGGTCAGACAGGTATCTGAATGATGAGTTTAGATTCTTGTTTTGGGTCTGGGTGTTTTTGTATTCGTCTTTGTGTGTGTCCATGGCACCCGCGACACAGGAGAAAATCCTACTGTGGGGCTATGAGTGTAGAAAGCGTTTTAATAGTTTTTTTAATTAAAAAATACGCTGTACTGTAGTCCATGGACACATTAAAACTACTTTTATAGAACAATGGTTCTATCACAAGTATCACCGGTGTGTCACTGCTCTCGAAAACTAATGGTCCCTTATATGTGGATGAGCCGGCAACCACACCCTTCCACCGAAACGCAAGAACTGCCTCACAGAAATATGTATGGGGGAAGAAAAACCACACCAAGCCACACCTATTCCTAGCGTGAAGCGTTTCTTGCGTTTCGATGGAAGGATGTGGTTGCCGGCTTGCCGGCACACTTTTATATGAGGCGACCATCATTTTTGCGATTTCAGATAGAACCCATGTTCTGTATGAAGTTGATTACTGTTGTCCATGAGCGGTAACCACTTAACATCAGATGGACTGCATGCTCGTTTATTACTTTAATCAGGTAAAAAAAATGCAGACGGTGGATATAGTACCTTCAGGTACTATATCTACGATACACTATCTACTATGCAATAATATGTGAATTAATAACTTGGGATCCGTTTTTAAGACACTTGCTGCGGACGGACGAGTATGAAATTACGCACGGTAATAGTTGATGTGGAGAAAGAGTACCAAATGCAAATATTTTTTTCAATTAATGCATAAAACATACATAAAATGAACTTAAAACATATCACACACATCGCCGTGCATTTGATACAAACATATATAATAAACGAAATAATAACATTCAATGTCTTACTATGAAAACACAAACGTCAAAAATGTCAATGTCTTTGTCAAAATACCCGCTATTGCTTTTAAATGCAGCTTAGTTAATTAAACCTCTTTTTAACCGAGTGTATTTAAAATAACTTGAAATTTAATACAATCTAATTGAATTTGAGAAATATTCGTGCTGCTTTGGACCACAAGTTTACTTTATAAGCTGATTAGTTGATCTACCGAAGAACAGTTACGAAAACGGATATAGGTTATCAAGCACACCACTAACGCTGAGTTATCAGCTGACTGATAACTGATAATATACCGTTTTAAATGTTATTACACTCGTACACAACGTTACGTACAGATTACGTAAATTACTTTTTTTTGACAATTCGTCAGAGATTTTTTTTGTTTTTTTATAGTTTGTTTAAAACATAAACTTGGGCATTGACATATCATTATTGTTTTTATTGTATACACTTTACGACCGGCCATAGAATGAAACTAAACAAGTTATTTAATACTTTGTACCCATAATTTAAAGTGAGCCAGTGTTGTAACAATTTTAAATGCGAACTGTTGTGTGATACAAACGTTAAACATGAATAAAATATTTAATTATAAGTATTTAACGACGAAACATTTGAAAGGATTTGATAAATACAAGGTAAGTAAGTGAATTTAATTTTTACAATCTCAAAATGAAAATTCATTGTTTGCACTGGAGTATCCAGGATTTTGGATTGATGAACTTACATTTTAGATGAATGAGGGATAGCCATAAATTGTTGCATTTAGATTGGTAGTGGTCTAGTGGTTTAAGCCGTAGGTCCCATACTAGACCCTCCATTCTCCAGAAATCTATAGGTACATGTCTAATATTATACACGACCCGCGTGGCTTAGCGGTTACCATACCGGTCTGACGCGCAATGACTCTCGTGTTCGATTTCCGACCAGACAGATATCTGAATGATGAGTTTAGATTCATGTTCTGGGTCTGGGTGATTGTGTATTCGTCTTGTGTGTGTCCATGGTACCCACGACACAGGAGAAAATCCTAGAGTAGCTGTGAGCATAGGAAACGTGATTTTTTTTAACTATGGGGCATAGTACATATATGTATCACAGACCATTTAATCGTCCCATAATTCACGACCTCGCTCTACGATTTTCTCCAATGTCACAGGAGTTAAGACAAATACACAAACATTTGGACCTAGAGCTGAAATATAAATCCATCATTTACATGTCTTTCTGGTCGGGATCGAACTAGGGATTGCAATCCGGAAAACCGGATCCGGTAATCCGGCGGATCCGGCACAAATTTACACAAACCGGATCCGGTACCAATTCACAAACGGATCCGGACCTCCACCGGATCCGGTGAACACATATTTAGAAATCGATCCTTTTTTACACTGTTTTAACCGTTCGATTAATCGCGCCGGATCCGGTCGGATCCGGCCGGACTGAGAAAATAACGGCCGGATCCGGCCGGATTGAAAATGAGACCAGATTGCAATACCTACATCGAACTCACTGCGAGACATACCGGTATGAACAAGGTCACGTGAAACGTCAAAAATATAAGTAATAATACAACTATACCGTTTTATTACGCTAATAAGATAATAAGTTAAAATTAATTATTCTAGATAATAAATACTCTAGTAAACTACTTATAAAAACGTTCATAAACAATATCATACTTTTGAACGTAATCTGGCTATTAAGTTTAAAAATAGGTACATATATAACTTTGTTTACATTTTATACATAAATAGAGATTGATATTATATTCTTTAGGTTAAATCGTTGAAACTTTAATTTAGTATAGGTACCTACTTACATAAATTAAAGTTTCAATAAATGCATTATATTTCTCATCTACTTTCTAATACAGGTAGGTACTACATTTTTTTTTATCAGACTGAAGTAGCAAACGAGCATGAAGTCCAACTGATGGTAAGTGATCACGGTCGCCCATGGACGCCTGTAATCAACTTCATACAGAACATGGGTTCGATCTGAAGTCAATCACAGATGCGTTGCTACTCCCGAGGACTATGATGGTCGCCTCATGTGAAAATATGCCGTGTACATATCGTGTTCTTTCCGCATCCTTTTAGGGTTCTCTACCCTATGGCCAGATAGTATCTCGTGAACCGTGATGACTAGACTGTTGTAATTTTCACATAATAATGTATTCTGTTGCCGCTATAACAAGAAATAGGTTCTAAAAATGTAATAAAATAAATATTAACGGGCGCTCCCATATGACAAACGTCATTTAGTTTGCCGTTTTTATATATAATGGTACGGAACCCTTCGTATGTAAGCCCCACTCGCACTTGGCCGGATTTTATACCCGACTGCAACAGGAGGCTATGTAAATTTTAAATATGGCGCAGTTCAGGCG
The DNA here is from genome assembly GCA_949699795.1 of Spicauda simplicius. Taxonomy (NCBI): domain Eukaryota; kingdom Metazoa; phylum Arthropoda; class Insecta; order Lepidoptera; family Hesperiidae; genus Spicauda; species Spicauda simplicius. Next base: position 10,646,787 of record OX453080.1, on the reverse strand, counting down.
AGGGGGACGATTTTGTTGTTATCATTACTATTTTGACACAAACGTCTGATGATGCGCCGAATAGTGGTTTCAACGAATAACCGAATACCGAATACTATTAGGTTTTACGAACTGGATATTCGACCGAATTATACGGTTTTCCATTTCTTATTGAGAAACAACTGCGAAAGCGTGTTCATAAAAAATGTTGGTTTGAGCTTTAAAAATAAATATTGATATAAGAATGTAATATGTTTAGGAAAAATGCAAATTTAATTGAGCTTTCAAAAATGTCGATTAGAAGTTTAGTCGCTTAGGTATATTATTAGCTTTATTCAACACACTATTCATAGGATTTCTTTGACTTAGGTATAACATAAATCTTGTTGAAGCTAAACTTAAACACTCATAGCCCGGCTGTAGGATTTTCTCCTGTGTCATGGGTGCCATGGACCCACACAAAGACGACTACACAAACAGCCAGACCCAGAACAAGAATCTAAACTCATCATTTAGATACCTGTATGGCCGGGAATCGAACCCGGGACCCACTGCGTGTCAGACCGGTATGGTAACTGCTCCTCTACGCGGGACGTCGGTGCGTTACCTTTTAGGTCTAAATTATAACGGGGTCACTTTACGCGGGTCGTCAAGGATATAGAAGAACTCGAACCGAATATATTCGGGACCAAAACCGAATAATTCGGCCGAATACGAATAGTGAAAACGACGCCGAATACGCCGAATACCGAATAACAATCGAATATTCGGCGCATCTCAACTAAATACGTTTTTAAAAACAAAATACCGGACCTCGAATTTTAGTTGCATTCGTGTCCTTTGTGTTCATAATAATTTCTCGTTTCAGTACAGTGCAATTGACACCAGCCCTTTAAGTAAATATGTTATGCATCCTGTATGGAATACGACCGTGAAGGTAAATTCATTTTTTTAATTTAAGGGTCCAACTTTAACATTTAAAAGAGATTTTTTGTAGAATCCGAGAACACTACCGCCACACATATGTGTGTATTTCTGCCTTATAACAGGAGTTTAGGGTGGGGGTCATTTCACGGGCTTTCAAGCAATATTCAAATATTTCATTGATATAAATATGTACGCATATTATTATTTTTCAACTTTCTCTTTGCAAAAAATGATTAAAAACTGTTTATATGAATAACTACTTGACATCTTCAGGGGAAGGGATTTACTACGGATGGTCACTAAGGGGAGGAAGGCGGTCAACACTGGTCAAAAATAGGTCACAAGACTTTTTTTATACTTAAACCTAATGATAAGGTAGACGGGCTATCGGATAGCAAGTAGTCACCGTCGCCTATGGACATTTGCAACAACAGCGGAATCGCCAATGCATCGCCGGCTTTGAAGGAGAGCTCTTTTCGCACCTTTTTTGAAGAACCCAATGTCATAACGCCCCGGGAATACCTCAGGAGGAAGCTCGTTCCATGCTTGAGTATGTTCCCTTGTATGTAGGTATATATTTTTTTTCTAAGAACCATATTACCTTCCAGTCCATACCGAAATGGATAGCGCCGAACCTTCTTACTTTCGCCGGATTTGTCTGCATGGTTATTTGTGTGGTCCTCTTACTTTTCTATGACTATGGCTGTTACGCCGCTGATGATAAACCAGAGGACAGACGGATGCCAGATTGTATATATACAGTGTGTGCTGTTCTTCTCTTCTTGGCTTATAATTTGGGTAAGTTGTACGAATATTGTCAAGTATGTTTTATGTACCACTTTCACGTATTGAAGTTATGAATTCTTGGGTTTTGGTGGATGAATATGGTTATCGTCTTACTTACGTATTTTTTTTATCTGACTGAAGTAGCAAACGAGCATGCAGTCCATCGATGGTAAGTGGCCACTGACGTCCATGGACATCTGTAACTTCATACTAAAAATGGGTTCCATCTGAAGTCAATCACAGATGCGTTGCTACTCCCGAGGATTATGATGGTCGCCTCATGTAAAAGTGTGCCTGCATCCTCACCCTTCCATCGAAACGCAAGAAATGCTTCACGCTAGAAATAGGTGTGGCGGTGGTACTACCCCGGTCGAACTACACTGGTTCTACCACCTTGAAAACTTTAATTAAATATCATTATCATCTTCATTCAACATGATTCCACTTGATTTGTAGACGGCATAGATGGGAAACAAGCAAGAAGGATCGGGGTGTCCGGTCCTCTGGGAGAGCTGTTCGACCACGGTCTGGACTCCTACATCGTGTTCCTCATTCCCTTTTGTTTATTTTCCGTTTTCGGGAGGGATGAATATTCCGTTTCTGTTTTTAGGTAAGTAAAGCCATATAAAAGCTTAAACGTAAAATTTCTCTCATTTATTTAAATTGATAATGTTACATAGTTTTGTTTTTAGTAAAACCTATAATATACGGTTATTCTCAGTAAGTCTTATCATTGAGAACTTGAAAAGTATAATGGGTAATAACTGGTAAATTCTATCTTCCATATTTTAAGTAGATAGATACGCTGTGCAAAGGGGCTGTATCAGGGTGCACAAAAGGGTGTAGAAACTTTTGTAATTTAAAACAGAAGCACCCCTTCCACACCTACTTTTTCCAAATAAGAGGTAGGTACTATGTTCTGGTTTAAGTCGTACGGTGTAGTTTTATTTTTTATTAAAATCGGCCTCTCAATTAATCGTAGTATTTTTTACTAATCCTTGATTTTTTAATTTCGCCATCAAAAATTCACTCCGTATATAAACACAGGGCGGCTCTAGCTCGTGTAGCGCCCGTGTGCAATAAAAACCTGCTGCCGTATGAATCTCTTCTTCCCTAATAGAAGGATTAGAATAGAAATAGAATAGAATAGAAAAGGTTAAAAAATACATGTGGTAAATTTTATTTATTAGATTTTTTTATTAAACTCTTATTTATCCTATATACCAGGCCGCTTCTGTCATATCATTATTGTACCAAGATGGTCCAAGACGATGCTCTTAGCTGTCTCAGGGAGCGCCGCGACGCCCCCAGAGACGGTGGCATCCTTGTGCATTGCACACCCTGCACTATAGGTTAAGTTTTGTTTTTTAACTCAACGCATTTTTTTCAGGGGCTACCTTATAGTAATGAGTGTGGTACTCAATTTCTACGTGTGCCAAGTTGAAAAATATAGCACAGGTACTCTATACCTGCCGTGGGGATACGATCTTAGTATGTGGGTGAGTATTACCAGCAGATTAGAAGTAATTAATTGACTTGGGGGTTAAATTAATTCACGCAAATGTAGGTGCGATGAGACTGCCTATAAATTAATTCATGCAAGCGTCCGCTCGCGTGAATTCAACCCCAGTTTCCTCTCGTCCTCCGTGCGTGTAGGTTAGGTAAAAGACAGTAAAATTATCTATGAAACGATTGGATGCGAATGGTACCTATGCATGTGGTCATAACGGGTAAATTCTTTTGAAGGTTTTTTTATCTATCTGAAGTAACAAACGAGGATGCAGTCCACCTGATGGTAAGTAGTCACTGTCACCCATGGACATCTGTAATCAACTTCAAACAGAACATGGGTTCTATCTGAAGTCAATCACAGATGCGTTGCTACTCCCAAGGACTATGATGGTCGCCTCATATAAAAGTGTGCCAGCGACCACACCCTTTCATCGAAACGCAAGAGATGCTTCACGCTAGAAATAGGTGTGGCGGTGGTACTTCCCCGGTCGAACTACACTGGTTCTACCACCTTCAAAAACCCAGAACCCTTCGTATTTCAGGAACACTAGCGCTATTTCTTACTTATAACAATTTAATGGGCTGCTTTAGGCTTGTCTTCGAAGCTATGTTAATAAATTAATTAGTGTTACGAGATATAGACAATTTTACACAAGGAGTTTTAGCTTTTAGCTTAGACTACAATTGTGGCTACCTAGGTGATAATCAACGTAAAATAATACGATATACCTAAGAGAATAAGAGATATGTTAGTAGGCAACAACTAGTCATAAATTTCCGAACAATGTTGGTTGATAACAAAAAAATAATACAGGGTGTTTTTTTTACTTTACCTCTTAGCGGTGTGCCGGGAAAATTTTAGGGGAAATAAATAGTTTGGCATAATAGGTATCGTATACAATAAATAATATTAAAATGTATTATACCCACCCCCGCTGCCGCCCACCATAACACCCCCGCTTATCAAAGGGCACACATAATTGACTCGACGTAATGTGCTGTGTCGTTTCGATATTAAGTACTACTCCCCCTCTTCCCGTAGATATCGTAGGAGGCAACTAAAAAAACGCTTTCTACACTCATAGCCCCATAGGATTTTCTCCTGTTTCGTGGGTGCATTGGACACACACGAACACGAATACACAAACACCCAGACCCAAAACAAGAATCTCAACTCATCAATTAGATACCTGTCTGGCCGGGTATCGAACCTGGGACCAGGTTACCGCTGCGCCACGCGGGTCGTCTAAGGAACTAAATAATTTTTAAGGTGGTAGAACCAGTGTAGTTCGACCGGGGAAGTACCACCGCCACACCTATTTCTAGCGTGAAGCATTTCTTGCGTTTCGATAGAAGGGTGTGGTTGCCGGCACACTTTCATATGAGGCGACCATCATAGTCCTCGGGAGTAGCAACGCATCTGTGATTGACTTCAGATTGAACCCATGTTCTGTATGCAGTTGATTACCGATGTCCATTGGCGGCAGTGACCACTTACCATCAGGTGGACTGCATGCTTTTTCAGATAAAAAAAAACCTTCAAAATTCTTCAAATTAAATGTTAGGAGAAAAATAATAATAACAATACTGTACTTACATAGTTACATACCATATTATATGATAAGGAAGAGCGGGACCTTCTGGCGTTCGGACAATGCTTAATAGGATGGTCCCAACCACGGAATATAGTTTATGTACTCTTGTTTGGAAATTTAAAAATACAAAAGTGTTACACACATGTATATTTTTCCAAAATTAAAAAAAACTCCAGGAGAGATACAGCGGCATCTTCCTGTGTACCATCAACGTTATCATCACTGGTAAAGGGACAATTGGCAAAAACACTCATAGACGAAACCTATGTCCAGCAGCGAATCTCAAAAAGCTGATGCATAAATGGAGGAATGGATTCAATATGACTTATGTTATAAACGATTAACATGCTATTTGGTTGTTGTTGTTAGATGTTAGTTGTTGCTATAGTTGATAAAACCCTTGTTGGGTTTAAATGATTCTTTAAACCCAACAAGGGTTATATCTGAAGACAATTACAGATTTGTCACTTCCGAGGACTAAAAGGCTCGCCTCATATTAAAGTGAGCTGAGTGAGTGATCACAAACTACGTGTGTGCCAAATATGATTGGTTGATATTTCTTATTTGACTTACACACATAGGTACATCCCCACAAAACTTTTCCAGTTTTAATATTAATAAGAGCAGTGATAGCCTAATGGTCGAAACTTGCCCTCTCAATCGGGAGGTCCGAGGTTCACACGCACGCACCGGTGATTTATTATAGATTTATACGCGGTGCGTATTATCACTGCTTTTCTGTAAAGGAAAACATCGTGATGAAACTTACCAACCCGAGAGTTCGTAAAAAAGACTCACAGGTTTGTGAAGTCCACCTATTCCCACTTGGCCAGCGCGGTGGACTATGGCCTAAACTCTCGTTCTGAGAGAAGACCCGTGGGTTAATAATGGGTTGATGAGAATATTAATAAGACTAACATTACGATTTTTCCCAGGTTTCGTCAATAATCTTCCTGCTAGCGGGCCTCAACGGGCCGCAGTACTTTAAAGTGTTTGTATTCAGCGGCGTAACCTTCGTGCAGGCTTTAGAGGTGGCGGTGCACTCTACGGGGCTGTTTACCACTTTGCCGATATGTATTTATAATGTTTATTTGTAAGTCGAAATTATTTTGTTAAAGAAATCTGTTGTATGTATGTTTGTCTGTCAATTTCTTTGACACGCACTACAGCCTTTATTTATTTATTTATTTATTTGTCTTTATTTTGTCTTTATTTTGTATAGGCCTACGGGGGCACTTACAAATTGTCAGTTACATTTTTTTTCTTACACTACCACCGGATCGGAATACGACCTCAACTGAGAAGATTCGGCAAGAAACTCAGCCCATATACATATGGTATTTCATTGGAATCTACTCAGTTGTCAGCGTGATACATGTATATTTCTGGTGCCTACGTTACCCTTTCTCCATCGCACCACTCGCCGAAGGATGAAGTTCCATCCGCATCAACTGGACCCGTGGCGGTCCTCCACGGTTCGGTTTGCACGTTCGTTTCTGCCACGGGCGTGCAAGATGTGGAACGAACTTTCTCCTGAGGTATTCCCGGGGCGTTATGATATGGGGCTCTTCAAAAAAGGTACGAAATGAGCTCTCCATCAAAGCCGGTGCATTAGCTACTCCACTGGTGGTGCAAATGTCCATAGGCTACGGTGACTACTTTCTATCAGGTAGCCCGTTTGCCTTATCGTTAGGTTTAAGTATAAAAAAATAAAAAAAATTATAGTGGATGTACATATAAGATCAAATAACATCAACCTTCTTCTTTTATAACACTGGAGCAGCAAACGAGCATGCAACTCGCCTGATGGCAAGTCACTGCCGCCCATGGACTGTAAGCAACTTCATAGGTAAAACATGGGTTCCATATGAAGTCAATCACAGATGCGTTGCTACAACCAAGAACTAAGATAATCGCTTCAAATAAAAGTTTGCACCACTCCCTTGCATCGAAACGTCCTTGTTTTTATGTAGTAGAATAAAATATAGAAATTCAAATGTCTCTGAGTTATACGTATTTTTGAAGTTATATTTCTTATCGCGCGTTAGGGAAAAGTGGTGACAGAAAATTTTTCGATGCGCGTGCACACCGTCACGAAAAACCAACACCCTGTAGTGTCATTCTCCAAACGTAGACTAAGACGAAAGATTTTTTTTTAAGATTTTTATCTGGTTACACCAAGAAGTATAACTTCTAACACGTATAAGTATATAAATATACAAACAATTTCTCTTTTTTTAGGTCATATAAAAACCGCACGGGTAAAATGCTTCCTTTTCTGGAAGCCCTTCGGCCCATATGGTCAATGTTGGTAATGGTGAGCCTGATGACTCTCTGGGCTATCAAATCACCGAATGACATCATAGAGACTGATTTAAGAGTGTTCCTGCTTTTATTTGGAACGCTCTTCAGTAATATTGCTGTAAGTATATGATTTTAGACTTATTACATTTTAATACTTAACGGGTACTCACGATATGTGGTTTATGAATTCTTATAGAATTATTTTTGCCGATATTTCGACCCAGTTGCATGAATCGTGGTAACGGCCAAATTTTATGTTTCAATTTTTTATGAAAGAAGTAGCAAACGAGCATGCAGTCTATCTGATGGTATATGGCCACTTGTGCCTATGAACATGTGCAAACAGCTGCATATAGAACAGGGATCCCATCTGAAGTCAATTACAGACGCATTAATACGTATTCCCGAAAGCCAAGATGGTCGCATCCAAGGCCTGATTAACACTTAGGCTAATTAGGCTACAGCCTAGGGCGCGAGGATTGAGGAGGCGCGCTGATACCGTGTTTTCGCATGCACTAAGTATTAGCATCATAGCATCTACCCTACATATTTCAACTAGACCGGGACAAAACACTAACACACCGGAGGATGTAGATTTGGCGACCTTTTTTTGCTCGACGAGCTATAGTTAATAGTTTTAGGCGACTGTAACACTCCTGGTGGGGGCGCTCATTATAATTAACCTAGAGCGGTCAGTTCTTAATCGATCGCTGGTTGCATCGTATAAGTGAGCCGGCAACTTTACCCTTCCACCGCAATGCTAGATCAAATTTCGAAAGAAAATTTTATAAAATAAAAACCACCGGTGGATAATATCAAAGGATAAAAAAATCACGCATTTTTATTAAATAATGCTTCGGCTCATCTCGAAATATTTGCTCGAAGTAAAAAATATAAGTTGTACAAAGTTCTGAAAATTTTTGACACATTTTTTTATTTACGAAAACTGTTCAGAATAAATTACAGAATCTCTTCACACAATAATATTGCCAATTTACAATTCCACTTTTATATCGTAAAATTTCAATGTTCTGTACCTATTTTTTGTATTTCCGAAATTACGCAATATTAGAATGTAATTTTATTTATGGTAGTAATGTTCAGTCTTTACGCTTAAAAGCAATTTCTAGTCCTTAATATCGGTAAACAAATCTAAGAAAAAATGAAGACTGAAATCACCAAATCGTGATATTCCAGGATTCCCTGGAATATATAAATTCGATCAAATTCGAAATAGGCTCATATAAATGTTGATTTTAGTTTTATCAAATATGAACAAATGAACGAATTTGCTTCTTAGGTTCGAAAAGAAAATAATTTAAAAAATAAATATTAGTTTTTGTGACACGAAATTTGATTTCTTTTCTCCGAAACTAGTCTACTGAGAATGATGGCAGTTTTACTCTCGCTGTTGGTAAGGAATGATTTGTGTTATTATGATGAAAAATAGGCATGCCCGATTTTACGAGTAAAACACTGTGTAGCAGATTTACTTTGAAGAATTTTAGTATATTTTTTTATTAAAATTTCATATACTTAACAGACTTAATCAACTTGATCCGAACTAAAAAAAATCTAAAAAGATCGACTTTTTACCGACTACTTCCTATGGAATCTACTTATTACGTACTTCTAGAAGTTTAATGAAAATTAAAAAACTAATATCGTTACACATATTTTTTAGATATAAATATGATTTATAGGCCTTAGAATTGGCAATAACATTTATTTTTAGCCTTGCTGCGCTCGTCAGGTTAGTCAGTCGATTAGTCAGGATAATATACGGGAACAGCTACTCGATCGCATCCATATAGAAATACCCATATATATGTTTTTCGACAACGATGCTCGATCGCGATCGACCCGTTCATATTACAACTTATCTTTACAAACATATGTCCCCTGTCATAATACAACTTATCATTACAAACATATGTACTTCGTCGTCAACCCATTACTGTCCCTCTGCTGGGCACGGGTCTTCTCTCGAAATGAGAGAGCTTAGGCCATAGTCCACCGCGCTGACCAAGTGCGAATTGGTGGGTATTTGATATGTACTTATTGATAACTAAATTCGAAACTACAGTCATCATCTTCGGTAGTATAGTGGTCAGTATCCCCGCCTGTCACGCGGGAGACCGGGGTTCGATTCCCCGCCGGAGAGATTTTTTTGTACTTTATAAATTACTATGTACTTAACGTACGTACGTTAGTTAAAGCTACGAAGTTCATACTGTTATATTAATTTTAAAAGAAAATACTTATAAAAATAAAAAAATGCATTTATTTTCTACAAATATATGTACAATTTTTCGCGCTTTCGATGTTGCGTCTGCCTCATATAATTTGAGAAACGCTGACTCTACAGACTAATTAATGCGTACATCTTTATCAATATCAAAACAACAAAATCAATCATACATTTAAGATTTGTATATCCATTTGAGAAAATTCGCAGTTATTAAAAAATTATGTAAGCTCGTAAAAAGATCTTCTTGCCAAGTGCAAGTCAGGCTCGTGCACGAAGAAATCTGTAGAAAACTGCAAAATATTAAAGTTTGTTGTATGGTGGCCCCCTTAAATATATCACACTAATCATAATAATATTATAGAAGCGAAAGTATGTTTGTTACCTCTTCACGTCTAAACGGCTGTAGCGATCTTCATAAAATTTTGTAGGGAGTAAACTGACACTCTGGATTTAACATATAGGCTATCTTGGCTAGGACAAATATCTTACTCCCACGGGACGATCGATTAGGTTATCGATAGGACATTAGGTTAGGTACAGAAACACATCATTTGTGAAAACATCAATTGTATACATATTATGGTTCATGAGATACAGCCTCGTGACATATAGACGGCAAAGTCTTTGTAATAAGGCTCCGTTTCTACCCTTCGGGTACGGAAGTCTGCGATTTGCAATGTTTGTCGTTCTTTCGATGTGACATTTTTTATGTTTATGACTTAAAACGTAAAAGTGCAACGTACATTGCGACTGTTTTTATGTAAGCTAATAAACTCGTACTCATCGTACTGATGATATACAATAGGTCCCTTTTTTTGGTCTCGAGGGGGAAACCTTCAAAAGGTACCCAACGGTGTGGGAGCGACGCAGGGTTATGTGGGATTTTTACCGCACTAAAACTCCCCCCGGTGGCCGTCCTCGGCGCTACAAAGAGTTCCCCGGGATCTCCAAAGGAACGCAACTGGAATCGGGCTTCTCCCAGATAGGCGTTTGGGCCCACCGCTCCATCTATGCTTTATGACCTTACACGACCACAAATTCCGCCGTCTTTCCCGAGATCATCTGGCTGGACGGTTCATGCTCCCACTTTAGCCGCCCGCAACTCCGGAAGCCCCTTTTAGTCGCCTCTTACGACAGGGAGGGGATACGGTAGCCCTATTCTGATCCCAGAACTACAGGGACGTGTCAATTTTTACTACTTTGTTCTGCTATATAAACAAAATATTTTTATGAACTTAAGAGTTACTGCCCTCGACCCATTACTGTGCACGGGCTGTGCCCAATACTGGGCACGGGTTTTCTCTCAGAATTACAAAGTTTATATAGTCAATCGCGATCAGTAACTTGAGAGTAATTAGGTCGTATACATTTTTTTTACTAAACCGCATTCGAGTTTTAAGAAACTAAAGAATATCAAGTTCATTATGGTTTTCTAAAAACCAACTCTACATTTATAAATTTGACAAAATCAAAAAAAGCTATGTTTATTTGAAGTGTGATGTCGTAAAATGTTATGCTATCAACCGTCTAATATTAACAGTTCTTGCGTAGAGCCTTAAAATAAACGATAGAGCGAGTCTCGGGTTACGCAGAGCTCTCTCGGTAATTTTGTGGGCCTGTTACATCTTTTATCATATTTTATGGTTTATATCCAATATGAATGAATAAAATTTCATGCTTTCCGAACGGTATCAACATACCTACATTCGAATTTAATTATATCTTTTTATTTCATTTGAATATCTTTTCTTAACTTTATACAGCTCAAAGACTAATTTAAGTCTAAGAAAAAATATTAACTTACCCTATTGTGTGTAATATTAACATTGAAAATACTTTGTTGCTAAAAGTTCTATGTTACTTTTACTTTGTACCTTAAAACATGTACCTACCTACATTTAATGTAAGAATCAAAAGAGTTTTTTTATATTTTTTCTGTTTTGTACTTGTCCAATTTGTTTTTAGATATTATGACAAGTCGGCGCGTAATAATTTATATCTCCGGGAAACATAAATCAGCTTTGCATAGGATTTAACTTATTTAGTTCTTGATAAAATTACGGTTCAAATGTATGTTTCAAACATTTAATTTAAAAGTAAATACATGAAAGAAAGAAAGATCTTTATTTAGTCAATTTTTGGGTTACAATAATTTTGATTACTTATGATGTTTAAAAAAACGGGTGCCAAAAATTGAATATGCCGGTTAAGCGTTCTAAATGTATGGCGGTAAAGTCGTATTTATCATGTATCTAAGATTATCACTGATATCCATTGCTGATGGCAGGCAGTTATCATACGACTTTACTTAATTAATGTATTTTTCATTTGCCAGTGTTTGTTTTTATACTATTTTGTTATTAGCTTTTTTATTAGCTTTTTATTAGCTTCACCTGTATGTTTGTAACCGACTTCTTTGGGCGCGATTTTGACCCACTTTAAACGGCCAGATTTCGTTCAAACTTTGTAGATTTATTGAGGACCGATGACAATACACTAATTTGATAAAATTATCCCATTTTTTAATTTGACTAAAAATTAGAAAATAAATAATAGTTTAAAAAAAACTAAAAAACACGCTTTTTATAGAAAACCGAACTAAAAAATAGAAAATAAATTTAAATGAATTTAAATTAAGAAAATAGTGTTAAAAATTTCAATGAATATAAATTAATAATAGTGTGAATAAAAAAAAAATATTAAAAAAAAAAGCGTGGGGTCCTTTTTAAGATATTATCGAAATGATAATCACTCTACTCATATCTGTCAATAAAATATCTATAACCATTGACACCATGCACCCCACGCTTTTTTTAAAATATTTTTTTTTTATTCACACTATTATTAATTTATATTCATTGAAATTTTTAACACTATTTTCTTAATTTAAATTCATTTAAATTTATTTTCTATTTTTTAGTTCGGTTTTCTATAAAAAGCGTATTTTTTAGTTTTTTTAAACTATTATTTATTACGATATGATTATAATCACTAGTTACCCGTCGCAACGGTCGAAGTTCGACCGTAATTCAACTCTTAAACTTGATATTGATCTAAGTAGAACGAATTTGTACGCCACAATGAGGCAAATGTGAGGTCCATTAACACCGTATTAATCATCATCTAATTGTTAACCACATTGCAACAAATAAATATATTATTATTATTATTATTATTATTTATCTTATTTTGAAAATTGAGTTGGATAATAGGCTCAAATACGCGGGCTTTTTGCCAAACGTTAATTGAGAGAAAAATGAAGAAGTAACAATTCTGCATGTATTTAAGATGACTGCTTTTTGGATAGTAAGTTACAACCGCCCAATACCAGGGGCGGTTGTAACAATTGTATACAACGATTATGTGTAGGTAGACCCTATCTATACATACATTAATCAAAGTATCAACTACGCTCAAGAGTAACACATGTGTCTATGATCGTCTACTTAGATCGTTAGAACCTAAGTGATATTAATTAAAGATATCGCCCGTGGATAAAAGTGCTGCCTGTACTATTCATCCATCAGTCTTTCAATACAGTAACACAATGAGTATTGATGTTACACAAGAGCTATTTCAAGAGCACGCCCGTCTCATAGATTTTGCTCCTTAGCCGCCTCTTACGATATACTGGAAGAGAGTGAGTGGTGATATTCAAAGCCCACAAGGCATTACTTAACCTTAATACCTTTTTTTTTATTGTTCTCGAGGGGGAAACGGTACCCGATGCCCTGGGAGTGACTCAGGTTTATGTGGAATTTTTACCGCACCAAAACCCCCCCGGTTTCCGTCCTCGGCGCTAAAAAGGAGGACTCCGGGATCTCGAAACTACTTCAACAGGAATCCACTAAGCGCGTTGCCCACCCTCCACCCGCCGCTCCGTCTAGTCTTTGCGACGGTATGCGACCACACATACCGCCGTCCTTCCCGGGATCGCCTGAACGAACGGTTCGAGCTCCCACTCTAGCCGCCTGCAACCCCGGAAGCCAATTTTAGTCGCCTCTTACGACAGGCAGGGGATGCCGTAGCCCTATTCTGATACCGGAACTACAGGGGCGACCGTTGGGGCTATCTCATGCTTACCATCAAGTGTATCTACTGTATCCTCATTTGCCAGTTACTAGAGATAATGTCGCAAGAGCTGCACCATCTAAGGATACGTAGTCTTAGAACCATGACCACTCTTCAAGATCGATCAACTGAAGAGAGACAATGTTCCCCATTGCCAATATCTAGTATGCTCGCTACCCAAAGTTAACTGATGAATTATTTATTAATTTTAATATGACAAAGTACTAAATAATTAAAATGAAATTAAATTTTATAATTATATGCTGGCAACATTACCGAGGTATGTGCCAGCTTTCTGATGATTCGTTGACTCTATCAAACGTTTGGACAGATGCTTAAAAAATAATTTTGCATTTAATCCCCACGATCCCATAGTTTCCACGCCAAATGCCAGAAATAGGTAATCTTTGATTATATCTCCGTATTTCTGACACTTGCGGATTTCAGCATCGGTGGCAACGACACCGACCGCCCTGAAAGATATATTAATATGAGAAGGTGTCAGTGTGTCAACACAAGTACCTATTACCTATTTCTAGCGTGAAGCATTTCTTGCGTTTCGATAGAAGGGTGTGGTTGCCGGCACACTTTCACATGAGGCGACCATCATAGTCCTCGGGAGTAGCAACGCATCTGTGATTGACTTCAGATGGAACCCATGTTCTGTATGAAGTTGATTACAGAGGTCCATGGGCGGCAGTGAGCACTTACCATCATGTGGACTGCATGACCGTTTGCTACTTCAGTCAAATAAAAAAAAAAAAAAAAGTAGCGTCCCACACTAGACACCTTAAAGTTAACTGTTTTTTTTTCTTTTATCTAATAATTTCTAGAATCGCCTAATAGTAGCGGGTATGAGTGCTACGCGCTGCGATGCAGTGTGTCCGCTGCTGTGGCCTGTCTCCCTCGTGGTTTCCCTGGCTCTCTACCAGCCGCAATTGGAGATACCTCTGCTATACCTGGCCACTGTTGGGGCTATCTTGGCACATGTACATTATGGTGTTTGCGTGGTAAGTTAAATAAATATTAGTGAGGTGTTGTGATAAGATTTTACATATTCAATAATAATAATGTTAGTTCGTCGTCAACCCATCATTGTCCCACTGCTGTGCGCAAGTCTTTTCTCAGAATGAGAGAGTTATAGGCCATAGTCCACCGCGCTGGCCAAGTGCGAATTGGTGGACTGTTAGTTATTACTTATAAACTAAGTATGTTAGTAGGTATTACAGGTTACACATCCATCATAAACGCACAATAAATGCAAAATTATGTCAAAGTTACTTACGTCAAAATATCAGTTAGGTAGGTACGTTATGTATTCGCATTCGAAACGGCAAAAAATATGCAAATGTTATTATTTAATATTCGCGAAAGCGAATGCGAATGCGAATATTATTTACCGACATTCGCGAAAGTGTTGTTTTTTTTTTCAATTCTTGGTGTAGGGTGCCGAAGGATATAAATTTTGGTGACCTTTTTTTGGTTGACAAACTGCAGATCGAATTAAATTTGTATAGATTTGGCGACCTTTTTTGAATTCAAAGAACTGCAATTCAAACATTCGCATAATTTTTGCGAATTCGAATATCTAAAGTCATGCAAATATTCGCGAATGTGGTTGCGAATATTCGTTACAACATTAATGTATAGGTACATATAAACATTAATTGATTTTGCTACTAAATAAATACTCGTAGATACCAATCATCCGATGCACTGATTACACGTATAAAATTAAATATAAATTAGTAAAATATCTCATCCATATCGGTTCACGTGTTTAGAAGCTACGAGTCCATAAAACAGAAAGACATAGACAGTCAAACTTATAACACCATTTTTTTGCGATGGAGGTTAAAAATGGATTTTAATCAAAATCAACTAAACCTAAATTAGAGGAGGTTCAATGCCTATGGTGCTAGATAGTACTAAACTACACCTAATTTTTTTTTCCCCCCCGGTGGCCGTCCTCGGCGCTGAAAAGGAGGACTCCGGGATCTCGAAACGACTTCTACCGGAATCCTCCGAGCGCGTTGCCCCATCGGGCTCCTCCCAGATGGGCGGCTGGGCCCACCGCTCCGTCTAGTCTTTACGACGGTATGCGACCACACATACCGCCGTCCTTCCCGGGATTGCCTGACCGAACGGTTCGAGCTCCCACTCTAGCCGTCTGCAACCCCGGAAGCCCCTTTTAGTCGCCTCTTACGACAAGCAGGGGATGCCGTAGCCCTATTCTGATCCCGGAACTACAGGGCGTACTAAACTACACCTACCTACTCTTTGTCTATTAGTACCTAGTCAACATGATCGTGATATTCTTATCCCATATTATTATAGGATTATAATCATTATGCGAATTTCAGTGACTTTCATGGTGTTGTAGTAAGACACCATTTATAGAACTATGCTAAAATACCTCATAAAAAATTCATCATTTGCAACACTAATGTAATTACTTGATTTCTCCCAATTAATACACTTCATTTATTTATCATATCAAAGGACATGCAGTTATAGGTTTTTTATCTAATAAAAATAGCAAACGAGCACGCAGTTCATCTGATGATAAGTGGTCACTGTCGCCCATAGACATTTGTAACCAACTTCATACAGAATATGGGTTCTATCTGAAGTCAATCACAGATGCGTTGCTACTCCCGAGGATAAGAGAAACGCAAGAAATGCTTCACGCTAGATATAAGTGTGGCGGTGGTACCTTCTCGGTCGAACTAGGCTAGCTACCATCTGGTAGGTAAGATACTGATACTTTTTTTTTAATTTTATATTTTTTTTCAGGTTCGACAAATGTGTGATCACTTCAGAGTAAAATGTTTTACTGTGCCGAAATCAAAACAGAAATAAATACGAATTATTTTTTGCGTATTTAGTAAAACAAAGAAAGGAAATCATGACATAGTATCTAAATAATGAAAATGTTTTTTTTTTTATTTGTTTTAATTACATTTTCAATTCATATGAAAAGTAGTTTTATTATAAGACCCATTAAGAAGGATGAGGGAACAACCTGCTTCCTGAAGTATCCCATTAAAAATAACATCAGGTAAGTGCAGAGCAAAAATGTGACACCGAGACACAATCTAATTCACGAAATAATACGTAATTCAATACAGAATAGCAAAAAAATGAGCAATCCGACGTATGATGCGAAAAGCTGTGCCACCTCCCGAGTGGGAGTGAGCGAGACGACTATACCCGTGCGGTTGGTTACACAACTCCGTCTTTAAATTATACGTTCTCATAGCCTTGTAGCGCTTTGGGCGTTTTAAGAAAGAGCAGAAATACCAGGATTTATTACGAAATAAGTTACCTTATGTCCTTTGAATAGAGTTCGTTTTGTATCATGAATGATATAGAGTTAGGATGTTGTAGTACCGATTGGAAATTCAGTAATGGGGGGTGCTCGACATGGACACCACAGTCGGGGTTTAGAATTTCAGTACAGCTTCGGATAGCTACGAAGCGCTGCTTTGTTAGTAGTCCAATTGTTTACCGAGCCGATTTTTTTTTAATTCCCTCCGCGTTTATCATCGAATTAAAACCGGATTCCTGACAAAACGAATCAAAGAATCGTAAGCACAATAAACGAATTTAATCCCTAAAAAAATAGAAAAGTGGACAGTGACTTAGTGTTTTGTGTCTGTGGTCGGTAAATAAATAAATCGGTGAAATGGTCGCAGATTAAATAATAATTTTCTAGGTAAGTGAGGTGTTTGAAAATTAACCGGTTTTTGAAACTGTGGTGTGGAAGACTTTACTGGCATGTTGAGATTTGTTCTCGTAGTTAAAAGCATGCAAGGAACATGATTTTGGAGAATAATATAAATGAAAGATAAAGGCAGTAATGCAGACGATAAGACTGGAGGTAATAATTAATATTTAAATTTTTGACATTTTACGGATATATACTAATTGGACATAATTTTCATTATAACAGTAACATTGCTAACAGGTGCTTATAGGAAAGGTCGTCGATCATCAATTTTCAGGTTTTTTATGTTTGTTTTCTTTGATTTTGGCTATTAATTAATTTTATTATTTATAAATTTTGCGTTGGTTATAATAATGGGAAAACGTTAAAATATTACGTTCTGAGAATGTAATATTATAAAACGCGTTTTTGTTAATTGATTTACATCAATTAATAAAATATAGTGATCGTAACAGTTACCGATTATTAACTAAAAATACAAACTCGATAACGGAAAAAATATTGCGCGATACAAAATAAATTAAACAGGTATTATAAAAAATGTCAAATGTAAAGAAACGTTCTATTCCGTTAATAACAATAGAAATGTTTTTATTATATACTTACAGTTTTTTTTTTAATTTATATCAATATTATTTTTAGGCTACATTTACCTAATTAAGATAGGTTCTTACATAATTTATTATTATGTACCTATGTCAATGCCGCAAATGTTTAATTGTCTTTGAATCATTAATTAGCAATTTTGTTCGCAGGGAAAATTTGTAAATTTGACTCTCTAAAACAGAGTTCCACGTTGTGCGATTATCACGTACTGTAGAGAACAATTAAATTAAATCTTACAATATAGTCCATTTTTCCATCTATTAGCCTCTTGAGACCCACTGCTGGGCCTCTTCTAATGGAGGAAGGGTTCCTAATAGTCAACGCACCTCGCACGTATCTTGGTCACCGCAGTGATGCATCCATCCACCAGCCCTTTGAGATTCAATTCTGGACTTAGGCTTCCCCTAACGGGGAGAGGGGTTGCCAGTGGTCGCGGCGGCTTGTATGCGTGTTGGAGACTGCAGAAGGTGTTAATGTTACACAAGAAGACGCTGCCCATTCCCTGGGTTTTGTCCCTTAGTTTTCCTATGACAGTTACGGGAAGAGGCGAAATAGTGCTATTTAATGCCACACCACAATAGGTCACACAATTAATACAGTAGCTATTAATTATTTTTAATATATTATTAATGGTACATAATTAAACGAATTTATTATGTAGCATTAACGTAATAACCTAATTTGATTCCATTTAGCTTGTTATGTTAAAAACAGTTATTTCAAACGCGTTATTTTATTTGGTTACATATTGTACGAAATAATAAGAAAAAATACATCTCTCAACATCTCTTCAATCAACATCATCCCTTAACATACTTTTTACAATTTCTAGATTAATTTCTAGATGTATATGTTTGTCTATTATAAATTTGTGTGTTTACCGAACGCAGGACACACTTAAATGTAAGCACTATTTTAAATTAAAAACAATAAATCCTTAATTGTTAATAAGTATAAAATTTTAAATGCTTCGCACTCATTCAGTAGGTACTTAAAAAAAGCTAGACATATAAAAAAATATTGCTTTATTATGGACTAGCAGAACCAACGCGACTTCGTTCGCGCAGACTGTAATTTAATCTATCTAACCATTATACATTTGAGCACCACTTTGGACATGTCCCTCCCCCCATCTGTAATGGGGGTTTGGTCAATAGTCATAGTCAGCAGTGGGTTGATGCTATTCCGATAGTAGTCCTAAAAAAAATACGTCGACTGCTTTGCGTAAGGGTATGAAATGAAATGAAATGAAATGTCTTTATTTTGTATAGGCCTGCGGGGGCACTTACAAATTGACAGTTACATTTTTTTTCTTACACTACCACCGGATCGGAATACGACCTCAACTGAGAAGATCCGGCAAGAAACTCAGCGGGTTTGTCTTTTTTTCTTATTTATATTCATTTTTTTAATATTATTACAATCATGTTTTTTTTTACATGGTAATGAAAGTTAGCTCCAGTATCTTGCCTTACAGTTCAGTAAAAGAGAGCCCTGTTTGGCAAGATACGCTACACTTTGACATTTATTAAATATACTATAGTAATGCATATTATTGCTCAGTCCCAAGCTGTTTTGTCTTCTATGTAATCAGAAATCACAGGTACACTGATCATTTTGTATTTTCAAATCACGGTAAGAGTTTTAAACTTCATTCTCGGCTTTAAACCACCAAAAAATACAACATGTGGATTCAAATGTATTAACCATGCCAATTTCAATAAAATAGTGCATTTAAATCACAGAGGTGCATTAAGCGCAATAATTATTGCACCTAATTAACGAAAATGTATTGAACAGTGACAAACAGTGAATGTACCGCCTTTATCATACCTAACTACTCTAACGCAATTAAAAATAAAATAGCTTATAAAAGGTTCCGTAGCTTTCCTGGTTGGTAATTGGATGGAATATTATAAAATTTAGCATACTTCTATCTATTATATCTCTATCTATTATAAAATTTAGCACACTTTTTATTTTATTGTTAAACGTACAATTCACAATAACTTAAATAAATTCCTTACCTAATTAAAAAACGAAACACATTATTCCTTTTTTTTTAAATTAAAAGGCATGTTACATTTACCTGCTTAAATTGATTTTAGAAATTTCGCTCGCTTATTTGCAACCGATAAACCCTTTTGTAACGTTTCATTAAAAGATCATTAAGTAGTATGAGCGCAGGCAACCCGTTGGTTAGATTAGGTGGTAACTGTCAAACAAGGGATTGGTGGCTTAATGGCTACAACTCGCCCTCTAAATCGGTAGATCCAGGGTGTAAATCTCCTCTGATCCTTTGAAGATATGGGGGTAAAACCAATTATTGTCCCACTGCTGGGCATGGGTCTTCCTTCAGAATTAGACAGTTTTAAGCCATAGTCCACCGCGCTTTCTAAGTACGAATTGGTGGACTTCACATACCTCTGAAAACTTTTTTTAAAGAACTCTTCCTTTCCTTCTCCGAAAAGCAGTGATAATTATTTTCTAATACGCACATAAATCAGTGGTGCCTGGGTTTGAACCTCGGACCTCCCTAATGAGAGGGCAAGTTTCAACCATTAGGCTATCACTGCTTCAAAGTGAAATAAAAAAAAAAGTGAGAAAATCTATACGCCTTAAAGTGTCTTAAAATAATATCAATGGTGTGTGAATTTTACCAATTCGGACTTGGCCACAGTACGGTGGACTATACACCTCTTTTACGCTGATACTAACGGATTAGCGACACAAATAAGGGAGTTGGCTGGGTAACCGCTAATGGCTGAATTTCGTGAGCTTCCGTGCGTAACGGCGCCACGCCGACGGTTTTCCTTGTTGTCTTTTGGCAGCGGCTGTTATTCCTTGCCGATAGTTTTATGGAGGTTGCCAGTAGCTCGACTCCAACAGTCTTCATTTCAACAGCGTAACCTTCTTGGAAGCGATTTTATCTCACGGTGGCATATAAAAATAAAAGCAAATTTTAACCACACAGTGATCATTTGGGTCACCTAATTATTGGTGGTGAGCTAACGACACTTATAACAACAATGATTTTAAGTGCATTTGGGGAACGCTTGGAGAGCTGCTGGGACTATTAATATTTCAAAGAGTATTCTTTATTTTATCAATGTTCTTATTTGCGGACGTGATATCCCTCGTAGTATATCATATGAGTGTAGCCTTATATTTTAATGAAACTAAAATAAAAAGGCTTGTGCCGTGTGAAATCGGTCTTAAATAGTACCATTGCCTTCTTTTGAATGTCGTAGGCGACAAAGGGTCCCTGTAGTTCCGGGATCAGAATAGGGCTCTGGTATCCTCCGCCTGTCGTAAGAGGCGACTAAAAGGGGCTTCTGGTGTTGCGGGCGACTAGAGTGGGAGCTCGAACCGACCAGACAGGAGAACCCGGGAAGGACGGCGGTATGTATGGTCGCATATCGTGAAGACTACAGAGCGGTGAGCCCAGCCGCCCATCTGGGAGGAGCCCGATGGGGCAACACGTTCAGAGGATTCCGGTTGCGTTTCTTTGGAGATCCCAGGGTCCTCTCAGGGGGGGGGGGGGGTTAGTGCGTTAAAAATCCCACATAACTCCCACATCGTCGTTGGGCCCTCGAGAACAAAAAAAGGCGACTAAGGGAGATAATCTAGGGAAGCAGCAGCGTCTTCCTGTGTGACATCAACATATACTGCGGTTACCGGCATGCACGACAGACGCGGTTATTGGCAAATTTTGGTATTTGGGTGGGCATAGTCCCGCATTAGGAGCGGCTTGTGCCTAGCAGACCCCAAAAGCTGATGAATGGACTAAAATAAAAGTGCTACATGATGTGTCGGTCGATGCAATCACTGTAGATATTGAATCACCAGAGATAATTGAAATTAAATTTTAACTGATTATCACTACTATAAAAATACATCTATTCATATAGTATTTTTTATAATAGTGATAATCCTTTTTTAGCAGATATAATACGGAAATGAGTGTGAGTTGCTGCACACGCAAGAGTTGTTTTATAGTTCCAAACGATACTCGTTTACATTTGTTTAAAAATGTCTTCGTATTTTGGAAACCGCGTCGTACTAGTTCAACGTAAACTAAAACATTCACTGGGAACTTACTAAACACTGTAATTTCATTTTAATTATAACGGATAATTTTTAAATTGTACAACTGGTGCCAACCCATTATTGTCCCACTCCTGGGCACGGGTCGTCTCTCAGAATGAGAGAGTTTTAGGCCATAGTTCACCGCGCTGGCCAAGTGTGAATTGGTGGACTTCACATACGTCCGAGAACTTATTTTTCAAAGATCTCTCGGGTGCGCAGGTTTCCTCTCGGTGTTTTCCTTCATTGAAAAGCAGTGATAATTAATTTCTAATACGCACATAATTTGGAAAAATCAGTGCTGCGTGCGGGTTTGAACCTCGGCCCTCCCGATCGAGAGGGCAAATTTCAACCATTAGGCTATCACTGCTCAATTGTACAACTACTAAATGAATTCCTTCGAAGCAGATTTTGGCTATTTAACATATAAGGGGGCCATCTTAAGACTTAGCATCGGCAAGTTATTAGTGACTGGCTTTAAAAAGGACCCTTGTTTATATGAACGGAATTGACCACTGTTAATTATACTCATTTGTTGCTTTTATCACTACATAGTATAAAACAAAGTCGCTTCTCGCTGCCTGTCCCTATATCTGCTTAGATCTTTAAAACTACGCTACGGATTTTAATGCAGTATTATTTTAATAGATAGCGTGATACACGACGCTTTGATGTGTAATAAATGCATAATACAGCGGAGAAAGACTGATAATTTTAGATTTTTGAAATTAAGGCTGAACGAAATTCACCGGGTGAACTAGTCTTCTATAAAGTTTGATTTCAGAGGCTGCTTCACTTAAACCGTACACCGCTTAACAGCAATTTTAAATGCCGTGTTAGATTCTAAATGTCAAAAATAGTGTCCGACCGAAGCTTGGACGATGGCCGTAAAATCCACCTTCGGCAAGATCTTGGGTTTTGTCCAGGCTGGGTCGAAGTTTTGCCGAAGACGAAGGTTTCTAGCCAGCATCAAAATTGAACAAGCTGAAACGAATGTACTACACCGCGCTTGAAATGGTTATGGTACACACTCTGGTTTGTGCTTGTTTCATACAAGTTTCGTTCGAAATTTCCGTATTTCAAATGTTATATTTTTTTAAAGTTGCAGAGTAATTGTAATCAGCTCTAGGGCTTGATTTTTCATGATTTTTGGACCTTTGGCTTTGGCCTTGGCTAAAAATCGATCTTCGGTCGGACAATAGACGAAAAGGAGAGAACTTACAGTCTATATCTTTACGATTGCTAAAGCGCATTCCAATCGGACCGCAAAGGGCTGATAAGAGATAGAAGAGAGTAGAAGAGAGATGAATTGCCATAAAATAGTATAGCATATTAAATCTTTGCGATTGTAGATTCTTCTTTTATCCACCTCACACTTTCTTTAATAATGTTATTAGTTAATGTCGATAACCAAAACGAAGATCTGCCTGAGTCCCCGGCACGCGGGTTCCGCGAATTTCTTATAGTTTTATGCTCCCGTCAGAGTTACTTAGCTTAGTGGAGCGTGACACCAGTACTAGTGACGTAAAGTTATCGATAATACTTTATTACAAGTTACTAAGAAACTTAATGCTTCTCAGTAACGTTGACTTATTTTTCGTAATCTTCCCAAAAACTCTTTCAGATGATAACCATAAAGGTTCTAAAAAATATTCCGCCATCTGAGGGCATCTGCCATATTGGATTTGAAAAAACGCCACTAAAGAAACCAAGGAACTGAATGCAAAATTTATTTAAATATTTTTTTAAAATACATACCGTACGTACCAATGTAAAATTGATAAAATTTGTATAAGTACTTTACTACTGTACGCTTGACTAGAAATGAGAAAATATACCTTTTTTATAAGATTGTGGTAGTAAATGAGCATGCAGGCCACTTGACCTTTGAAGGCGGCAGAACCAGTGTAGTTCGCCCAGGAAAGTACCACCGCCACACCTATTTCTAGCGTGAAGCATTTCTTCCGTTTCGATGGAAGGGTGTGGTTGCCGGCATACTTTCACACGAGGCGACCATCATAGTTCTCGGGAGTAGCAACGCATGTTGATTGACTTCAGATGGAACCCATGTTCTGTATGAAGTACAGATGTCCATGGGTGGCAGTGACCATTTACCATCAGGTGACTGCATGCTCGTTTGCTACTTCAGTCAGAGAAAAAAAAAAGATAATAATGTACTATTTAAAATTTGATATAGACCATAAACAAAATTATGACGGGTGTTATTATGGTCGGTGAAGGCACTAGGTTTTATTAAACAAAACGTAAATCCTTATATCAGTGTTAACTCGCTATACATCCACATAAATTTCGCAAAAAATGCGTTATTTCATATAAGAATCAATGAATAGTTAATTAAAATTAATAATGTATTCTCTAAGCTACAGTCGATTAAGCAGATGGCCTACTTTTATTACCACTAAAATCCATACTTGCATACTAATATTATAAATGTGAAAATGTCTTTGTTTGTTCCTCTTTCACGTCGCCACATAGCTATTACATGATATTTATATGCTGGGAGATAGGAGGACGGAGAGTGACGTAGGCTACTTTTTACCGCGCTCTCTCATTCCCATGAAAATATCGATGTTTTATTAGTTGATACATATTTAGTAGTTCCAGACGTTGTTAATAGATGGCGTTAGTAAAATTAATTTGTAAGTTCCGAATCACGCTATCAAATGCTAATGTTAATTTCCTTCGACCGTGCCGGCGAAGCCGCGGGTAAGAGCTAGTTCCTCGATAACTACCTAGACGCAGATCTTTAATGACCTATGCGTTGCCCCCACAATTCACCTCATTTTTCTTCTATAGAATATCACCAAAATAAACTTATTAATAATATGATTATACTATATTTGCTATAATATAATATATTTTATACCAATCATTGAACCCGGAACTCGAGCTACATGTTAATTGGTTTATTGTCTAGATTTTAATCATTCGAATTATCGAATTAAGATAATTATATATTCATATATGTTAAAAATGTAAATTGAATTAAAATAATACTAGCAACACACTCGTAAAATTTTATGATATTTAATATTAATATTAAACATACAACTTAATTAAACTTATGTCTAAAATTATGTTAGCAAAATTTATTATTTAATTACTAATTGAAATCAGTCTACTAAATTGGTACTACGTGTACAATAAATAGTAAAATCGTAAGTTTTTTAGTCTTGAAGCTACCGCTATACCTATTTCGACCTTATTTATTAACGACTCGCGTGGCGGAGCGGCTACCATACCGGTCTGACCCGCAATGGGTCCCGGGTTCGATACCCGACCAGATGGAGCTGAATGATGAGTTCAGATTCATGTTCTGGGTCTGGGTATTTGTGTATTCGTCTTGTGTGTATCCATGGTACAGGAAAAAATCCTAGTGTGGGGCTATGTGTGTAGAAAGCGTATGTGTGTTTTTTATGTTCTCGTTTGAAGAGTGTTGTAAGTCGTAAGATAGACGTAGGTTTTCCGAGGCGTTCCGCAGTCCGCAGAGATAACTATGTATTTGTACCCAATACAGGTGTGATGGGCTACAGATGCCCCTACTTACCTGTGTTGGGCAAATCTTATCTGAGAAGATAAGATTAGGCCAACACAGCGGTGGTGGCCATTTACCGTCAGGGGTTTATTTATTTCTACTATAATATATGAAAAACTTAATACAGTCGTCCCAAAGTTGACTAATCTTTATTTGAACAAGTATTATTATTATACTTACTTACCACATAAATTTCTTTGCCTTTACCTGAAAGCTTTTTAACCTCAAATCTGCCGTATTCAAAATTAGACGACGTATAACGATGACGAATTCAAATAACAAGAAAATAAAAATTAATTTAAAATAATAATAATTACAGTTTTATTTATAATTAATAGATGTGTATAATTTATTGTAGGTTGCGGTTTCCGCGGTCATAGTATTGAATTTAATCTTAGATTTCTTTCTTATATTACTAGTTGATCCCCGCGAATTCATGCGCATTAAAATGTGTTATAATATTAAATTGTAAAGATTTATGAACTTTAATTTGAGTGAATGAATTTTAATTATTAAAGATTAAAATTTATATCAAGGTACGAACTATACATTGGTTACCAATCCTTTAAATTAAAACGAGTAGGTACTTTTGGTTTGGTGCGATTTTAAACACAGACAAATCCTCTGAACGTGTATTTGCAAACAGACACGTTTTTTTTTATGTTTATTTATTTTTATTTTTTTATAATTCAACCTGGCGATAAGGCAGACGGGCTACCTGATGGAAAGTATTCACCGTCGCCTATGGACATTTGCTTCACCAGAGGAGTTGCCAATACATTGCTGGCTTTGAAGGAGAGCTCTTTTCGCACCTTTTTTGAAGAGCCCCTTTTTGTAATTCATAAATTGTACCTATTATTCTGATTAATTCATGACTTATTAGTAATGAATTGCGATTTAACCTGTACCAATTCGTCATACTCTTTTCAAACGTTTAGCATTCTGACTTCAATATTTTTAGGCTAGATCTCCATTATATCCTGAAAGTATTGGTTTCAGATTTATACATTTATCAAAAAAAAATAAGACTTGAGTATATTTCTAGTGTTGTACTCATAAGTACGAGGATAAGATTAGGTATATTTAAATTTAAAGATAATGTCATTCTGTTTAAAAATATAATCGTATAGATATATTTTAAACATTATTATAAATGAAACTGATATTATATCCGAAATTAAAATAACTGTATGACTTAGAGTCTTTAAAACTACGCTACCGATTTTGATACAGCTTTTTTTAATAGATAGAGTCATTCAAGAGGAAAGTTTTTTATGTATAACACCTGTATAATATGGTAGAGAAACACTGATAATTTTTGTCTTTTAGGCGGAACGAAGTTTGCCAGGTCAACTAGTTATAAATAAATAATAATTGTCTGAATTATAGAACGTATCGGCTAGACAGTGTGCCTACTGCGAATACGCCAGGTTGTAGACAGAGTGCCTGCTACGATAATTACGAGCTAGTCTGTTTAGTCGTATGCTCATAGTTAACAAGTGTACAAACGAAATCGATCTCCGACATCGAATCTGACAGACCTAGATCGTCTAGTTAAGACTTGTTAAGTAGACATCTTCACACGATCGGATTTCTACAGTGAACTAATTAGAATGATCGGACGATATTGTTTCTATCTAGCTGGGCCCTTCGTCACAAGGTTTTAAAAAGAAAGGTGGCAATACATTTATTGTAATAACATCTTATAAAATAGATTAAAAAAAAAACTTAAAACGCTTTCTACACTCATAGCCCCACAGTAGATTTTCTCCTGTGTCGTGGATACCATGGACACACACAAAGACGAATGCACAAACACCCAGAACAAGAATCTAAACTCATCATTTAGATACCTGTCTGGCCGGGAATCGATCTAAATTATCTATTTCTAATTAAAGTATCTGCAATTCGATATTTCCGAATTGAATATTAAACGATAGTGATTACAAATATAGGTACTAATAATACTTTATTTATAAAACAATTTAAAGGTAACAGTAGTGATCGTTTGATATGATTACTCGTACAAACCCAAAGATAGATCAATGTTTTTATAATTAATATTATAATTAAAGTAAAAAACAGTTTCGATAAGATTTCCATTCTAAATATTTCTAAAATGACCCTAAATAATCGATAAAGAAACCACCGACATGTCCCATCACTAGCGCTCGTGTCCACAGACGCACTTCATTAATAAAAGTTAAATAAGGTTGTGTTGTGGAAGTCATTTTGGTTTCCAATTAAGATTAAGTTACATCAATAGGCTAAGTGTAAGGAGGTATCTGGATCTATATTGTTTTCCATTTCGTCCATCAGCCCTGAGGTATTAGTTAAGCTCTATAAAAGTAGGTACTTCGTATAAACGTCAAATTAATTCGTGTGTTTTCCAGCTCACTTTTATATGACGCGATTATATTAGTCCTCGATAGTAGCAACGTTTTTATCTGTCTGGAGTAGCAAACGAGCATGCAGTCCACCTGATGGTAAGTGGCTACTGCCGCCCGTGGACATCTGTAATCAACTTCATACATAACATGGGTTCCATTCAGATGGAACCCATGTTCCATCTGAATGGAAGATCATCTTAGTCCTTGAGAGTAGCAACGTATCAATGATTGACTTCAGACAGTCCTGTTCTACATGAATTTGCTTAAAATGTCTATGTGCTATAGTGACCACTTACAACGATATGGGCTGCGTGGTCCTTTGCTACTTCAATTAGATAAATATTGTCTGTTGTAATTTATTATATACCCTTTGGTGTCTTTAAAAAGTTTTTCTTTTGGGGATATCAAATAATCCCAGAAAGGGACAATCCCAGGAAATAGGCAGCGTCTTTCTGTGTTACCTAAACAGTATAGGTAAATCAAATAATGTTCATATTATTTCTTCGTAAGTTACCTTCTCGTCAACCCATTATTGTCCCACTGCTGGGCACGGGTCTTCTCTCAGAATGAGAGAGTTTAGGCCATAGTCCACCGCGCTGGCCAAGGACGAATTGGTGGACTTCACACACCTCCGAGAACTTTTTTTTTTTAACTAAGTTACCTGATGTTTAAAAAATATTTCACGAAAATCTACCAGAATGTTATTCACGTCAGAAATGTATGAAGTAATTTGAGGGCGGAACAAACGTATTAAAAATAATCTTGCAGTGATTACTGACGAAAATATCGAGCGAGTTTAAACACCACATCCGCTGTCAGCGACTTCATCATAATTGTTCTTACCTACAAGGAAATGAAATTATTATCATTGTTAAAAAACACGATTTCGGATTTACCTACTACTGATTATAAAGTATTCCGAAATTAAAAAGCCTTTTTGTTATTTTCTTTAATTTCTTTATATCCGATTGAAGTAACAAATAGCATGCAACCCATCTAATGGTAAGTGGTCAATGTCTATAGTAATTTGTAACGAAACAAAGAACATGGGTTCTATCTGAAGTCGATCACAGATGCATTGCTACTCCTGAAGGCTAAGATGGTCGCCTCATATAAAAGTGTGCCGGCAACCACATTCTTCCACCGAAACTAGAAATAGGTGTGACGGTTGTTGAGATTGTTCTACCACCTGGTGGCCTACTATGTGGTACAAGCGAACGAGCATACAGTCCACCCGATTGTAAGTGGGTTTGTAATCGATGCGTTGCATTCAAACTACTGAGGGACCTTCAATATTTTTTTGTGGAGACTTACCTATGTCAAGCTTGACCTCTTTGAAGTATGGACTCATTTTGTAAAGGTTAATTTAAGTGATCGAATTGCTGTAGTATTCAAATTTTTATTAGCCGAAGGCGTCGTCAGCCGATGACCTTATATCTGCTCTCCTTTGCGACGACCGATGGTTAATGGTAGTTTCTTGTCGTCAACACATTGTTGCAGTGGGACATGCTGGGCACGGGTCTTCTGTCAGAATAAGTGAGTTATAGGCCATAGTTCACCGCGCTGGCCAAGTGCGAATTGGTGGACTTCACGCACCTCCGAAAACTTTTTTTTTTAAAAAGAACTCGGGTATGTAGCTTTCCTCACGATGTTTTCGTTCATCGAAAAGCAATGATGATTAATTTCTAATACGCACATAATTTTAGAAAAATCTGTGATTCGTGCCTGGGTTTGAATCTCGAACCTTCCGATCGAGAGGTCAAGTTTTAACCGTTAGACTATCACTGCTCTACACTCTCTGTGCTGGATTCCCCTGGCTTCTCCATTAACGACATATCCATATCATATTTACCCATTTTGCATTTTGATTACACTTATAGTGAAAGACATGCATTTAAATATTTTTATACCTATACAAAATCGCCGTTTTCACTTCTTAGATTTTACCAAAACCTATTTAGCTCAGACCGGCGTTAATTCCTTTTTTTTGAATTTCGAATTCTTGCTCACAACACCCGCATTGTGCGCGTGCGCGGCTCGGTCACTTCCAAGAATGATTTCGTTGCGGGCGAGTGGGACGGAGCTACGATTACGTATAAGCGCGAAAGAGATAGGACAGGAATATTAATTTTGTTTTTCTTTTCGTTAATCTGTGGCCACATGTGGCGATTGTTCTTGGACCTTATGGTCATTCGTTGCGATGTATTCCTCGTTTTATTTTCTCCCTCAAACGTGGTTAGTGAACTTTGTGGGGTGTTATTTTAATTAATACGCTTCCTTGTTGTCGTTAAGGACTTAGCAGCGGCAACATTCGGGACTTATTTTCATAGGTTTTGTATTGTACCTACTAATTATATGCATGTGTCGAAATAACTGTCATATTACCTGACTTCCCAAAGGAAAGAGGTGATCCGTACATCGCGTGTTTTTTTAATAAATGTAATCAAATAAATAAACCGACTCTTTAAAAATAACTCTGATTAAGGAATGAAGTAAGATATTAAAATGGATCAATTCCATCATAATAAGTCTAATTATCAATAATCACGAGATCGTATTGTTTGCAGATGATACCTCATTACTATTTAAAATTAAAAGACAATTAAGCAAGTTTGACGAAGTAAACAATGCTCTCTCGAGGGTCGTACATTGGTTCAACGTAAATAACTTACTTCTTAACGAGAAAAAAACTAAATGCATAAAATTCTCACTGCCCAACGTTAGGCAGGTTGAAACCAATGTACAACTCAATGGAACGGTTTCGGACCTTGTGGAGTCAACTGTCTTCCTAGGCGTTACTTTAGATGCCAAATTGCAATGGGGTCCCCATATTGAAAAATTGTCGGGTAGACTCAGTTCAGCGGTTTATGCTGTAAAAAAAATCAGTAGTGTTGCCCAAATGCAAGAACAAGACGAGACTTAGCCAGTCTTGGTCTTGGTCTTGCGCCAATACACCTGGTCTTGGTCTTGGTCTTGGTCTTGCGCTCCCAGTCTTGGTCTTGGTCTTGGTCTTGCAGCAAGAGTCTTGCAAGTCTTGCAATTACCTATTAGTCTATTACTATTTATTAAAGTTTGACTAAATGTACAATAATAGTACCTAAGTAATTAGTTTAAAACCATATAAGTAATCAATATTATAATATATACTTACTAGAATGAATTAATATGACATCTACTACCTATCCTTACCATTTTATCCCAATCATAATACTACTTGCGTGATCAGTATAATGTATTCATTTTCATTCTAAGCACTCTGAAACTTATTTATTCTTTGGAACACCTGTAGGTACTCTTAAAATTCGAAATTATTTTGCATGAGTATACCTACGCCCTATGGCGGCAATCAAATAGTGTCAAATGTTTTGATTTCGGCGTGGCGGCAACGATTGTTTTAGATTTCAAAAGAAGCCGCCGGCGCGTGTATCATAACCATGTACTTCCGAAAAGCGGCAAATTTCTTTGAGAAGTAAGTACAAAACCTTTGATGCCGCATTATTAAAGTGCCGATGGTTAAAACATAACTATGCATGCACTCAGTTTGATTTTAATAGATATTTTTTTATTCGCTATGTTTATGGTATTAGTCGTAATGCGCATAGGTCCAGTTTTTCATATTCTTTGATACAATTTTTTGCGTCTCATAGAATTCCTAAGCGTACCTACCTATACACCGAACTGTTACACCTAACTACTCAGTGAAATAGCGCTAAGTCCTAGCTGCAAGACGCAAGAGTCTTGCAGGCTATGTCTTGTTCTTGCTCAAGTCTTGCACGGTCAGTCTTGGTCTTGGTCTTGCTAAAAATACGCGGTCTTGTTCTTGGTCTTGGTCTTGCAAAAACGCAAGAACAAGACCAAGACTGCAAGACCAAGACTGAATTTGGGCAACACTAAAAATCAGACATTTCACCGATGTAGAAACAGCTAGAATAGTTTATTTTAGTTACTTTCATAGCATTATGTCATACGGCATACTGCTGTGGGGGTGCTCTTCAGACCTCAATACTGTCTTTATACTGCAGAAGAGGGCTGTACGAGCCATTTATAACCTAAGTCCGAAATGTTCACTAAAAGAATTATTTAAAGAAATAAATATACTTACTGTTGTATCCCAATTTATATACGAAAATTTGATGTATGTTAAGAAAAATATTAATAATTTTGCTAAACATTGTGATACGCATAACATAAATACAAGGAACAAGCACAATCTCTCTGCACATGTTACTCGTCTTCACAAAATTAATAATTCTTTTATGGGTCAATGTATACGCTTTTATAATAAACTTCCTGTTGAAATCAGAAATTTGTCAATGAATAAGTTCAAAGCATTGATTAAGATTAAACTTTGCCGTAAAGCGTATTATAAAATTTCAACTAACTATCACGGTTCATGGACTGGTTACTGACAGACAGAGAGACTGATAGAAGTTCTTACACTTTGGGTGTGGAATCCTAAAAATAATAAATGCAATAAAAAGCGTGTAAAAATCGTGCTAAAGAATTTAACTAGGTATATTTGAGATTCAATCGAAAATTTTACATTTCTAATAATATGAAAATCTAGATCACCAGGATTGATAAACAAACAAAATGGTACATAATTTCAATGTAACATAAAATTCAAAATTGTTGTAAATAATGTCACAAAAACTATTTCGGTGTTGTAACAATTATGAATTCATACAATGTACCAGGCAGCCATGAGCGTGTAAGAGGCGCGCGATAACCATCTGGGTCTTTTCAACGAGCGTTATCTTTGTATCAGCCATTCGTTCAATTTTTTTGGTCGTATCTATTCATAAAAAAGGACTAGATTTAATGTGGATTAAATTTGAATTAGCCAGATGAATTTGAAGTATTTTTATGGTGATTTGTCGTTGACGTGGCAACGCAGTGTCAATTATATTAAAGGGGTAGAGGAATATTTCTTCTTACTTCTTTTATCTACCTGTATCTTTCTGTTTAAGATATGCTTATAATGTAGCAAAAAGTTATGAAGCTGCTTGCACATTAAAGCGAACTGTACCTATTTATTGCACTAAATTTAAGTATGTAATGTAATTAGGTAGATATATTTTAATTGTAATATGCAATTGGTATTCACGATATGCGGATTTTTAATTTAATTGCTGATATTTCGACCCAATTGTTTTGATTGTGGTAACGGCAAAAATGCATTGACAGGACGAGACCGTTGATAGAGTAAGTTGAAGTCAATAGTTTAAGATAAAAGATAACTTCTATTTTCCAATGAATATACAATGACGAACACAAACGTAGTTGTTAACTTGTTAATTTAACTTTGTATGGCTTTACTTATAAACAGAGAACTTTTTAATATGTGAAAGAAGATACTTTTACTAAAAATATTTGTTTTTTTCCGGGATCAAGTTAAAAATGCCGCAAGAAGAAACTAATATCTTTATCAAATACATCACTATACCTCGGTCATAGGTCACATTTTATATGATATGTTATGATTGAAGCTACGATAAAATTACCTAACAACTTTTGCTAAATAAACAGAACTTGACCCATGAGTGTCGGCAACTTTGTTCTACAGAAAAGGAGTCATAATATTAATAGGTAACGTAGGTAGTGTTACTGATTTCAAAATGGTGACATCATCGTATTTAATATCGGGACCACCAAGGGAGTAGACCAAAGACTAAAACCCTGACAATGTATAAGATTAACGAGTCCAAAGCATAGTTAATTAGGTTTTTGCCATGTCTCTACAGTTGTGCCATTTTGAAAAACCTCATGTTGGAGGCCAAGAACAATTTGTCAACGTGCAGAACAAGTTACTAAAATCATTCAGTAATAAATAATTTAGGTACCTACTTTCTGTCATTAGTGATCCACTAAAGAAAATAGTCATCCTTTAAAGTGCATTTTTAAATTCAATCTCAAAAAATGTAATTACAATATTACATATAAGTAATTTTAAACATAATAAAATATTCGTTCAAAGCTTCGAACGGTGCAAATTATAGGGAATTTACTGAAACTCCTTGACGTTACCCGCATCCCCTGGCTACTCTATTGAATGACACATGTTTTCTTATTGACCGCAGAAAAGTATTTTCTTAATGCCAAAAATGGTTCCATCTCAGTGCAATGCTATCGTATTGCCTAATTACGGCGAAGCCAAACGGAAGATAATGGTTTACACCGGTACGTATGCATTTTTAATGTCAAAGTTAAATTCAAGAATGGATAACATCGATTTAACAAAATGTCAAGAGAACATTATTTAAGAAAGATTTAAATTGTGTCTCCAGATAATTTATATTTTTATAGTCCAAATTAAATTTATCAGACCTTTTTTAAATAGCCCGGATTCTGCGAAATCCGACGACCTTTCATGTATAGAGCTAACATAAACACACATTAGCGTAGCGCCTATCATGTTCTAAATGCCTGGTACTTTCAACAAGTATTGCCTACGATTGCAAGAAAGATAAAACAGGCTCAACTACATTCTTATGTTTTTCTATTCTAGGAAATGCAAGACAGAATAAACATAATATTTGTTTACTTTGCAAAGATTTGTATTATTTTTCATACGAGTGCTATGAGGGTGGTAATTGCGTTTACTCTGTTTTGAATTAAAACTTGTAGACGGACTATAGTCAAAAATTTGTGAATTAGAGGCACTAACTGAGTATTTGAATTTAACTGCAAATAAAATTGAACACTGCCAACCAACAAGTTCAAGCCATCCCTGTCGCTTGACAGTTGAAGACTTGCAATTAGGTAGTTTACTTTGACGCCTCTTAGTGGCGCTTCTGTCTTTAAACCCGAAAGTTCTCTCATGTGTTCAAATGTGAACATGTCGTATTAATAATGAATGAGATTAGACACACGGTTGATTGATCATAATTCGATGCTTTGAGGATACCATAAACTGACCTTCACAATAATGAACAGTGATGAATACCTGTGCGGTTATGGTAGGAGTCATTTATGTCAGATACTTGTATACATATTTTTGTCATTAAAATAAACGATAGTTAATTTATTAATTAAAGTCAATACCTGAATATGAATTATGAACTCATTGAAATGTGAAATTTAGAAAAATCGAGGTATACGAACCTTGAATATTTACATGCAACACTTTAACTTCGTGTTAGCAACTAATTATATTAATCTTAATGTTAGTTAAATTTAATGAATATCCAATAGGTATATGGGATTATACTAAGTGGTAGGTGATTATACTTTTCAAGGTGTAGAACCAGTGTAGTTCGACCGCGGAAGTACCACCGCCACACGAAGGGTGTGGTTGCCGGCACACTTTCACATAAGGCGACCATCATAGTCCTCAGGAGTAGCAACGGATCTGTGATTGACTTCAGATGGAACCCATGTTCTGTATGAAGTTGATTACAGATGTCCATGGGCGGCAGTGACCCCTTACCATCAGGTGGACTATATGCTCGTTTGCTACTTCAGTCAAATAAAAAAAAAGGTGGACACGTTAAATTTCAAAATATTCTTTTAGTACTTAAGTCACATCAATCATTGCGAAGTACCAGGAAAGCATCAATTGCTAGGGAGTTGATCACGTCATACACTTATAAATGACAATGAGACAATATTACAATGGTATTTACTTGTATGTACAAGTAATTTACGGTGGTGTGCGTCACGTATAGTAAACAAGACGTCATGACTTATGTTCGTTTATTTTGCCTACTTGTAATTTATTGAGTAACAATACAATTACAATGTTAATAGGTAAATGGGTATACAGCATAATAAAGTCATACGTATTCATTTACTCTACATAATTTTGGATGTATGCAGGTGATATAATAAGGATACCTATGTTGTTGATATTTATATAGACCGAATTTTTCGTATAAATCGTTATCATGTATATTTATATGTCGTTTATTTTGCATTTCGTTTGAAGTTTGGTAGCTGGATGGTTTATACATAAGGCGACTTGAGTCTTAGGAGTGTCACTACTCCTTTAATTGGCTTTTTAAAATATATCTCGTCTCGTCAACCCATTGATGTCCCACTGGGCACAGGTCTTCTCTCAGAAGTTTGGCCATAGCCCACCGCGCTGGCCAAGTGCGATTGGTGGACAAACCTAAAACATGCATGTTCAATATCGAGTTGGTTACTGCCACTTACCACCAAGTGGATTACATCTTTATGTACTACTTCAATCAGGTAAAAGAACTAGGTAGTCTGTCTATTCATGGACATTTATCATATTCATAGATATAAATTTTAATATCTATGAAGATATTAAAATTTTACTAATGAAAAAAAATATATACCTACATGTTACTATTAAAATGTATGATGTTTATCAATTCGCATTTAGGCAGCGTGATGGCTTAACTCTTCTTCTTTCTGAGGAAAGACTCGTGCCCAGCAGTTGGCACGTGGGGTCTGTGGTCCCGGGGTCGAGTCCTGGCCAGACAGGTATCTAAATGATGAGTTTAGATTCATGTTCTGGGTCTGGGTGTTTGTTTTCGTCGTTGTGTGTGTCCATGGTCCACGACATAGGAGAAAATCCTAGTGTGGGGCTATGAGTGTAGCAAGGGTGTCTTAGTTGTCGAAGGCCTGTCTCAGGGCGGGGCAGATGACGTCTCGTTGACGCAAACCAATGCCTTATCGATGATTGACCAAGTTCTCGGTCTCAATTGATCAGCAAATGGTATTGAGGCGTGGCTATGACGTATGTGACTTGTGACGCAAATAATTATAATTATTGTCAATATCAAACCATTGACCAGATTGACTGCTCATTAACCATTAATGAGCAAGTAGTCAATCTTCATTAATTAACGGAGGCTTGGCTCCAATCAGTAAGTTTTGTATTCCTCTCTACAAGACTGCATAGAATGCATTTGGTTCGACCGAAAAAGTGCCATTACCACGCATAGTGGTAGAACCAGTGTAGTTCGACCGTGGAAGTACCACCGCCACTCCTATTTCTAGCGTTTCGTTGGAAGGGTTGCCGGCACACCTTTTTATGAGGCGACCATCATTGTCGTCAGGAGTAGCAACGCATCTGTGATTGACTTCAAATAGAACCCATGTTCTCTATGAAGTTGATTACAGATGTCCATGGGCGGCAGTGATCACTTACCATCAGGTGGACTGCATGCTCGTTTGCTACTTCAGTCTGATAAAAAAAAAAACAAAGTATTTGTAAGTGCGTGCAGATAAAAAAAAAATTTTAAACAAAAAATACAACCGACTTCCATGCCACATAAAAGTAAAAAATAATTTAAATACATGTTGGTTTAGAGCAAACACAGTTCTTAGTACATAGTCCCGAAGTCGGCGCTTACCATATTTTGCTGGATCATGACGAAACTACATGTATCTTATATGAGCGCCGACTTCGGGACTATGTACTAAGAACTGTGTTTGCTCTAAACCAACATGTATTTAAATTATTTTTTACTTTTATGTGGCATGGAAGTCGGTTGTATTTTTTGTTTAAAATTTTTTTTTTCGCGCTTTTCAGTCACGATAAAATCAGTTATGGCTGTTGCTAGTCGTCCGCTAACCGGATGAATTAAATTAATTATTCGTCCGATTTTCGGATGAATAAAATTATGTGCTGACGTCATCATATAAAAATAGACTTCTTTGACACAACCGGTCGGGGGCGCTACCGCGCCCCCTCCCTTAGATTCTGAATTGGAAAAATCTGTTCGAACCTAACCTAACCGAATAAAACAACTTTTTCTGAGTAAACATTTATTTAAGGAATAGACCTATAATTATCAATATTTAAAGTAGAAAAAGTAATATAAACCTTATAACTAAGAGTATAATTCAACTGATACTGATAAAAATAACCCATCCAATTTAAAAAGGTTGGTAGTACTCTTGCATCTTTCAGGTAATTGTATTCAAAGTGGAATTTTTGATCATAATTATATCCTCTCCGAAACTCATTGTTGGTATTGTGAACAACAACATTATGTATACGTAAGCACCATATGGCCGATGCTTATGGTTTAAACTTGCAGTACCCTGCATCATCAGGGTTGAGGAGTTGAAGGTCAATTTTCTTATCATACGTCTTTGCTTTGTAAATATATTACATATCCATAAGTATCAAATGGCCAACGCCTATGGTTTAAGCCTGCAGTACCCCTGCATCATCATGGCCGAAGAGTTGAAGGTC
This sequence comes from Spicauda simplicius, assembly GCA_949699795.1. Taxonomy (NCBI): domain Eukaryota; kingdom Metazoa; phylum Arthropoda; class Insecta; order Lepidoptera; family Hesperiidae; genus Spicauda; species Spicauda simplicius. The sequence goes on along the minus strand of OX453080.1, from coordinate 10,608,820 downwards.
AAAATTATCATGTCATATCTTTTCTATGTTATCTCATCGCATGCACGTAAGCAACAGATCCCCAACTTCTATGGCTTGGGCTTACAGTACCCTGCATCATCAGGGTTGAGGAGTTGAAGGTCAACTTTTTTATCATACGTCTTCGCTTTGTAAATATATTACATACCCATAAGCATCAAATGGCCAACACCTATAGTTTAAGCCTGAAGTACCCCTGTATCATCAGAGTTGAGGAGTTGAAGGTCAAATTTTTCATCTTATATCTTTGCTTAGTAATCTTATCAGATATACGTAGCGATCATGTAGCTAACGCCTATAGTTTAAGCTTGAAGCACCCCAGCATCATCAGGATTGAGGAGTTGAAGGTCCAATTTTCCACCGTATACAACCATTTTTCTAATGTTTTACCTTACATTTTTTTAAATATCATTTTGAATGCGTAAGATTGAAATAGCTAAGTTTTATGGCTCAGGCATTCAATACCCCTGCATCATCAGGATTGAGGAGTTGAAGGTCCAATTTTTCGTCGTATACCTTTGCTTAGCAATGTTATTACAAATCCGTGAGCAACAAATGTCTAACGTTTATGGTTTAAGCCTGCAGTACCCCTGCATCATCAGGGTTGAGGAGTTGAAGGTCAAGTTTGTCATCGTACATCTTTGCCTTGCTATCTTATTATATATCCGTAAGCACTAAATGGCCATCACCTACGGCTTGGGCTTACAGCACCCTGCATCATCAGGGTTGAGGAGTTGAAGGTCATTTTTTTTATAATATGTCTTTGCTTAGTATTGTTATAACATAACCATAAGCACCAAATGGTCAACCCCAATGGTTTAGGCTTGAGGCACCCCTGCATCATCAGGATTGAGGAGTTGAAGGTCAAATTTTTCATCACATGTCTCTGCTTAGTAGTCTTGTTACATATATGTAAGCACCAAATAGCTAATGTTATAGTTTAGGATAGCTGTAACCCTGCATCATCAGGATCGAGGAGTTGAAGGTCAAATTTTTCGTCAACCTATATAAGCATAGATATATAATACATATTCCAAGTTTCATAAGAATCGATTTGGCAGAAGCCGAGTTATCTCAAATTATCTAAAAAACTTGAGGAGTGGTGGTGGTTTCCACCCCATAACTCAAAGAGTTAAGCATCACAGCATACCCATGTCCAAGAGAAAAAGTTGCGTGACGAAATTTCCTATCAAATGAAAGAAAGAAAATGGAAATCGGTTTATAAACACCCAAGTTATTCAAGATTTTAAGAAACCGACATTTTCCAATTTTCCGGGAAAACCGCCGGAAGGTTTTCATTTTCCTCAATATGGGACTGCCTGTGAAACTAGTCGCATACAATGTCGTATGAATCGTGTCGGTAGGTCGACGATTTCTAGCCATTTCGCCCGAACATACATAAAAAAAAAAAAAAAAAAAAAAAAATATACGTGACGAATAGATAACCTCTTTCCTTTGGGAAGTCGGTTAAAAATATAACATATTTCTTGCTGTGGGAAATAGTTCTTGCGACTCGTTGGAAGGGTGTAGTTTCCGACTCACTTTCATATGAAGTGACCATCTTAGTCATCGGGAATAGCAATGCAACTATGATTGTCTTCGGAAAACCTACTTCAGATAGAAACTATTCTGTATGTAGTTGTTTATAGATGTCCACAGATGGCTGTCGATTAACCGTCAGGTGGACTGCACTATTTGCTTGTTTACTACTTCAATCAGATAAAACAATGGAGAGGCTTAGCTACGTCAGTGTTTATTTATATTTCTTTATACAAGAGTCTGTTTCTCTGCTCCATAGACCAGTAGATATGAGCTTACTCGTGTGATATTCTCGGAGAGCTATGACATGGGAATCTTTAAGAATGTTGCAAAGTCGGCAATGCATTGGCGACTCTTCTGGTGTTGCAAATGTCCAGAGGCGACTGTGACTACTTACCATGAGATGCCCGTCTTTAAGTACCTTATCTTTGTAAAAATATAAAAGAAAAGATCACCTCTTGCAGTATTTTCGAAAGACCTGTATAGTAATCAACCATGGTACTTATTGAGGGGTGGTACAAAGTGGCATGGGCGTATATAAGGAAAGGTTTAATGAAGTTTCGATAGATTTACCTAGATTAGAAAATAAATTATCTTTTAAACTTCCTGTAGTTCGTATCTTTTTAACGGCAAATTGCGGAGCCTATGTATTTTGGTTGCCGATTCTATTTACACTGAACCATTTTCTGGTCTCCTAATAATAAACACATTAGGTAATCTTCACTTTTGCGAAATTTAGTTTTTTGTTGATAATAATTACATTAGAAGAAGGTACAAGTGGCCTAGAAGAGTGGGGTAAAAGTTTTTTATTGGAAGTCACTCAAAACTCATCGAAATCAGTTGCATTGGATTCGGTGATCATCAGGAGATCATCGCTCGCTTAAATTTAGCTCGCATAAATCTCGTATATAGTTTTAAGTAAGCCACGAACATTATATGGAAAAAGAAATATAATGTTTGAAGGGGCACAACTGTGCAATAAGTTACCTAATACTGTTAAAAATACAGTATCAATAAATAGTTTTAAGGAAAAATTGAAGAAATTTGTCAGCAACACGACACTGGCTTAAGATATAGGCATAATAATGTAAAATAATATTTTAAATTCTCATGTAAGTGAATTTTTGATTAATTCTTGTGAGAAATAAAGATTCTATACCCTTATATATAAGAATAAAATGCAACATTCGTGTCTGTTTGAAAAAGATGTATTATCAAACCAACGGGTATCAAACCCGATATATTTTAACAGCAATATCAATAAGGTGAAGACATTGGAAACGAGTTAATCTCAAAACATTTTAAAATACTGTATTTTCCATTACGATGGTAGCGCTGGACTTCCTTGGACTAGATTCAATGGAAAAACTCGTGTCGGATTTAGATTTATCCTAGGTGATCTTGTCTGCAGAAATAACAACGCAATTCTTTATTCTGGTAACACTGATGAAGATAATCTTATCTGGGGTGAACTACGGGTACCCATGGGTATCAGTTATTGCAGCCGTGAACTGCATGCCTCATTGATACTTCTAATTTATAAAAAATCCAAATCATGTAAGTTTACTTATAAAATACTTTTACTGAAATTATGTTACTTTACTTGAAAAAATCTTCATTTCTACTTCTATTTAATGAAAAAAGCAAAAACATGTAAATGTAAGTACGAAATATGTGTAAGCAAATTCTACTGAAGTAAATGTAGGTATTATTAAATTTTAATCCCTCCTTACACAAATACAAGACTATACAATGTTATTCCGAATAGTCTAACAACCCGAAATAACGAGAGCAAACTTGAATTGAGCATTGTCTGTTTAATAGCTGTCAAAAGGGAGCAAAATACAAGTATCTGCGAACAGAAGAGATATTTATTTTAAAGGTTCATAGAGTTTAAATTTGTTTCCTAGAGTATAGAATAGTCTATGGATTGTTCGAAATTCAATTTAGTTCGGCAACGGAAGGGGCGTGGCGACGACTGGGCGGGCCGCGGGAAGGAGATAGGACATCGCGGATGTTGAATTCGCAGCTGCCCGACGCGTTTTCGGCGGGAATGTAGAGCACAGATTAAAAAGATTACGATCAATAAATTCTTCGTTCGGAAATACAGATTAAAATAACAACGTTGGTAAATATAATGTAGGTACGAGCTTAATGCGTTCGACTAGAATAACAAATCGTCCAGATTTTATTCTGTTTATATAATTATGTAGTTTTTATAATAGGTAGGTATATCGGTAATTCGGTACATAAAAATTTATACATATAAGTTGAACAAATTATAAATAAACTTAATATTTAAAAAAACGCATGTTTTAAATTAACGATAAATGTATAAATAGATTTAACATCGTTAGTCCTCTTTAGTACGAATTTAATGCTCCATCAGACAAACATCTCTGTACTGGTACATATAGATGAACGTTTTTTTTAATACCAAAGTAACAACTGAGCTTGCATAAACTCCCTTTGGTTTCGGTCGTTCAACACAGATTAAATAGATATCAGTCTATATTTTTATTACGTAGAAGCACAGATTATGAATACTCGAAACGAATTATGGTAGAGCATCATAAAATTAGCATTGGTAATATTATATTATTTATAGATTAAGTAGCGGTCGCCCACGACACCAGTAAACCATAAGTTAAACTAAACTTAAAGCCTCCTACGTATTGTCTTGGAATAAATTATGAGCGCTAAATATAGATGTTAGGGCTCGTACACTTTTGAAGAAAATCTGATGATTTTGAACTAGTTCCAAAGTAATTGTAATGAAACGTAGAGGTATTTCCGTAATTACAACCTACTAGTTGAATCCCGCAGCTTCGCCCGCGTTAACTAAAATCGATTGTTCCGTAGGAATGAGATATTTTCCCACTGTAAACAGTATATGTCAATCCAGAGCGTCAGCTAACTCCCTACTAAATATGAAAATCGCTCCAGCCGTTTACACGTGAAGAAGTAACAAACATACACACTCACAAACTTTCGCCTTTATAATATTAGTGTGATGATATAAAGATTCAACTTAGTCCTCAGGGAAGCAATGTCTGTGGCCGACCTAAGATGAGACTTGAATTTTATGTGGGGTTGATTACTTACGTTCTTGGACAACTATGGCCACTTACCAAGCTCCCCTTACAAGCCGGCGATGCATTGGCGACTCCTCTGGTGTTGTAAATGTCCATTGGCGACGGTGACTACTTTCCATCAAGTGGTCAGTCTGCCTTATTAAAAATTATAAAAACACTTAACATGGTAGGTACTTCAAAAAAATATTTATTTGCTAACCTTCGCATCAACCCATTATTGGTCCACTGTTGGGCACGGGTCTTCTCCCAGAATTAGAGAGTTTAGGCCATAGTCCACCGCGCTGGCCAAGTGCGAATTGGTGGACTCCACACACCTCCGAGAACTTTTTTTTTTAAGAACTCTCGGGTGTGTAGGTTTCCTCACGATGTTTTCCTTCACCGAAAAGCAGTGATAATTAATTTCTAATACGCACATAAATCATTGGTGCGTGCCTGGGTTTGAACCTCGGACCTCCCGATCGAGAGAGCAAGTTTCAACCATTAGGCTATCACTGCTCTACCTTACCAGTGATGTAATTCCTTAATAGTAAACAAGTTCATCAAGTATAATAGCTAATCTTGATCAGTTAATATAATTTAGAAGTTACTAATTAACGGTATGGGTTTTACGGCCGACGCGGTACTTTCGTCTATAATTCATGATTTAATAAGGGAACCGATTTTGATTAAATCGATTAGTATAAATAAATTATATTTATATATCTATAAACTAAAGTCATTAAACCAGATAGTTCTTGGAGTCATGGAGATACATGTAACGCCGGACCTCATAACTGAGAGTTGGAAGGTTCTATTTTGGTTGGTAGAGTCGCTCTTGTTAAGTTTTCATAAGCATTAGAGGAACCTTTTGTATTGCGATTCTGGGAGCACCAGTGTGGTAGAACCAGTGTAATTCGACCGGGGAGGTACCACCGCCACACCTATTTCTAACATGAAGCATTCATTGCGTTTGGAAGGGTGTGGTTGCCGGCACACTTTTATATGAGGCGACCATCATAGTCCTCGGGAGTAGCAACACATCTGTGATTGACTTTAGATAGAACCTATGTTCTATATGAAGTTGCTTACATAAGTCCATGGGCAGCGGTGACCACTTATCATCAGGTGGACTGCATGCTCGTTTGCTACTTCATTATTATAAAAAGAAAAAAAAAAGCACCGCCGCCACACTTACATCCTCCTGATATCAAAAGTGCTTTGATAAAGGATACATACGTACATCCGTAGCGTTCCGACCTCGCACAATATGTAACATATATGTACTCGTATCTATGTCCCAAATAAATGTGACGATAGTGCCCCCGTAATCGATCTACTAAAATCGACCTTCAAAACATCAGGTTGACTGCACGCTCATTGCCTTTTTTCTGTTTTATTTTTATCCGATTGAAGTAGCAAACAAGTATGTAGTCCAATCCTCTTGACGGAAAGTCATCACTGCTGTCCACAGACATTTGTAAGCAAATTAAGAGAGAACAAAGATTCTATCTGAATTTAATCACAAATTCTCCCGAGGACTTAGATGGACGCCTCATATAAAGTTAGCCGGCAACCAAACCCTTCCATTAAAACGTAAGAACTTCTTCAAGCTAAAGATAGCTGTGGCGATGGTACTTCACCTATCGAACCATACAATACCTTTTTTGCCTGATCGAAATAGCAAACGAGCATGCAGTCCACCTGATGGTAAATGGTCACTCATGGACAGATGTCCTTACAGATGTAACCAACTTCAAATAGAACATGGATTCTGTGTGAAATTAATAACAGATGCGTTGCTACTCCCGAGGACTATGATGGTCGCCGCATATAAAAATGTGCCGGCAACCAAACCCTTCCATTAAAACGTAAGAACTGCTTCACGCTAGAAATAGGTGTGGCGGTGGTACTTCCCCGGTCGAACTACACTGGTTCTACGACCTGCAGAACCTGGTGATACCTTCTTGCAATCCTCAATAGTATCTCCAGAATCTATCCACCAAGAGCTCTACAATCCACAAAACACCAGATTCTAAACCCTTGTAACTATCACAATTTCGAAAATAATCGATCCTAAGTTAAAGTGTGTTTTGGTAAAAACGATTTAGTCATACACTTCTTGTTTACTTATTGGTAAACTGTCGATGCATTCAGTATTTCTGTTAGTAGTGCAATAATATCTGTTACAATGACCCAATGACCTTCCGGCCTTGATAAGGCAGGAAAATTATTTCATACATAAATATTAACTTGTACTGCATTTAAAAGGATTGAAAAACCTCTTTTAGTCAAATTTAAAATCTATGGTATTTCTGGACATTCCATCAAAAAATTGGTACTTTGTATTCGAAAAAGTATTTAAAACGCACGTGTATGCAACTGCGTGTGGTGTCAATCTTGAATACCGCTCCCCTCTTTCCGTGTATGTGGTTGGAAACTAAGGGACAAACTCCAGAATGTGGGTCTTCATGTATAATATCAACACCCATTGCGTATACCAACAAGCATGCAAGGCGCGGAAACTATTGATTAAAACTTTCATCAGAGGAGGCTTAATATGTTTTTCAGTGGCCCTTAAAATGATGATAGTAAATAAAATGACATTTTATTTACTATTAGCTGCTGACATACTTATGACTCTTTATAATAATTTTGTACACCCTGCCCTCTCTTTTATCGGTAATATGTTTCTCTTACCTACTGTAAGGTTGCCTGGAAGAGATCGCTACTTAAGTGATAAGGCCGCCTATTGTACCTTAAAATATATATATGTCATATTTGTTATATGAATTTTTATGGTGTACAATAAAGAGTTTTTGTATTGTATTGTATTGTATGATGATATATGAATTACAGACCGGCCACGAAACATTCGCTTTTACGATTATTTTATTCGGGCATAGCAAAATTTCGTATCATAAGATTAGAAACATATTAATACATTAATTTTATCTTTACTACGTAGCATAAAACAAAGTTGTTTCCCGCTGTCTGTCCCTATGTATTCTTAAATTTTTAAAACTACACTACGGATTTTTAATAGATAGAGTGATCCAAGAGGTTTTTATGTATAATAAATGCATAATAAAGTGGAGAAACACTGATAATTTTAGATTTTTGACTTGTAGTCCGAACAAGGTTCGCCGGGTCAGCTACTAGTCAACAACTAGTGTAATGCTTAAGTTATAGCGTAGAGCGACTAATGTTTAACGCTAATGTTTCGCGTTAATGCTGCATCGCGGTTTTCGTGTCCAGATGTTACATTGAACATCCAGAAGTTTAACAGCTGCATATAACTTCTAAACTGGCAATTTTAGAAGTAGTATGTCTGCATATCTGTCGCGCCCATAAATACCAAGATACGAGAAAATTTTAATTTGCTCATACAAAATTTCATTTTATTTGTTTCATGTATTCACTGCTTTAGTACTTTAAATGAACCTAGCACTGAACGAATATTAACCATATCAGAGAAATGTTTCCGAGGACTATGCAAAAGAAAATATTGTCACACATACAGTTTGCTGTCAAGCCAAGAGCCAAGAGCCTTGAAAATCTTATCTTGTTTTAAAATTGCCTACCGATAAAGAAATCTCATTTTCTAATTCAATTAACAAGCAATTCGGTGGAGCGTCTGTTAAAATCGACTAATTTATGCCCACGGCGGGTTCGGCCGAGATGTTATCTTACACCGTTTTGTCGACGCCACCGATCGCTAACTAAACTTTGGATTCTGTATCTTCACCTCTACTTTGTATTTCATGTGCTCCTGGTACTTTAGTTTTGTATGAAAACATATATTATTAGTCCCAAACTGTAAAAAATATACATAGTTCTAAATTCTAAGACACAGGCATGTGACGGATGGATATCGAAAAAAAGTTTTATTTTTAATTTTTCAAATACATATGTCGGTATCCGTTCTTTCATCAGCCTTTATAAGTACGTTGCTAGACTCTACTCAGAATAAATTAAAAAGGAATAGCTCTAGAGTCATACTGAAAAATAATTATTTGCATATCCTTCCGTGCTTTATAACTTAGTCACCTTCTACAATATTTAAACATACAGGAAGTACATTATACGTCAACATTGCACGAATATTGTGATGTATGAACGAGATTTAAGATATATATGATGTCCACTCACAAAGCCATTATCTAAGTATAAAAGTAGATAACCCTGTCTGCTACTTCATGCTAATAAAAAAACAATATGTACTATTGTTTTTTTGTCTGAAGTAGCAAACAGGTGTTCTAGCTATAAAACAGATACTTCAAAGGACTAAGATGGTCTCCTAAATTGAAAGAGTACCTAACATAAGTATGAAGCCGGTAATTATATCTGCAAACACTTTCATGGCAATCTTAAAATGTGTGTACACTTAAGCTCGGATCTAAAAGAAAACTGGCATATATTCTACTAAGCTAATATTGCTATCCAATACGATTTGATTACTACAAATTTTATCTACGTTTTAAATTGATACATTTGTCTCATGACTATTACTGATGATACTATTCGGTAAAATAATGGAAGTACAATTTGCATTCGTATCCATAAAACGAACATATATGATGATGATTCTATAGACAATCCGTTTTAAAAATGTTAATATTGAATCTATTTTTACAATGTTATTTAAACTTTATCTAATAAAATATTTAATCGTTCGTATTTTACCAAAATTGTAGTGCCGATAACAGTACTTCTACCAAATTGGCATAATATAAAACTAATTTTCTATTCCCAATATCACTCATAAAAATATATATTTAATTTATGTAAAATTATTTAATTTATGCTTACCACTAGCGATGTTATCTGCACCGTTTTGTCGTAGCTTGTCCACTTGGAAGGCATTACGTATACAACGCATAGTGATATAGATAATCTCTTTAGTTTTATGAACTCCTGGTACTAATTACCTGTATTACTTAATGTTATAGTAATTTAATTCGTAATTAGTGTAAATAGATGTTTGTAAGACATATTTTTAATTGTAGACAAAAAAACGGACTTGTAGTTCTGATGGTAAACTAACGTTGCCACCCATGTATATATCAATCTCATCTTTCCCTCTGAGCTAGAAGGCATCTACATATCTACATAGGTATCTCCACATACTTTTAAATATAACAGCTATTTTACGTGGCTTGGTGGTGTTGTTTTCGAAGTCGAACCGAAAAAAGGATCCGCCAGCTTAACAAACACTATTATTTATCCCTTATTCGATATGAATGCCCCATACATTAATGTTGGAACATACTTCCTCCTTCCTTCGGAAATAGACAAATCTAGTTACTTAGTGAAACAATTAAGAAATATAGAACAACATAAATTAACAAGATACTTTAACTAGCATTTATCTGACTCCGTACAAAATCACCAGTTATTAATAGTGTGTTAAATCAACAAATACGGCTCGATTCGTAACGATCCGAGCAATCGATTTTAATTCGATCGTAAACACTATCAAATTATCGATTCACACTGTCGAGGCGACACGCCAACCGGCCTGTACATACAACCTTTATTTTATTTTAAATTCAAATTATACAAGTTTACGCCGGGGAAAATATGCAAAAGTTTTTACGGAATGTCGAGGTTTATCGATGAGAGTTCATTGTATCTGTCAATTTACGTAATAATCAAACGCTTTTCATTTTTATTTTGTTGTCAATTCGATTGGTGAGTTAAGGTTATGCAAAAAAGTCAATTCACAAACAAAGAAAACGGTTGGCTTATTTCTAATAAAGTTTATTTCGTTCATAATTCATTTTACAGCCTTAGGCTATATCAACCTACAATTTTAATAAATAAGATATTCGATACGTTCCTAATCTCGAAAAGTAAGAATACTTTCTACGAGTAGTAGGTCATAAAATTTATTATCACTATCAGTTATCAGTCGTCAGTCATTAATAGTTTTAGTATCCCACTGCTGGGTCTAGTAGTATTCTCTAAATAATAGAAGTTTAATCTGACAGTCCACCAAAATAGCATAAAATGGGTTAGACTTTTAATAACTCTGAATCTTTTGTGAAAACTCATTCACGTAACTTTCTTACGATGATTTATTTCACCGTAAAAAGAGTCATAATTTAATTATATTCTAGGAAACAAGTAAAGCCGTTAAAAACGCGTAGTGAAGCATCGAAGCATATTTCCAAATGTGTCATAATTTGTAACTATTTGATCCATAAAGATGTATTCATAGTAGCCAGTTGCAAGAACTGACATTTCTGGCCCCCCATCGTGAGGGTCTAGCAAGGTCGAAGTGCTCTCGTAGTGTCTGTGATGTTAGAAATGTAAGGATATCGTTTCGTCATTGAAACAAATACTTATCTATTCGATTATTATTGAAGCATTCGCTAGAATTGATGAAAATAAATTTGAGATAAAATATGTATTTACTTAATCTGTCTCAGATTTCAAAATATTAGAATGTTTTAATTTTTTTTAACATTTTCGTTAATGTAATATTTTTTTTTATTTGATCAAATTGTGTAGTCGAACATTTTTAAAATAAAAATAAATGTTGTAAAAAAAATTGAATCAGAAAACTTTCTACAAATCCCCTATTTATTTGATTGTTTTTTAATAATTAATTTTCTAATTTCTCAGCACTACAATACTAAAAATCGATTAAAAGTGTGATTTATACAGTACCTACTAGCTGACCCGGCGAACTTTGTTCCGCCTAAAACTCAAATATCTAAAATTATCAGTGTTCCTCCCCTTTATTGTACATGTATTATACATAAAAACTATCCTCTTGAATCAATCTATCTATTAAAAAACTGCATTCAAATCCGTAGCGTAGTTTTAAAGAACTAAGCATATCTATATGGGGACAAACAGCGGGAAGCGACTTTGTTTTATGCTATGTAGTGATAAATTATCACTTAAAATTTATAACGAAGCTAATTTGAAGAAAATACTTTCAAACTCAAATAATTAAACCCGACCAAAAAATCCATCCAATCTATTCCACATCACACAAAGGAGCAACAAAAAGCTTATTTAGAAATAAAACAACTCCGTGTCATAGTCCACCTAACAGGAGTACCGTAACCCGCGGCGAGTGAACGCTACTGTTCAACCCCCCGTCGACTCGGAAACACAGCCTTAAACTCCGATATTTTACACACCACTTTTATGTGGTCGAGGAATGTTAGGGTGTTTACGCACGAGGCAACTAGCGCACAATTGGATTTTTTTCGATTAAAGTAGCATACAAGTATGTCCATTTGATGGTAGATGGTAGATGTATATGAAGTTGTTTACACTTAATGAGCGGCAGTACCGCTCATGAAGTGTAAACTTCATATACAACAGGGATTCTATCTGAAGTCAATCACAGAAGCCTTGCTACTCTTGAGGACTAAGATATAAAACTGAGTGACCTGGCAACCACATCTTTCCAGCAAAATGCAAGAACTGTGTCACTATAAACAATTGTGGCGGTGGTACCTTAATTCCTACGGCGCTACAACCCCTTTGCGGGTCTTGGCCTTCTCAACAATCTCCCTCCATTTGGCTTTGTTCATTGCTACCCTCCTCCAAGCTGTTTTTCTTCCTATCGTCTTAAGGTCGTCCTCTACACAGTCCTTCCAGCGTTTTCTGGGTCTTCCTTTAGGTCTTTTTTGTTGTGCGGTCCAGTCACTGATGATCTTGACCGCTCTACTGTTGTCCGATCTCTCTATGTGTCCCGCCCAACGCAGTCTTTGCGGTTTGCAAAACCTGGCAATTGTCTGCATTTCGATTAAGACCTACCGTGTTGAAGTACATTGCTTCTACCACCTAAATATCGGTAATGGAAGAATTATTTGTGAATCCACTGTGGCGTCACCGTGACACAGTGATTTGAAATCTATAGACGATTATATTATCAATCCATTACAATTCCATTGTTGGGCACGAGTCCTCTTTCAGAGCAAGAAATGTTAGGCAATAGTCCACAACGCTGGCCCACTGCAAATTGGTAGATTTCACAAGCCTTTACGTAAAAGATAAAACGTGGCTTTCTCATGATGTTTTCCGTCACTCTTAAAGCAAGCAATATTTAATTATCAATATGCACATAATTTACAATTTAACGCATAATAATTTCGAAAAATCTGGTTCTTGGTGTGTAGGTTAGGATTTGAATCCCCGCCCTCCAGATTGAGAGGCGAATTTCCAACTATCAAATTGTCACTGCTACCGTTTGCTAATTTTAAATTTCGGTATTATTAAAAATACATCTACATATTACATTATACAGGCCTTAAAATTTATTATACGTCCATCTAAGTTTAATAAGTAGGCGCATAGTTGTATAGAATTTATCTGACTTTATAAGAAAGAATATTATAGGTACTAACTATTTTACAAAATTGGTATTAAAACTACCTTAATGCATTCATAAATTTAATGTTAAAGTTTATCAGAAACGGTGCATCAGTTACTGGTCACATCAAATACCGATACAGCGGTACTGATCAGAAAAATAATAATTTACAAAGTTATTTTCAGCCGCTATAACAAATGTTTATTTTTTACAGTATATTTATGAAAACTGCTACATTATCGCTCAAGCACCGTGTGTAGAGAGCCTTAAACTTTAATATTTAATATTCAAATATTGTAAACAACGGCTACTTTCGATTCGATACTAAAGAATACGCACATAAAATCTTATTAGACGCTTTTTAGTTTTGATATTTTTTGTTCTCAAACCGAGTAGCTGCCTAATTGGATCGGACATCAGCTTCTTATTAATAAAAAATCGAAACATTCCCACCTGAATCATACAGTTCTCATGCATTGGAAATATTAAATTATGCATATAAACTGGTTAATAGATAATGTAGTTAAAAAGGTCGTCTAAATTTGTCACAAAAACCTACTTTGGTCACACGAGTGTCACAGCAGAGATAGGTTAGTTTTTATAAGTTCTGCGGTTAAGGGTCTTATCGGAACCGTTGATTTTCGTCTCCTTATGCAACGGAAGCTGGCTATTAATAAAAAAATCGATATAAAAACTCTCATTCTCGATCGCGTCAAACTCGATTTGACAACTTGATGAACACGTTCTTGCTTCGACATTTTAGAATTGGACGAAACCGCGTGGGTGGTCCGGGCGTTTGTGATTTTTTTCTTTTGTTCTTATTTTGATTTTTTTGTTGACTTTGGGCGATGACTAACGGCCTTTCGATAACTAGCCACCAACATAGCGTGATGATTGCTGATAATGTATTTTTGTTAAACGGATGCACCGAATTTTGTTTAAGCAAAATTTTGAAATCATAAACAAATTTCTACTCCACAAATTTTAATGAATACCAGGCAATAAGAAATTAAAAGAAAATAAAACCGTATAAAAATAAGAAAACTTCTTTCATAGATATAAAGTCATGGACGTCAAAATCCGGTCGCGTGGCTACACCAGTTGGCGTTTAAAAAGCAAGCGTTAGACAAAATGGCGGAGGGATCACAGAGGACTGTCAGTGATAAAGTATAGTGTTGGAATGAACGTTCGGACATAATGGTGACTCTGATGCCGTGTAGCTACCTCGGCGGCGCGTCCCCGCGCTGCAGTCTGGAACATGCAGAACCTAAGGTCAGATTTACTTCTGAACTCCCAGTCACTTTCTTTCACGCACTTGTAGTTGGAACTGCACTATATTTCTTAAGTAGAATGTCGATTACTGGATTAGATATTAAGAGTCATCTCAAAACCTACTTACATATTGGACCAAAATATATCTAGAGTTGTTTTGACCATTGTTTCCGTATTTACGAGGATACTTACTAATCATATTTAATTGATCAATCCAGAAATTGACCACTGTATAAGCAAAAACACACTTAAAATAGGTATTACTTTAATCAAGGTCTAAATAAAGTAGAATCACTTAATATCACGTAGATGTATATAAATGCACCTATCATATATTAGGCTCTTAATATGAATAGACATGCGAAATATTAGAACTTAAACGATAAAAAGTTAATACTGCTTACAAAATTATAAATAAAGGCTTACAAAATCGCTCTCCGCATGTTTATTCAGGATAACATCCATAAAATAGCAATATATCTGTTTTAAATATATTTACACACTTAAGATTCGCTGAATAAGCTTTGCATAGAGCTATAGGTTCATGGAAAGTACATGTGAAAAGTCATAATTATTGAAATTAATATGTTCAGTACTAAATATATTTCAACATCTTTAAATTTAACGTTAGCTTTTTTTGTCATTTTATTAATATTATAAATACGAAACTACATCAATATGTGTGCTTGTTACTCTCTCGCGCAAAAAAATCCAATCGGATTTGCTTAAATTTGGCAAAACTCATAGTTTACGAACATTGAAACACAGAATACTTATTGAAGTGAAACTTCTTTATCGGGGTTGGAAAAAAATTTAGTGTAACATTTTTTCGTTACGCGCCATCTTTTTCTTATCCCTACCACGCGTGATATTAGATAGATTATTATAGATTAGATTATTAGATAAAGTTTAATAAAAGCCTTTTATTAAACTTAAAATAAAAGCCTTTTATTAAACTTTATCTAATTTAACTTTATTTAACCAATTTCTGTAAAGGTGCATATAGTAAATTCTTTTTTGAAAAATAACGTCATAAAGAAGTTTCACTTCTTACGAGTGTACGTTAGTATACGCACGCATTTTTTTACTGTTGTAGACATGACCGGAGCGGACGACGCCGCGAGTATGGCGTAGTAGAAATTTCGAGCACAATTTACACATTTACTTTGTACGTGCTTGCATGCAATCTTGCATATGCACCTCGCATGCCTAGCTTAGTTTATCACTTTATTGTTTACTGTAAATATTAGTATAAGTATTCTTACGACCACACAGATTGTAATTAATTCTGCTTAGTCTTTATCTCTACCTGTGTTATGTTTAAGTAACACCAATTTATCGTACAGGACATTTGTAGGGCTACCAAACGTTTGAGTTTTTTATAAAAATAGTAAGAAAGGAACATGCAATCCATCTGATGGTAAGTGGCTATTGCCGACCTTATAGATGGTGTCTACACGTGATCGGATGTCTATTCTTTAATATTATCAGTCCCAGATAAGATAACAGTCTTGTTTGAGGTTGGTGTGTGCTACCCTTAAGGATTAAAGTGGAATGCCTTGGAGAAATTTCTTATCAACCTACTGAAATAAAATTAAATGAAATGTCTTTATATAGGCCTACGAGGGCACTAACAAATTGTCAGTTACATTTTTTTCTTACACTACCACCGGATCGGAATACGACCTCAACTGAGAAGATCCGGCAAGAAACTCAGCGGGTTTGTCTTTTTTTCTAATTTATATCCATTTTTTTAAATATATATACTGATTTTAATTATCACAAATATGTTTTGCATTCGGAGTTTAAAGATAGTTGAGCTTTAAGCCTGCCAACTTATAACTTGAATAAACATCCAAACATTATTATTAAATCAATATAAATATTCTTCGTGTCGGTCTAGAATATTTTAATTCCTTCTTTCATTATTGTCATAGGAGGTGTTAAACGGATTAAATTTAGAAAATGAACCGTAGCATATTACAATTAGCTGAGGCTTACTTAGGCCATAGGCCCATAGCTCACCGTGTAGGTTAACTACGGATTGGTAGACTTCACGCACCTCCGAGAACTTTTTTTTGGTTAATTGACTTTTTTTTAATCTTTATTTAAAGAGCTTTGCCTACTGGCAATGCCGCTCTGTAATATCTTGTAACAATATTTATACAGTTAATTGACTTGATTGGTAAATAAATAGACAAAACATAGGAGAGTAAAATAGAAGAGATAAGGGTGTAGCACAACCATAATCCCAAGAATTCTATCACCTTCAAATAGCTTAGTAACCGAATCGGGTGGGTAAGTCTGACATACATGTCATCATACATACCTACTTAATCAGGCAGTACCTAATCATGCTGCATACATGATGCAGCATAACCGACCTACACATCCTAATTGAAATTGATTACCTAAGTCGTCCGTGAAATTAACTTACACAGGTAAACAACTGTAGAACATATAAACATGGTAACCCTACAGACCAACAAGTGTGGACAAAATGTTTATGCTTTCGACTCGAGTCTCACATTTCCCATTCATCCGTTTATCTTTAGGGGCCATTAAAAAGTCGTAACACCGTCGCCTACCTACGGGACAGTGTGTCGTTAGCCACACGACACCAGGCGATCATGGGCCCGAAGAGTCCGCTTTCAGGCTGAAGCTTAGTTTTGGAATGTATCTCTGGTCGTTAGATTAATCTGTCCAAATGTGTAATCGTCAACATTATTCTGAAGTTTCAAGATGGGTAGGCCGTAGTCAGGGTTTTAAGACGTTAAATGCCTTTAAAAGTTACAAAATCAGGTCACCTCTCGATTTTTTTATATATTAAAACAAATGATTCTCAGCTCATTACATATACGTACTCGTAGTTCCAATTAATACAAAATTTTGGACCTAAGACCTCTAGAAGCATTCAATCGAATCATATGTAAATATACATGAATATACATAGATAGGAAAAGTTCCCTATACGCGGGGTTTGCATATGTTCCGCTTATATGCCGCGAATACAAAAACGCAAGGAAAGCCGACGTGCAAATTGTAGGTGCCGAATCTTTTTACTTGTACAGTCACCCCCGAATAAAGAATTATTTTTCCGCAAATATAAGAAAATGGTCACAATACTCCAATCCGCGAATTGATAAAACTCAGATGCGGAAAGGGTGCATAAGGAGCTTTATGCACTACACCAATAGTGCATAAGTGCATAAACCAAAAACCAAAAACTTAGTGGTGATAACCTAGAATACTCCCGTCTTTTCCATAAATGTCGAAGGAAACTACCAATAAATTAACTCTTAAAGGTAAGCATGAAAGATGCAATGTTAGCAATGTTAGGTGATCAAATTCCTCGACCGATAAAGGCAGCTTACATAGGTGGCCATCTATTCGTGGTCAAACGCCGGTGGTGCTACCCCTACTCTGAATTCTGCCTTATAACAGTCCCCAAAGTACGAGTTTATGACGTTTCCTCAAATCAATATTAGTTCACGTTTTTGTCCATACATCGTACGTTTTCCGACAATTTTGCAATTGAAACCAGAATCGAGCTGAGATAGTAACTGTTATTATAATACAGGGCGCAAGTCGTAAAAAGTTATTAAAGCTTAATTAATATTTAACACAAAATATGTAAACTTATAGATTTTCATGCATGCTGACTGTATAGATAAGGTATGAGCAAAGCGCATTTAAATTAAAAGCAGACAAAATGCATTATTTGGTAATGCAATTGTAATATATACCGTATATAATTTATGCATTTGTAAACCTGTGCCGTCTACAAGTTTACATTTACAAATGCATACTCAAACTACCTCGTCTGTGTCGTACGGTACCCATTCTTGAACGACATCGATGTAATCGATTAACCATTCCCAATGATCGGTGCGACAATAAAAACTTTAAAAACAAAAAGGCAAAGCATCGATACACAGAGCCACCCAGAGATAACACCAATAAAAACAAATTTGTTCAACTTGATCCCAACGCGGTGCGATTTATCGGGCGAGATGTCTCTCTTGATAGTACCTTTAAATTTGTAAGCTGTTCCTCACCATTCCAATTCATCTTAACTCCTATCAAGCTATGAAATAAAATTGAACGTAGACGCACATTACACAAAAACTGTTTTTACTTACAAATATATTTCACGTATTACATGAGCATCTTCGAAAGTAGCACATTGATAAGAATTGCCTCGTTATTGGTGTGCAAGCTAACACGCGATAGCGTATACAAATCGCCAAAGTGCGAACGGTACAGATGTATAAACGAAAAGATTATTACAGCATAATAACCTCTTCGTATTCATTACGCCCTGGTACACTATATGAAAAGTTTGAGACAAAAAGACGTATCTCGCTCGATGTGACAAATATACTTGAGTTGGGTATGAAATTCCCGCGAAAAATTCCCACGTTAACATTAATTTATCATTCCATTAATTTATAAAAGTTGTTTCTTCGAAAACAATAAAACTCAGTTCGAACAAATTACGAAGGGCTAAAACAATAAAAAATGGTCCTGGGTATTGTCGTTTTAATAAATCACTATTAAAATTGACATTTCACGCGATGATTCGAAAAATATACGCATCGAATTAATATCACGGGAAAATGTACCTACCTATCTTTGGTATTATCAAATAAATATGGCGGTCGATAAATTTGAAAATTTATTTGAAGGAGAGTCAGGAGCGATGGCTCAAGACGAGGTAGGAGTCCCCGATCATAAATATAAAGTGAGATAAAACAATAAACGAATTACGTTTAAATAAATAACAGTTTTGTACTGGTAGTTGTTTAGAGCACAGGTTGCACCATAAAATATAAAGTTTGTGTTGTCTTGTTATTGGACTCGTTATCGTTAATGAATGGGTACTCATTATCAGGAATATAAAGATTATTAGTATTTGCTTCTTTTCTTCTTGGTTGCACTTAAAACCATCATACTAAGCCGTCTGATGCCGGTAATATCACCGATCCATATCATCTTATGGGTGGCGTAGGATGTGAATAAGGGTTTAAATCCAAGAGATTGACAGCAACATCTCCCTACGAAGTCATCCTTTCGAATCCGCAAATCAAGCGGGACGATGCGAATAAATTGTATCTATGAAAGGGGTACATTTTATGTCCAGCAGACGATTTTTACTTACTTTACTTTTTAACTATTTCAATCGTAATATTTAACCAAGTTTTATACTGTTAATATTAGAAATATTAATTCTTTTCCTGAATCCTTTTAATGTCATAATCTATTTTAATTTCAATAGCATATACCTAAAGTACCTATAACCACAGACAGTTATAAAACATAGTCCATAGACATTAAAGCAAAGAGTATATAGAACAGCCTTAACAAACGACCGCTGCGCGCTGTCGCCGCGTAAAACGTATAAATTAGCCGTATCGCCAGATCGCCCGGCCTCACACCTCGAGGCATGCGCGGTGATATACGACGTTCCTGCGCGACACCTCGACTGTATGTTGTCCTGGTAGGTGCTTGTCCTCCGCTGGCGTGTTGTAACGCCTATGATTGATGATTGATCGACATTTAATTATTTTATTTGCGAACGGAAACCTAGTCACAATTCCAATAGTATTTTAAATTAGAAACATGATTGATTCATTATGATTCGTATGCTATTTAAATTGGACAGATCAAATATAAAAAAAAATAGTAAGGCTTCATTCATGTTCATGCTTATATTCAAGATGCTAAAGCATCTTGAATATAAGCATGAACATCAAAAGCGTTGTAATAAAAGTGGATAGATCATAATTAATATAATTAGTAAATTAAGACTTTCTCACAAATAAAAAAAATCCGCACGAAGTGCCTTCGTTAACCTATTTCGTTTTCTTAGCCAAAATTATAGGTATATTTTCAGATTCTAATGCTACTTGCACTGTACACGATTATGAAACTCTAGTAGATACAGTGTTCCGTACCAGTAAACTAGAGGAGAATGATTTCCTAACAGTGACAAGTGCAGCTACAAATCCTACATTTCGTGTACAAAAATGTTAGAGCGTAGTTTTGCAATATTTCATTTATAGTAAAAAATCAATGTACGCTTGCAGCCAAATACAACAGACGTTCATTTTGTTAAATCTGAATAACATTTCTTTTTACAAATAAAACAAAGTTAACATTGTACCCCAAAAGTACCAAGCGCACATAACGACGTAGGACGTGAAAACATTCAGTGACTCAGAATCACCTCACAAACATTTTGGAACCGTGATTGATATGACAACATTCGGAGGAATATGAGATCTAAACTCCGATTATAAAATTCATTATCGCGCGCGCGACGTTTCATTTATGTCCGTATATCAAATGGAGACACAGTGGCGCCCTCTGAAGGTTGTTAAATAAATTCGGCTTGATTTTATTAATGTTGTTACCGTAATCTTGATCTGAGGAGACGTTTAGGAGTTTTATTATTTATAACTGAAGGTTTATCTGGCATCTCTTGTATGTTAGAAAAGTTAGGATTGTTAACCGTTACACGTTCACTTGGGAATTAATTTGGAATGAGTAGGCAAGCTTGGATCTTAGATGTCAAATATCAAAGAAAAATTAAGCAAAAATGTTTTATTTCTGTTCTTGCATCTTATAAAATTATATATGTAAGTTATCAAACTTATATTTGTTTATGTATGTATATAGTATGTAGTATAGTGTATGGTGTATAGTTGTATGTATGTATATATTTATGTATGTATTTAAAGCAATTTTATTTTGGTTTTTTTGTTTTTTTCTTAAATTTCCACCTACCGCAAATTTTCCAGCCACCCAGGGTTGACTGGCAGAGAATGCCATCAGGCATTAAGTTTGCCCTATTGTAACTTTTATTTTATAGAGGTGCAATAAATAAATAAATAAATAAATATTTGTTTTTACGGCATGAATATAGTTACGAAGGGATATAATTCCTTTATTAATTAAAGATTTAATAATCGGAAGCAGTCATAACGACCGCCAACAGAAATGACTATTAAACTAATGTTAAAATTAAATTTTCATTAAATTTGTGTTAAAATTCATCTGATTTTTACATTTTTCGAAATGTTAATATCACGTTAATATAAATTCATATTATATAAATCTATTATTGATAATGTGCGGCTTGTTTTCAAGAAAGGTATGCACCCAAAATGTACAGATATACCATAAACATTAGCATGTTTCTTACGCGAGCATGTAAGATTTTCGTCTACCAAAAATCGTCTATATGAGTTTTCATTAAAAAAACAGAGCATTTAACAAAATTACCTCCCAAGAATGATCCACAGGTGTCCTTGTATCTATATCTCGTATCGACAACTACATAACTAGTATGGGTCATTATACAAATAGGTTTATATACATAGATCCATTGTGGTATGAGTCGGTAGGCACCCCGCAATAGGTAGTACTTCAGACTTGAAATAAGATATCTAAGTTAGGTAGATAGAAGATTCCAAGGTAGTTCTGGAATAGGCAGAAATCGCGGATTAGATCAGTTACTGTGCTCGTTTAAGACTCTGTAGGTAGAAGTTATAAGAAAGCCTAATTATTTCGTATGGCGGCAAAAAATATATATGGTTCAACCGGGGAGGTACTAAGTATATTTATTACATATTATGCATAAAGTAGGTAGCTCTTGCGTTTCGGTGGAAAGCTGTTGTTGTCGGCTCATTTTAGATAGTTCACTCAGTCGGTAGTAGCTACGCATTACAGATGATTTCAGACCGAACCCTTGCTCCGTATGAAATTGCTTACAGTTGTGCAAGGGTAACAAATATCACTTACCATCACCTGGTGAACTGCAGGCACGTTTGCTACTTTAAAGAATTGTTTATCTGTGAGTGGGACAGTAATAGTCGATAATGATGATAAAATTGTTATAAGACTGTGATTTGTAAATAAAAATGGTAGGCCCCATTATTCAAGCAACAATGAGCTCCGATACGCTTCCTAGAAATACACCAGAAGTTTATAAAATCCTTGTCAATTGTTGCCCACACTTTTCAAGAGTTTAGATAGATAGACAGACAATTGAATTTTGTTACTCTGAAATCAGTGTAAGTATCCGTTGAAATCGCATGAACAAATAATAACGAAATTAGTACGATACGTACACTGCAGATTCCAAGTAATGCGAATTCCAACTAAATGCGAGTGTCTACATAAATCTAGCAATATTCCCTTACGCTACACAATTTCAGAAATAAAAAAAACCGAAATCCCCACTCCCAAATGTAATAGACACCTACCTCCTTATCGATAGTTAAATCTTTTTTTATCTGACAGAAGTAGTAAACGAACATTCAGTCCACCTGATGGTAAGTGGTCTCCGCCGCCCATGAACATCTGTAATCAACTTAATACAGAACATGGATTCTATCTGAAGTCAATCACAGACGCATTGCTACTCCCGAGGACTATGATGGTCGCCTCATGCGAAAGTGTGCCGGCAACCACACCCTTTCATCGAAATGCAAGAAATGCTTCACGCTAGAAATAAGTGTGGCGGTGGTACTTCCGCAGTCGAACTACACTGGTTCTACCACCTTGTATTTTATATCGTTTTATATACTCAGCTCTATATATAGGTAGTTAAAATTTCAAGAAAAAAATAAGTATTAGTTTAATATTTACAAAAAATAATCGATTTTACGTTATTGTAGATATGTTAATAAATATATTGTTATACAACTGTTTTCAGAAATATTCAGTATTTTAGTTAACATGCATGTTTAGAAATATCTGTTTCCTTTTTAGTTTAGTACGCTTAATACAATAGTTCACGCTTTTGTTCCATAATAAATTTACCTTTAGGTATAATTTAAAAAATAAATATTATTATATTCCGAAAAGATTACATGAGCTATATATTTTTGTTCTTGTTACAGGCAAAGAGACCGAGACCTGATTCAAGTGCTGATGTCCGGTAAGTTGACTGTTAATTAATGTTTTAGTAATTCAAAATATTATTTCTACAATGCTTAAGGCGAGAAAGATACCAAGCTTAAGACCTGACGCATGTAAACAAAACTTATTCGTTTCTTAATTTCATTTATTAACTTTGGTAGCACTGAGTAATAGCGCGCCAAATCTTTAAATGCGTTCAATTTAACTATATCTGATGCAACAGTTACAGTTTCCTTAATAAGAACATGTTTCAACTGTGATCGAAAATTATTATACTAAAAAAAATAACACTGATACGAAATATTTAAGTAGTATTGCAAACTAGCAATTTGTATTGTACTGTATAGCTATAAGTATATTCACGGAAAGTACTATAATCTGCTTACAGAAATGTCTATTACAAATTAATGTAACAGGAAATTCAAAGACAAACCATCCGTTTAAAATATGTCTTTTAACGTTGTCTTATTTTTATTGCAATAACAATATTATTATGTGTTCAACTTCATTAAACAGTACACGCACTCCAAACGCCGTCAAGTAGATTAACGTCATTGTCAACACAAATAAAGGCTACTTCACATTTCCACCTTTCGGGACCCAAATAAAAGTTTACACTCAGCAACGCTCCTTCATATCAATAGGAAGGGTCCATAATCCCCGTGTAATCCCCATATTGTCGAAACACAATTGCCGTGAAAAGAGCTACTTAGAGGTACCGAACGGGACGCGTTCTATCTAGAGCTACACAAATTATCACGCCCTGATCAAAGGAAGTGATTTTATACACAATGGGTTTTATGTTACAACGTGTCAACTTGGGTCTTTAATTTTAAAGATGTTCGAAATTTAAAATTTTATAAAGATACTAGTCGCATTTTTGCCGAAAATAAGACAGTATGGCATAATGTACCATCGATAATGTTTTTTTTAATGGAAATGTCCAATATTCAGGTATAAATAATTCATAATGTTTTTTAATAACTGAGGTGACTATTACTTAGGTAGGTACTTATAATTATTGAGCCACTAACCCGTGTTGTGCTTTTATTTAATATTAAACTGCATAATGAATTTTAATGTCATCACATCTTAGACTACATTATTAATAAATTCGATGAGAACTATTTGGACAAGCAAAAAGAAAAGATGAATAGTTTTGGTATTCGACGGGCCGCATTCCACGTTAGACGACATATTAGTTAGGTTAATTAGCAGTTAACACGACGTTCTTCGGCGTTTTTATTCATTAGAAAGTCTTCGTTTTCAAATAGTTTATCTTTAATAGAACAATAAATCAGTTTTTTGACACAATTCCGTTCCGTTGCATGTTTGAAACTTTTTTCCATTTTTAGTTTTGACAAGCAGGATTTAGAGTATCGGATGGCACAGTTAAAAATTTTGTGTATGTTTTTTGAGCTTTTCCGTTTTAAGTTTAATTACGCCTACATTCTTGCAGTTATTTTTACATATTATGTATCGAAATGAAGACTTGAAATATGTGCAAAACATCTGCTCTGATTTGTGGTTCTAGTATTATAGATAATTTTAAATTTAGTTTAAGAAAAAAATTAAATAAACAGCTAGTTTACCTGAATATCAACAACCAACAGTATGCATTTTGTTACTATCCCTGTGAAATATATATTTACCGTCCCTAATTTTAATCAAAACACTGAATAACTGTTAACTAATACCATAATGATAAGATACATAACTGAAATAGCTATAATATAATATACAATTTGTCTTACGTATTAAGTACTTTCCTACCGAATACTTATACCTCGATATCAACGATTAAGTACTCAACCACAACTATATTAAACAAATAGCAGAAAGTAATTGACCTTCCATAACCTGTTATCATAACTCTTTAGTGTAATAATAGGTATTCATGTCATTTTGTCGCGACCCATCTGTTACCGAATTTGGCACTACAAAAACACGCAATTAATAGAATCTCGCGCCTAAACTTGACACGTGGACGCCAAATGGCGGTTACAGGGTTAGGGTTCCACTTTTTATTTTTAAACTTTGTGAAATATTTGAAACTCTACGAACATTTTTTTAATTTGATTTAAGTAGCAAACGAGCATGCAGTCCACATGATGGTAAGTGATCATTGCCGACCATGAACACCTGTAAGCAAATTCATATAGAACATGGGTTCTATCTGAAGTCAATCACAGATGCGTTGCTACATCCGAGGACTATGATGGTTGCTTCATATAAGTGTCCTGGCAACCACACCCCTCCATCGAAACGCAAGAAATGCTTCGCGCTGGAAATAGGGCGCCATTTTAAAAGATAATCGCGATTTTCTGATTTTGCGCAAAGAGGTGTACCTATCATTTTTATACGTGGGTGATAAATATGACAATGATTATCAAAGTTTACGACTTGTGTTGTAAGTTGTTTTATCTGTGCAAATATTTATCATCCGCTTATGGTGCTATCTATAAAGTGTCAGTTATATTTTTAAAATAAATAGTATTGTACTAACATTACATGCGTTTCATCGTTCCGTCTTACAAGCATCAGATATGAATGCTTTCCCTAAAAGTATTATATTGTACTGCTGGGCACGGGTCTTCTCTTAGAATAAGAGAGTTTTAGGCCATAGGCCAAATGCGAATTGGTGGACCAGTGCGAATTGGTGGACAGTACGAATTGAATTTTAAAGAACATAAGTATCTAGATTTTTTTCATTTTTAGTGTTATCCGCACTTTATTAGCAGCTAATTATTGCGTAATTAATAACTCAAATCAGTCAAAAATACTTGAGCTACGGAACACTTGACGCGTGTTCCGATAATGACTTTTTTGTTTCCGAAGTGTGCCGGCCATTGTGCCCTTGTCGGAGGGCAGTGAGAGAGTTTATTGTTTGTTCCGCGCCCGTTCGGGATTTGAAAAAATAATTTTAATACTTCACTCAACATCGTAGCTTAGACTGTACGAAGATTGAATTGTTATTATATTGACTAATGTTAAGTTTAATTTTCAAGAATTAAATGGATTAAGTATGACATAATTCTAGTGAGAAACAAATTAACAAAATAATATTAACCAATATATTTTGACCAATAATAAAACAATATATTTTAACTAATAATGTTCTCAGTGACTACCTTTTTGCGTAAAAGTATCAGTATTTATGAAACTTTACCTAAACGAAGTTCTTTAAGAAATTCTGATTGATAGGTTGTCACTACTTTCGCTCTTTGCAAAGTCTTAGATTGTATTTACCCTAACAAACATTAAATGTTACAAAATTATGTTCGTTTACTTCGCATGTAGGTATTTCATTTAATTAAATTGTCACCAGTTTCAAATTTATACTTAGCATACAGCTGAGTTATTTATAATTCTTTCAACCCACGCAAATCTTGTGATGTAACGTGATTTTCTTAAAACCATAGATTAATCTTGGCCATAATATATTTCGGTAGCTTGATCTACAATCGCTTATTTCAAAGAGTTAGCTACCATTGAAATATGAGCTTCTCAATTTACTTGTAGGTGTTAACAATCGTGGAACATGCTAATAAATCTATTATCTTTGTACATCAATTTAATATCAAAATTCAAAGGCATTTATGATATGAGTCAGTGACAAGACTCGTGTTTTACAAACATCACAATTTGCCGCGCAGAACATAAAACTAAAAATGTGACAACTCAGCCATCCACCATATGGAATGTCATTCTTCACTTTTGAACGGCCGACTATCAAAGCTTTGAAGTCTTTTGTTAGACAAATTTAATGCCGTTTTACGATGACTACTGCAAGTAAAAGGAACTCTGTGAAAAGAACCGAAACATTAAAAAAGCTTTCAATTAAAAAGATAGTGACAATGCTGCCAACATTAACTGAGATTCCGCCCGGCCACTCGGGGACGTTCTTTTGATATACGATAGTGTTGTTTGAACGCAACTCTCGAAGTGGCGGCAAAAAGCAAAGTGACACTTGAAAAAGGCGCGAACTAATATAAACAAGGGTTCTTTTTTCTAGACAACGATTCCTGGTGTTTGACCGAATGATGAATATCATAAGCGAGCATTGTTATTAATAACACGCTATAAATCAACGGAACAACGAGTTTCCGTTTATAATCTTGTGTTAGAAGTGGACAAATCATAACCATGACGTTATCACTATATTCTACATAATCAATGTTGCCAAATGAATAATAGATTTCAACAAATCATCGACGTTTTAGTAATAAAACAAAATATTCGGAAAGCAATTAAACAGCTGGCTTTAAACAACAAAGTTGTCATATCGAGATATTTGCATATATTAACGTTATTATTGAAGCCATTTTGTTAATTTGATTCAGTAAAATCTTGTTAATATTATAAGCTTATAACCATTTGGGTGTGGTATATTTTTATATCTTGTTCTTTATCAAAATCGAAATCAATACACGGTACCTTATTTAAATTGTGAGAGAGAATATTATATTTTTTATTGAAACATTTGGAACACTAATTGAGTATCTTCTCTGCTTTCAAAGTTATTTATAAATACATTGTATATAACTTTTATCAACATTGTAATGTATGAAAGGTTTGATCGAAACCGATCGGAATATATCTTTTATATATTAATACGTGAAGCAAAATCTTGGGATCCGTTTTTAAGAAACTTGTTGCGGACGGAGGAGTATAAAATTTTGCACGGTTATAATTTATGTAGAGAAGGAGTACAAAATGCTAATATTTTTTTCAACTATTACGTAAAATCAACTGAAAACACATTACACACTCTACCGTGCGTTTGACACACCCACGTATATCAACTTATAACATTCAATGTCTAACTATGAAAAGATAACGTCAAAAATGTCTGTCAAAATATCCCTTTTTGCCTTTGTATTTAAAATAACTAGAAAAATAATAAAATCTAATTAAATTTGGAAAATATTCGTGCTACTTTGGTCTAAATAAAATTTTTGAGTTGAATTACGGTCGAATTTTGACCTTTGCGATGGGTGGCAAAGTGTCAATAAATACTTTAAATACTTTTCTGTATTTACCTAATTTTGATTACATATAACGTAAAATAACGATTATTTATTGTATTTGCTTCCAAAGAACAATTTTAAAAAAGCTAACGTTTCACTAAAATAAAACGCGAAATCAAAACAGACAATATGTTTATATGTAATTCGTTAGAGATAGCAAGTAGGTAGTAAACTATAACCCAGTCTTCAATGGAATAGATCATATATCATTTACATAACAAATCCAGAATAATGATCCCAATCTACCAATGACGTCACGCCCCAACTGTCATATGTGACAGAGTTGATTAAACAGGCTCGCAGGCGTTGATAACGAGCTAAATTAATCGGAACACGTGTAAACAGTTTGTTAGATAAGTCCACAATAGTGATGCCCGAATAGAATTTTGTGACTCGAAAACTCGAGTAATTTTAGTATATCACTCGTTGTTCTCGAGTTTTCGAGGCGCTCGAGGGAAATTCTCGAGTTACGAGTGCAATTCGAGTGAGATTTTTAGTAACACGTTTGTATACGCTAATAATCAGAATATCAACAAACGGCAAATTCAAAATTATGCTTTTTTTTTTTTTTTTTTTTGTTTTCGAGGGGGAAACCTTCAAAAGGTACCCGACGCCGTGGGAGCGACGCAGGGTTATGTGGGATTTTTACCGCACTAAAACCCCCCCGGTGGCCGTTCTCGGCGCTAAAAAGGAGGACTCCGGGATCTCGAAACGACTTCAACCAGAATCCTCTGAGCGCGTTGCCCCATCGGGCTCCTCCCAGATGGGCGGCTGGGCCCACCGCTCCGTCTAGTCTTTACGACGGTATGCGACCACACGTACCGCCGTCCTTCCCGGGATCACCTGACTGAACGGTTCGAGCTCCCACTCTAGCCGCTCGTAACCCCGGAAGCCCCTTTTAGTCGCCTCTTACGACAGGCAGGGGATGCCGTAGCCCTATTCTGGTCCCGGAACTACAGGGTACTCAAAATTATGCTTATTTTGGTGTGTAAAAACGGTTGACATGGCATAGATAAAAAAGGAGTAGTCAAGGGACATCTAATGGCAACAAAAAAATTAACTTGTTGCTCCGAGTTGAATCGGTAGCTCGACTGCATAGACTGCATAGACATTCCAGAGATATATTTCTTTCATCGAGTCCGAGTTTGACAAAGCTCGACTGCATAGAGTCTCGAGTATAGTCTCGATACATTTTTCAATCGATTTGACAAATTCACTCGTGACTTGAGTAAAAACGACTCGAGTCGCATCACTAGTCCACATGAGATACGAGGGGTCTGTCACGGCATCTGCCGTTTGATTCCGGTGACTCGTTTTATGGACATAATTTAAAACAAACACAGTGATTTAGCGTTTACTAAAGATATCTTAATTGCCACAATCTTTTTAATTGCCACACTTTAACATATTGAACGTTAAAGTTTGAATTGTCACATGGCACAAATTATATTTATGTTAAGTCCCCCATTTAATGATTACGCTGAGAGT
This sequence comes from Spicauda simplicius, assembly GCA_949699795.1. Taxonomy (NCBI): domain Eukaryota; kingdom Metazoa; phylum Arthropoda; class Insecta; order Lepidoptera; family Hesperiidae; genus Spicauda; species Spicauda simplicius. Next base: position 10,579,136 of record OX453080.1, on the reverse strand, counting down.
GACATCTATAATGTTTTTGCTGGGTTTCATATTTTATTTTAGGTTACGGTACATTTAAATCATTATCGTAAAAATATATTAATTACAGTCTCATATAATTTTGTATTTAGGATGAAATTAATTAAAAATAAACGAACTTGTACTTAAATATTTTATTAGCGTGAAAAGTAGTCGCCTTTACTGCTTTATAACCGTCCCTTTATCATTTTGTATAACGATATGTGATTTTTTATAGGAAACTTGAAAAGCTTAAGCTCTATAGGTAATGCCCGCATTGAAAAGGTAGTATGTAATCAACACAATATTATTTTAACTGTAGAGGATATAATTAAAGATTTTTAGAATTACAGGAAAGGTAATTAAAGGAAGCGCTAACCGCTAATGTTACGATAAATGATCAATTTACGGTTAAACAAAAGTCAGGGAAAGTATTGTTTGATCGTCTTCTTCCTTCCGAAATTAAGACATTTGGATTATGTGACTTTAAAAAAGGCGCGTCTGTAAACAAAAGGGTCGTTAATGGATTTTTATCTCCGTTGTATTTGAGGGTGTTTTGTTTGACTCAGCTTTACTAACAGTTTGGGCCCGAAGTGGTTCCACTTTTACGTTATTTAGCAGTAACACCTGCTAAACAAAATTGCCATTGAAAAAAACATGCGTGCGTACAAAGTACACATGTCAGAAGTGAAACTTCTTTGGCGAACTAATTTATAAATCTTGTTTATATTTATACAAATCTAAAACTTTAAATTTCCAAGATTAAGAGGAAGGGAAAAAGGCGTGATACGACGTTCGCTCTGTCTCACTTTTTCTCTCAATTGGTCTCGATCACGCTGTCTCTCTTTTCCGACACTTCCGTTGCATACCGGCGTGACGTTTCATCTGTAAAAATTTTACCCTCATGCGCCTAAAGAAGTTTCACTTCAAAAACGCTACCCTGAAATGTAAACGAGTCCCTATCGACAATTTATGTTTTCTTGAAAAAAATATTTTGAATCTTCGTTTTTTGATAGGATTACCGACTTGTTAATATCTTAAATTGTAATAGTATGGTATTATTTTTTATAGGAGATTGTTACTAAGTAGTCTCTGTTTCCTGTAAAAATAAAAAATGTTAAAATAGGTATTCAAAGCACCGACATTGCAAGAGCAAAGTCGGTGCTCTGCACCCAAGTGGATTGATCGAAACAGAGTTCTTTGGAAGACATGTTGAGACCAACCAACTTTTGGAATTATACTGAGTTTGAATTCAACACTAAACGCCTGATCTTTTCCAGGTTATCGGGCGAAGTCAACACATCTCCCTGCGAATCCGAGTCCACTTCCGACTCTCCTCCATCCTTGCTGCAGGATGCAAGTTTACCCGCGCTACTAGTGTCAGGAGCGACGACTCTGTTTCAAAACACTAGCACGCCGTCGAATTTGAATTTGACGACTGATAGCTTGGGGCTTCCAAGCTCGGAGGTGGAGAGCTGTAGTCTAGCCAACGGATGCGCGACGAGTACCTCTCTGGGCCTGGCGTTGCCGTTGACGTCGTCTGGCGGGCTGTGTTCGACCTCCTCGTCGTCTGCGGTCGCCTGGTTGATGAATGAGGATAGCACGGGTAAGTTTTGGAATGGAACTAATGTGGTCTTTTTGAATTTGTTTTTGACGACTGATAGCTTGGAGCTTCCAAGCTCGGAGGTGGAGAGCTGTAGTCTAGCCAACGGATGCCCGACGAGCACTTCTTATGGCCTGGCGTTGGCGTTCACCTCGTCTGGCGGGCTGTGTTCAACCTCCTCATCGTCTGCGGTTGCCTGGTTGATGAATAAAGATAGCACTTACCCGTGCTGCGTTTTGGGATGAAATTGAAACTATGTTGCGTTTTTGAAAACCTGTTTTTAATGAAGGTTTTAGAAAATAGATTTGGGAGTTGTTAGGATACACCTATGTACAATTGACTAATACATTGTAAATGAAGACTGGGGTATTCGATCGTATTTGTAAACAATGTTAAAATATATAATTGTAACATAGAATTCCTGCACCATTTGATGGTAAAGTAGAATGTGATTTGTCCAGGTGGTGGCGTCAAGAGCGAGGTGCGCAGCCCGGGGCTGTGCGAAGCCGACGTGGCGCTGTACGGGGAGGCGCTGCCCTACGACCAGTCCACGCTGCCGTACCAGTATTATAATAGGTATGCTTATACATTTACTGAAGTCTTTAAACACGCTTTCTACACTCATAGCCGTCTAGGATTTTCTCATGTGTCGTGGGTAACATGACACACACAAGACGAATACACAAACACCCTGACCAAGAACATGAATCTGAATTCCTCATTCAGATACCTGTCTGACCGGGAATCGGACCCGGGACCCATTGCTCGTCAAATCGGTATGATAACCGCTCCGCCACGCGGGCCGTCTCTCTATCTCTTCTATTGGCCCACAGTTCAGAGTGAGATGTGGTTAAATCCCTAGTACACTGCGCTGCCAAATTGCGAATGGGTAATGGTAATGTTCAGTATAGACTTTATACACCTTTAGGAATTTTTTGTGAACTCTTGGCCGTGTATCCAACAATACCAATCCGCACTTAGCCAGCGCGGTAGACTATGACCTAAAACTCTCATTCCGAGAAAAGACCCGTATGAGTCGAATTCATACATATGGCTAAAACTACTTTTAACCGCCATTAAACAAAAATCACATGTTTTTGAATTTAATATGACGTCCAAAATTAAATTAGCATCCAAAACTCAATTTACTCTAATAACATTCGACCTAACAAAGGTTAACGATCGGTAGTCGGAAGCCACAAAAGGAACGTCCATATTAATAAAGTATTGGGGCCAAGAAAGTATGTTGTACGCCCACATTTATAGCGTCGATAAATTGGGATATGTTTACATGCCACTACTTAATTTGTTATTAACGATTAGAAGTGATAGCCTAATGGTTGAAATTTGCCCTCTCGATCGGGAGGTCCGAGGTTCAAACCCAGGCACGCACCAATGATTTATGTGCGTATTAGAAATTAATTATCACTGCTTTTCGGTGAAGGAAAACATCGTGAGGAAACCTACACACCCGAGAGTTCTTAAAAAAAAAAAGTTCTCGGAGGTGTGTGAAGTCCACCAATTCGCACTTGGCCAGCGCGGTGGACTATGGCCTAAACTCTCTCATTCTGGGAGAAGACCCGTGCCCAGCAGTAGGACAATAATGGGTTGATGCGGATTAGATGTTATGTTCCTAATTACTAAAACCTCATTAATTAATGATTAATCCGTATCCTTCACCAATCCTCATAGTATAGTGGAATATGGTGCACACGTTTCCTAATTAGAAGAAATCTGTCTTGATGTCCTACCAACATAGATAGGTTGCAATGAACTTCACAATATAATCAAATCAAATATACTAGATGATCCGGCCTAAAAGTAAAAAATCTAAAATAATAAAAAAAGCGCTTTCTACACTCATAGCCCCACAGTAGGATTTTCTCCTGTGTCGTGGGTACCATGGACACACACAAGACGAATACACTAACACCAAGACCCAGGACAGGAATCTAAACTCATCATTCAGATACCTGTCTGGCCGGGAATCGAGCCCGGGACCCATTGCGCGTCAGACCGGTATGATAACCGCTGCGCCATACGGGTCGTCAGTGTCCGTGTCGTCCGAATTATCAGTGTCTCTCCAATATATTATGCATGTATGATACATTAATTCCTTCCTCTTTAATCACACTATCTATTAAAAAAACTGCATTAAAATCCATAGCGTAGTTTTAAAGATCTAAGCGCACATAGGGACAGACAGCGGAAAGCGACTTTGTACTATTTAGTGATTACATAAAATGTGTTGCTGCCCATCTTCAGGATTTTGTCATCTTCAGAACTTATTCGAGACCAACACTTCTTTTTTTTTTTATCTTATTATAGGCCAACGTTTGGCCGCGACCTTACCTGATGTTAAGTAAGATGCAGCCTAGGATGTTACACGCTTGCCTAGATAAAGCCTATTCACCCTCGTCTTAACACTACTATGCACAAAATATTTTTCACTAGATTTTTGGCCAGAGCAGTGATAGCCTAATGGTTGAAACTTGTCCTCTCAATCGGAGGTCCGAGCACCACGGCGCCCATGCACGCACCACTGATTTATGTGCGTATTAGAAATTAATTATCACTGCTTTTCGGTGAAGGATAACATCGTGAGGAAACCTACACACCCGAGAGTTAAAAAAAAAACTCGGAGGTGTGTTAACTCCACCAATTCGCATTTGGCCGGCGCGGTGGACTATGTCCTAAAACTATCTCATTCTGAGAGAAGACCCGTGCCCAGCAGTGGGACAATAATGGGTTGACGGTATGATACGATAGAGTTTTGGCAGGAGTGGTGGCAGTAATAATAATAAATCTCTTTCAACAGTATGCAGCAGTATGGAGGCGGGGGTGCGGCTTCGTCCTACGTCAGCTCCACACTCTACAACCAGCCCTATGCCGCCTATCCACCGCCCCATAACACTAACAATAGGTAACTAAATTGTGTATTATATTGGCCCGGCGAATCCGCCTTTTTTATCTGACTGAAGTAGCAAACGAGCATGCAGTACACTTGATGGTAAGTGGTCACTGCCGATCATGGACATCTGTAATCATTTTCTTACAGAACATGGGTTGTATATGAATTCAATCACAGATGCGTTGCAACTGCCGAGGACTATGATGGTAGCCTCATATAAGTATGCCGGCATGCCGAAATTGGTGTGGCGGTGGTACTTCCCGGGTCGAACTACACTGGTTCTACCACTTTCAAAAGCCTAAAGGTCAAAAACCTAAAATTATCAGTGTTTTTCCACTATATTATACATGTATTATACATAAAAAACCTTCCTCTTGAATCACTTTATTTATTAAAAAAAACTGCATTAAAATCTGTAGCATAGTTTTAAAGATCTAAGCTTAGGTACATAGGGACAGACAGCTAGAAGCGATTTTGTTTTTTACTATGTAGTAATAGTAATAAGTAACTTGGGAAAAAATCCTATGTAGTTCTAAACCATTTCATAAATTAAAAAAAAAAACTTATAATCAGTATCTTTACGTACTTTTTCAGATTAAATTCTGAGTAAGCTATCTAGACCCCCTCGTATAATAATAACTCATAAGTGTCCATGAAAATATACTCGAAATGATAGTAGAGAATAAAATACCTAACAATAATTTTGGCTTAGTTTAAAACACAATCTTATTTCTGTTAAGTAACACATTATGTGCAAGTTTAATACGTTAGAACAATATATTTAAAAACTAACTTTATTTCATTGTAATTCCAATTTGTAAAATATTATTTCTAACTCTTCTTACATTCTGTACCAATACATTTCCACCAGATCGTCATGTAAAGCGACGCCGACGTACCTCAGCGCGTACGGCGTGGGCGGCGTCGGGACGGTGCCCAGCACCGGCTTCGGCACGCAGCCGTCCCCCTACGCCTACTCTTCCTACAACGGTGGCCTGACGCAGTCCTTTCCGAACACTCAGCAAGTAAGTGGTACTTAAACTTACAAGTAATGTTTAAGTTTTAAGCCTTTGCATAGCTATTATCGCGGCGACCGAATCAAGAAATTCCGTAACGAAAAAAACCTAACACCCCCCACTCCGCCTATCATATAACGCCGCCGAGCGTTCGCTTAACGTGTATGTATATAGTACGACAATTCTCGAAAGACATAGCTCGCACGGATTGAGACGAGTTGCCCGGAAATCGGACGGATATGTAAGCAGCTGAAAAGAAACTATATACAAAGAAAAAATCTCGAATTCATATGAAAATAATTATAATTGTATAATTGCATAAGTTGATATAAAATGTTATACAATAGCTTTACCGCGGCAGTACCCGAGCGCCGCATGTTTTTTATCACATTGAAGTAGCCAACGAGCATGCAGTCAGTAGGTAAATGACACTGCCGCCTATGGACCTGTACGCATCTTCAAATAGAACATGGGTTTTATCTGAAGTCAATCACAGATGCGTTAATACTACTGCCGCGGATTAAATTGGTCACCGCATATAAAAGTTTGCCGGTAATCACACCCTTCCACCGAAACCCAAAAACTGCTTCACGCTATAAATAGGTGAAACGGTGGTAACTCCGCGGTCGAATAATAGTTTTATGACCTGGCCAACTTATCGACAAAATAGAAAGATGTTTTAAGCTTCAAAGACTAACGACATCTATCGTGTCTTACTGCGTGTTATTTTTGTAACTATAATTTTTCTACTTGATATGTAATTTTCATAAGAATATCAGTAACTTAAATATATTTAGTAATGTTCGTACGATTAGGATACAAATGAAGAATCAAACATTCGGCTATGCTAAGTTTGGTCAAGTATAATAAAAAAAATGTGCACAGCGCCATCTAGTTCGACTGACGTACAACATTCTTAATAAAACCGACATCTATTTTGGTCAAATTAGTTGATCATTATAAAACTTAGAATACACATTTTATTATATCTATACCTCTTTTTATTTTTAAGGATTACAGTAGCTACGCAACAGGTTATGCGGATCATAGTGTAGCTCAATATGGAGGCTATTACGCTACTCCTAGTTACTCGCCCTATGTCAGCTCACCGAGTAGCAGTGGCAGTGCAGGACACACTTCTTATCACCTTGGAGGTGCATTATCAGGTATTAAAAAAAACTATCTATTAAAAACATTTTAATGTGAACTTATTATTCACGTAATTGTTTTTCTGTAGTCGTCAGTGTACCTAATATTCTTATTATTGAACGCATCTTTAAAGCAACTGTAAAGACTACCAATGTATCGTAAAAAACTTTTGACAGCGTCACGTACAACGGTGTCAGAGTGTCAGACTATAAAAGTCAAATCTGTTTATTGTCTGACTTGTATGTCAGTTTATTTTGTTGTGTTCATTGTGTACATTAATTTTATTTAGTGTAATTTAATTTTAGTGTATTAACTGTGTTTTCGATTGGAAAACTATTTGTAAAATAAGAAATAACTCTTTAGCTACCTCATGTAATTTTACTTTCGCCGTAAAACTGTACTGTTTTTAGTTGTGAAGTTTCAAAACTTTGGTCATTAAGATGAAGGAAAACAAAAGTTCTAATAAACGAAGAAAACTAGATAATGATTCGTGGGAAGAAAACAGTGGTTATAATTCTGATAGTTCTGACTACTGGCCGAATTCAGATAGCGAAAATGGTAAAATAGAATAGTCATTTACTTTTGAAAATAGTTATGTTCTTCGCCATTGTGCTCCATTAATTCTTTGAATATATTTTCATAAATCGTTACACATTTCTTTATATGGAAATTATTTATAACTAAATTTCTAAGGTATCGAAAGCTAAGCCTAATATTTACAATCCTACTTTAATGTACATGTATAAGTTTTATTTGTACACAACTATCTGTATGTTTAATCTGATAAATACATAACAATATGTCTTCTAACATCTTATCAAATTTCTGACAACAGAATGTATATGGAACAATTGTTTCCTGAGTCGACTGCATAATATATATATATCTTTTATCAAGCATCTCAACTTCTAGATTCCTTATAGAACAATTACAACACCCATTGTTTAAAATATATTTAGTACTTTCTACTCCCAAACCATACGTCATTGTCTACCCATTATTGTCACAATGCTGGGCACTGGTCTTCTCTCGGAATGAGAGAGTTTTAGGCCATAATCCACCATGCTGGCCAAGTGCGAATTGGTGGACATAACCATATACTAGTAGACAAATTCCTGTGTCAAGTACTCCACGGTACCATTACAATATATCAAGATTAATTATGATTCATAACTTTATTATAATTTTTTGCAGACTCTCCATCATCTATGCTGCCCTCAATCAATGACACCAGTCCACTGTCTCCTATAAAAAATGAAATTCATGCAGCAAGTCGAAGATGTAGAGAAAACTCAGGGTAAGTTATTATTATAGTTGAACCTATGTAGAAGGTTAATGGGCTACCTGATGGATACGCTTCAGATGATGGAGAACATTGTCATCACCAGAAGAATTGTAAGTTCTAGAGTTGGTAGAACCAGTGTAGTTCACCCAGGGAAGTACCACCGCCACACCTATTTCTAGCATGAAGCAGTATTGTGTTTCGATGGAAGGGTGTGGTTGCAGGTATACTTTTTATATGAGGTGACTATTGTAGTCCTCGGGAGTTTTATAGCAACTTAATAGGTTTAGTTGAAGACATTACTCCCAGTGACCGAATTTGTAGTTCACGGCATCTGAAGGCTCTGCAATTGCTATTTTGTTTCATTTTGCAATGTTACAACTATAATTCCATATACATGAAATTTAAAAGTAATTGCTCTAATAAATAATACTTTCATTTGTAGCACTATAAAAATGTGTGTTATAGATATTGTGCTGTTCATTGTGATATTTTTGTGAATGTATTATACAAATCTCCAACCCGATGGGACAATTTTTTATTAACTAAAGGTACAAGCCGTCTAGACAAGAACAGTCATCTGTGTACTACAACTCTGTGTACAACTATGACAGCAGGAATGCTTAATTTTTTTTATCTGACTGAAGTAGCAAATGAGCATTCAGTCCACCTAATGGTAAGTGGTCACTGCCGTCCATGCACATCTGTAATCAACTTCATACAGAACATGAGTTCTATCTGAAGTTAATCACAGATTGCGTTGCTACTCTCGAGGACTATGATGGTCGCCTCAAATAAAAGTGTACCGGCAACCACACCCTTCCATCGAAACGCAAGAAATGCTTCACGCTAGAAATAGGTGTGGCGGTGGTACTTCCCCATTCGAACTACACAGGGTATACCATCTTCAAGGATTTGTAGGATTATAAAAATGTGTGCATTATAGATATTGTGCTGTTCATTGTGATATTTTTATGAAATTACAAAAGTCTGCAACCCGATGGGACATTTTTTTATTTACTTAAGTCACAAGCCGTCTAGACAAGAACAGTCCTCTATGTACAACTAGTACAACTCTATGTACAACTATGACAGCAGGAATGCTTATTTTTTTTATATCTGCCTGAAGTGGCAAACAAGCATTCAGTCCACCTAATAGTAAGTGGTCACCGCTGCCCTGCACATCTGTAATCAACTTCATACAGAACATGGGTTCTATCTGAAGTCAATCACAGATATGTTGCTACTGCCGAGGACTATTATGGTCGCCTCATATAAAAGTGTAGCGGCAACCACACCCTTCCATTGAAACGCAAGAAATGCTTCATAGGTGTGGCGGTGGTCCTTCCCCAGTCGAACTACACTAGGTATGTCGTTAACCCATTATTGTCCCACTGCTGGGCACGGGTCTTCTCTCAGAATGAGAGACTTTAGGCCATAGTCCACCGCGCTGGCCAAGTGCGAATTGGTGGACACACTGGGTATACTACCTTCAAAATAAAATTATTCCCTTTCAGAGAAAGCACAGCAAGTAGATCCCGAGGTCGCGGCCGCCGGAACACCTCGTCGTCTCCGGCCCAGCACGTGCCGGAGCCGGCCACGGAGAGAGTCTTCATCTGGGACCTGGACGAGACCATCATCATCTTCCACTCCCTGCTCACAGGCACTTATGCTACTAAGTACAATAAGGTATGTACTTTAACCTATTTAGAAAAGGTAGAACCTTTTGTTATTTAATGTTGCAGCACCAATTCATTAATTTTATTATTATTATATTATTATTATTATATAGCCCTTGAACTGAGTGAGAGATCTGACATTTTCTGAGTTTGTTGTAATGTTATAGTATATCTCTCAACTCAGTGTGCCTCTTGGCAAAGGCCTCCTTCAGTAGCTTCCACTGTTTGCGATCTTGAGCTACCCGTCTCCATTTTTGTCCCAACGTGAGCTTGAGCTCAGCCTCTATTCATTAATAGGAGAATATAATAGAAAAGTATGTTTAATAGAAAAGTGCATATTAGAAATTAATTATCGCTGCTCTTCGGTGAAGGAAAACATCGTGGAGAAACCTACATACCCGAGAGTTCTGTAAAAAAAAGTTCTCAGAGGTGCATAAAGTCCACCAATTCGCACTTGACCAGTGTGGTGGACTATGGCCTAAAATTCGCTCATTCATGGGACAAAAAGGGGTGACGACAGAATAGAAAAGTGATGTATTCCTGTAATATTTTTCAAAGATTTTTGTGCACAGGCATATATGAGGCAACCCTTCTTGGTTCACGGGAAGCATTATGTTTAATATAGATTTTTCTAACATTCCAACAGAATAAATTGTTATAAGTCAGAAATTCAGAATGGAAGTGCCTATCATTTTTCACATCTATATCATGAACCCATTATTATCCTACAGCTGAGTAGGGGTCTGAGAATGGGAGATATTATAGCTATCGCCCAAGAGCAAATTAATAAACATTTTCATTTGGAACTTGTTTATTCTAATTAATCGAGTATCATAGACAAGTAAAGGAAAGGTTTTAGTTAAGTTACCTATATATATTATTTTATTTTACTAACTTTATTACTTTTCATATAAATCCTTACTAATATTATAAATGTGAAAGTAACTCTGTCTGTCTGTCTGTCTGTCTGCTACTTATTCACGCCTAAACAACTGAACCGATCTTTATGAAATTGGGCACACAGATAGTGTTGACCTCGAGAAAGGACATGGGCTGCTTTTTATCGAAAAAAATGGGTTGAAAGCGTTAAAATCGGGCATAAATGTTTGTATGGGAGTTCGTTTTTGACAAAGTCCCATATTTACAAGTCCGTCAACGGGTACGATAGACTTACTTAAAACCTTATCTAAATAATAAAACATAAAAAAACATTGATTTCGAGTCGACAACATATATCCGTAAAATTCGGATTGTCGCGTATTTTGTTAAATTCTAATGTAAACATGTGTGACATGACAGTAGTGTGACATGACAGTAGCCATAATGGCCGCCCGGATGCCATTCTGAATTCATTCAAAAATAATACGTATAAATTTGTAAAATCAATTATCATAAAAATAGATGTGATTCAAATTGATTTTAATTTAAATTATGAATTTATGAAATATTTCAATAATAAAAAAGCATCAGCTGACGCGCTGCGACCGCGCAGCTTGCGACCTAATGTAAAATCGCTCATAGAGTGCAGGGATTCCCAATTGATAACAGATGGCGCGACATAGTATTATAGTAAAATAGCTATTCGAATCCAATAATTCAAAGGCGATAAAATGTTTTAACATTGTTTCAAAATAAAATTATCGACTCCATTTGTCACTCCATGTTCATGTTACATAAATAGTTTCTTAACTACTATTGCATAAATAAAGTTATGTTATTGACCACTCCCGTACGTTTTTAGCAATAATAAATATTAAGGACAAAATACAATTGATAGTGTTTCAAGCAAAATACTAACATTAATAAGTCGATCAGTATCTAAATAAGATATAACAATTATATCATGAATTATTATTATAAAGAAGCTTTTGCAACTTTTGTGATAAATAATTGCATTTATGAATATTGAAGCATGGTTGATGAACACTTGGCTCTAATAACAAACGAACAAGGTCAACATTATTGTTTTTTTATTATATTTATGATATGTTCATTATAAATAATGTTATAGAAAACATGCATTTAAATAACAGCATATTTAAAATTAATTCTAGAATAACAAAGTGTGTCAAAATAAGCCAAAATAGATGATGTTCTTAACTCATAAGTATGTGAATTTCGCATCTGTTATTAAAATTGTCATAGCCGTGTGGTGCCAAGTCGGACGGATTAGAAACGCGAGGTCTGGGGTTCGAATCCAGTTGTCTTATGTACATTATTATTATTATTGTTATAATTATAATCTGTAGTTTTCATAAATACTAATTTTAGTATTTTTTTGGAATGTAATGAACCACAAACAAGGCGTAATAAAGATAAACTATAAACATACCTGAGCGCCGCTTAAATGTTAATAGAAATTTAAAAGGACCAAAATTACTTAAAATAGTATTTATCAATTCATAAAAGTTAAAATCCATCTTTATAATCGATGCGCTTTGGTTTAAATGTGGAGGCGTTGTTTGAAAAGATGTATTCCGATATTGTTAATGTGACCACTAAGACTGTAAATTGGTTCAAAAAAGAGGTTTACGATATTCTGATTCGTCTTATTTTCATATCATTTTACATAACAATATGCACCTACCCACAAATACACACTTAAAATTCGTTTTTTCACTCTGTGTTTGTCCGGGTAATCCTTGACCGGCTAAACCGATTTTTACGGGTTTTTTTACTATAGAAAATGTTATGGAACAACATGTAGACTACTTTTATCGTAGAATTCCCACTGAGTGGAGATTTGCGCGAGAAAAACTTTGCAATACATTGATTTGCACGCGGGCGTAGCCGCGGGTACAGCTAGTATTACATATTAACCTATTCTTAGAAGTCGTTTCGAGATCCCGGAGTCCTCCTTTTCAGCACCGAGGACGGCCATTGGGGGGTTTTAGTAAAAATCCCACATAACCCTGCGTCGCTCCCACGGCGTCGGGTACCTTTGGAAGGTTTCCCCCTCGAAAACAAAAAAAAAAGACTTTTATAATATAAATTTTATTTATTTCAGGATACGCAACAAATAGTTCAACTAGGTTTCAGGATGGAGGAAATGATATTTAGCTTAGCAGATACACATTTCTTCTTCAACGATGTAGAGGTAAGATTTGTATTCTATTTGCTTTAATTGCTGCCTGGTTAACTAAACCTCATTGATGTTGTACTGTTATTTCCACTTGTAATGTGAATGTTTAGGTTTTTAGATGGGCTAAATATAAGATGTATAGACATCACATATCATTGAAAACTTAAGTAGTGGGATTTCCCTTCATTTGTAGTCGGGGAGTAGAATACGACGTGATAAAAAGGGGCCTCTGGGGTTGCGGGCGGGTAGAGTGGGAGTAGAGGGACAGTAACACGTCCCTAAGAGATAAGCATGTCAGGGGCGTCGCGCGTCCCTTTCAAGCGCTTAGAAAGGCCATCAAGGAGGTTTTAGTGGGTAATAATCCAACATAACCTGGAGTCTTTCCCAAGGCTTTGGCATACCATTTGAAGGTTTCCTCCCCGTCAAAAAAAAAATCCCATAATGTTTACATAAATTGATATTTGCCAATTGTGGGGTAATGTTGCTATTGTCTTGTGTGAGTACACTTCCACAGGGCAGCAATTTACCTCATTAATATTTATTATAATCATTAATTTTAGTACCAATATGTTTACACTCCTACATTATTAAACTCAATGTTAAGTGTTATTGATTATAATTATTGTAACACATATATAAAATTTTATTCTTGTATGTTAAAACAATTGTAATGTAATTAAAAAACACACTAATAATGTTATCGTTTACAGGATTGCGACCAGGAGCACATAGACGCAGTAGCAGCTGACGACAACGGGCAAGACCTCTCCGCGTACAACTTCGCGTCGGACGGCTTCCACGCGGGCGCCGCGCCCAACACGGGGCTATGTGCGCCTGGTGTCCGCGGGGGCGTCGACTGGATGAGGAAACTCGCCTTCCGCTACCGGAAGATCAAGGACACGTATAATAATTATAGGAATAGGTGAGTTTGTGTGTTGGTGACAGAAATTAACACAATATATTTTATGTGCGCTTGGTGTCCGCGGAGGCGCCGACTCTTTCCTACCGTTACCGAAAGATCAAGAAAGGACACTTATTAATTAAAGGAATAGGTGATATTCTGTGTTAGTGTCCGCGGGGGCGTCGACGGGATGAGAAAACTGGCCTTCCGCTACCGTAAGATCCAGGAAACGTATAATAATTATAGAAGTTTGTGTGTTTGTTACAGACCGTAACACAATATAGGTGATCTGCGAACTGTGATAGTAGCTGACTCACGTTTATGAGACTTTAGAAAAAAGTTGTAAAACAAAAACTTAATTGAAAATTTGCTAATTTTACTTTATTTCAATGAAATATTCTTAAGATGTTCCTCCTTCCAGTGTCGGTGGGCTTCTCGGACCAGCCAAAAGGGAGCAGTGGCTACAGCTGCGGGCGGAGCTGGAACAGGCGACGGACAACTGGCTGACGCTGGCTTGCAAGTGTCTCAATATGATTAATTCTAGGTAAGATGTTGTATCTGCTCTTTTTTTGTGTAGATTATATTGGATTGTACTTTATTGGAACAATGAGGTGCGTTAAACACTTAATAGATAGGTTGGAGTTATTAACACTAAAAATTTATTTTTTTGCATATAAATATGCAAAAATATGTCTATGTAATGTCATAGCATAGAGCCGATGATTATAAACTTCGTGATTTCTATAATCTCATCTAAGTTAGAAGTTTGTGTACATATGAGTCAATACATTTCTATGTTATGTAAGTCAAGAAACAATTCGCCGTTGAATACAATTATTTATGGACAACTGCGCCCAAAGTACTTTACCCGAATAAGCATCTTTTTAATATTGGAATAGTGGAATAACAGTGATAAATCTGCGAGAGATTGGGGTTGTAAAATAAACATAATAGTCTTTTTTTTGTTGTCGAGGGGGAAACCTTCAAAAGGTACCCGACGCCGTGGGAGCGACGCAGGGTTATGTGGGATTTTTACCGCATTTAAACCCCCTCGGCGCTATAAACTCTCCGGGATCTTCAAAGGAACGCAACCGAGATCCTCTGAACGCATTGCCCCATTGAGCTTTCCCCAGATGGGCGGCTGGGGCCACCGCTCCGTTTAGTCTTTACGACAGTATGCGACCACATATACCTCCGTACTTTATGAGTACGCCTGACCGAACGGTTCGAGCTCCCACTCTAGCCGCCCGCAACCCCGGAAGCCCCTTTTAGTCGCCTCTTACGACAGGCAGGGGATGCAGTAGCCCTATTCTGATCCCGGAACTACAGCGACGAACATAATTGTCTAGTTTAAAATATAGTAACGTATTCACAAATGTAACTCTCATAATATAATTTCCAGGGAAAATTGTGTGAACGTGTTAGTAACAACAACGCAGTTGGTGCCGGCGCTGGCCAAGGTCCTCCTGTTCGGGCTGGGCGGGGTCTTCCCCATCGAGAACATCTACTCTGCTACCAAAACAGGTATGTGCCATTAAATACTACATTTCATAACTCTTGAAGATTAAAGATCCCTTTCATAAATCGACTCTCGCAACGTACACTATCGAATCTACAAATTGACTACTTTCCAGGAGAACGATTTGAAGTTGTATTTTTTGATTATATTCCGAGCTTAAATAGTGCAGAATCATTAATGTTCATTTCGAAATTAGGCTAAATATTGGTCAATTTTTTTTTCTTTATGTTATATAAACAGTACGCTATTATGTTATTTTTAGAGCAATAAAACGAAAAACACGTTTTTGCAGTTTCGATGATGTACGTTGCGAGAGTCGAAATGTGCGAGTTGGTGACATACTAGACTTATATGTGTAGCCCTATTAAAATTTTTTTTCGAGTACCTTCCAATTCATCATTTAAAAAACATTGCTTAAATTAAACAGCAGAAAAGGCATATTTTTTGTTTGTAACCAGATATGCGTTTTTTAAAACAAAAACCTTAATTTTTTTTCGATAGATATGTATTTAAAAAATTGTTCTCTAATTTCCTATTATATTTATGGTAAATTTAAAATTATAAACATTATCTCATTTAACCTCACATACACTTGACGAGCACGGAGAAATAAGGTACTTATCCGGTACCCATATATGATGGTGACATTATATTTCTATTTCAGGAAAGGAGACTTGCTTCGAGAAAATAAAGCAACGCTTTGGCGAGCGGTGTACATATGTGGTGATAGGGGATGGTCAGGACGAAGAAGCGGCCGCGAAAGCCAAAAACTACCCCTTCTGGCGTATATCCGGCCATTCAGACATCGCCGCGTTGTACAACGCTCTCGACATGGGTTTCTTATGATTTGCTGCTCGCCTGGTACTTTTGTATTTAACTCTTTGCTAAGCCAGAGGAAGTTCTTTTGATTTTCTGATGCCCTAGTACTTTCAGGATCAACGTTGATTGATTGAGTTATCTTTTCGGGTTTATGACGCAAATAGCCGCTCCAAGGCGCTG
Source organism: Spicauda simplicius (assembly GCA_949699795.1). Lineage (NCBI taxonomy): Eukaryota > Metazoa > Arthropoda > Insecta > Lepidoptera > Hesperiidae > Spicauda > Spicauda simplicius. Next base: position 10,562,998 of record OX453080.1, on the reverse strand, counting down.
AATATGAGAGGTATACTGATTTTCTGATACCCTGGTGTTTTCGGTATGCAATACGAATAAATATATAAATAAAATTAATACAAGTTAGATATTATTTTTTGATTTTGTAGACTGACATTGGTTCACTAACTTCATTTCTCTGTTGTCCTAGTACTTCAGACTTTATATCCGTTATAATTAAGGGCTATTTTAGTTTGTTCAAAAAAGTCTAAACTTTCTTAAGGAAGCCTAAAACCACTTTAGTTTCGATTGTTATAATTAGTTAAGGCTCCATTTTAAGTACACTTTATTAGCCTTAGTTCGGAGCCGTTCAGTTAACACGTAAACTTATATCATTTATTTTATAAAGCTCAAAAACAGCTCAAAAGTGGTAAAAAATATAGTAGATTTGTAAATATATATCAAATTGTAGAGCATCTCTACTCTAGGACGATTACGTTATTCCATTCCTACTATATAAGTTTTATATATTCTATACAATGTACAGATTTATTATTATTTTTAGTAAATATTTTTAGGGCAATGTTTATGTGAAACTATGAGAGTAGATATTTCTATATGATTTTACTGTCGAATGGTACACGTCAACATTTTTACATATTATGTACTTTATAGTTTTATACATATTTATACATTTAATAAAATCGTAGTATAGCGGTTTAAATCTGGCCAGTTCATTACCTATGTTGTTTTATTTTTGCTTTTCAAAATGTTATTTTGCATTTTAGTTATTTAAAACTATTTACAAAGTGCCTTAAATTACTTTTAGGAGGCAATTTGTATTACACAAATTTCATACCTGTCACATGTTGTAAAAAAACTACTAATGTTAACCAATATTCCATTTTCGTTTTATTGAAGTGAAACTTCTTTATCGGGGTTGGAAAAAAAAATAGTGTAACATTTTTTCATTACGCGCCATCTTTTTCTGTTACGCGCCATCTTTTTTTTTCGTTACGCGCCATCTTTTTTTTTTTCGTTACGCGCCATCTTTTTCTGTTATGCGCCATCTTTTTTTTCCGTTACGCGCCATCTTTTTCTTATCCCTACCACGCGTGGTATTAGATAGATTAGATTATTAGATAAAGTTTAATAAAAGCCTTTTAATAAACTTTATCTAATTTAACTTTATTTAGCCAATTTCTGTAAAGTTGCATATAGTAAATTATTTTTTGAAAAATAACGTCATAAGGAAGTTTCACTTCTTACGAGTGTACGCTAGTACACGCACACATTTTTTTGATCAACTATCACACTATAACTTATGTTATAGCTATATATTATTAGATTTTATACATTATAAAAGATATTGTAAGAATGTCGACGAGTGCCGCCGAGCTATCTAGCTGACTGCATCATTATACAAAAGTGTAAGCTCCTCTTGTATAACAGCACAACTATTTTTTATACATCTACTGTATCTGTATAATTAACACACACACTTTGAAAATATTACATTTTGGCAAAAAAATATGTTTAAGGTAATTCCTACTTACACTTCTAAGATAGAACTCTCCATAGTTTGAATCAGTCTACACCTATTTTGCCTGCCTCTAAAGGATGTAAATTTTTGGTATTTCGGCTTAGTCTACACGTATTTCTGTCTTATAACAATAGTGATGATTTCGCTTACGTCAATGAAAATACATTTATATGAATGTTTACACTATTGCAACTAAGTATTTTTTTTGTATTACCTAGAACCTTCACTACAACCCGGTAGCATGTTATACTGTTATTATCGGGCAGAAATAAATGTGACGGTGGTACCTGCCGCCGAACTACATAGAGTTTAAAATTTAAAAAACTTGTTCGACACATAAGAAAATTTATTATTTTCTGTCTTATAATATTTGAAATAAATACAATCCTTAATTTTTCTTCGTCGTGATATTTTCAAAGTTGATCAGCCTAAAAGATTATTAATATGATAAAATAATATATTGTTATCAGGCTTCATATCAATAAGTAACGGCCTACAAACCACACTTTCATGGTGAATTTTGCAATAACTTTTTAATTATATTTTATATAACTTAGAAAAAGTCGTTTTGCCTAAATTTGCAAGGTATGAGTTTTTAATTAATAATATTATATTGTTTTTAGATAATTTGTACAAATCCGATTCACTCTGTGTAAAAAATGAATTTTTGTGTATTCACGACAAAAATGTGCATTTTTTTAATAAACAAGTTTTACAAATAGAGCATTTCAAGTAAAGAAAGTAAATAATTTTACATTTTTATGACACAAATTTCGTTGAATAAATTGGATAACTGTCTTAAATTATTCATATTAATTGTATTTTCTTTGTACGTTTTTGTCGTGACAAAATTTTGATACATGTATTTTTGAAAATATAATTTTACATTACGCAATATTATCCTATATTCAAACGCACTGATCAATATGCCACTTAAAATATATTTTTCGCGGAACAAAATTTTTTTATAGCTAATTTACGTTCTGTTGTATTTTTAATAAACAGTTGGTCTTAAAAGACAGCAAAATTATTGTAGCAATACTTGAGAATTAATTCAAAATTGTAAATACAATTCTAGATTTAAAAAGAAAATAGCTTATATGCTAGTGATATGAAAATTAATTTGAAATTTCGATTATTCGAGGTGTAAATAAAATATATTATTTGACAAATATTTTTATTTTGTTTTTCTTAAAGTTTAATTACCCATACTTATATAAAAATCTTTTAGATCTTGTCTAAAAGGGAGTGTGGCGATCTCCCTCAACTCGTCAAAAGATTACTACTAGTATTTTGAAACACGCTTTCGAAGTATTATCAATACTTGCATATACTTATACAAGTTCCGAACAAAGACTGTCGGAGCACGACTTTTCCCCAGGCATGATAACCTAGCCTGGCGGGCGATCTCCCTTTGCTAAAGGTGAATTCAACGCGAATTGATGCTTGCATTTGTGCGTAGATTAGGTACTGGGTGCCAATCAGCATTTTTTCATCAGGTTGGTATTTAGCAACTTTTTAAGTTTAAATAACGGGATTTCATAGTCAAAAGCGGGACAGTAGCGCCGGCGTAAAATGTCGGCGGACCCACGGACTCGAGATGAAAGGGCCTCGGGCCTTACAGACAAAGACAAAAATTTTAGTTTTCTCCAAGACTCGTATTTTTTTTGGTTGACTAACTGTAGACTGACTAATTTACTAGTTTTTGGTTGACAAAGTCCTTCCACAAAAGCAGGACTGACCCTGTCCCGCGCGGGACATTTAATTTATGTTTAGAAATCGGAACTTCTGGCAACGCTCAATACATATATGTAACGATAAAGTGCCGCAACGCAAGCTTTCCCAGAAATTCTCTCAACGATGACGTTGAGAGAATTTCTGGGAAAGCCTGCTACAATTTGCAATAATACTTGCAGCGAATATCTCGTGGTTCTAGGGTTAGTCAGACTCGAGTCGCACATGACACGTGATCATGATGTAGTCAACGAGCGGTAAAATTGTCGAGACAAACTTATGTTAACGTACCCGACGATTGTACGAGTAGGTATATAAAGATAATTATGTATTATCCTTTCCTCTACCGCACCACTCGCCGAAGGATGAGGTTCCATCCGCATCAACTGGACCCGTGGCGGTCCTCCACGATTCCGTTTGCACGCTCATCTTTCCCACGGACGTGCAAGATGTGGAATGAGCTTCCTCCTGAGGTATTCCCGGAGCGTTATGGCATGGGGCTCTTCAAAAAAGGTGCGAAAAGAGCTCTCCTAAGCCGGTGATGCATTGGCAACTTTTCTGATGATGCAAGTGTTCATAGGCGACGATGACTACTTTCCATCAGGTAGCCCGTCTGCCTTATCGCCAGGTTCAATTATAAAAAAAAATGTAAATAAACATACAATGTAATACGCAGTAGGGCTTTATTATTAGAGCTGGTATACCATTGTAATTAATTTTTACACCGAACTTAATTATATTTTTAATGTTACTTACACCTAGACCTACGAATTATTACACAGATTAAACAACATCTATCAATGTCAAATGCCTTTCAGCAATACAGAAGATATTTAGTCTGTGAGCATAATTACGGTTGCTAGGCAACGGCAATCTAACAAAAACGGTAAACATTGACGATTATTTGCGGGTATCTAAAAATAAAATTTTAAAAGTATTTAGTAAAATGAAGTCTTCTGTGAACACAATATTGTTCGACGTATCCAAAAATGAGTTATTCAAAATTAACGAGAATTTTAAATTGTTACATCGTAAGTTGAAGACTGCGTGGAAGGTCATGATGTGAGTAGAATTTAGATTTATTCTTCACTCAGCTCTTTTACGGTTAAGGTAGGCTTTTTAATTTCTTTTTTTATAATAATGAAGTAGCAAACGACCATGCAGTCCACCTGATCGTAAGTGATCGCCTCATAATATATAAATGTGCCGGCAACTCCTGTCCATCGAAACGCCTAAACCAACTATCAATATGATGGGTAAAAAGGTTAGGGACACTGCTGTCTTTAGATAGAGAACTTTCCAAGGGGCCGTAATAGAATTGGGGAGGGGAGTTAACCCCTTCAGTATCCCGCCCCCCATCTAACAAAGGTATATCTGTAGCGCATTGCTTAGCTAGCTTAATTACTCACGCAATCAACACTTGGTTGGATAGCACCCGAAAATTTTGTAAGACGTCAAGATCCTGGTGATACTAGGGCCGCAGAACGTACCAGGGACGAGCTCGTGGCCCTGAGAAGCGTCGTGGACAGAGGCGACTCCGTGTTTCCTCCACCCTCTAAGAAAAAATATATCTATAGCGCATTGCCTAGCTACTTTAAAACAAATCTGTTTGAAAAAGCACCCTAATTCTGTTTTAAAACCTACCCTTAGCAATCGAGAAGAGCTATCCCCAAACATTTTGCAAGACGTGAAGATCTTGGTGATACCAGGGCCGCAGAACGTGTTCACTGACGACGAGCTCGCGGCCCTGAAGAGCGTCGTGGAGAGAGGCGACTCTGTGTTGGTTATGATGACTGATGGCGGCGAGGAGCGGATGAACACTAACATCAACTTCTTTCTGGAAGAGTACGGCATTGTGGTAAATAATGGTACGTTATTTAATACATTTATCACGCACATACACGTTTCGTTTGGAGATTTCATTGACTCATCAAATGTGCTTTAATGACGAAAAAGGACCTTCCTAGGAAAAGAAACATTTTTTATTATTACTTTTTTACTTTTATATTATTACTATTTTTCAAGGTGGTAGAACAAGTGAAGTTCGACCGGGGAAGTACCACCGCCACACCTATACTATGTCTAGCGTGAAGCATTTCTTGCGTTTCGATAGAAGGGTGTTGTTGCCGGCACACTTTTACATGAAGCGACCATCATAGTCTTCGGGAGAAGCAATGCATCGGTGATTGACTTCAAATGGAACCCATGTTCAGTATGTAGTTGATTACATCCATGGGCGGCAGTGGCCACTTACCATCAGGTGGACTGCGTGCTCGTTTGCTACTTCAGTCAGATAAAAAAAATATATAAAGTGGGCGAGAAAATCTGAGACTTATTTGTTAGGATATTATTCTATACAATACAAGCGAGCCTGCAATCCACGTGATGGTAAGCGTTCAATGTCGCCCATGGACATCCGTAAAACAACTTCACATAGATACATAGATCGCGGGTTCTATATATTTGAAATTAATTATTAATTACATCTATCAGAGCAGTGATAGCCTAATGGCAGAGCAGTGATAGCCTAATGGTTGAAACTTGCCCTCTCGATCGGGAGGTCCGATGATCAAACCCAGGCACGCACCAATGATTTATGTGCGTATTAGAAATTAATTATCACTGCTTTTCGGTGAAGGAAAACATCGTGAGGAAACCTACACACCCGAGAGTTCTTAAAAAAAAAAAAAAGTTTTCGGAGGTGTGTGAAGTCCACCAATTCGCACTTGGCCAGCGCGGTGGACTATGGCCTAAACTCTCTCATTCTGGGAGAAGACCCGTGCCCAGCAGTGGGCCAATAATGGGTTGATGCGACATCTATCAACCTTTTGACATCCACTTCTGGATATAGTTCTTCTCTAATTGGCGCGAATTCAAACGGTCCTTGCTTACTGAAACCAACGGTTTCCTGCTGGTTTCTTCAGGTCGTCGGTACATTTGGTTATACTGTAGGTGAACTGCAAAATTTATTTGTTATCATTTTGTTAATCGTTCATTTATATGTTCTAGATTGCGTCGTTCGAGCCAAGTACCATAAATTTTACCATCCCAAAGAATGCCACATTTCGAATGGGATCTTGAACCGCGGTGTTCAGAAACATATAATGAAAATGCCGAACTATACCAGCGAGTCCGATGACTTTCTGTAAGTCCATGCAGTGTAGAAAGATTAGGTACTTAGTACGTTTCGGACGTTCCCCCTTCACAAAGGGTCAGAAAAAACTTTTTCTCCTCTCTCCACTCCTCAACACACTCCACAAACAAAGCTATGACTAAGCTCATATCAGTTTTAAAATGACTCGATTTATATCAGCAAGTTAATAACTTTCAAGATATACTTAGAAAATATTTATCGTATAAACAATTAACTCAATCCTGGTTAAAAATAGTTAAAACGTAGTGAACTGTCAGGTAAATTTATTAGCAGAGTTCAATCCGATCAAAAGCTGCGAAGCATTCTCGTATTCGCTTACATAGTAGGTAATACTGTACAGTATTTTTTTAGTGAAGACCCCCCAACCCCCAACTTCGTGTACCCCTACGGCGCGACCCTCACGGTGAAGAAGCCGGCGGCTGCGATCCTCTCTAGCAGCGACATTTGCTATCCGGTGAAGAGACCCGTTGCTGCTATGTACACTTCAGATAATAGTGGAGGTGAGGATATGTACAACAGAAAAAAATCTTACGCATTTCTCATAATAAATATTCCTCAATAGGGCTTTTGTGCGTTTTTTGATCGTGGTAGATGAGTAGCTTAAAAGGAAGACACTACTTCATTTTATAGGTTTTCGCTTCCAATAATCATAAATCCTGACTAACGTATAAGGCGACCGTTGTGGTCGTCGTAACGCATTTGTGATTGACTTCAAATAGACTGCTTGTTCCTATGGAGGTATTTACAAATGACCATGCGCAGCAGTGCATTCTTCTATGACATATGGACTGCATGTCTATTGGCTAGGTGCTTCCATAATATATATTTGTCCCTGTAGTCCCGGGACCAGAATAGGGCTACGGTATCTCATGCCCCCTTTAGCCCCTTTTAGTCGCCTAGTACGACATAGGCGACTAAAAGGGGCTTTCGGGGTTGAGGGCGGCTAGAGTGGGAGCTCGAGCCGTCCAGCCACGCTCCACGCATCCCGCGTCGCTCCCACGGCGTCGGGTACCTTTTGAAGGTTTCCCCCTCGTATAAAAAGGTACTTCCATATTTAAAAAATAATAATAATTTATAATGGGATTTATTCTGTTACTACGCTTATCCATCCAAAGCATGGTCATACCAATTAAATTTATTACTGCTCATTTATATCTTTACTTTGTTTCTTTACTTTGTAAATTAAAAAATACTTGTCCTTATTTTCTAGGTAAATTATTTGTAATTGGCTCGGGGCACTTCTTCGCGGATCAATACCTGGACTGCGAGTGCAACGACCTCATTCGCGAGATGATATTCAACCACCTCGGCGGCGTCACGGACCTGTACCTGAACCCTGTGGACATTGAGGACCCTGATGTAAGACTGTTTTTAGAATTTTTATGATGAGACTAGCGACCGAAGATGTACCATGCAGTACACTTGATGATAAGTATTATCCTTATAGATTAAGATCCGGCTGCAAAAATGTGTAGTTATCGTGTGCGTGCTGAAATCCACATTTTTACTCATATTTATGATTAGGAGAATAAAAATCTACCAGGTTGCCAATCAAAATGTGGCCGATAATATTTTTAATTAAATTATTATTATTTGATTTCGCGGGAAAAATTTCACTTATCAAATTTTTAAATAAAATATCGTTCACTTCACGGAAATAGGTATAAAGATTAACACGCACGATAAACAAGCACGCACACGATAACTACACATATTTGCAGCCGGATCTTAATCTATTATCATCCTCAGATTATATATGATTATTTTTATTATAAGATTGAAGTAGCAAACGAGCATGCAGCCCACCTGTAGGTAAGTGGTCACCGCCGCCCTTGGACATCAGTAAGTTCTATCTGAAGTCAATCATAGATGCGTTGCTACTCCCGACTAAGATGGTCGTCTCATATAAAAGTGTGCCGGCAACCACACCCTTCTATCGAAACGCAAAAACTGCTTCACGCTAGAAATAGGTGTGGCGGTGATACTTCCCCGGGCGAACTACACTAGTTCTACCACCTATAAGATCAGATAAGATCCGTTTTACCTGTGGTTGGCTACAGATGCATTGCCTCTCGTGAGGACTAATTTGCAACGACAGTGTAGTTCGACCGGGGAAGTACCACCGCCACACCTATTTCTAGCCTGAAGCATTTCTTGCGTTTCGATACAAGGGTGTGGTTGCCGGCACACTTTCACATGAGGCGACCATCATAGTCCTCGGGAGTAGCAACGCATCTGTGATTGACTTCAGATGGAACCCATGTTCTGTATGAAGTTGATTACAGATGTCCATGGGCGGCAGTGACCACTTACCATCAGGTGGACTGCATGCTCGTTTGTTACTTCAGTCAAATAAAAAAAAAAAAAAAAACTTGTATATGTATGTGTCCCTTTCCGCACTCTTCAAACCAGAACCCTTATCGTCGTCAACCCATTATTGTCCCACTGCTGGGCACGGGTCTTCTCTCAGTTTGAGAGAGTTTAGGCCATAGTCCACCGCGCTGGCCAAGTGCGAATTGGTGGACACTTATTGGAGAACCCTTATGCTAATCTATTATTGTTATTCATAGATCAACTGCAAATAGTTTTTGTAGTTCATGCATTCCACTTGCAAAAATGTCACGAGGATATCTGTAAGCAACTTCATGTAGAACAAGGGTCCGAAGTCAATCACAGGTGCGTTGCTGAGATGGTGAGCTAATATTAGCGACAGCAACTACATCCTTCATTATAAGGGGCAGCGGTCTTTGCTTGACTTTTTACAAAGGGTGGCCCAAACATCGTCTGGTCATATTTCTACATTACAATGCTTATTGCTTACGTAAGTATAGGGGGGGGGGGGGATATAAGTGCTGTTTACTTTTCCTGACTGTTCGGATTTGCACATTCGAACAGATTAGCGATTACGCGTTTTTGCATAGTTGCAATTGACGCGCAATCGCTTTCCTTAATTTGGTTAAAAGTAAAATAAAAAACCATTATTACCAACGAACCATACTAAACCCAAAAGAAAAGAACCACAACCTTTTTCATGGTCCTTCGAGCCGGATTTGAACCAGCGACCTATGGCTCTACAGTCCACATGCCAAGGAAGATGGGGGGATAATTGTGAAAAAAACTGCTAACGTAATTCAATGGGGCCTGCTTATAAAATCTTTCACAGATAAACGAGTACCGCACGCTGGGCGACACGCTGTGGCTGAGCGCGGTGCCGCTGCCCGAGCCGGCCACGGCGCCGCCGCCGCGCCTCGCGCCGCTGCACCCGCACGCGCTCTTCACCTGGCGGCTGTTCTCGCTCAACTTGGCGCAACGTGAGTTGCTTTATGCGACCGTGTAGGAGGCTTTGAGAGTTCGTTAAGATACAATGTCCACCTTTCCCGCGTCACTCACCAACTACCAACACAAGATAAATGAGTGCCGCACGCTGGACGACACCCCTAAAGTATCCCTATCTTACTTTTATTTCCCCCAAAGTTAGGGGAAAAACCCCTAACTTGGCTACCCTGCGCCAAAAATGTCAGTGTCTTTGTCAAAATATCCGCTATTGCTTTTAAATGCGGCATATCTAATTAAACCTCTTTTTATATTTAACGGGTGCGTTCAAAATAACTTGAAAATTATGACATTTTATTTGAATTTGAGAAATATTCGTACTACTTTGGACAATATTAAGTTTAGTTTTTTAATTTAAATTACGGTCGAATTTCGACCGATGCGACGGGTGACTAGTAAATTTAAATATGACACAATTCAACGGAAAAAAATAGGAGACTAAGACTTAACTAATTATAACGCTATGTTGACGCAAACTTTTATAAAGCTTTAAATTAAATAATTCATATATACAACGAACGACCTAACTGGTAGAAAGTAAATACTAACTATCGCATGGAAATTTGCAAATATAAAGAAGTCGCCAATGCATCGCCATCTTTGAAAAAGAGCTATTTTTGCATCAAATTTTGTCACGCTACATGATGTTTGGAACCTACTAGGACACCATAAAATTGATTCGTCATCGTAGTACCTAATTTTTCATTTTTATAGTACTTTTACATCTGACGTTTTTAAGCTAACATACTAAGATGCTAACATATATTTTCAAATGCCAATAAATATAAATCGTTGTCCATTATTCTAGTTCCCGAAGTACTAGGACTTTATGATGCGCTGGGAGTGAAGCACGAACCATTAAGGTTGATCGCGCCACAATTCGAAACGCCATTCCCACCTCTACAATTGGCAGTAAGTAACTAATGTTATACCCATTTCTGATTAAAGTAGGCAAAGCCGGGATATCCCTGTAGTTCCGGGATCAGAATAGAGCTACGGTATCCCCTGCCTGTCATAAGAGGCGACTAAAAGTGGCTTCAGGGGTTGTGGGTAAGAGTGGGAGTTCGAACCGTCCAGCCAAGCGACCCCGTGTAGGACAATGGCAATTGTGGCCACATGCTCATGTAAACACCAGAAGGCGCAGTGTGTACAATGCTAACTGGGAAAAGCCCAAAGGGGGCATCGCGCTGGTAGGACTCTGGTTGTGTTCCATTGGAGATCCCGGAGTCCTCCACGCAGCGCTGAGGATGGCCACCGTGGGGTTTTAGTGCGGTAACCCGCTGTTGTTCCCACTGTGTCGGGTACCTTTTGAAGGTTTCCCCCTCGATAACAAAAAAGGCAAGGCCGGGATGTACGAGGCATTATAATTTGGTCAACAAGGTTGGCAATGTATAAGTGGCCATTCTCAGGTAGGATTTATTATTGTGATTGATTATAGATATCTATGGGCGGCTGTAGCCACAAACTAAGATTTCGATCAATACATATAGCCGTTTTGCATAAATAACCGCAAAATTCAAATTTCAACAATTTTAAATTTAACATATAGTTTTAATAAAAAAACGCCTACAATTGAAAGCTTAATGCTCTTACTACACCGTAGATAATGGTATTTTAATTTATTTTTTATTATTTAGTTATTAGCGTTTTTTTGTTGTGTTATATATAATGTGAAATTCATAAAACATAAGCACCTACATCCAGAACTTCAAAAACTAGCTGAACCCCGCAGCTTCGCCCGCGTTAAAAAAAATAGATGTATTGGTTGTCAAGTGAGAATAAGATATTTTCCCAATGTAAAAAGTAGCCTATATGTTAATTCAGAGTGCCGGGTAACTGCCTAAATAATTTTATAAAAATCGCTCCAGCAGTTAAGACGTGAAGAAGTAACAAACATACACACTCACAAACTTTCGTCTTTATAATATTAAATATAAAATATATAAATATATTAAATATAAGTATTAAGTAAATTAAGTATAAGTATATTAAGTATGGTTCTAGTTATTGCAAATATTCAAATCTCTTGCAGGTATTTGCCCCAACATTTAGAGAGCCGCCGCCTCCGCCACTGGAACTGTTCGATTTGGACGAAGCCTTCAGCTCGGAAAGGTCGCAGTTAGCTCGTCTCGCTAACAAATGCTTGCAACCCGCTAACTCTCGAATGGGACAAGGTAATCCTTACATAAAATAATCTGTCGCGTTTTAGTATATACTTTTCAATTTTGACGACCCACGTATCGCAGCGGTTACCATACCGGTCTGACACGCATTGGGTCCCGGTATCTATTCTCGGCCAGACAAGTATCTGAATGATGAGTTTAGATTCTTGTTCTGGGTCTAGGTGTTGGTGTATTCATCTTCGTGTGTGTCCATGGTATCCACGACACAGAACAAAATCCTACTGTGGGGCTATGAGTGTAGAAAGCGTTGGAAACCGTTAATTTTATTATTTAGTCAGTATCTATGTTTGTAATCGCATGAAACCAAAAGCACTAAAGTTAAGGATTGAACATTGTCAATCCTTAAAATCCTTGTTTACAGCCTATATCCTGAGTAACATTTGGTCGTTATTTCTTTAAAATCCGTGTAATATACTATAGGTAATTACAGTTTAAAATAATGTTAAATTTTTAATTTAATTTCAGGGTACAGCTAATTTGAAATTACTAAAGGTGGGCATTAACGTTACAACGGTCGCACGGACTGTCGCAACGACAGTTCAAGTTAAATAAGTACTTTTACGGACCTGCGACATGACTTTCTTCGTACAGTCCGCCTTAGGAACAAGCCGTGCGACAGTCCGTTCGAACGTTGCAACGTTAACCTCAACCTTAACTCTCTAAAAATTGACTTAAAACTGGATAACTATTTTTAAAATGACAAAAGTACCTATACCAACCATATTGAATACTAAACTCCTTTCGTCGAGGGCAAGGAATAGGGATACAAGCTTCAAGCGAATTTCAACAAATTACGCTATAAATTCAAGCGCAGTTTAGTGGCTTCTTTCTTGAAGGTGGTAAAACCATAGTAGTAGGCGACCATCATAGTCCTCGGAAGTAGCAACGCATCTGTGATTGACTTCAGATGGAACCCATGTTCTGTATGAGACCTTATTATTAACTTATTATTCATTACAGATGTTCATGAGCGGCAGTGACCACTTACCATCAGGTGGACTGCATGATCGTTTGCTACTTGAGTCAGATAAAAAAGTGGCCTTATAAGACTGAAAAAATATCTATGTTTAACATTGAACGCGAACTTAAAGCTAATGTTCCGTATTCCTCAGAATCTTTGAACCTCGCAGCTTCTAAACTCAGGCTCATTTCCCCAGGCGACGGTCAGCTGGAAAACGAGCTAGAATACTTCATCCGCGAGTGTGGACGAGCGGTGCGCCTCTCCCGACCGCCACCAGCCAAACACATCTTACACCAACTTGCTGTACAACTGGCCACGTTCAAGAAAATAGCACCTAGAGATTGATGAGATTAGTAGTACTAGTCACCCGCAACGGTCGAAATTCGACCGTAATTTAAATTAAAAAACTAAACATCATATTGTCCAAAGTAGAACGAATATTTGTCAAATTCAAATAAATTGTAATGATTTTCAAGTTATTTTGGACGCACCCATTAAATGTAAAAAGAGGTTTAATTAGCTGAGTCGCATTTAAAAGCAATAGCGGGTATTTTGGCAAGGACACTGAAATTTTTGACGTTATGTGTTTTCATAGTAAGATAATAATGTTCTATTTCATTTATTATTTAAATGTGTTTGTGACAAATGCACGGTAGTGTGTGTAATGTGTTTTTAGTTAATTCTATGTATCATAATTGCATTATTTTAAAAAAATATATCAACATTCTGCACTCCTTCTCTACGTCCACTATAACCGTGAAAAATTTTATACTAATCCGTCCGCGGAATATTACTTAAAAATGTACCACAAGTTTTTGCTTCACGTATTAATATATAGATGTTTTCTAAAGTGATTATAGATGGCGCCACGTGTTACCTGAAACATACTAGGTATTGAAGAATTTCGCCCTGTAGTTCCGGGATCAGAATAGGGCTACGGCATCCCCTGCCTGTCGTAAGAGGCGACTAAAAGGGGCTTCCGGGGTTGCAGGCGGCTAGAGTGGGAGCTCGAACCGTTCGGTCAGGCAATCCCGGGAAGGACGGCGGTATGTGTGGTCGCATACCGTCGTAAAGACTAGACGGAGCGGTGGGCCCAGCCGCCCATCTGGGAGGAGCCCGATGGGGCAACGCGCTCGAAGGATTCCGGTTGAAGTCGTTTCGAGATCCCGGAGTCCTCCTTTTCAGCGCCGAGGACGGCCACCGAGGGGGTTTTAGTGCGGTAAAAATCCCACATAACCCTGCGTCGCTCCCACGGCGTCGGGTACCTTTTGAAGGTTTCCCCCTCGAAAACCAAAAAAAAAGGTATTGAATTTGTTTAATCATTATTACTTGAAAAAAGCATGTAGAAGTTTGTGTTTAGTTGTTGACATACGATGTATTTGTTTAATGTGATAACAGATGGTGCCACATGGAACCTAAATCGTGACTGTAAATAAAAATAGCACCAACACGTGCTATTTTCATTTACAGTCAATAATCTAAATAATAACAATAATCTAAATAATAGTCAATAATCTAAATCACGCTATTAAAACTTTTAAATCATCGTGTACTGTTTAAACTTATTTTATTTCAGTATCTAATATCCTCCAATAGCAGTAAAAGGTATCTACTTGCTTTATTTTAACAGTAGTTGACCCAGCGCGCGTCGTTCCGCCTAAAAGTGAATCTAAAATGATTTGTGTTTCTCTACTATATTTGACATGTATATATAATCTCTTTAATTACTCTATCTATTAACAAACTGCATTAAAATCCGTAGCGTAGTTTTAAAGCAAGAAGCGACTTTGTTTTATATTATGTAGTGATAACCATAATGTATTATGTGTTGAACATTCGATTAAACATGTTATCGTAAAGTATTGACATAAATATAATTTATTTTATATGAAATGACTTTTTATTTTATTTAAATTAAAAAAGAAATATCAAATTTGGAATTATGTACTTATCTCAAATAAGTTATTTAGATTTTATTATTTGGAACTACGAAAATTAATATGTTAAACTAATATTAAAATTTATATACGGGGTGTGGATATTGGAAATTTATCGCTCAATTGACCAAAGTTATCAGAAAAGACATAAAATAGTTGTAAAACATATCGATTGAATGCATTCAAACTACCACTCCACTTGCTGACAATGAAAACAATATTATTTCTATTGATAATATCAAGCTTAGAAATTTTTATAACATTTTCATCTTGTCAAGATGACTTTGCACATGAGATTATAACAAATTTGCCACCGAAGAAAGTAAAGAAGATGCAGATATTAAATCCTAGGAAGTTTTTGAAGGTAAAATCTAACGAAAATCGGAAATGGAATCTTAAAAAACGAGTCAGTAGAAGCCAAGCATATACCGTGTTTCCAGCAATAGCACACAATCAGGAACATATCGGAGTGCCTGATAGTCCTTTTTTCCAGCCAGAACAGGACATCGAACAGAAAACGAGGGTCAAAAAGGTATTACCCGATTATCTATTTACATTGAATAGACGAAAACGCGATATTGGCAAGGATGGAGGTATAGATAGTATTAAAAATATCACTCAAAGAATAACTGTTAACAGAAGAAAGAGTGCCGATATTCCTGCAACGAAATTAAACAAAAAACTTACGCAAAACAAAGCAAAAACTAAACTAGCAGCAAAGAAAACTAAACTAAGACACCAAAGCAGAATAGTTGACGCTGGATCGACCGCAAAACTGAAATATACGGAGAAGAATAAGAAGAATCGAAAACGCGTTCTGCGTAATAGAAAACGAGCTGAGAAAGAAAGAAGAAGAGAAGAGAGAACCCAGAAGAAATATGACAATATAGAAAAGAATTCCCGCAAGAGGAAACGTCCAGAGGCGAAAGGTAAAATGTAAAAAAATGTGAAATCATTTGAAATAAACGTTCGAAAATTTAAATGCTTTTGTACTCCGTCCATTATTTTCTCTTTGACAGAATTATATGACATGTAGCCGAATTATAATAACGAATGAGTCATTTCAATTTAAATTCGTTTTTATAAAATCGATTTGTCATCTCCATGTATGAATATTATTGTGAAAATGTAGTTTAGAGTAATAAATAAAGTAGAGTAATAAAGTGCAACAGATTTTTCTTGTAATTTTTATTTGCAATAATGTAGGTACCTAGATATTGTAAATAATTTAATTTCAATTAAAACATTTGATAAACTAGGCAACTAAATAAATAAATTAACTAAAATAACAAATTGCGTATTGTAAATTTTTAATTTGATGTTATTATTTTTATTCGGGTGGAAATTTAACTATTTTTTACTGGCCTATTTTATAAACTATAGCGTCATTTTGTTAAATACCGTCAATCAAGAGAATTTCAAAGAATTTAAACGTTTAATAGAGAATAATGACGGAGTAACGGAAGTGTGTTAGCATTTTTGATCCCATTATTAATTTTATTTATCTACCCTCAAATTAATTGCCCATTTTTGCCTAATGGCAGCTTTTGACTATTGGTTTGGACATAATATAATTTTGAACTATCATATTTTATAGCTCGTCACACATTGTACACCAATAAATATTTAATTGTAATGTACGTAATGTAGGTATGACAAACGATAAAATATTATACCTCAAGATATATTATATCCCGTAGTCAAAAGCCAGCTTAAATTTTTACAGAGAGCAGAAGGTTGATAGCAGGAAGAGACGCCATGATAGCCGACTATCCCTATGTTGTTTCCATCCAGAAAGGCAACGAACATTGGTGCGCAGGCGCATTGCTCAACCCACGGCTTGTTATCACCACGGCCAACTGTGTTTGGAAGTAAGTGCCGTCGTATATTTATTATATGTTGTAACAATAATATATTTATAGTTATTTTTATGTAGGTAGTTAAAATATAATGAAGTAGTTGAAATCGTATGTTTTGTTTTGTTTGTAGTATGCAGACGATGAAGATAAATAGACTCCTAATGCAAAATTATAGTGTATCTGTTATTATTAAACATGCAGGTCATATTGACAATTTCTATGTCACGGTAGTATATAGATTTGATTTAAATTAAAATTTCATTCACGGCCAGTGAGACATCTAAAAACAAAATTGATTATTTTAGATTTTGTACGCTCGTCTTCGTGTGTATTCATGGCAATCCAAATTTAAATAAGTGTCGAATATAGAAAGCGCTATGTTAACGCCGAATCTACGAACATTATTGTTGGTCTGTGTACACAAGTAGTGGCGTAACGTAACCAATGTAGGCGTGGGCAAACTTCTATCAGCGAGGCCCCTTTGCATGATTCCATTGGATGGTGCACTTGTAAATGCCTCCGACCCCTCCACCAAAGAGGCCTCGCGAGGCCCCTTTAAGCGCGAGGCCGTGGGCGATGTCCCACTGCGCCCACGCCTAGCTACGTCACTGTACACAAGGATTTGCGTCAGTTGTATTGAGGCGACTTTCTACACCTCGATATGGTAGCACTACTTATATTTCTTAATCACGCTATCAAAATTTTCTCAATACATTACATATAAGTAGATCAACTGCGATATATATATAATAGCCACCAACTATTTATGATCCACCCAACTTTTTTTTATAAAATTAAATTTACCAATGTTTCTTTACTAAATTACAATTGATATTCGGTGAAAATAAAAGCCAAATTAATAAGCAAAGCACATATCTTTGACCACAGATCTGATCGCGTCAGCCGTTTAAAAGTAAGAGCTGGCTCCCGGCACTCCAACCGAGATGGCCAGATGGCCAAGATCCAGGAGGTGATGAAGCACCCCAGCTGGAGCATCAGAGGGACCCCGGACAATGATGTAGCCTTGCTACTCCTTGATAGGTTTATCAGGTAAGACCACCAAGTTTCATCAGTAGTTGGAATTGCTTCCCATTTTTTTGTTTTTAGAGAGGGAAGCCTTCAAAAGGCACCCGACGCCGTGGGAGCGATGAAGGCTTATGTGAAATTTTTATCGCACTAAAACACCGTTGCAGGTCCTGGATCAGAATAGAGCTATCGGTATCCCCTGCCTGTCGTAAGAGGCGACTAAAAGGGGCTTCCAGGGTCGCGGGCAGCTAGAGTTGAAGCTCGAACCGTTTTTTCAGGCCAGCCCGGGAAGGGCGGCGGTATGTGTGGTCGCATACCGTCATAAAGACCAAACAGTGCGGTGGTCGGGTACTTTTTGAAGGTTTCTCCCTTGACCGCCACTTAGGTACCTACTTAGTATCAAATGGATATCATGTTGTCAACTCATTATTGTCCTACTGCTAAGCGCGGGTCTTCTGTAGAAATGAAGGGGTTTTAGGCCGTAGTCCACCGCGCTGGCAAAGTGCGAATTGGTAGACTTCACACACCTTTGAGAACTTTTTCTTAAGAACTCTAAGGTGTGTTTATGTGCTTTGTTTTTCAAAAACTTTCAGGTGTGTAAGTGTTCTCACCTTCTCCGTCAACCAGTGATAATTAATTTATAATACGCACATAATTTTAAAAACAGTAGTGCATGTCTAGGATTCGAATCCGGAAACCTTGATTGAAAGGCCGAATTTCAACCAGTAGGCGATCACTGCGACAATAACTTGTATATATATGAAAAAATAAATAAAGTGGGTATCCTTTCCAGGTTCTCTGATCGTGTACATAGTGTGGATCTTCCGAACCACTCCATGATGCCCGCATTCGAAGACGCCTGGGTCACCAGTTGGGGAGCTGAAAGGGTAAGCCATGAAATTAAATGGAGACCTTGAAACTAGCGTGGCTCCACACTCATAGCGCCACAGTAGGATTTTGTCCTGTGTCGTGGGTACCATGGATACACACAAGACGAATACACAAACACCCAGACCCAGAACACGACTCTAAACTCATCATTCAGATACGTGTCAAGCCGGGAATCGAACCCGGGACCCATTGCGCGTCAGACCGGTATATAGTTTTGTGGAAAGTTAAAGCATAAATAAATGATGTAGTTTTATTCTTAGTTTTACCTTTGACAAGAGACTTGGTGCTCTATCTCCTGTGGTTACTTGCATTTATGTTATAGGTATTTTATTTTATTCAGTAAAAAGATAGTCAACATACAAAGTGCATGTCAGAAATCACTTCTTTACCAAACTATTTTTAAATCTCGTTTATATTTATACTAATCTAAAGCTTTAGAAATCCGAGGCATCAAGGGAGAAGAAGTTCTTACCTCAGTTTTTTTGTATACTACTGTCAGACATGTGACAAATATCAATAAATTTTAGCTATAAAAAATAACAAGATTTACAAAAGTATAAATGTTGTTTACTTTATATGACTTCGCTCATTCCTTTCTTTGTAGCCTAAAAGAAGTTGTCAGCCGTTCTGTTTTTTTTATACTAGTATAATGTAATGTCTTCAGAATTCTTCCATAATAAATAAAATGTTTCCAGCGAGACGGCCTCTTCGTAAACAACGAGTTTACGCTGCAAGTGTACAACGCAAGGCTGATGGATCGCGAGAAGTGCAACAACGTAACTAAAAGATTCGGCGTTATCGTGTCGGAGAACTTCATCTGTTTGACGCAGTCGGGGCGACGGGCGCCCTGCACGGTATGTGGTCTTTTTTTGTTAAGGGGAAACCTTTAAAAGGCACCCGACGCACTAAAACTCCCTCGGTGGCCGTTCTCAGCGTGACGAAGAGGCCACCGGGATCTCCAAATGAACGCAACCGGAATCCTGTAAACGCCGCGCACCATCGGGCTGCTCCCAGATGAGCGGCTGGGTCAAAGTGTAGCGTATCCTGCCAAACGTGCTCCTTGTTAAGCCAAATGTAGGGCAGGATACTGGAGCTAACTTTTGTTACCCATGTTAAAACAAGATAACAAATAAAAAAAAAAAGATATACTAAGAAAAAAGACAAACCCACTGAGTTTCTTGCCGGATCTTCTCAGTTGAGGTCGTGTTCCGATCCGGTGGTAGTGTAAAAAAAAATATAAATGTAACTGACAATTTGTAAGCGCCCCCGAAGGCCTATGCAAAATAAAGATATTTCATTTCATTTTCATTTCACTCCGTCTGGTCTTTACGATGATATGCGACGACTTGAGCTCCTCTAGCCGCCCGCAACCCTGGAAGCCCATATTAGTCGCCTCTTGCGACATGCAGGGGATACCGTAGCCCTATTCTAATCCCGGAACTACAGGGAAGACGGGATATGGTCTATTGTATTGTAATAAGTGCATGAATATCTTTAAGCTGCAGTGCTGCAGCTTCCCAATAAGTGATTGAACATAAGGTTTAGACAATCATTAATGACTGTGTTGATACACAACATTGATTCGGTTTGATTTAACCGGGGGGAGGTGAATCCTATTTATCTCTTTAAACAATCAACGTTAAACTCAACAAACAACAAACAATAAATTTGAATAACTTAGAAACGCTTACTACATAAAATGAAGGATTTATTTTTAGGTATTTATCTTAGAATAAATATCTTTATTTCAGCGAGATACTGGGGCTCCAGTAGTCAGCGACGGCGTGTTATGGGGGCTTGCATCTTGGGGAATACGAAAACTGTAAGTTATCTATTTGAAGAATTCTTTAAAAATATAATATCTAAAACTATACTAATTTGTCCTTAATATATACTAAAAGTCAGGTATATAAAAACGAATACACTTTTTATGAAATGAATTATTTTATTTTGTATAGGCTTACCCCCGAGGGCACTTACGAATTGTTACTTACATTTTTATACTACTACTATGGACGTTCAAGAAATTCTGACTAGATTTACAAACATTTACACCCTCTATCAAGGAAAACGCCCCTGAACTTTCACGTCGCGTTTGCTTATAAGGAGATCTATATGATCAGGCAAACCTCAAAGGTGTTTCGTATTGTTTCGCTTTTGGATGAAACATTATTGCAATATACAGCTTGATATTACAAATGATGACAATGATTTAAAACATTTCCAGTTGCGGCACGGAGCGTTTCCCGGCGATGTTCACGTACGTGGCCTCGCAGTCGAACCTGGACTTCATCACGAACGCGACGCGCGGCCTGATGTCCGAGCACCGCCACTACCCCTTCCCGGACTGGTTCACGCCGCGCAAGCTAACCGACCTCACAACACTCGCTACACCCAACTATTTTTGATAAATGACCATTGATTTTAAACGAATATTATCGGGATTGGTACATTTTAATACTCAACGGGTACTGAGATTCGCTGTGACGATTCATGAAAGTCGATATATCGGCAAAAAAAAAAACATGTGTGCGTGTACTAGCGTACATTCGTAAGAAGTGAAACTTCTTTATGACGTTATTTTTCAAAAAATAATTTACTATATGCAACTTTACAGAAATTTAACCAATTTTTAACAAATTATTTTTTAATAAAGTTAAATTAGATAAAGTTTAATAAAAGGCTTTTATTAAACTTTATCTAATAATCTAATCTATAATAATCTATCTAATATCACGCGTGGTAGGGATAAGAAAAAGATGGCGCGTAACGGAAAAAGATGGCGCGTAACGAAAAAATGTTACACTAATTTTTTTTCCAACCCCGATAAAGAAGTTTCACTTCAATAATTCAAAACCCACATCGTGAGAACCTGTTAAGTATTAAAATAAATATCCATTGTCTTGGCTTTTTGTAAATAAAATATTCTTTATTATATTTGTTGTTTTCATTTGTTATGTTAGGATATTTCTTATCCAATTGATCCATACTATTTCTCATGTTGCAACCATCAATATAGAAATACACTAGATACACAGTCTCGAACAAAAATGACACCTGAGACTGTCGTCAAATTTACGTAGTTATATGGTCATAACGACCATATATTATAATACAACCTTAAGTTAAGTAGTTGTAATTAGCAAAAAGCATTAAAAAATTTCTACTTGAAATGAACGCTCAATTTTGATATTGCACTCTTTTTCACCGGACAGTTTTGAGACGCTGAATATGTATCTTGGGTTTTTCTATATCAATGGTTGCAACCCATAATAAAGGCCGAACGTCAGGTAAATAATCTAGCCGAAGATTATTGTATCAATCTCCGGTAGATTTGAGCTTTCTGTTTTAATAAATCAAGCAAGCTCATGATTGTTTTAGTCATGAGCTCGGGAGTAGCAACGCCTCCGTGATTGACTTTAGATGGAATCCATGTTCTGTGTGTAGTAGATTACAGATGTCCATGGGCGGCAGTGACCGCTTACCATCAGGTGGACTGCATGCTCGTTTGCAACTTCAATCAGATAAAAAATATCAACAAAAGCAAGTTTCGTTAACAGCATGATAGGAATTTAGTGGTTTTTCCACCATAAGATGTCAAATATATTGCGGAGAAAGTGTTTGGCTTTTTAAGGTAACTATGATAAAAATAAGAAAAAAATCGAATTTACAATCAGTAATTTATAAAATTTTTTTTAAATCAATTTAATTTTAACGCGTCATTTTTGATAGATCAACTAGCCTATTTTGATTTGAAGTACCAGGCTATCATATTCCAAAAGAAACCATAAAAATACAAGTTAATGTGGGTATACTCAAAAACTACTTTATTTTTATGAATGAACCTAAATGTACTAGGGTAACATGACACTATTGAGAATTAGTAGTATATTACTACTCTCTCACTCTAAATATGAGACAACAATATGTTTATAGTAAAGTGCGAGTGAGAGGCAAATACAAATTTGTATTTGCCTTTCACTCACACGTTGGAATAAACATTCGAAATACCTTCAATGAAAAAAATATTTATCAATCAAATCAAGAAAATACGTTTGTCTCTTTCTGTCTTTCTGTAATACGGTAAGTACTGATTATATGTGTCTCGTTTTAGCAAATTAGTATGCATTAGTAGCAAATTAGTATGCATTAGTAGCAAATTAGTAGTATATATTTAAGGTGTAAATAAAACATTTTTGTATTTATATGAGCATATTTAATATTTTCTTTTTCAAAATTGTAAAACTCACATTTTGAAATTGCAAAATTATAACTAAATTCTCATATCGTAAATAGTAACAATCGCGACTTCGTAATTTTTCACCATTTTAGTATTTCTCTCAAACTAATAATAATAATCGTAAACCATTTATACATCTCTAATAATAATATATTTTAATGTCTAACAAATTCATTTTCTCAACGTTTTACCACCTTTTCGATTTTGTTATCCCAACATCAACTTTCATACTTCTAATCAACTTTTTTATAATAATATTTCTAAAGATACTTTTTACATCTTCTCCATTTACAATTACTAATCTTACGCACCGAATGACATCGTATTTTAGAAAAATATTGGAATGACTTTTTGAAACTAACAACTAAAAAATTAACACTAACTTATTAACTTAAATAATAAACGAATTATACAAAAAACCGGCAATTCAACACATACAAGTAAAACTACACATTCGATTTATAATCAATTCGATTCTTTGGCAATTTTTGTATTCAAAAGTGGATTTACAATTTTCTTGAAACTGGCATTAAAGCGGTATTCTATTGATTAAACTTGCAAAATTCTTAAACTTTCAAGGTGCGTTTATACGAAATATGATTTGAGTTGAAACCTGTTTTATAATTATCGTACTGGCCTGGTATGTAAGGTCCCAAGTTCGATTCTTTAACGCTTTAATCTGATCAAAATGCGGGCTACAACGTTTAGCCTTAAAATTCTCTGATAAATAACAGCTTTAAATCAGCTTGTATATAAACGCACCTCTACAGTTCGTATTGTTGGCTCCAGAAGTTTTTGGTTAATGCAACGCGCTTATAAATAACAATTATTATATTATACAATGCTGTATTACACTTATGCCTGGGCTATGAAGAAATATATAGATAATTACATAGATTTAAATCAGTAAATTTGCCTCGCTTACCTATTTAATAAATACGCTCAATTATTACAAATTGCTAAAAGCTATTTTCATATGAATAAATTACCTTTGTAATAGAATTCGTACAAATATGCAAACCATTTGCTAGTTAAACGAAAATCTGCCTTTAATTAATCTTTAATCTAGGATTAAAGATTAGTTAAAGGCAGATTTTCGTTTAACATCTAGGATTTATATAAGTTGCAAAACAGTCCCGTTGTATTTAAATTAGATAAAACGCCTTAAATATGTATGCTTTCTGTGATTTTTATCTTATGATTCCAACTACATTCAATTCACTTTGTATTTCTTATGTAACTGACACATTCAAGAATATTGTTAAAGGTTGTAAAATAGAGGACATATTTAGCGATTTAAATCTATGTACATTACAAGTAAAATGCATTTATACTACTTAGTAAGATTATGTTGTAACATTACCCAAAAACCTCGAAGATATAAAAGTAAGTAGCAACGTAATAAGCGTTTAGTTACTGGAATTATTATTAAGTATTTAAAGTTTTAACGAAATATTATTACTATTAAACTGGACAAACTCGACTAAAACTGGCCGAACGCTAAACAAACTATGTCACAACAAAGTAAATAACAATAACATTATAAGGTAAGTTCACCAATTGTCTTAACAGAAATTAGGCCAGTCACTTTTTGTACACGAAAGTTCAAAGTGAAATCTTATTTTGTACATAAGCAGTTATTTATAAACCTACCTACAGTACTTGGCCATAATACTATGGTAACGGTACGAACATAAATATAAAAAACATTGTACTGAGCAAAGCGACGGTAGTTTTATTCAAAGGTATGGCAACACCGAAAATGCTTCTCTTATCAACGTTACATGAAATAATAGAGATCGCATTTCAATGTTGCCGTTATAAACAAAGTTACCAAAATAAATGTAAATAATTTTGGATGGAGCCAATAATGAGACAGCAGATTCTAGAAATCTGTTAAATTATATAAAATATATTATTCGTTCATAAATACAGCTACAGCACTATTAATATCATACAAAACAACAAATAAATTCGTGCTCCTTACACCTAAAACGCCATAAAAACCTTATTAAGACTCTGTAATGACGTACTTAAAATGTTTAATTGATTTAATTAGTCGCCGTCCAAAGAGTCCACACTAATTTGACGCACCGGGCAAGAAATCGAATTTTAAACTAATACTACAATTTCCCCTGACATTTTTCTTAAATCTAAGTATACACAAAATAATTTTGTACTCTCCAAACGAGTTTTACATGGCAACACTTTTTACAACTATGGCAACTTTGTACGAATGCCGACGACTTTTCTAACTCGTGTACCCATCCTTATAATTAGAAGAAGGATGATTAAAATTAAGTATATTACCTTAGTACACATTAGTGTAATGACAGATAATTTAAAAGCAGCATCCTTATTTATACGAATACTTAAGTCTTCGGAAAGAAGTTTAAATTTTCTTATTTTATAGACCTGTTTCAGGTCACGATAGGACGATGTTAGACAATAGACCGCAATTTATACATAATATACTTTGTAATTAGCGAAATAACTATTTTATGTTTTATTAGTGATTTTCCAACGAAAATTTATGAAAATAAAAAAAAAATAAACACCTGAAAGGTTAAAGTTGACTCAGTTGTGTTTTTTGTAAAAAGTAAGATTTAAATAAAAGCATTTTTACTGATGGTTGCAATCAAATTGTGATTTCTTATACATATGTAGCGTTATTATAAATTTAAACAAAATTTCGACAAATATAGTCCAAAATAAGATATTTTCGCATCTTCGAAATCACAATAAGATAGACATGCATAGCATTATGTATACTTTTACAATTACACATAACATCAATTGATACTATACACGGGACGACACTTACAAGTGAAATATATTTACGTCAATCCAATGTATAGGTCCATTTCTGCTCTCTAAACGGATAAAATTTCAAAGAGCTATTTACAAAAGCCAGCAATTTCGTCCGACAAATACGAAACAATATTCAAATTACCGTTAGTGACGGAAATACCCAAGATTCGAAAGAACTCCGAATCGGGTTTTGACGTGTCCTAGGGTCCATTGTGATTTAATAATTCCTTCCCATATTATTTCAACCCTGATTTTAAATTTAAAGAACTATTTACAGTAGCCGTTAACGTCACCAAGAAATTAGAAATGAAAATGTTTTTTTAAGTTCAATTCACCGTTACTGGCGCTCGGGTTTTGTTTTAAATTATAGAAATAACGTTACTAACCGACTTCATTAATCCAACGTATAATTAAATTGCACCTTATTTCAACACTGATTTAAATTTTAGGGATTGTACAGTCACGTGTCGCCCGAGAATTCACAAAGTTCAAAACACCGTTAATGACAAAAATCTCCAATAAAAACTTAAGCTTGTTTTTAAGTCGGTTGTTATTCTTAATTTTATCAATCTACTATGTTATATGCATACACTTTGCACACCAATAAAATTTTAGAGAGCTTTTACTATCCAGAGAAATCACAATGTTCGAATCACCGTTAGTGACGCTTAATGTACCCAAACTTTAGTCCGATAAACTGTGCGAAGGATGTGGGCGTCTTGTTATTATTTGTATAACATAACATTAATCCAATGTATAATTCCATCGCACTTTATTAACACTGATTAAAAATTTAGAGAGTATTTACAGTCCGGTTGAAGTGTCGCCCGTATCAGTGTCCGAATCACCGTTAGTGACGCTAGAAGTACCCGAACTTGAATCCGAAGAACTCTGCGAAGGGTTTAGCCGTGTCCTAGGGTTGGTTGAGGAGGAGGGTCTCTAACTCATCGGCGGAACGGAGGAGGAAAGCGGCGGATTCGCGATAGCCGGTGATGAGTTGACGGACAGCTCCCACTTCGGCGCCGGAGAGCTTGTGTGTTAATAACGGCTTGCTGCCCGTTATCGGCGCGGAGTGGAGAGACGAAGAGCTTGCGGTGGATGTCTTTAATGAGAGGTCCGTTGGCGCTGGAAGGTTACATTATTAATTATTAATTATTTTGCTTTATAAGTAAATTTTGTGTTTACCTTAGTATTTTAAAATTGTATTTCTTTATTATATTATTAACAATACTGGTCCTATGTGATCAGTTTCACAGTCAAGTTCTGTGAACTTAACAGAGGTGTTCTTCACCTGTAATTTAAATCTATTTAGTTAATAAAGATTTTTTTTATATAATTATTACTTAGTTATGATGCCTAGTTTAGGCACGTGATGTTAGCCTATAAGTGGTCGTATATTTGTTGTCTAGTCTATATGAGCTTTTAATTTTACTATTGATGTATAAAAATGTAACAACCTGGGTTAACTTTATAAAATTAAAAAATGATAAACAAAGTCTAATCAGTTAATAAGAAAGCAAATTCTTTAATAATATCAAAAAAAAAAAAAAATATGTTAGTCTATGGGTATGTTTGTTGTAGAAGCTAAATGACAATAACGACTTACGACTAACGAAATAACTATAACTGAAGGAAAAGCGTTATATACGCTACATTTGACTTTTTCTTTTCATACGCTTTCTCTGGAAATACCGGTTTTTTTTAATAAATAATTTTGATTTTCTTAAGTCGTTTTACAGTACATAAAATTTATCTAGAAAACTATCATAGTCTTACTTACCGCTGAGATTGGGAAAAGTATGCGTATGCGCAGCCATGGCGGACAGCAGCGCGCTCTGGTAGGCGGCCATGGCCGCGTTCACTCCCACACCTGAAAATTATAAAATTGCATGTAACTGAATTTACGACAATATGAAATGAAATGTCTTTATTTTGTATAGGTCTACGGAGGCACTTACAAATTGACAGTTACATTTTTTTTTCTTACACTACCAATGGGATCGGAACACGACCGATCTCTTCTGGTGTCTTCTATATAGAACATACACACACAAATTCACATACACACACACGCGCGCTCGCATACACACACAATAATTTAGTATATAATCGTTGTAATGTTAAAATGTTATGTATATTAAATTTTGTTGATTTAAACCATGTCTTGTCTTGGTGGATGAGGGAGGGTACCTGTAACACAGGTCTAGAACCTAGTACCAGCCCTTGCGACTTTTATATGTGAATGTGTTTATATAAACAAAATATATTTTTTTTATTTTTTTTTTATTTTCTGATGTTTCAAGGTATAAACTGGGTAAAAATAGAACTCACCGGTAGGTGGCAGCGCGGAGAGAGTGGAGAGCAGCGCGCTGCTGGACAGCGCCGAGGCGGCCGGGTTGCTGCTGGAACTGACAACCAATTATGATGTTAATAGATGTTGGAAGGGTAGGACTTCATACATGTTTACAAATGAAACTTTTAGAAATTACACATACATCATACACATTACGAAATAAGAAGACTGAAGTTTGAATTGAATTCCAGGACCAAATTAGTTTTTTGACGTGACAACGTCTTATAATTCGATAGCGCCGGCTGCACGCACCAAAAATATGACTCATGCGGCGTTACCTCGTTTTGAGGTGTTCCATTTAAGGCTTGAAGTGCAAGTGAGAGCGCGCAACGAGCGACACAGGCACAATCAGCCAAAATGTCAAAAAATTGACATAATTGTATTTTTGCGTACAAATACATGTAACTTGATCAATTCCATAGTGATTTCCATTTACCTCCTTCTTTATATCCATACAAAATATCTATCAATCAAATAAAATTAAAATTTTCTTTTGAAAAATGCAACCATTCCATCAGTATTTTCTTATGACGTTGTCACGTTAAACTATCGTCAGTAAACCGACGTTACAGATAACCGATTTTTTTATTTATATATAAACTTACTATTTTTATAGATATCATTTACAAGGTGGTGGAACGAATACGATTTGACCGGAAAATATGGCTTCAAAGTATCAGGCCTCGTTAACAGTAGAGAGTAACAGTTTTCAAGGTGGTAGAACCAGTGTAGCTCGACCGGAAAAGTACCACCGCCACACCTATTTCTAGCGTGAAGCATTTCTTGCGTTTCGATGGAAGGGTGTGGTTGCACACTTTCACATGAGGCGACCATCATAGTCCTTGGGAGTAGCAATGCATCTGTGATTGACTTCAGATGAAACCTATGGTCTGTATGAAGTTGATTACAAATGTCCATGGGCGGCAGTGACCACTTACCATCAGGTGGACTGCATGCTCGTTTGCTATTTCAGTCAGATAAAAAAAAGAGAAATGGTATTTCTTACTTTTGCCGTCCAAAAGTTTGTGGAGTGCCAAACGTAGTTGGGAATGATGGTCTAAACAGCGGAGCTGGAGAAGACGCCGGGCTGAAAATAATAATACAATAAATGTAAATATAGACGTAGACGAGGTATTCATGATTGGGAAACGGCCGTCAATTTGGAACTTGTATGCAACACGTTGAAATAACTTCCAAAGTGTGTTTCAGAACTCAGTGGTGCCATCTTTTGATGAGTTGCGAGACGTCAGCACAACATCATTATATTTCGGATGTTTTACTTTAAGGGACAAAGAACAGAATTAGTAATTAGAGGGCAATAGTAAGGATTATCTTTACTACATAATGATGTTTATTTACAACAGCATAGTCAACCGCTGCAGGGCTTTAATTTGCTGAGTTTGGTAAAGAACAGTAACTTTTTTTTATCTGAGTGAAGAAGCAAACGAACATGCAGTATACCTGATGGTAAGTGGCCACTGCCGCCCATGGACATCTGTATTCAACTTCATACAGAACATGGGTTCCATCTGAAATCAATCACAGATGCGTTGCTACTCCCGAGGACTATGATGGTCGCCTCATGCGAAAGTGTGCCGGCAACCACACCCTTCTATCGAAACGCAAGAAGTGCTTCACGCTAGAAATAGGTGTGGCGGTGGTACTTCCCCGGTCGAACTACACTAGTTCTACCACCTTGTAACTTACACCAGGAACTGCAACTTAGTTCCTTGTGTAAGTTTTTCCGTTTGCCTCAGCATTCATTGTTACATTTTTTTTTATATACTTTAACCTAGTAGTGAAAGTAGATACCGTCGCCTATGGACATTCGCAACACCAGAAGAGTCGTCAGTGCATCGCTGGCTTTGAAGGAGAGCTCTTTTCGCTCCTTTCTTGAAGAACCCCATGTCGAAGCGCTCCGGAAGCATTTAAAAGTAGCAATGTGGCTGGTATTTAAAAAGTAGATGGCATGATTTTTCTTCATAATAACTCACCTAGCCGTCTTGCTCCCAGCATTGCCATTTTATCGATCTTCAGGCTATTCTTATTGATGAGCGGGTTCTCCTGCGTGGGGCTGGTGAAAGGGTTCTCTATAATGGGGCTGGTGAAGGGACGTTAGTTTCAACTCACCTAGCAGTCTTGCTCCCAGCATTGCCATTAGCGTTGTCGATCTTCAGGCTGTTGTTGTTGATGAGCGGGTTCTCCTGCGTGGGGCTGGTGAAAGGGTTCTTTACAATGGGGCTGGTGGAGGGACGTTAGTTTCAACTCACCTAGCAGTCTTGCTCCCAGCATTGCCATTAGCGTTGTCGATCTTCAGGCTGTTGTTGTTGATGAGCGGGTTCTCCTGCGTGGGGCTGGCGGAGGGGCGCGTGGTGTCGGGCTTGGCGAGCGGCGCGGGGCTGCTGATCGCGCCCGAGTACAGGCTGAGGAACGACGACGCTACCGACGATGTCGCTGTTGTGTCTATGGCCTGGAAGATGTTGAAGGTTGGTCAATCATGTCGGCCAAATATAATGTGTAAGCAAGATCTTTCGTTGTGGGAAGAACCACAGGAAAAGATGGTGTTATCGGCTAGCTAATGTTCTTACAGTAAATTTATATAAGGTATGTAAGAATATTAGGGAAATATCCAAATTAAACAAATGTTACTCAATTAAATATTTATTACAACTCAGAAGTTCATGACACAATTTATTTAATTTATACAATACGATCATTGATATTCCCTAATACCAGCGGAAGAACATGAGACTAAATACAACAACGGACTCAGGGCCGCTTGTGAGGATCCGCGAGGTGAGCACATAAAATCCCTTAAACTCAAGCACTAGGGCATAAAGTTATAATGACTGCGCTTACAGATAAACAGTCTAAGTCACACACGGTTTAATAATAATTGTAATACCAACAATAACAACAAGGTTATATAATTTACCTTTGTAATGATACAGTAACAATAAAGGTTGCTATTTTACTTTTATAACTGGTGGTAATATTTTTGCTTTTGTAACGGGTTAATAATTGCTTTTGTAACGGAGCAGAGACCCTTGGCATCGGAGAACATGGATAACCATGTGGCCGCAACCTCACGGAAGACCTACGGGTAGATATAGACAGGGAATCCTATCCTACGTGTCTGTAGTTACCTCGGAGACTGGGGCAGACGCCCGCGACGGCTGTCCTGGTGTGACGCTTCGTCGGCACGCGAAGGCACACTGTCCAGCCTCGCCAACGGCTACAGCCACCGGAGGACGGACTTCGAGGACACCACGTGGCACGTGGTCTGGACTGGACTGCAACCTCTAGGTTCAGGCTAGCGCACACGCAATAGACGTGGCATTGAAGACTTCGACGCAGATTAACTGCTGCCGGGCGTCAGGGAAATCACATTCCCTATCACATTTTGTGGTCACACCATCCCTGGAACCACCATCGACTTCACAGGGTCACCACATGGCCATGACCCGTACACAGGGCTACCGAACTTCCATGGCCTTCGACTTGACTGCTCGGCCGCCAAAACGAAAAAAAAGCCAATAACGACCACTGGGACTAAAGACACTCTGACACAGATAAAACAATAACCTCAGATGACTTGTATACGACCTTGGAGTTTTAAATTTGTATTTTACTATTTATTAATTTTATTTCTTATATTCTATGCAATTATTTCTTTTTAATATTAAAATATTTTATTAATATTATATTTTGTTAAATAATAGTTAATATTGTACTATTAAAATATTAATTGTCTCTGTTTACAACATTAGCGCCACTGCGACAAAGGAACTAATTGGTTATCGATCTACGGTAATTAAGTTACCGTGACCCAACAGATGGCGCTGAGACATATTATTAACACACAACTGAAGGGATCAAATTTGCTACGTTACAATGCCCCTCTTCCCACAAAAGGTTTTTTACGTATGCGGAAAAAACCGCACCGCCCTCGGTGCTATATGACCAGAGGGAAAATTAAAAAAAAATTACGTAGCAAAACAAAATACACTCTAACAACTAAACTGAAGGTTTAGGAAAGAGGAAAAATGAGCTATCCATTAAGTAATCAAACCAAAATTAAACCAACTGCCAGGAATTGTGTTCTTCTATCCAACAATACTCTTCTTTCCGGGCAACAAATCCCCCCACCTTGCATGCGTCACTCTTACATTCCTCACCTTTCACCTAGTAGCAACCAACTCCAACTATCGTTGGAAGCCACGCCCATTCACACTCCCGAATTCCTCCTGTATACCAGTGGAACTCAATATATGTTCTTTTACCAAACAACGATTCTCCTGGTGAAAAAACAGCATACAACCACAACGGGCCAGCTAAACAAGAAACAACAATGTTCCCAAAAACTCACCAGGCAGAACGTATAGTTCCCAGAAGACCACGCTCCTGAAAAACAAAACAATAGGTGGATAGGCTTATTTAAGGAGTCACCGGCCGCTCCTGCTGTAAGGCTTATTTAAACGTGTTGCAAACCGCACGAACTAGGACAGCACACGAGGCCACCTAACAAAACAACAAAGTGGATAGGCTTATTTAAGGAGTCACTAGCCGCTCCTGCATTATGGCTTATTTAAACGTGTTGCAATCCGCACGAAACATTCGACAAGCAAGCTTGAAGAACAAACACACATACACAAAACACAAACAAACCCGAAGGCTTATATTATATTGAAGTTGGGAAGTGACTTCTAATCAAACACAAAGTGTGTTTACAATTTAAAATGTGTGTTTAAAAAGCAAATAAGCAAATAGTGAATCTAAATATATTCTCACTACAAAGCAACAACAAAAAAAAAATACTCCCAAAAAAAAATCCAAGTAATAAATCTCCAAGGTCTACTTTAAACAAATGAAATAATATAAATTACGTTAGAAATTAAATTAAGTTAACTTGCCAATTTTACTGAAATATATATAAGGCAAAAGTGAAAATATAAAAGATACCAATCTATCAAACGCAGTATCCGAACGCACTACGTTCATATGATGTCAAATTGACAACTTCAATCTTTATTGACAAAGGTTATTTTCTATCGTATCTACCGTGAAAAGTTTTGTTTTCCAAATCAAAGTTATAAACAAAGTGTCCTGTGTCGAAAATGTGTGAAAACTATACGAGTACAACGCCTTAAAATATAAAAACAATTATGAATAGACAAACAACGACGTGTATTAAGATTTCTCGGAAACCAAAAACGCTGGACTAAACCAAGATAATTGACTAAAGGAACCAACCAATATTACTGGATTGATATATCAAGCACCTTTACCGTGTATACTGAAGATTTAAAAACAATCTGTGAAAATAATTGTGTCTAACTTTCCACAATATTTAAATAAAAAATGTAATTTAACTTAAAGTTATGCATTAAAGTATATTGAAAACAATGCGTTAAAATTATTTAAATTACCCGTGCAGTATCAAAATTAAATTCAAGTTAACATAATAACTCACTAACAAAATAACTATTTAGTTTGCTCACCCCAGGATACCTCACAACTAACCTTACAAATTAACAACATAATATTAAAATTACAAGTAACCAAGTTTACTGATTTAAGGAAAAAAATTCCAACATATGTGTATGTAATCTAACATGTTGCAAATTAAATATCATTACCATTACACCAAAATGAAAATGACAGGTAAGATTTTATTTTTAACAATAGCTTTTAGGTTAACATAACTATGTGTTATAACAATAACAAAAACAAATGCACCTTGTGTGTTGTATGGCCTATAAGTACTTTACTACAATCAATTAATACTTATATTTTTCCCTTAAAGGGTACAGAAAATAAATAAATGTGTGGTATAACAGCTCAAGTCTACTGACTACTAAGCAACAAAACTTTTAACAACAATTAACTGCAAAAAATAATACAATACCAGTTAATACATGTGTAACACCCGGTGTCTACACATATCCTATAACACAACAATGTGTGTATAGCAACTCGAGTCCACTGACTAACGAGCAACAAAATTATTCAATTCATGAACAATTAATTAACTGGAAAAATATATACAGTTAACACACGTGTACCGCTTAGTGGATACACATAATCTATACCACACATTAAATAAACAAAACAGAAAAAAAAAAATTGTCCTTACAACACACATACACAATACAATATAGGTGCTGGAGCTCACTGGCCCACTAAAAAACTTACAACTAACCTAAACCTAGCAATGCTCCCTTACAAATGCAAAAAAAAAAAAAAATGAACCACCTAACCGAGTGTGACAAAAGGGGATATATGCTCACCTTATATATCAAATAAATATACCTTTTAGGCGCCAACTGTAAGCATTGACGCGAGGTGATCACATGAAACACCCCTTAAAGTAAAGCCCTTGGGGCATGAAGTTATACGGCAGAGCTTGCCGATAAACAAATAAGTCACTACGGTTTAATAATAATTGTAATACCAACAATAACAACCAGGTTATATAATTTACCTTTGTAATGATACAGTAACAATAAAGGTTGCTATTTTACTTTTATAACTGGTGGTAATATTTTTGCTTTTGTAACGGGTTAATAATTGCTTTTGTAACGGAGCAGAGACCCTTGGCATCGGAGAACATGGATAACCATGTGGCCGCAACCTCACGGAAGACCTACGGGTAGATATAGACAGGGAATCCTATCCTACGTGTCTGTAGTTACCTCGGAGACTGGGGCAGACGCCCGCGACGGCTGTCCTGGTGTGACGCTTCGTCGGCACGCGAAGGCACACTGTCCAGCCTCGCCAACGGCTACAGCCACCGGAGGACGGACTTCGAGGACACCACGTGGCACGTGGTCTGGACTGGACTGCAACCTCTAGGTTCAGGCTAGCGCACACGCAATAGACGTGGCATTGAAGACTTCGACGCAGATTAACTGCTGCCGGGCGTCAGGGAAATCACATTCCCTATCACATTTTGTGGTCACACCATCCCTGGAACCACCATCGACTTCACAGGGTCACCACATGGCCATGACCCGTACACAGGGCTACCGAACTTCCATGGCCTTCGACTTGACTGCTCGGCCGCCAAAACGAAAAAAAGCCAATAACGACCACTGGGACTAAAGACACTCTGACACAGATAAAACAATAACCTCAGATGACTTGTATACGACCTTGGAGTTTTAAATTTGTATTTTACTATTTATTAATTTTATTTCTTATATTCTATGCAATTATTTCTTTTTAATATTAAAATATTTTATTAATATTATATTTTGTTAAATAATAGTTAATATTGTACTATTAAAATATTAATTGTCTCTGTTTACAACATTAGCGCCACTGCGACAAAGGAACTAATTGGTTATCGATCTACGGTAATTAAGTTACCGTGACCCAACAGATGGCGCTGAGACATATTATTAACACACAACTGAAGGGATCAAATTTGCTACGTTACAAATGTAAACGTACGTAACGAATATTCGCATTGCATTCGTGAATATTCGCATGTTTTTGGATACTCGCATTCACAGTCCCAAGAATTGTGCGAATGTTTTGCAAATATTGAATAGCAGTACTTTGCAAAAGAATCGCCAACTCTATACACATTTAAGTCTCACATAATCACGTAAGTCAAAGAATTGTGCGAATATTGAATAAGTAATAGCAGTACTTTGCAAAAAAGATCACCAAATCTATACACATTTCAGTCTCACGTAAGCCTAATATAATAGTTTTCTTCGAGTGAAACAATACTCCTAAATAAGGGTTGGTGCATGTTACTCGTAGATATCAGCAGGGTATGCTGAATAGAGTGATGATTACTACCTATGGATATTAGTCCGAATGGCACTAGGTTTCGAATGGAACATATATACACCCAGATTATTACTAAGTTTTCCTTTTCTGTTTTGCGAAATTAAGACAAGAATAGGCTATGCCAAATATTTCATGACGACACCTCTGGATTATTACCAAACCTTCTCTTTCACTTTTGAAGAATTAGCACTAAAATAGTGATGTTGCAGTCGAAAAAAAATTCTAATAGTTATCTTCATAAAATTAAGTTAATACTACTTTACTTTCCGTTAGGTAACATAGTTTGCGCTCTTAAACTAGAAGTTAGTTGTTAATTTTTAAAAGTTAATTTTGCCTTCACCGCCGTGTTTTTTTGCAGGCGTTTTTCAATATAATATAATATTAGGCAACATATCCAAAAACACTAAAATAAAGTACCTTGCATCAGCTTAGGTTGATAATTATACCAGCGAACATAAACCGCAGGATCGTCTAGCCTACTTACCCTGGGGGAGGATACAGAGGGCATTGGCTGTCCGACGGGCGCGAGGCCAAGTTGCATGCGTTTGACGTTGATGCTCTCGTTCTCGCACGCTTGGGCCAGGATGTTCTCAGCTTGCACCGATGTCAGGTGCTGGATTGGAAGATTTGATTTGATTTGGAGAGCAGGATATTGGGCCAATAAACAACTTATGTACTAATCACCTGGCTTTCCGTTTGTCTGTTCATATCATTAACAAATATGGCAACATTAAAGCTAAAACTTTAGAGCATGCCGCATGCAGGGTAAACCATCCTCTTGATTAACAAACTACAGATGTTTAAATTACCTTGCAAAACTTATTTACTTACCATAGTCCTCCCTAGCTAGCTACACTACATCTACATGAATTCCTCAAGGTATGTTCAAGAACAAACGATCCTCTCTTTAAATCAACTTCTCAACACCTACCTTTTGTTCTGCAAACTGCTGAGGCTCCATTTTCAAGTTGAGAGTTTTAGTTAGCAAACCATAAAAATACCATGCTAAATATTTTGCTATTTGCTTACCATGGGAGTTGGCACGGTGGGCATGGGCTGGCTGACGGGGTCCAGACCGAGACGCATGCGTTTGGCGTTGAGGCTTTCGTTCTCGCACGCTTGAGCCAAGATGTGTTCCGCTTGCACTGAAGTTAGATGCGCCGGAGTTGGTCGGACCTGGATGATTTCAGATAGATGTTTAGCACGTAAATTCCTTGGATACTGATCTTGATCTAAATAGTACGGAAGGAATATGGTTTGCCACTATTACACCTATTAAAACTACTGTCACTAGCCTAGATTTAACTGATTCAACGCTTAAAGTCCAGTCACGAGTCCTTTGAGGTCTACTGCTAGACATTAACCTCTCCTAATGAAGTTGACTATTGAGAAAATTGAGTTTTTGACAATAGTCATCGCGCCTGAGGGATGTTGGTGACTGCAGTGAATGTTGATGATACACAGGAAGACGCTGCTGCTTATCTCCAGGACTTTTTTCCTTAGTTAGGAAAATGGAAGAGGAAAGTGGAAGTGCTATTCAAGACCGACACCTAACGGCACCATAACGCATAAAGTACTAGGCAATAACAACTGAATCCGACGTCAGAGACCCTCACCGCAGTGTCCCAGGCGTTGCCTGACGGCGTGTTCCCTCCATTCCCCGTGGTTGGCCCTTCTCCACGGACTTTCTTATTCCGCCTGCAGCTCTTCAGATAGGTCCTGATGCGCTTTCGGGCGCGTTCGGCAAACTCCGGAAACTGTCGGGTGCAGGAATCGATGATAGCCTGGATCTTCTCCTTAGGCTGCTTGGAAATAGGAACTATCCTGTCAAGGTTCTCGTCCACGAAGAGGCGAACGAACATCTGGAATCGGAAAGATTAACATGTTTAATTAACGTATTTATTATTGATGAATTGTATTGCATTATTGTTCATTAACATAATTACAATTAACACAATTTGGTGATGGTTCTCGGTTGAAAGAGACTGATACGTAGAAGTATAGTTAATTTCTATTCTACATATTTTTTTGCAGCTCAGAGATAATAACTACGAAGATCAGTAATCTTAAAACCACAGATAATCCATATAACATGTCTGTACTGTAAATATATAGGTACGGGACGGTGCCACTAATTAACATAACATACTTGCATCCTATATGATGTTAGCCTCATAGTATTAAACCAGTAAGTGATTATCAATAGCTCTGAGTTTCAATATAACAAGAGTATTGAACTTCTTGTATTACACATTGATAAAGGC
Source organism: Spicauda simplicius (assembly GCA_949699795.1). Classification (NCBI taxonomy): domain Eukaryota; kingdom Metazoa; phylum Arthropoda; class Insecta; order Lepidoptera; family Hesperiidae; genus Spicauda; species Spicauda simplicius. The sequence continues at coordinate 10,524,966 of OX453080.1, read as the reverse complement.
TTTCAACAGTCATAGCCCCATTCTAGGATTTTTCTTGTGCTTGGGTGCTATTGAAACAAAAGATACATAAACATCCAGACCCAAAACAGAAATCTAATGTTGTCCTTCAGATATCTGTCTACCCAGGAATCGAATCCGGAACCAACTGCGTGCAATCCCGATATGCTCCGCTACTCTTATCGTCAACTTACATTAAACGCCTTTAGCTGCTCCGGATCATGGTGCTGATGATTGACGTGATCGTCTGAGTCGTCGTCGGAGGCGACGCCGTCGTCGTTGGCCGTAATGCGATCCGACGAGGACGTCTTGTCGTGAGTCGACGCTGGTTCTACGCCGGACGTCGCGGAGCCCTCTACTCCACTACACATATCATCAACTTACATTAAACGCCTTTAGCCGCTCCGGATCATGGTGCTGAGGATCGACGCGGTCGTCGGAGTCGTCGTCGGACGCGCCGCCGTCGTCGTCGTCCTTAGTGCGGTCCGACGAGGACGTCTCGTCGTGAGTCGACGCTGGTTCCACGCCGGGCGTCGCGGAGCCCACGTGGATTGGGCTCTGAGAATATTCAGTTATCTTATTAATATAAGTGCAAAAGTTTGTGAGGATGTATGTTTGTTACTCCTTCATGAACAGTCTACTGGTCAGAGTTATGACCCACATTGACCCTTAGGAAACTCATTATCGTTGTTGACGTCAGCGAAACAGGTAAAGCCGAAGCAATAACCTAGTACGATATCATTCTCTACTTAGTGAGAGAAGGTTTTAATTAAATGCCGTATTAATTAGGGTATTTCGATGCAAGTGTCATCGATATACCCTAATTAATACGTGAATTAGATATAGTTATAGTGGTGTTCCCAAAGTGTTACTAGATATTGATATCATATCATATCAATTCGCGTCATACCTACATTGAAGTTAGTTTTATAGCTACCCTGGATACACAAAAAGATAAATGATAAGTTTAGATATAGTGACATAAATAATTTTTTCATTTAGGTTTTTACAAGGGTAATACGAACCTGAATTTATTGAAAAATAAGGCTACGCATTCATAATTTTCTCTTTATTGTGAATATAAAGATTTTAAAGTCAATCAGTGTGTTTTGTAATATGATAGATAATAGAGATGCATGATTTATACTTGGTTTATAGAACCTTCTAAGACTTATAAAATATAATAATATGAAACGCTGCTCAACCTTAAAACTCACCGAGTGTCCGGTAGCGAGGGGTGTGGGCGGTTTGGGCGGCTTGCTGCCCAGCCCCAGCGCGCTGTGATACGACGCCCAGAGGTCGGCCATGCTGTCTGCCCCTTCAGTTATGTCGCCGTTCCGGCCTGTAACAAAAAGAGGCTTAAGTCCAGAGCAGAACAAAAATTACTTTTTATGTGACACTCTGCAACTTCTGTAACAAAGGGAAGGCCTAAATCCAGAGCAGGGTTTATCTTTTACAAATGGTTTTGTTTTTGTAACTTTTATGTGGCCATAACAGCCTGGAAGTACTAGGAGAGCAGAGAAATAAAACAACCTTTTAATATGGGGCTCTTCATTATGCTGAGGCGCTGTTACGACTGCTAGTTAGGAAATCAAAGAGAGGAGAAGAAGGAAGCTATGAAGACAAATTAGGAGACAAAGACGAAAGGGGAGGAATTTTAAAAGTAAGAGAATCACTGCAGGGCCTATGCTGTGTCAAAATGACGTCCTGAGAGTACCAGGACACTAGGAACCAATAAGATTTAATTATATAAAAATTTAACTATCTCGGGTTTTGACTATACCTATCGCTTGGCTATATGTCCAAGCCACATAATATTGAGATTTAACAGTATAAGTACGAGGATCACATTTTGATAAATTTAAAATAACAAATTGCCACAGATTAATATACAAGTAAATTAATACTTCATTCTTAATGCTTTTAAAAATAAAATCTGAGCAGCGGTGAAGTTAGCTTATTAAATGAAAACACAACTACCGTGCTATTCGATCGAGTAATTTGAAAACAATCCAGAAACTATTATTTGTGACTTTTTATTTGCAAATCAAATTAAAATACTCTATTAAGTATTATTTTTACTCTATTTTTAGTTTCTCTTTGTGTTCTTTTTTAAATTTATTTATGCACTAGCTGAAACCCGCAGCTTCGCCCGCGTTTAAAAAATACATGACATATACCTTTTTTTTCGTTCTCGAGGGGGAAACCTTCAAAAGGTACCCGACGCCGCGGGAGCGACGCAGGGTTATGTGGGATTTTTACCGCACTAAAACCCCCCCGGTGGCCGTCCTCGGCGCTAAAAGGAGGACTCCGGGATCTCGAAACTTCAACCGGAATCCTCCGAATACGTTGTCCTATCGGGCTCCTCCCAGATAGGCGGCTGGGCCCACCGCTCCGTCTAGTCTTTACGACGATATGCGACCACACATACCTCCGTCCTTCACGGGATTGCCTGACCGAACTGTTCGAGCTCCCCCACTCTAGCCGTCTGCAACCCCGGAAGCCCCTTTTAGTCACCTCTTACGACAGGCAGGGATGCCGTACCCCTATTCTAATCCCGGAACTAAAGGGACACATGACATATACCTACGTATCCAATTTTATGCCTATAATTTTTTTAACTAAACAACATTTTTTCGGTAGGACTGATAGCAACTTAGCAACTTCGAAGCGGACTCGCGCACGAAGGGTTCCGTACCATTATTTATAAACAAAACGGCAAAAAGCCCCATTTGTTTGATTGAAAATTCTTTGAATATTTCAGGCTCTACCTGTTGTTTCTTATTAATATTGTGTAAATAGATAAACATTTGTCACATGAAAGCCCCCCCCCCCCCTTAAATATTTATTAACACCAGTAGGTACTTGTACACATTGTACAGGATATTGTTACAATTATTAACAGCTCTTATTAATAATCCATGCAAGTCGATGACTTAAGTTATCTTCGTTTCAATTCTACATAGATAGGTACATATGCATGCCAAAATATCTTATATGATGCTCCATCGCAATCTCACATATTTCTGAAGTTATGAATGATGACAATAGTATCAAACTGCAAGTAAACTCCATTGAATGAAAGAAAATACTTCCTCAGTTGGCCGAGAAATCGATGTACGTACATAAAAGAAACATACCAACCGAATCGATCCTCCTCCTTTTCGACGTCAGTTGAATATATCATTACGTTAAGAAAAAAATATAATATTACCTGCATATAACTAATAGTGATACGTTACAAAGTCCCTATTTTAAACAAATCGTACCAATTGAATCCAACGTAATCGAATTTGAACTCAAAATAATTCACTCACACCTACAAACTTCAGCCCTTGGCGTAACTCAGGATACATCCAGCGACATCTGTTATCCCTTATTAAAACAATACACAAAGTAAATCTTTCTAAACACGCTTGAAAGTTGAGAATGCTCGGTCGCGGCAGCATCGTGATGTGTCTGCCTGTGTAGGTGTATCTATAGTAATCGTGAATATTGTTTACTGCATGTATAAGTAGTTACCCACCTCGTTATTAGCTGAGGTAAATAACTACTCCGAAAATAAGTCGAATTAATTATATTTCCTTTTTTTTTGTAGGTATAAATTTGTTTGTACGAATTAGATTTATTACAAAAAGGTAGATTGTGAATTAAAAAACGGAATATCCATTTCCATATTAATTTAGTAAAAGGTTGGATTCTCATATTCAAAAGACATTTAAATTACATTTATTTGTATGGATGAAAGCACATAATGGCCAACTTCTGTGGAATATGCAGTAGGTATCCTCGAATCAAGAGCAATGAAACTTGAAACTTGCCCTCTTAATCGGGAGGTCCAAGGTTCAAACCCAGGCACGCACCACTGTTTTATGTGTGCAGTAGAAATTAATTATCACTGCTTTTCGGTGAAGGAAAACATTGTGAGGAAACCCACACTCCCGAGAATTCGTTAAAAAAAAGTTCTCGGAGGTGTGTGAAGTCCACTAATTCGCACTTGGCCAGCGCGGTGGACTATGGCCTAAAATTTTCTAATTCCGAGAGAAGAGTCACTGCCGTGCACGGGGCACGGCAGTGGGACAATAATGGGTTAACGATGTATCCTCGAATCATAGTGAGGTAAAGGTCAATTTTTACATCATTTGTTTCTGCTTACAAACCTCCATAAATATTTGTAAGTAAAAAAAATCTAACTTTTACGGTTAAGGCAGGCAATACGCCTTACATCATGAAGGTTGAGGAGTTGAGGGTCAAATTTTTCACTATTTGTTTTTGCTCAAAAACGTTATAACAAATTGGAAAGCAGAAAATGAGGAGCTCTTGCGGCTTAGGCGGGCAGTACCCCTGCATCATGAGGGTTGAGGAGTTGAAGGTCAATTATTTTATCATATTATGTTATTCTAGATACTCAAGGTTCACTCCAAGTTTCATGTAAACCATATGGGCTGAACCTAAGTTATCATTTAATCTGCATAAAGCGGAGGTATTTTTTTGAAGGCTTTTATGTTTTACCAAAGTACCCTAATTTTTTTCTAAAATAAAAGTAGCCTAAATTACGCGCTGTAAAATTAGCTATCTAGTAGTGAAAATCCCGATAAAATCGGTCCAGCGGTTTCGGAGATTACCCCAAACAAACAGACAGACAGACAGACAGACAGACAGACAGACAGACAGACAGACAAAAATTTTACTGATTGTTGTTTTGTTATCGGTATCATGTATACTTTCATATGCAATTGATAAAAAGCTGTTATTTTGACATTACAAACAGACACTTCAATTTTATTTATAAGTATAGATTAACATTTGTTCTGTATTAATCCTAATCTAAATAAAATGAAATTTGAAGAAAAATATTAAACTATTTCGTTTTACCCTGTTTGTTCACAACTAATTCGTGCATTAATTCAATTGGAAATTAAAATGAATGAATTCAAATCAGGCCTATAGTTAGTAGTACTATCCGTCAATCCGTCATGACTATGGTACTAGGAGACCAAAAGTTAGACGGTTAAATGAATAAATACTATTCAGAGGATTCTGCACGCTACATTTGGAGATACGGCAACAGTTTAAATTTTAAATGAAATGGACTGGCCTATTTATGTCTCTTGGCTCATTGGTACGATTTCTCGCTACTAGGAGCTCAGAGGCAATCGCTTTCTGATGTATTTGTAATGCTTTTCTCAGAATAGAAAACCGACATGTTGGAATTAATTACGATTTTGTATGTAAATGTTTCTTTATGCGCACTGCATAGATATGAAATAATTTTATTTAAAACGTTATGGATCATGAAAGGGTCTAAAGGGAGTCCTTGACAATAGTGGTTAGACAAAGGAAGACATAGTCATAGTTCCCGTGTGGCCATGAAACATTCGATAAAAACGTCAGCGTTCAATTTTGACAAAGGAGATGGGTTATTCAAAGTTATGATCATAGAACTTTTCGTAAATAAATTATTCAATGATCAATAAAACAGCCAAATTGTACAAAAAAGGCTTAATATAGTTTCTTAGCAATTATTTCTGAAATTTAGTATAATGTTCATGGCGTAAATGTAAAAAATACAATTTTTAGATATACAAAAACATACAATGATAATTAAAAAAAAATACCTCCTTTTTTATTTACAATTTGCAGTGAAATTTTGTGGCCTTATAAGATACATTTTTGTATAACGTTTAAAGCTGACGCTTTCACTGCAGAACAATTATCGCTTGAAGCGAATATTTCGTGGCCCTTGAGTTCGCTTTTATTTCGAAATAAGTAAAAGTTATTGGCTACATTGGCTGTATCAGCTTTACCAATTTATAATGACATGCCTAGATAGGCCTTTTTTTTTTTTGTTTTCGAGGGGGAAACCTTCCAAAGGTACCCGACGCCGTGGGAGCGACGCAGGGTTATGTGGGATTTTTACCGCACTAAAACCCCCCCGGTGGCCGTCCTCGGCGCTGAAAAGGAGGACTCCGGGATCTCGAAACGACTTCAACCGGAATCCTCGAGCGCGCTGCCCCATCGGGCTCCTCCCAGATGGGCGGCTGGGCCCACCGCTCCGTCTAATCTTTACAACGGTATGCGACCACACATACCGCCGTCCTTCCCGGGATTGCCTGACCGAACGGTTCGAGCTCCCACTCTAGCCGTCTGCAATCCCGGAAGCCCCTTTTAGTCGCCTCTTACGACAGGCAGGGGATACCGTAGCCCTATTCTGACCCCGAGGCTACAGGGACGCCTAGATAGGCCTAAAGGAAAAAAAATATTAGAAGAGAAGGAAAAGTTTTGGACCTAGTTATTACCATGATCTTTGGGGAAGTCGTATTTCCAGAAGAAAAAAATGATATAAAACACATTTACTAGGGCTATGGGACATCATCCTTTTTTCAAGAGGTTTGTATGAAAGCTCCTGTGACATACAGTAAGACTTATGTAAATTGTGTAATGGCTTGAAGATAAGTATTACTTTTTTTATAACATTTTCCTACGCTTTCCTATAAAAAATAACTTTCTAAATATAAGCCAAAGAATATACGTATTTTTAATAGTTAATGTTAGATTTTATGTTTTATTATACCTATCTATTCACGATTATGTCTAATACAGTGCTTATCGACGACCCGCGTGGTGGAGCGGTTACCATACCGGTTTGATGCGCCATGGGTCCCGGGTTCGATTCCGGGCCAGACAGATTGATGAGTTTAGATTCATGTTCTGGGTTTGGGTGTTTGTGTATTCGTCTTGTGTCCATGGTACCCACGACACAGGAGAAAATCCTAGTGTGGGGATATGAGTTTTGAAAGCGTGTTTTTATAAACTGTTTGTTTATTTTGGTAGTTAATAGGAAGATGATACAAAGACTTAAACCTATTTTTACCTTACCCTAATATCTATTCCGTTTGATAAGGCAGCCTTTACGTGATGCCGTAAAAACAAAAGACGAGTAGAGTCGCGGGGATGAAAAGTAAAGAATCGACACTGCAGAAACTGCAGGGGGATGCTAGGCAAAGAGGTAAAGGTTAATACAGACTATCAAAGGAGTTGATTGTCAAACTAAAGCCACATTATACCTTTAAAAGAGTTTTGTTTTACTATTTCTAATGATAATTTTATGTTAGCATGGCTTAACAGTCAGGTAATAACCTACTTTCATAACACAAGAAGGTATCAGAAATGCCCAAAACCGAGGACAGACAATTTAGTTTATCATTTACATCTGTCTGACCGCGGATCGAACCCGAAACTGTGTGTTAGACCAGTTTTATTGTGTACTCCGCTGTGGTATTGCAATGGTCTATCGGGGCCCATTTTTTGTGCACAATGGTCTCGGCATTTTCTAAGAAAGATCTGATTGCAGGACCTTACAACATCGTTCCTGTAGTTCCGAGATAAGAATAGGGCTATGGTATCGGCCTCTTACGACAGGCAGGCGACTAAAAGGGGCTTCCTGGGTTGCGGACGGCTAGAAGTGGTCAAGCGACCCTGGGAAGAACGGCGGTATAAGTCGCAAACCTGATGATGAGAATACTTGAGAATTTTATGATGATGTTAAAATTCTCATTTAATTGAAGATTGAAAAATGATAAGTCAATTAGGTCATAAAAGTAGAGAATTAGTGTTGAAGTCCAATTCAAAATTATTTTGTTTTATGTTAAGAAGCAAAAAGTAATAATTAGTATCTTCTATTAATAACCCAACGAATGCTTAAGACACTATTTATTACGTTATAACAAACTACATACTTCCATTATTTACCTACATTAATAACTAATGCAGCCATAAAAGACCAGTAATATTTTTGTTTCTCCACACACCCACAACCTCTTAATTAATTTGAAACGCCATTTCAATAAAAAGGTGGCCAAACTCGTTTACTAGGGTAACAGGAACGCAATCCATAATTTTCGCCTTAAATACATTTAGTATTCATAGTCCGTTACCAAGGCGGCAGAAATTAATGAGGGTGCAGACGATCGCCGGGGACCAGTGCATCTGCTTCTAAATGTCAACCCGAACAAGCCTTGCCTATAAATAATTTGAGCGGTACCTACGTCCATAGACGAAATGTTAAGACAGAGAAGACATATTAATTGTTTAACAAAGGATGACAGAGACAGTTATATTTTAGGTATACGGTTTAAATTAATGCAAACACGTTCAGGTGTTAACTTGCGGCAAAAACATGAATCTGAGATCACACGCGACTGGTTCTCATTATATTGATTTTAAAATTAAGGACGTACACAAACTTATCCATTATTTTAATAACATAATTATTATTGCTCGCACACCATATTAAGTGAATTAGTGTGAAGTTATGGCATAAAAACAACGGTCTTTTTGCGTTTTTAATCAATTAAAATTAAATAATGAAATGTCAATTCATGTACTGACTTATGAAGATGTTAAGCGAAGCACAATAATGTTTTATAATTAATTTCCATTTCCAATTCCAAAGTTATCGTTTTTGGGTAATAATAGTATACGATATATGACCATTTCTTTCACACGCACTACAGCCCGAACGGTTTTTCGGATATTAACATACGACAAATCATTGGAATCGTCTCAATTTGCAGAGTACTGTACAAACTGTACCTATATTTAAAAATGATTTGAACAATGTTACGCATATATAAAATATCTTTATAGTTTTCAAGACAAGCTCAGCTTCCTGCCTTTTGGCCATTTTATTTATTTGCAGTAATATTATTTTATTTTTATTTTAGTCATAGAATTATAACTAAGTAATACATCTTTAAACAGTGTGATACTGTGGCCACATAACAATAGACTCGCAGCGTACTTACAAAACAAATTTAAGTTATTTTTGCCTTGTCTATCTAAACATTCAGCCATGTCTGCGCCCCTAGTACCTACGCCGCTCTCGATAAGGCTTCGCAGGCAGTAAAAATAGCTGACGAACCGTTCTGCGTTGGAAATTATGCGAGACCGTTGAAATGAGCCGAACGTTTGAAAAATTTTAACATCCTATACTATTTTTATATGTTTATGAGATAAAATGTAAATTACGTTGTTAGGTGGTAGACGCACGCCCAAGTATGGATGAAGGAAATATGCTACACATAATTTATGTGCACATGTGGAGGTTATTTCGATTACCGTATACTGCAACCGCTTTAAAAAAACATACATATATTTGTAATCGAACTATCGTACTTCCAGCGTTATTTTCGATTTGAAGAGCTCGCTAGTTTACACACATTAATACTTACTTGGGGCGTTCCAACTTAGTTCTTGGGTAACAAAGAATTTTATGAACTAAATATTTTTTCTAGATGTAAATTTCAAAATGTATTAATTATTCCGCTTGTTTGTATATATATTTAAATTAAAAGTTATAATAATTTAAATAAATGGCACACACATCACACAGACACACAAAAGGTCATTATTAGATTGATGCAAGCAATATTTATATTCGTATAAAAAGAAATATTGTGTTTTCATCACGGGTTCCAGATAATCAAATTCTATATCGTGGGTTAATGTGGCAAAGACACACCAACCCTAATATACCTAGATACCTACCTTAATTTTGTATCGAAACCGTTTTGTTTTTTTTAACTGATTGAAGTAGCAAACGAGCATGCATCAGGCGGACCGCCTGATGGTAAATGGTCACTGCTCCACATGTACATCTGTAATCAACTTCATACAGAACATGGGTTCTATCTGAAGTATGATGATCGCCTCATATATAAAAGTGTGCCGGCAACCATACCCTTCCATTGACGCAAGAAATGCTTCACTCTAGAAATAGATGTGTTGGTGGTACTTCTCCTGTCGAACTACACTGGTTCTACCTTCAAAAATTGACCACATGATCCTTAAAATGGTCTATCCATAAATAGACACGAAATACTTAAAAGAATTAGTTTTAAAAAAGAAAAAAACCTACTATGATTTAATATAAACAAATAAATAATAGTGGACCCAAATGGGATAAGAATCTCTCTTAAGGCTAATCACAGATTTGGCTTTGAAAACTAGTTTTATCCATATAGCTATCTTCCTTTTGGGATCTACTACTGGACATGAGTAGGTGTTCTAAAAGAGATTTTTGCCAAAAGCAGACACCCTGCGCCTGTCGTGGATGTTGATTTTTCACAGGAAGACTTTGCCCATCTCCTGGTTATTTTCCTATCATGCGACATCCACAGGAGGCGAGGAAATAATGCTATGTTAGATCGACATTACATACATCAACAAAATAGTTTTTTTGAGAACATTTATAATTTGTATTTGTATTTTTAGATGGATAGTATTAAAATGTGTGATTCAACTAATTGGAGTAGACCTAAGCCTGGAAAATTTGTTGACCTTAACACGATGAGAATAGGACACAACCTCAAACGCTTAGCGTTAGAGACGTGCAATATTTTTCCCAAACGCCTACATCACCTTTGCATCAATCTAATAATAAATCATTTGGATTTACCTTGCGTCTGGCTGTGATAATTCCAAGCCAGCAACATCATTTTCAACTTCTCAGCGTCTTTCACGAGGGCCTGACCTGCATCAGATCACATTCGCCAATCAAATTCAAATTTCGAAAACAATTATTTTTATTCATTAAACTTTTTAGCCAATTAGTGTTGCGTATTTCATGCCATATAAAACAAAAATGCTTTTAGTTTTGATGCACAAAATACCAAATTGATTTGATGCAAGTGGCTGTACACAAAAATGCATTGTGATTGAATAAAACATGTTCTCATTTTGATTACGACAGATTAAACAAAGTTCCAAACAAAATTTGACAGATTAAAAATATGATTTTTATAACACGGAATTTTATTAGAGACTATTATGCATGAGACTATTAATATCTAAAAATTGTTCAATCAACGTAAACAATAAACTTATTATTGATGTAAAAAAAATATCTAATCCGACCAAATCGTTAAACTTTAATTGTAGAGTGCCCCGGCAAACAACTATATAAAAAATATAAAGTATAAAACGATTTATGTAAAAACGAGCTTCGTTCTGTGCCATTCCGAAGTTCTTTCGGAGAATTCAGATCGTCAAAATGGAGCAAACAGAGCTCTATTTGAAAACAGGCGATGCAATGCCGATTCCTATTTGTTGCAAATGTCCAGGCAACGGCGATCAACGCCTGGTTGGTTGTTTGACTAATTTCTAGATAAAAAAGTAAGACTTACTAGAAAAGGTGTCATCGTCATTCATATCCGATGGTTCGGGAGTCAGGTTGTCCTGCAACAAACAAAATAAAAGTTAATTAAATAAGTCAACTACTTTGTCTATGTTTTTATATCTAGGATATTGTGGAGCATCGTAGCCCGGACCGAAACTATTGGATATCCCAAATAAAAATCTATACAAAACCGTAACCAAGCTCTGTTATTAAATTTACAATTAAAAACGTATGAGCAGAGTTTAAATGAGAGACATAACATAATGTCAGGTTTTCATCGGGCAATCGTTACAAATTTATTTACAAAATCTTGTCTTTTAGATTTACTAAAATAATTTGCAAGTGAAATTATCCGAAACTCCGAATCCGAAATCGTATAATCCGAAATAGTTTCATACTCGTGATCTTATTAAACAATTTTCATATATCCGTATCGAAATATAGAATCGAAATTTCATAATAGTAACATAGGGATGTTACTATTATGAAATTTCGATTCTATTATATATGTATTTTATTATTCGATTCGGTTATTCTTTATATGTATTTGAGTTCTCTTGCTAGACATTATATTTATACACGCCGATGAATGATAATCGACACTCTATATAAGAAAAAATCTCTAAATAATTAATTATAGGTATTGAGTTAATTCTAATTTTAAAGACTGCTTAGTGTTCCTTTTCTCGTAAGTAAAATAGCGAATAGAAAATTAATAAAGTATACATAACTATTGATTGATGGAGGTACTGAAGGAGACGCTTCTTGATTAAATTTATATACCAGCATATTGTTTACCGTTTCTGATTTCTCAATCCAACGATTAATAGCAACCTTGTCAGTAAAACCGATAGAGTCAATGCCATCGGCCATAATAGGTATCTACTAGTGATGTAACGAATATCCGTATTCGTATTCGCAAATATTCGCATGTTTTTACATATTCGCAGACACAAGAATTGTGCGAATATTAAAACAAATATTCGCATGGTTTACACATTCGCATTCGCATGAATAGTACGATTTTTCCGAATATTAAACTGCAGTTTGACGACCAAAAAAAGGGTCGTCAAAATACAAATTTAAGTCAAACTGCACTTTGGTCGCCTAATCTACATTTTACCGCCCTACACTACTTTTATATTTTTTACTGGATATTAGTATGTGTAGATGCTGATCTACCTACCTGAAAATAAACCAGCGACGCCCATGTTAGCGTTAAATAAAAAAACTTAATATTTGCATTCGCTAATGTTCAAATAGTAACATTCGCATCACTAGTATCTACTAATTCTAGACTTGAAGATAATGTTTTAATTTTGCATTAAACTTCATTTAATTTGCATTAAACCGTTTAAATCTCATATTTTCCGTAAACTTCACTCATCTATTTCGTTATTATAAGCAAATCCATCTTATGGCTTTGTTCTCAATTATGTATATTGGTGGAGCATTTTTTTATCTCCAGTGCAGCTAAGCCAGATGAGAAATATGTATTCATATAATATACGCTGTGAAATTCCATGCCTACCATCATCTTACTCATGAACAAACAACGTTCGTGGGGGTCCGATCGCCCTATATTTTCTGCTTTATTTATAACAAGCCGGTTAAGAATTTTAGTTTTTCACATAAATGGATACCGCTGTAGGGCATTGCAGTACCAGGCGTGTATAGGCTCGTGAGTTTTAAATAATTAATAAATTAGCGAATCGGCCGCCGGCGCGGGTCATCGCTCCGGACCGCGGACGCAAATCGATAGTGCTTCAAATGGACACGCCACTAAATATAGATATACCATGTGTCCTGTACCCCTGGTGTCCTGGTACTGGTTGGCCGGTTTTAGGCACCTGCGGACCTATAAATTGAATACTTATTCCAAGACACGGGATGTAATATGTTCAAAGTCAAATAACTTACTTGTTATTTTCTTTAATTTCGCTTCTCATTGTGAGTTTTACTTTTACACTTTAAACTAAAAGTCTAACAGATTAAATAAATCTGAATTATGTGTGTTTCTGGATGACCCTAGATTAAAATGCTTAAAACCGATGGTAATTAGTAATTGCTTGGCCTAATAACTTTATTAGGGGCAATTAGTAATAGGGATTAAATTTTTTTACGCATGAATTCTACACACTTAGGGCCGGTGAATAAAATAACCTAAATATTTTTAGGTCCTCTTTTTTACTAAAATTCTTTTATTTTTATGGAGAATATAACAAAATTGCGTACGCCGCCTATAACGATAGTTTATATAAATAACAATTACGTATTTTTATCACGCAAATGAAAAATTAAGTTTAACATTTTGAGTTTATTATTTAAATAAGAATATGTATCTAAATTACATACATCACGATAACGCTTATATCTAGTAGGACTACGTTTTCTGCTCTCATAACGCAACACTAGGATTTTTTAAGTATAGTGGCTGCTGTGTACTATACAAAGACATACACATAGACACTTTGACTAAGAACAGAATATCAGAATATTTCATAATTCAGATATCCGTCTAACCAGGGATCGAACACGGGACCCTATCAGTCCAGTAGACCGATCCGCAACTGGGTCGTACATAAATCGTATTGTAAACTGCCCTACAAAGTGTGTCTCGATACACGAAATAGTATCGAGTTCCGTCCAACGACTAGGCCACTTGTTGAATGAAATCTTCGCATGTTTTCGTAAGTTGACGCCGGCTGCTGGGAGCGCTAAAATGTTGCATGATATTTATGTAATTTTAGGGTTATAAAAGGTTTTTAAGCTATTGCATTGCATCGCAGGCGGACTGAATCAAGAAATTCCGTTACGAAAAAGCCTAACACCCCCCACTCCACCTTTTTTTTTTGTATTCGAGGGGGAAACCTTCAAAAGGTACCCGACGCCGTGGGAGCGACGCAGGGTTATGTGGGATTTTTACCGCACTAAAATCCCCCGGTGGCCATCCTCGGCGCTAAAAAGGAGGACTCCGGGATCTCGGAACGACTTCAACCGGAATCCTCCGAGCGCGCTGCCCCATCGGGCTCCTCCCAGATGGGCGGCTGGGCCCACCGCTCCGTCTAGTCTTTACGACGATACCGCCGTCCTTCCCGGGATTGTTTGACCGAACGGTTCGAGCTCCCACTCTAGCCGTCTGCAACCCCGGAAGCCCCTTTTAGTCGCCTCTTACGACAGGCAGGGGATGCCGTAGCCCTATTCTAATCCCGGAACTACAGGGACGAACCCCCCACTCCACCTACCATTTTAAGATTGAATTACCAAACGAGCGTGCAGTCCATCTGATGATAAGTGGTCACTTCGTCCATGGACATCATGTCTGGCTTGGTGACTATTTGTGGAAACCCCAATTAAGCAGAGGCTTATGTCCAGATGGATTTCTGCAGGTGTTTTAAAGTAATTTTATTATTGTTTCCACTTATTTATTTAAGGCACACGCAATATTCTAAAAAATAAATCAAACATACATACCTCTGTCATTGGAGTTGCACTTTGACGTTTTGATTCTTTCAGTTTCTGCTCTTTGTAAAATATTTAAACTATGTTATTTTTAATAAGATCATCGTAATAAAATCACATTAGCTCAGCTGAAACCTAATTCATTCGTTATTTCAGTAGGCTTTTAGCATGTGGTTTAAAATAATCTCTTTATTAAATCGGATTCAGATAATCATGTAAGAACTTACAATGTAGTTTTATCTGTTCTAATGACGATTATAATCCAATCACTACTAGATGGTACTGCTAATACAAGATGACTACATGGTATAAGAGAGTAGCAAATACAAAAGCTTAGTTTTACTTTCAGCTATTTATTTAGCTTTTTGTATAGAAAAATGTAAACAGGTCCTAAATGATTATAACGAATGTTTTTTATCTGACTGAAGTAGCAAATGAGCATGCAGTCCACCTGATGGAAAGTGGTCACTGCTGCCCATATACATCTGTAATTAACTTCATCCAGAACATGAATTCCATCTGAAGTCAATCACAGATGCGTTGCTACTCCCAAGGTTACTATGATAGTCGTGTGAAGGTATGCCGGCAACCACACCCTTCTATCAAAACGCAAGAAGTGCTTCACGCTAGAAATAGGTGTGGCGGTGGTATTTCCCCGGTCGAACTACACTGGTTCTACCACCTTTAATCTAATCTAAATCTAATATATTTTTTAAATTTAGCTCGGTGAAGCTGTAAAGGCTGCAAGGGTCAACAGAATCTACACAATTCGAAAAAAGAACAAATTTATAAATAAGAAACTTTGTGAGGATGTATGTTTGTTACGCTTTCACGCAAAAACTACTGTTCGAATTTTGATGTAATTTACCACACACAAAGGTTACCACATAAGATACTCATTACCGAAGTGGAAGGGACCGAAAAGCGTGAAGCTGCGAGAATAACAATTTTTTTTTTTTGTTTTCGAGGGAAAACCTTCAAAAGGTACCCGACGCCGTGGGAGCGGCGCAAGGTGATGTGGGATTTTTACCGCACTAAAACCCCCCCGGTGGCCGTCCTCGGCGCTACAAAGAGGATTCCGAGATCTCCAAAGAAACGCAACCGGAATAATTAGAGGAGGCCTATGTCAAAAGGGTGATAGATGATAGAATAGATTGATAGAGAAACACCAGATGTGACGTGTGAACGAGAATAACCTAGTAATTTTTATATGAATAAATCCGTTTTCTGGTTGTGCATGTCTGAGGACAGCGCGCTAATTGGCTCGCAATGGAAGTTTATTGGCTTCCAATGAACACCGATTGGTTCGGACGAATGTCGCTTACAGGAACGTTTTCGTGATGGCCCAGATGGCTTGTCAACCCATTATTGTCCCACTGCTGAGCACGGGTCTTCTCTCGGAATGAGGCCCAAATATATGAATTTGAATTAGTGGAATTTGAAAGACATGGGCATATCAGAGACTTCATAATTTTAACATTTAAATATTTTATTTTTGTCTACAAATAATATTTATATCATAAAATAATCAGGGCCTTTAAGTGTTTTATTACACATACTGAGAGGCCCAGCTCGTCCATAGTACGTATCTGTATAGTGTATGAATTTGTGTGTAGACATGCAAGAAATCAAAGAACTGCAAGCGAATAAAAATAATGAATTATTATTGTTACGAACGCTCTAAAATAACGCCTTAGCGTAACCGTTGGAGACTTATACCCAGCAGTGGGACAATAATAAGTCAATAAACCTAACCGTGTCTATAAATTTATTCTATTTTGCCTAGAAAATTGTAACATTAATCTAAATAAACTGTCATTCTTCAGAAAGATAGTTCAGCGGCATTTTAGGGCCCCAGAATTACAATGCGTGTATGCATGCATCATGCAACAGCGAGATGGCCGCCGGGGTTGATTCCGAGCGCAGTTCGTGTCAGTTGGTCATTCTAACTGTGGCTCTTTCTGATAGATAACGGTCATCAAGATCGAGACTACTGGATACGTGTTATTTAACAAGATAGGATAGGATGTTTTTAGCAATTTAAAATACTTGTAGTGCCTACAGTTATAATTGGAATAAGGTTTGAGGACTTCCATCATTGTTCCAGTGCTAGGCGGAGGCCTCCTCGTAAACATAGGACACCTATACATTTTTTTTTGTTTTAGGTTTAGCGGATTTTTGTTTTTATTTCTTTTTCTCGAATATTACTTACGTTACTTTTAAGTATACTTTAACCATAATAACTTATTTCTAATTTAAATGTATGTGCTTATTCTGTATTTGTGTCGATGGACCGAAATAAATGTTTTTCTTTCTTTCTTTCCTTCTAATAAACCGAGCCTAACAACCGCTATAAATGTATTCTATTTCGTCTTCAAAATTGTAATATTAATCACAAACTGTCGTTTTACAGAACGCCCATGTAGTGCCATATCAGTGATCCAAAATCATTAATAGGGACAATAAACATTGTAATATTAATCGCAACACACTATCGTTCCTCAGATAGTTCAGCGGCATCTTAATGTCCCAAAACCATTAGGTACTATGCATGTATGCATGCATCATGCAACAGGGTGATGGCCGCCGGTGTTGACTCCGAGCGCAGTTATTGTCAGTTTATCGTTCAAAATGCGTCTGTTTCTAATAGTCCATCTGGACTGATGACCTGAAGAAGACGGCAAGTAATGGATTCAAATAGTTACGACCTTTATTTTTTGTTCTCGAGGAGGAAACCTTTAAAAGGTACCCGACGCCGTGGGAGCGACGCAGGGTTATGTGGTATTTTTACCGCACTAATATTCCCCTGGCGGCCGTCTTCGGCGTCAAAAAGGAGGACTCCGGAATCTCGAAACGACTTCAACCGGAATCCTCCGAGCGCGTTGCCCCATTGGGATCCTCCCAGATGGGCGGCTGGGCCCACCGCTCCGTATAGTCTTTACGACGGTATGCGACCACACTCGACCACACCGTCCTTCCCGGGATTGCCTGACCGAACGGTTCGAGCTCCCACTCTAGCCGTCTGCAACCCCGGAAGCCCCTTTTAGTCACCTTTTACGACAGGCAGGGGATGCCGTAGCCCTATTCTGATCCTGGGACTACAGGGACGAGATAGTTATGACCTAGTTGAAATGGCTCATATGTCGCTTAAACAGAAATCTTGAAAGCAGTACTCAAGTAAAGATGACGCGCAAACATCAGGCGCCATTTTTAAGCTATTGCATAGCTTTTAACGCGGACTTTGAGCGCGGCGACCGAATCAAGAAATTCTGTAACGAAAAAGTCCTAACTCCGTCTACCATGTAGGGCGGCCGAGCGTTAGCTTAACGTGTGTGTACTTGTATATGGGTACGACAGTACAAAAGCCCGCACGGATCGAGACGAGCTGCTCGGAAATCGAACGAATATGTAAGCAGCTGTTTGTGAGAAAGTATATAGTATCAAAGAAAAAACTTGAATTAATATCAAAGGAAAAAATACTGCATATATAAATAAATAATTATAATTGCATAAGTTGATAAAAAAATGCTATACAATAGCTTTACCGCGGCAGACTCAGAGTGCCGCAGTTTTTTTTACTTGTACCGACTAATATAATTTTTAGTCAAGTATACAAGATACGTAAGTATATTTTTTTTACTTGTGGTTAAAAAATACAGAAAATGTGAATGCGGAATCCGCGAATAAGGAGCTTTTACTGTATTATGTGTAACAGAACTCAGTCGCTCAACGTTTATTTACTTTGCTACTAATAATAAGTCGTGTGTATATCTGTACTTGAAACTTCGGCAACTCGAGCTATGTATAATTGTGTGTTTATACAAGCTACATTACATAAGCCTCCACACTAATTATCATGAGTGGAGAAGATTAGGAACGATTATGTATAAGTAGGTACCTATAGTATAATACGGATATGTATAGTTGTATATACTACTCGTTAGTAGTTCACAGTATGCTACCAGTTTGAATAGGGTGTATATTGTCATCAGATTAATTATTAGTGTTCAACCCTAGGGAATTTGGGGAGGGATGGTCCAAGGGAAAGTAGGTTTTAGAATTCCGGTTTAAAGAATTTATAGTCTTAAGAAATTACCAAGACAACTTATGATATACTTATGAATTACAGGTTTACAGTGAGCGTGCCTCTGCATTTGAAAATTAATATGTAAATTCTATACTATTATATATACATTCATTCGAATATATTTATTTCACTATAAAAAAAATATTTATAAACATTTTAAATATTTTTTCATTTCACTTGCTTATATTTATTTTCCGTCTATTTTTATTATCGGCTTATAATCGTACTTAGGAATTTTCACTTGGCCAGCGCGGTGGACTATGGGCTAAAACTATCTCATTCTGAAAGAAGACCCGTGCCCAGCAGTGGGACAATAATGGGGGTACACCCCCACCATTGTTGTCAAACCTTTAGTGACAAGATTTTTTACATAGTACCAAATGTTTAATGTTTCATAGTATTAGAAGTGTACTTTAAGTTTAGACCTTCGTGTGTCTTAATAATATTTTAGTTTTCTAACCCGCTCTTAACTAGTGGGATACAAGATAGATTTTTCCTCGAGAAGAAGTTATATCAGGTAATAACTAAGATGCCGATAAGAAGGGAGCGGCTTAAGCGACTGATCAGCAAAGCATGCAATGCAGTCGTCCCTAGTTAGCGGTCGTAATGTGAACACGTGTACATATGCGGTGTATCAAATTAAACGTTGTGGACACGGACTTTTCTATATATTCCCTACACAAGCCATATACAATTCTTACACACCATAAAGACTCAGTGGTGTACTGTAGCTTAAGCGACAAGAGACAAGTATGTACTTTTAACAATCGCTTAAGCGATAGTATCCTCCTAACAGATAATTACACTGTAAATTGTGTCGTTAGTACGAGTTTTTTACGTTTCGCAAATCATTAATTATGTTTTAGCCAATCCATGCAGAATACTTTGCATGGTACGGCCAAGAACGAATGCCTAAAGTGTAATGTGTGGGTTGAACATAAACATTTTTTTTATCTGATCGAAATAGCAAACGAGCATGCAGTCCACCTGATAGTAAGAGGTCATTGCCGCCCATAGACATCTGTAAGCAACTTCAAATAGAACATGGATTCTGTGTGAAGTCATCACGGGTGCGTTGCTACTCCCGAGGACTATGATGGCCGCCTTAATATATAAAAATGTGCCGGCAACCATACTCTTTGATCAAAAAATAAATGCTTCACGCGGGAAATAGGTGTGGTACTTTCCAGGTCGAACTACACTGGTTCTACCACCTGAGATACCACATACTTACTATAACTCAATATGCAATGCAATAGAACGTCGTTTGGCTGGGATTGTGAGCCAATTGGATTTGACAAACCTGTCAAATAACTTAACCTTAACTTAGGCGCAACCTAACATAAAATCTATTCTCTCGTCAACCCATTATTGTCCCACTGCTGGGCACGGGTCTTCTCTCAGAATGAGAGAGTTTAGGCCATAGTCCACCGCGCTGGCCAAGTGCGAATTGGTGGACTTCACACACCTCCGAGAACTTTTTTTTAAGAACTCTCGGGTGTGTAGGTTTCCTCACGATGTTTTTCTTCACCGAAAAGCAGTGATAATTAATTTCTAATACGCACATAAATCACTGGTGCGTGCCTGGGTTTGAACCTCGGACCTCCCGATCGAGAGGGCAAGTTTCAACCATTAGGCTATCACTGCTCTTAATAAAAATCTATTTGTCAGCTGTAATCGAGACTAGAAGAGTTTTCGGTGTCAATTGAATAAACTGCAATATGGCTTCTTACAAATGTATGACCGACTTGGAATGAAATGTGAATTTTTTTTTTTTTATTTGACTGAAGTAGCAAACGAGCATGCAGTCCACCTGATGGTAAGTGGTCACTGCCGCCCATGGACATCTGTAATCAACTTCATATAGAACACACAGATCACAGATGCGTTGCTACTCCCGAGGACTATGATGGTCGCCTCATGTAAAAGTGTGCCGGCAACCACACCCTTCTATCGAAACGCAAGAAATGCTTCACGCTAGAAATAGGTGTGGCCGTGGTACTTCCCCGGTCGAACTGCACTGGTTCTACCACCTTCAAGTAGTTGATTTTCTGAGCGTTTAATTCATTCATATTCATTATGAAAATGCATACTTAAAGTTTAATAAGCAAACGACGAGTAATGCTAACTACAATGTTTTTAGTGCAACCACTTTAGTTGAATCATCGAATATTATTAACACTGCTTATATCGAATTACGCTAATCGCGTTTGGTCAGCCATTTTGTCTTTTTACGTGACTTAATTCTTGACTACCCTTTATATTTCTAATTGGTCAAGAGTACTAATGTGATAACCAATAAAAAGATGTTTTTTTTGTAATATATAGTAAAGAACTAGTTTTAATTGTATTCCTAATTTTGTACTTCTCACAGCACCTGCTTGTAATTTTCGTGACATTTATTTTCTTTACGTCTTTGAATGTTAAGAATCTCTTTATATCTTTGCGAAAAAATGTTACAATTCATTTGTTTTATGTTATAGTAGTAATATTTTTTGTCTGATGTTAAAGGTGAGCAAAACCGGACTAACTTGTTTTTAATGCACACGTCAGTTGCAAGCTAAGATTATAGAATAATAAAAATGATAAACTTTACAAAGGAAGTATGAGAAACACCGTAACATTTAGCACAATTATTAGACACGCAAACCGGGGACCCTTATATGGGTATTACAGCGTGCATTTCGTGAGGGACCCTAAGGAAACGTTAAGCCACGTCTTGTCTAAGTACCAGGTGCACATAGACAGTTAGGAGTTAGGTGGGGTTCGGTATCGACCGTCTTGGAGGGAGGGCCAAGGACCGCATCTGCTATGCAGCCACTAAATATCCGTTGACCCTTCGCTTATGTACGCCTAGTAGCGTATGTCCTACTGCAATTTACCCGGTAATTAATTACACCTCAATGACAGATAAGGTGCAGTGGTGCGTATACACATATAGACAGACATACGATATGACGCGAATATAATGTAGATATGGTATAGGTGGCAAGGTTTAAATGGATACTCAATACTTGGTAGTTAAATGATCCGTGAAAGTTAGCGCATAGTTAGGGATAGATATTTGAGAACACAATGGTATCTGGATGCATCCTCGAAACAAGACTTTTGGCTACCTTTGTTATTATCAAAATAAATCTTAGTTTATATCTATATAAATGAAAACTGACTTAACTACTTAAATATCAACGCACAGCCTAAAATGTTTTGATTGGAAACTTATATTTTGTAACATGTTTCCTTTTAGTGAAGGTGAGAATTCAGAAATGATTTTCGGAAAATTCGCTCTTTAAAGAAAAAATTATGGGGAGTTTGTATGAAATCCGCCAATTTTAATATCTTAATGAAACTTACAATTTAGCTTTGTAGTGGAGTTTATGTCCAGCAGTGGATCTCAAAAGTCAATATATAATATTACGGTGTGCGCTTTTTGATAGAGTTGACATTAAATTGCAGACTTCGTGATTTCCGATAACAAATAAGTCTAATTTATTATCTGTGTCTGTGCATTGGAGAAACACATACACATAAAATTCATACGAGTAGACTGCATTACAATACACCAATTTAATCAACATAACAGGGTTTGCTTGGATGTCATCTCGAAACTTAATTTTGCTATGAGGGCCGCATTAATTACTTAACGAATTCCAAATAACGTCGCCAATCTGTTGTGCGAGTGATTGAAAGTAGGCTTTTACACTTTATACACGTTTTTGTTTATGATACCCGGGTTATTTGAATTTCGTCATCAATGGCCTCGTTTTGTATAAATATTATTTTTAACACATTATTAATATCAGAATGTTTCTGTGCTGTTTTAAAAGCAAAATTCTATCTTTAATTCCTAATACACATTGTCGTCAACCAATATTGTCCCACAGCTGGGCATGGGTCTTCTCTCAGAATGATAGTTTTAGGCCATAGTCCACCGTGCTGGCCAAGTGCGAATTGGTAGAATTCACATACTTCAGAGTTTTTTTTAAAGAACTCTCGGGTGTGTAAACTTCCTCACGATGTCTTCCTTCACCGTAAAACAATGCTAAATAATTTGTAACACATCATTTTAGAAAAATCTGTGGGACGAGCGTGGGATTTAAACCTCGGACCTCCCGACGGAGAGGGTAAGTTTCAACCATTAGGCTATCTCTGCTCAATATACATATAGTTTCGGTAAAATAAAATCTGAGTGGTTTGTGGACTTTATTGTCGAAGGATTTTGCGCCGAAAATTTTCAAACAGACAAGTTTTTTTTTCTGATTTAGAGACTGCTTCCTTTTTAGAGACCACTGCTTTATAGTTAGTTGGCAATATACGCCATAGTATATTTCTTTGTTAGAAAAGTTTTAGAAATTAATAATATGTCTATATATTTTGCATACAGTTCATTTAATTAAAGGTGTGGTTAATATATTTACTTTGCGTCAAGGGTACAACAAAATAAATGTAATTTATGGAGCACTAGCTGACCCGGCGAACTTCGTTGCGCCTAAAAATCTAAAATTATCAACGTTTTTCCACT
Source organism: Spicauda simplicius (assembly GCA_949699795.1). Lineage (NCBI taxonomy): Eukaryota > Metazoa > Arthropoda > Insecta > Lepidoptera > Hesperiidae > Spicauda > Spicauda simplicius. The sequence continues at coordinate 10,501,719 of OX453080.1, read as the reverse complement.
ATATTATACATGTATACATAAAAACCTTCCTCCTGAATCACTATTAAAAATGCATTAAAATCCGTAGCATAGTTTTAAAGATCAAGCATACATAGGGACAGACAGCGCAAACCTACTTTTTTATACTATGTAGTAACAAAGCTTGCAATACTGTAGAGCGGTTTACAGGTTTCGAGTTCAACTATAGTAATTGATATACGTATCTAAATTAATTTCGATATACAATTACTATGTACGGGCAAAGAGAGAACTAACCTAACCTAATTAGAATAGAAATAATCAAGAGATTGACAACAGCGTCTTTCTATATGACATCAACACCAACTACCAACACAAATGTACCAGGGGTGTAGAGGCGTGTAGAGGCCTGTGCCCAGTAGTGACTTCATACTTTTCCATTAGAGGAAGAATATGCCCAGCACTTGACTTCAAATTACTGATGTTTTACGTATATATAAGTTATCAATGGCACGCATCAATTACTCGTTGAAGGTGGAAGAAGCCTTTTAAGTAGTGCTATTGTGTTGTGGTTTGAAGGTGGTAGAGCCAGGAAACTTACAAGACGCGTTCCAACCTACTCATCAAACAAGGTATACCCAGTGTAGTTCGACCGGGGAAGTACCACCGCCACACTTATTTCCAGCGTGAAGCATTTCTTGCGTTTTGATGGAAGGGTTTGTTTGCACACTTTCACACGAGGCGACATAGTCCTCGGGAGTAGCAACGCATCTTTGATTGACTTGAGATGGAACCCATGTTATGTATGAAGTTGATTACAGATGTCCATGGGCGGCAGTGACCAAATACCATCAGGTGGACTGCATGTTCGTTTGCTATTTCAGTCAGATAAAAATATCAAGGGTAGTTATAGATCTAGGGCCGAGCACAGATAGGACTCTTAATCTATTTCAGGATGTCTGAGTTAGTGGTAAACTACAAGTTTGTTTGCGGCTTCTATATTATGAAACAAAAAAAACGTCTCCCGTAGTGGAGTTTGGTCTATCAATGAGTTCCAGGTTCGATTCCCGGCCAGACAGGTCTTTGAAAGATGACCCTAGCTTTCTGTTCTGGGTCTGGGTGTTTGTGAGTTCTCTTTGTAGCGCTGAGGACCGGTGGGGTTTTAGTGAGGTAAAAATCCCACATAACGCGGCGTTGCTCCCAGGGCGTCGTGTACCTTTTTAAGGTTTCTCCATCAATAACAGAAGAAAAAGGGTGTATGTTTATTCGTCTTCGTGTGTCCATGCATCCACGACAGGAGAAAATCCTGGTATGGGGGCTACAAGTGTAGAGAGCGTTTATAACAAAAGACCCTTTACAGAGTCGATCGATTGAAGACTTTATGCAAATTTTTAGACCCAACGATCGGATACGTTAAAACTCACAGCGACAAAACAGTCGTTGTCGATTAAGGTTTTGCGGATAGACGAAATAAATGATATAACCTAGTTTTCGATACAAAATGCTGCAAAATTTCGGCAGCGACCACCTATGTGCTGGCTGGTATGTGATACATAGGCTATGTACTGCGGTGTTGCCCCCCTCGCGAACCCCCGCCCGGGGTGTAGTGCCTCCCCGCGAGTGATAACGTGATGGTGGCCTTTATCGATAGTCGATACTCGATAGTTCGATTAAGCGCTAAGTGGAGTTTTGAACGGGCTTATTCTAAGCTTGCTGGGGATTGGCATATTTAGTCCATTTTTTATCTATCTTCAAGTATGTAAAATGGTAAATGTATTTTTTTAAAACAGATACATCACATAGGTATTGTATGTTCACACATTGGTTAATTGCTCAGAATAATACAATAAAGTTGCGTCCTTCATAAAAGTATTTAGTTTCAAAAGAGTTAGTTATAAATTTAAGATCACAAAGATAGTTCTTATTTTATTTGTTTTTTTAATAATTTCTTTAAAGAAATTTATTGAAATATAATTGGAAAACTTAAAGTCGAGTGTAAATACGCCTTAGAATGGGCGAGTTTTTCCTAATGACGTCACTAACCGTAAAAATACTGTCGCTCTTATCAATTTTCAATTTTGAATCGGCGAGAAATCGCGTATACTTTTTTATCCAAGATTTTAAATTGTGTTTATGTATATTTATTTCAATGAACGGTTTAATGAATGCATTAGACACACTTTTTTGGCGCACCTGTGCCCTTGTTATCCTTCTTGTCATCACATACTTGAGTTTTTTTGTTACTTTTGTTACATAAAATATTTACATACATAACGTTACAGACGTTACCTAAAATATTTTGTATGACATAATATATTTTCGAATTTTGAATTGTCTATTGAATTTTCGAACATCAACCGTTTACTACTAAGAAATTATTTAATTATTTTTATACATTATCAATAAAACATATCACCGAAACTCCACGATATTTCGCCTCAATTAGTTTTATCGATAACAGATATCCGCGGAGGGCAGCAATCAGGTAGCAGTCACCGTATAATCATTAAATACCCACGCCAGGCGATGACGCCCGCGGCGCCACCTCCCCCTCGCGCCCAATTATGAAAATACGAACAAAATACATTTAAATTTCAACGCCGAACAGTCCATTGCGTTGATAGCTGATAGAAATCATCGATATTCGACGCCCCATCCTTACCCCGTCTTCGAAGATTGACTTACTTATGTCTAACTAGTTGAACCCCGCAGCTTCGCCCGCGTTAAAAAAAATCTATGTATCGATTGTCTCGTGGGAATAAGATATTTTCTCGCAGTAAAAGTAGCCTATATGTTAATCCAGTGTGTCAGCTAACTCTCTACCAAATTTTATGAAAATCGCTCCAGCCGTTTATACGTGAAGAAGTAACAAATATACACACTCACAAACTTTCGTCTTTATAATATTATAATATTAAGTATATTAAGTATAAGTATAATTATTAAGTATTAAGTATGATTCTGAACACTGTCGGATTGGTACTTTATGGGTATTTATTTGTTCTTCATTTTGAGAACTGTAATCGTACACTATAGTGATAGTGATAGATAATGTTTGCGATTCTTTGACCTGATAAGGAAATGAGAGGATCGACGTCAGGAACGAGAATTCGTAGTATAAGAATTTATATTCGAGGAATAAGAATTTATTTGGCGTCATTTTATTTAGACATGGTGTACATTGTGTACCCATTATTGTCCCACTTCTGGGCACGGTTCTTCTCTCAGAAGACCCGTGCAGAAGAGAGATTTTTAGGCTATAGTCCATCGGCTGGCCAAGTGCGAATTGGTGGACTTCGCACACCTCCGAGAACTTTTTTTTAAAGAACTCTCGGGTGTGTAGGTTTCCTCACGACGTTCTCCTTCACCGAAAAGCAGCGATAATTTATTTCTAATACGCACATAAATCAGTGTTGCATGCCTGGGTTTGAACCTCGGACCTCCCGATTGAGAGGGCAAGGTTCAACCATTAGGTTATCACTGGTCTATTAGGTTATTTGGACATACTAACTACTTATCCTATGATCTATCATTTTAAAATAAACAATGAGTTCTTGCTATAGTATTAGAAGTCGTAATAAAAACCTGTAATAATTAAAACGAAAATTAGGTTTTCTACGTTCATAGTGGAATACTAAGGCTCGTAGTTGCTATGAACAGACATGGACACGAGTAAAAACCCTAAAGACAGAGCAAAAATTTAAACAGGTCTTCCACGGCTCAGTTTACATATTCCTTTTGTACCACGAACATGGAACATGGCTACTTTCTATCTAAATGTAGTTATTAATACACCGTGCCTAGTGGCAACAGCAAAAAATCTGTGCGCCGAATGAAAACCGGTATAAGTCTTATTTTTGCCAAAATTACTCTTCTACTAAAATTTGTTAAAAAAGCGAAGACGTATCAATAGATCCTCGTTTTTCAAAAAGATATAAACGATAGATATCGATGTCATAAAATCGAGATGTTTCGAGATGGACGTTTCCTAACAATTTTGACACAAACAGTTTAACAAAAATCCGACTTATAAATACCAGTTTCCATTAGAAGCACAGAAAAGATATAAAACTATTCACCATCCACATATCAAATTTAATTTCATAATCGCCTACGACAACCTTTAGGAAGATAGTAGTTGTTATTTAAAATTGACATCATATGATCAACCTCGATACCAGTTAAAGTTATTAACACTACATAGTATAAAACAAAGTCGCTCCCCGCTGTCTGTCCCTATGTATGCTTAAATATTTAAAACTACGCTACGGATTTTAATGTATTTTTGAAGTGAAATGTCTTTAGGCGCATGAGGGTAAAATTTTTACAGATGAAACGTCACGCCGGTATGCAACGGAAGTGTCGGAAAAGAGAGACAGAGTGATCGAGACCGATTGAGAGAGAGTAAGACAGGGCGAACGTAGCATGAGCAACTAGCCGTGGAGTGAGAGTAGGGAGCAAGCGAGTGAGAAAGATTGAGAGAAAAAGTGAGACAGAGCGAACGTCGTATCACGCCTTTTTCCCTTCTTCTTAATCTTGGAAATTTAAAGTTTTAGATTTGTATAAATATAAACAAGATTTATAAATTAGTTCGCCAAAGAAGTTTCACTTCTGACATGTGTACTTTGTACGCACGCATGTTTTATTTTTAATAAATATAGTGATTCAAGAGGAAGGTTTTTAAGTGCCTAATATAGTGGAGGAACACTGATAATTTTATATTGTTTACTTTTGGCGGAATGAAGTTCGCCGGGTCAACTAAACAATAAATAACTAATGCTCTTTGTTTCATCCATTCGTTTGAAATACCCCAAATATTTCAAAAATATGTAGAACCACGTTCATCCTGAGGCAACACCGCCTCACTTATAACCGAATACGTCAGAAGGAGGGTGTTGTTTCAATCGTGCAGTTTCTCGTTTCTGCCACGTACGTGCTAGATATGGAACGAGCTTCCTCCTGAAGTATTCCCGGAGTTTTATAACATGGAGTCTTCAAAAAAGGTGTGAAAAGAGCTCTCCTTCAAACCCGGTGATGCATTGGCGACTCCTCTGGTATTGCAAATGTCCATAAGCGACGGTGAGTAGTGATAGCCTAATGGTTGAAACTTGCCTTCTCGATCGGGAGGTCCGAGGTTCAAACCCAGGCACCATCGACTTTTCTAAAATGATGTGCGTATTAGGAATTAACTATCACTGCTTTTTGGTGAAGAAAAACATCGTGAGGAGACCTACACACCCGAGAGTTCTTTAAAAAAAAATCTTGGAGGTGTGTGAAGTCCACCAATTCGCACTTGGCCAGCGCGGTGGACTACGGCCTAATACGTCTCATCTCTCTGAGAGAAGACCCTTGCCTGGCAGTGGGACAATAATTGGTTGACGAGAGATAAAGTAGTAAAAAAAGTAGTATCTTAGTACTCAGGTGTGCGATGCATTTGCGCTACTTCAGAGACGACCCTGTTTAATAGGGATTTGGTTGCAGATGTCTATGGGCAGCGGTGCCCACTACCATCAGAAGGCCCGTGTGCTACTCTAATCTTGTAAAAACCTTTAAATATTTTGATGGTATAAACTTAATCATAGATAGACAATTAAAAACTTTAAACAGAAGAGCCTTCATGGATCCAATCCGATGGTACCACAGCTATATTATTGTTTGCCTTATCACATTTGGGTATTTTGACAAAGTCATTGAATGTTTTATTTCGTTTATTATGTAGGTATGTGTTTATGACAAATGCAAGGTAGTGTGTGTTATTTGTTTTTAATTGATTTTATGTATGTTTTATGCGTTATTTTAAAATAATATTAGCATTGCGTAATCTTTCTCTACATCTACTATAACCGTGCGTAATTTCATACTCCTCCGCCTGCGGCAAATATCTTAAAAACGGATCACAAGTTTTTGCTTCACGTATTAATATAAAGATAACAATAACACTAACATAGCGAAACTTAGAATAATTTATAACAACGTAGCTAAATTAAAGAAGTATTTTTCAATCAAACATTTAGTAAAACTAACTTCATAGTAAAAAGCAAATAGGCAACCATGTATGGCGGATGAAATATCTGAATTCTTTAAAGTTATATAAATAGATGACTTGCTTTACGCAGTACCACTGTATCGGTCTGCCAAGCAGACATGTTCCAAGTTCAAAAATCTATCACTACATAGTATAAAACAAAGTCTCTTCCCACTGTCTGTCCCTATGTATACTTAAGCTTTAACAATACGCTACAGATTTTAATGCATTTTTTTTAATAGATAGAGTGATTCAAGAGGATGGTTTTTATGTATAATACACGTATAATATAGTGGACAAACACTGATTATTTAGATTTATGACTTTTAGCCGAAACGAAATTCGCCGGGTCAACTACTCTTAGTATATTTATAAGACTAGGATATTTCAGCGGCTTCGCTCGTTTCGGTCACTTCTACATTGGTAATGTGTTAATCTAAATCATAAATTATGTTTGTGAAAGAGTAACAATTTCACAGACCCTCAAACTTTAAGAATAATAAGATAATGAATTAAATGTACTTTAAATTCTGTCGTAAGACTTGAGTGACTTGACTATACAGAGACTCCTAATATGGCTCATAAACGCTTCCGTTTAGTACTTCGTTGTTGTAATTAGTATTAGTTAAGTGACAATTGTTTATTATTATTCTGCAGGAACATCATTGTCACAATCATTTTCTCTTCGAAAGATTTCGCAAAATTGAGTCAAAATACGAAATTATTAGACAAAAAGCTAAGTTAACTTATACTTAGTAGAAACATTCATTAAAAAGCACGCAAATTGTATAATAATTATGACCATCGACCAATAAGCGACAGCAACTTTTTGATTTGACATATCTAATCTGTCCTGTAGTTTGACCTGCGTAAAAACTCTACACTAAATGGAACTAAATAAAAGTCGTTTTTGTTTGATGCGACTTCAAACATTAAGCACACAGACAGTAGAAAATTCTTAAAATTTTAATAATTAACGGGTACTCACGATATTTGTTTTTGAATCCTTTAAGATTTGTTTTGCCGATATTTCGATCCAGTTACATGGATCGTGGTCACGGCGAAACTGCGGTGGCGGGGAGAAACCGTTGACAAGCACTAGTTGTAGATTAACTTATCTACCCTTCGTCTAGTTCGTTTTTCTTTTTTAGGTTCCATATCACGCCACACTACACTAACTGTATCTTTACGCACACTTAGCACTTTGTGATTTACATAAAATTATTATAATGTATCAATTCCGCGATAATACTAGTCTAAAATCATATAATTTCTTAAAATATTACATTTTTTTCAAGGTGGTAGAACCAGTGTAGTTCGACCGGGGAAGTACCACCGCCACACCTATTTCTAGCGTGAAGCATTTGTTGCGTTTCGATAGAAGGGTGTGGTTGCCGGCACACTTTCACATGAGGCGACCATCATAGTCCTCGGGAGTAGCAACGCATCTGTGATTGACTTCAGATGGAACCCAAGTTCTGTATGAAGTTGATTACAGATGTCCATGGGCGGCAGTGACCACTTACCATCAGGTGGACTGCATGCTCGTTTGCTACTTCAGTGAAATAAAAAAAAAAAATCTATTATTGCTTATTCTCATCCTGTTTTGTTTTTGCAAATATTTATGACGTTCAGACACTCGGAACTTTCGTTTCATTATCTGTATGGATAACAAATATGCGATCCGGATCTGAAGGGTGACAGCGAGTAATTAGAGATACACGATGCGCCCCCGATTTTTGTACAAGGGGGACCGCTTTTGATTGATTGATTTTTAGTTTCATAATAATATACGAAAATACGTAGTTTCATAATAATATACGTAAATACTCAATATACGTAAATATCATTTGAATAGTTTAGTGTTGCTATGTGAATAATTAAATAGGCAAACAATTAGTATTTGCTACATCATTATAAATGAAAAGGTATTTTTATTGCAAATTATTATTAATCCATTATTAATTATTATTCCATAATTAATTGCATAAACTAAATTCAAAAGGACATAGGTGTAAATTTGTATATACATATAAAAGGGAAAACTGACTTGACTTACAACCCATTATTGTCCCACTGCTGGGCACGGGTCACAGAATGAGAGAGTTTTAGGCCATAGTCCACCGCGCTGGCCAAGTGCGATTGGTGGCAAACTGACTTAACTATTCACACATCAATGCACAGCCAAACTGCTATGAAAAAATTGGGATAGCAGGTTTGTATGACACAGGTATTTGTCTTTAGGATTTGATATTGCAAAACCTTTTTACCATTTTGGAAAATTAACGCCCAAAACTTAAAAATATTTTCGGAACTCCGCCCAATTTGATGCCAGCACAATTAAATTTAGTACTTGCCATTCAAACTCATTCACTTACTTCATCTGTTGACAAGACGGGAAGGGGAGGATGCCCAGCAGTGGACCTTAAAAGTCTGGATGGATTACGGTCCGCGGGAACGAAGTCGCGGGAGTCTACTAGTTGTGAAATATAATGAATTCACGCTACAATTATACGATACGTACATATAGGTACATTTTTTTTTTATGTGAAGTAGCCAATGAGAATGCAGTCTACCTGATGGTAAGTGGTCACTGCCGCCCATGGACATCTGTAATCAACTACATACAGAACATGGGTTCCATCTGAAGTACAATCACAGATGAGTTGCTACTCAACGGCAACCACACCCTTCTATCGATACGCAAGAAATGCTTCACGCTAGAAATACGTGTGGCGGTGGTATTTCCCCGTATATACATACACGTTAAGCGAACGCTCGGCCGCGTTAAATGGTAGGCGGAGTGGGATGTTAGGTTTTTCGTTACGGAATTTCTTGATCCGGTCGCCGCGCTCAAAGCCCGCGAAAAGCTACGCAATAGTTTAAAAACTAAAACTTTTGATATCTGTATTTAGTTACAATGACAAGTCTACGAAAAGATCACGTTCTTAACAAGAAAAGTGTTTCGAGTGCATATAATTATGCGTTTCTCTTTATGATAAGCTCCGTAACATAAATGACTTGATGAGTTTTAAGACGTATTACTTAGTTGTTTTCATTTCAGAAGTTTCATTACAATTTCTTAAACCACACACAAATGAGACCACAGAAAGTAATTGTATTTTTTTTATCTGACTGTAGTAGCAAACGAGCATGCAGTCCACCTGATGGTAAGTGGCCACTGCCGTCCATGGACATCTGTAATCAACTTGATACAGGGTTCTAACTGAAGTCAATCACAGATGCGTTGCTGCTCCCCAGGACTATGATGGTCGCCTCATATGAAAGTGTGCCGGCAACCACCCCCTTCTATCTAATCGCAAGAAATGCTTCACGCTAGAAATACTTAGGTGTGGCGGTGGTACTTCCCCGGTCGAAGAACACTGAACACTAAACAAAAGATGAACTATGTGTCTTGTTAAATTCTTATAATATGTATTTGTTTGTTATATTTAATTGATACAATGAGGTCGTGGCTTATACCTTACTATGCAACGCGTACAAATTTGTTTCAAGGCACAGTCTACGTATGTTATAAATTCTGGTGTTTCAACTGTTTTAATGACAATTTATTGCTGTTAACGTGTTTGCTACATAAAATAGATGAATATATCAAGCGGTCAATGTCTAATTCATTATACGTTTGCATTTCTTAAGCAGTGGAAGTGCGAGGCAGTAAAAAATGCAGTGCATTGTATGCACTTTTAGTTAACATCAATCATTATTCGACGTTGTTGCGTAAACTGACACGGGCTAAAGAATTGTACATATTACGAGTAACTTTACGACTCATTAATAGTGAAAATCTCAGATTCAATTTTAAGCCAGAGCCAAATGTTACACTTAAATATCTATTAATAGTTGAATTCTACTTATGTACCTATTGTACAATACTTAGATGCAACCGTTGCCAAAAATGTTGTTCAATAGTGTACGGTCAAAGTTTCATACGAACGCAATTTTAAACGAAGTGAGCAAAAAAAGATTTTGCAAGCAAGCGCTAATAGCTCCCCAGTTCTTTTTTATCCGCCATTTTTAGAACTTTTTGCCCGTCGCTACCAGGAGCGCAGAGGCGGGCTGGAGTCTTCGCGGTCTTTCAAAATAAACGGCTTCCTTTAGCATTCTGCTGGCTCGGTAGTTTCGCTGCGCCCCAGTATTTTTAAAGCGGACAGCGCCTCCCCGCGGGGCTCGCGGGGCCTACCCCCTACCCTCCACCCTCTGCCCCCCGCCCACACACAGTAATACCATAACGGGTGCGAGCTATGACGAGATTATCTACGTACACGCGTATACCCGTACAAACGCTGCCTATGTACTAGGAGTACATGGGTACATAAGCGATGACTTGTGTACATAGCGGCATTGATTTACCGGGCCGGACGCGGCCATCATCGGCGCGCGATGACAATTACAGGGTATTAAACAAAAATAAATCAAGCAAACTATAGTTTTTATACGCATTTTCATCGCAAAAGAAAAAAGCCATGAATATCCCCACAATGCTTTGACACTCAAAAAGGAAAATGGGGACTATATATTATACCATAATTATAATAACTCTAATTCGAAATTTGTTTACGTATCACGAAACACTTAAATACAACACCACTAAGTCGTAAATAGAAGTTCTCCATTACTACGCCATCTCCTAACGAAGGCTATGTTTTACATCGTAACACTGAAGGTTCACTTTTGATTAAACTTTTGATAAATTGGTTAGGACCCGTTTCTACTAAGATCGCACATTTAAAACAAGTCTCTATTTGGTGTTATTAACTATTCTTCTTTAACTGATTGATCCTGAACGACAAATCCTGTCTGCGAGGCATTTTTTTAGTTACAGATATAATACAGTAATAATAGACTATGCTATATCGCAATGGTATACGCGACACCATTGCCATCCAACCTTCAGACTCTTATGGTACTCTGGTAGTCATAGGCCTACTGTAATCGGCATTTCTGCCAACAGCCTATTGAGGTCTTCTGCTGGATTCTCCCTTAATGGTGATTTTTGCCAATAGTCATCGTTTTTGGGACGCGTTATGGTGACCACTGGAGGTGTTTATATAACATAGGAAGACGTTACTGCCCCTTTTCTCGATTCTTATTTTAGTTAGCTTCTACTACACCTAAGACTGACAACAAACCGCAACGCGCCACGACGCAACGTCGCCACGCCTGTGTGTACTTTTATTCGTAAGTATTCATAGGATCGGTGATTTCGAAATGAGATTTATTTATCTCCCTTTATATAAATTACTTGTATATTTTTAGCAAGTCTTCGTGGTTGAACGTACATGCTTCGATCGGGTTGGTAGATCCATATGTATGATTTTAGACTAGTATTATCGCGGAATTGATACATTATAATACTTAACGGGTACTCACGATATGCGGTTTATGAATTCTTATAGAATTCTTTCGGCCGTGGCCACGATCCATGCAACGGGTCGAAATATCGGCAAAAAGAATTCTATTAGAATTCATAAACCGCATATCGTGAGTACCCGTTAAGTATTATAAAGATCCATATGTATTTCTGAAACCGTGTTGCGTTTCGGTGGCAGGTTGTGGGTACCGCTTTATCACTTTACCATCTTAGTCCTCGGAAGTAGGAACGCATCGATGATTGACTTCAAATAGAAACCTTGTTCTGTAGTCGCTTAAAAATATACATTGACGGCTCTTGCCACTTACATCAGATGGATGGCACGTTCGTTTGTTGTTCATTACCCCAATCTTATAAAAAAAGTCAAGTTACCCTGATGATGCACTGCTTTGGAACGTAACAAGTATTGGTAGACTACCATCTAACCACATAAATGTATTATTATTTTCGTTCGTATTTTTATGAGAAAGAGCATGCATACTATACGATTTTAAATATAGACGTAATCAAAGACGTTCGTAGAACATTCTTGCGAAGATTTTCTCATAACTTTACAACAAATATTGACATCAAGTCTACAAACATACAGATGTATAAGCAAATAATGATTGAGATCATGAACTACAGCGTTCGACATAAAAATTCAGGCTCAACAACTTCACGCAAATGTGGAATTGCGAAAAACTTTATAATGCTGGTATTCATGCAAATTGGCTGCGCGGCAATACCATTATGTCTGACCTAGATCTGTTGCTCAAATCAGCTGATCTGTTTACAACTTCCCCTCAGCCTGAGTGTCTTAAGAGTCTAGAAAACACCGCCAGTAATTCACTGCCAATAATATGTAAATAAGGTGGTAAAAATAAAGCTCAAACTGAATCCTTCGCATTTAATTCGGGCGTTTCTGCTTTTATTCCTTCAATAACACTTTCTACAACTCCTCGCTAAAATTCCCCCTTACTAGGTACTAACGGCCGGACCCAGAACGGAAAACTATATTCAACATTCAGATATCAATCTGGGAACCGAACCCGAAACCGTTGCGTATGAAACAGGTATGGTGACCGCCACACCTATTTCTAGCGTGAACCATTTCTTGCGTTGAAAGGGTGTCGTTGCAGGCTCACTTTTATATGAGGAGACCATCTTAGAGCCCTCGGGAATAGCAACACATCTGTGATTGATTACAGATAGAACCCATTTTCTATATGAGGTTGCTTCAGATGTCCATGGGAAGCAGTGACCACTTACCATCTGGTGAACTGCTTGCTCGTTCGCTACTACAATCAGATAAAAAAATATACTTGCAGCAAACGACTGCCAAGTTTATCTCTTTTCAAACAGTCCCTCGATGCTGAGGATCGTGACTTCTTTGGTAGTCTCTTTTCATTTCTTGCCGTCATTGTCCTGGTGTATTACTACCCTTAGTTTATAAATAATAATAAATTCATAGTAATTATGATATTTTCAATAATTAAGGTGTTGGGTCGTGGTAATTACCTATTAATACATTTAGCCTACTTCTTTGGAGATATATACTTCAGGATCTAAGGACAACTTTGTGTTAAAGTCATTCGCGTGTTAAAACCATACCAAATTTCAAACAACGAATATTTTTATTCTTCTTTGAACAACTACCGATGGCTTCTGATTTGATGAGTGATTTTAGAGAAACATATTTATCCGAGGCGTTCCAACTTAGGCCTCAGGGGTAGCATACCGTCGCATACCGTCGTAAAGACCAGACGGAGCGGTGGTCCCAGCCGCCCATCTGTGTGGTGCCCGATGGGGCAACAAGCGCAGAGTACTCCGGTTGCGTTTATTTGGAGATCCCGGGGTCCTCTTTGTAGCGCCGAGGACGGTCACCGGGAGGGTTTTAGTGCCGTAAAAATCCCACATAACCCTGCGCCGCTTCCACGGTATCGGGTACTTTTTGAAGGTTTCCCCCTCGAAAAAAAAAGAAAAAGGAGTAACAACGCATCTGTGGCATATCTCAATGAATATTAACCTTAACTGACATTAATCACAGATGTGGATCGACAGTAGTCACCATCAGGTGGACTAAATGCTCTTTTGCTACTTCTACATTTTAAAAAGAAAATAATACCGTTGAATACCCTGTTGGGTTCTAAATATAACCATGTTTGCATTAACGGGCGGACCCCTGGGCCACAACTTATACACACCCGTATAATGTTGCAATATCTGTAAAATACCACAATTGTGTCAGTATTCATACAGGCAGGCAATATGGCCGACCTAGTTCCAGAACGGCTGCATCTACCCGCGCGGATTTTTAAATATCCCCCGCTTGCCGTTTCAACGTTAAATGTACCTTTATGTATTTGATATCTTATACAAAAAGAAGACAAAATTACGAAAACGAGTATTCATTTTAGTATGGCAGATGGCGGGTAAATAAAAAGTGGTAGAATTCATAGTGTGATTATTTCTGCCTTTTAATAGCAGTGTTCTAGTTTATAGGGCTAACACGAGGTCTTAGCCCATACAGAAAGCAACGATTTTGTGATCGAGTTAAGGAAAAATCCAATAATTAAGAGTTTTACAGATTCATGGACAAAAGTCGCCTTAAACCATTTCTAGGAAGCTTGTTCGTTTGCTACTTCAATTAAATGTATTTTAACGTTAGAAGCAGACATCACCGAATGCGGAATATATGTAAGTAAGTATGTGTATTTCGTGGATTAAACCGCGACTCAGCTCCCTTTAAAAGCTTCAGACGTTCAATGTCACAAATATGCGACGTAGGAGCCGTGAACCGAATTAATAAATAATTGACGAGGGGAGCTAGGTGCAGAAACCGCCGCGTAAGTACCAGGCTCGCATGAGCGCGAAGAAACGCGAACGTACCGTAAGATGGCGTACACGATTGCGGGGAGACGCACTGTGCGTTTATTTATGTTATTTTGTATATAGAGGCTTTTGCCTTATGTGTTATTTCATGTCGGAGATGTATGAAATTTGACTAACGACTGTATTTTGACTTTGACTCTCATGTGAAAAAATAGAGAATTCAGCGATACCATTAAATTGCTTTAGTAAAAATAGAAATTTCTATTGTTAAGGAAGTTGAAGGTAGCTGTTGGTAGGAACGATAAGGCTGCCAAGTGTTAATTTGCTAAGTGCTAGCGTTTGAAATTACCGTACACAATTGATTAAGGTACACGGGACAGTAAAAAGTAGGTACCTACAGATTTGTTTTTACTTTAAGGATTTCAATTGCAATTATAAATTATACTCTAAAATATAAAATATGCTTAAGAGAACTAACAAGTAGTTAGCAACAGTTTCAGCAAAAAACATTTAATTCAAATTACGTACACATATATAGATACATATTTTCTCAAAGGAGTTTTATCAAAATACTGAAATGATAACAAAGTTACTATTTGCTCAGAAATCATGAGAAATACAGAAACAATGTAAAAACACCAGTCACTCAAGCACTGATTCGGTCATGCGGAAATTAATGCTCGAAGTAACTTTAAAGTTCAGCTCCCCTAAAGTTGGCAAGTTTACTTTCTTCAGTCGGAATCCATATAAATTTGTGCCAATTAGTTGAAGAAGCCTTTCAATTTCGAAATTTGTCGATGTAAAGCATTGACGTTTACCAGTTTACGAGCACTATGTGGAACATAACTATAAATATTAACAAAAAATAGTAACGTATAAATAAGTCTAAATTAAGTAAGTCTAAATGCTCATTAGGATTCGTAGAGCGACCTCAAAACCCGCAACGGCGCGTCTAGGATCGCGAATTTCCCAAAGCCTTATAGTTACTAGCATTTGCTATGTGAGGCCGGATCGACCTGCCAACTAAAGGAGTACGCTGTTTATAGTATTCATAGCTTAGGATGCCAGTATACATTATATTCATCTCCTTTGTCATTTTTCAGCGTTAAACAGTGATGTTTACCTCACCGATTACTAACGCGTTTTTTTATAAACCTATTTTTTTATAAGGGTGAAGTAGCAAACGAGCCTGGAGTCCACCTGATGGTAAGTGGTCACTGCCGCCCATGGACTCCTGTAAGCAACTTAATATAGAACATGAAGTTCTATTTAAAGTCAAGTACAGATGACATGCTACTCCCGAGGACTAAGATGGTCGCCTCATATAAAAGTGTGCCGGTAACCACACCCTACCATCGAAACGCAAGAACTGCTTCACGATAGAAATAGGTGTGGCGGTGGTACTTCCCCGGGCGAACTACACTGGTTCTACCACCTTGAATTATGTTTGTTGGTTGAAAGTAGTCACCGTTGCCATTTAAATAAGACAAAATTACACTGGACATTTTATGAAACAAAAACGCCATCTTCATCACTAGAATCATGAAGCCACCATTTTTTTCTTTGTTTCAGTTACATATGTTTTGGACTTTCCAAATCGTGAATTCACAAAAGACTGGTATAAGACCCAAGTAGTCTTTAGGCTAACGTTATACAATGCTAGACGTATTTACTTGGTACAGTACAAAAAATATGCCTCGACGCATAACGTACAAAAGCAGCTTAAAACCGCAGCGTTTACGTGCAAGTCTAAACTCCTTTAACGCTCGAGCGACCTCGAAAACCGTAGCGTTAGTACGACGCGAATTTCACAAAGCCTCATAGTTGCGGGGGTTACCTGTGTGAGGCCGGATCGACCTGACACCCATAAATGTATAATTTATTTACATTTTACCAAGTTTTTCCACTTATTATTTATTTATTTTAAGTTTTGAAACACCTTAATCTAAGAGTTACAAGGGTGAACTTAATGCCTAATCGCATTCTCTGCCAGTCAACCCTGGGCGATAACGATAATATGTGGTAGGCATATAAAAGTACACAAATTATTAATTATTGAAATAATAAATATTGAATATATACACCAAATATTAATATATACTTATATAACCAAATAATTATAATGATAAGTATTATATAATTATAACAATATATAATATACATATAATACAATAAATAAAATAAGGATTGAAATGTTATTACACCTATTTCTAGGTTGAATAAGTTAATGTACCGGCGAAAGAGTGTGGTTGCCGGCTCACTTTTATATGATAGGACCATTGTAGTCCTCGGGACTAGCAACGCATCTGTGATTGACTTCAGATAAGTAGATCCCCTCTATATAAAGTTTCTTACAGATGTCCATGGCCGGCAGTGACCACTTGCCATCAGGTGAACTACATGCTCCTTGGGGTTTTTATCCTATCATAGTAGTAAACGAGCAAGCAGTCCGCCTAATCAGTGGTTACTGCCGCCCATGGACATGTGTAAGCTTCTTATAGAACAGGGATTCTATTTGAAGTCAGTCCCAGATGCATAGCTAGTTTCGAGGACTAATTGTCGCCTCATATAAAAGTGGCTGACTTCAGATAGATATCTTGTTATGTATGTTTATAAATGTTCATGGGCACCAGTAATCGCACTACCACCAGGTGGACTCGTTAGCTACTTTAATCAGAAAAAATGTGTGCGTGTACTAGCGTACACTCGTAAGAAGTGAAACTTCTTTATGACGTTATTTTTCAAAAAATAATTTACTATATGCAACTTTACAGAAATTGGTTAAATAAAGTTAAATTAAATAAAGTTTAATAAAAGGCTTTTATTAAACTTTATCTAATAATCTAATCTATAATAAAATAATAATCTATCTAATATCACGCGTGGTAGGGATAAGAAAAAGATGGCGCGTAACAGAAAAAGATGGCGCGTAACGAAAAAATGTTACACAAATTTTTTTTCCAACCCCGATAAAGAAGTTTCACTTCAATAAAAATAAAATAGTATGTTTTTGCTTAAGTATCTGCCTTCTCTACTATATTAATATATAAATTTAGCTCGATGTCACAAGCTCAGATACGCTTTAACACGGGGGCGGTAGTCGGTACCGCACACCTACGATCGGTTTTGATCGATGGTATCATGTGGGTGTAGTACCCTAACTGATTTAACTTGTTGAGAATTTGAGCTGTACAAGCATGCAATTTAATAAGTGATAAATAAGCTTTTATTTTTTCTAAATTACTACATATTTTAACTTGCAGTATAATATATCAAAGGCTATTAAATAATTTATTAATGAATGTCTATCCAATGATTTTTTGAGAAATAAATATAGTACAACTGATATGTAGAGGTACCACCGCTGTACCTGCTCCTAGCGTGAAGCAGTTCTTGCGTTTCGATGAAAGGGTTCGTTGCCGGCTCACTTTCATCTAAGACGACCATTTTAACCGGTAGTAGCAGCTCATCTTAGACCTCGTAAGTATAAACCCATTGTAATTGACTTAAGATAGAAATCTTGGGTATAAAGAAGCATACAGATCTCGTTGAGCAGCAGTAACCGCTTACCATCAGGTGGACTGCAGGTATTTGTTACTTAAATCTTATATAAAAGAAATCGTAAGATATATCGTTCATCCTTAATCTATCATATTAACTAGTCCCAAATATCGGACTTTTGATAATATTCATGTGACCGAAAACCCGCGTGGCGTAGCAGTCACCATCCCCGTCTGATACCTACGTAGAGAGTCCCGGGATCGTGCCCCGGCCAGATATCTGGACAGAGATAAATTTAATTTGTGCTTGGATCTAAGTGTTAGTGTTATCTTCGTATGTATCGCATCCACAACACAGGAATAATCCTACTGTAACTAAAAATTATTGACTAAGCAAAGGCTTATTAACTTGTAATATGCTTATTACTTTAAAAAGCAGTCTTAAGATTCAAACCCCATATCTTCATACAACTAGGTTAGGTTAGGTTAGGTTAGGTTAGGTTAGTCACGTGGACTGCCGGCATTTACATCAATCTTATATAAAAGAAATCCTAAGATATATCGTCCATACTTCATCTATCTTATTAGCTAGTCCCAAATAGTGGATTTTACCAACTTTTGATAATATTCACGTGACCGAAAACCCGCGTGACGTAGCAGTCACCATCCCCGTCTGACACGTAGAGAGTGCCGGGATCTTGCCCCGGCCAGATATCTGGACAGAGATAAATTTAATTTGTGGTTTGGATCTAAGTGTTAGTGTATTTATCTTCGTGTGTATCGCATCCACAACACAGGAATAATCCTATTGTAGCTAAAATGTATTGATATGCTTATTACTTTAAAATACAGTCTTAAGATTCAAACCCCATATCATCATACAACTAGGTTAGTTATCGGCAACCCGGGGCCCTCGGATTTTCCTAGCACTTTTTCAATGAAAGTGGACCTACCTGAAACGGTTTTATTTTTTTTATCACCGTAATTTTCTTGTAGAATATATTTTTTCACCGTCAATTTTGAAAGACTATTTCCGAATGCGACCCACATTACCGAGGTAGCTAATATATGGTTCGCGTTGCCAAAGCATTGTCAACCGCTATATATAACTAAATAATCTTATGTTATCAATATTATAAATGTGAAAGTTTTTGAGGGTGCATGTGTTTATTATATGTGTATTTTAAAATTTCGCACACATATAGTTTTAGAAATAGATAAACGCGTAGGACAACAACTACTGTTGTAGCGGCCAAAGCCGCGGAATTAGCCTAGTACAAATTAATACGCAATTTATCTTTTCCTCTACGACGAGAGGGACTTTGCTTAGGGGGTAGAATAACCTCAAAAAACTTCAGGGGTGTCGCAAATTTCACAAAGCTTTCCAGTTGCGAAGGGGCTGCGGTCGCAACCCCGTTTCTGTGTTCTACGAAGCGCAAACTCGTAGCATAGCTGAATGTAGCGCGGTTAGCGCTGAGTTCGCTTGAAGTTAGTTATTGATTTTTTAGATATACTACGGATATACAAGTTTATGTGAACCTAGTGAATCGGCAAAAACATCGTTGTAAAGAATAATTGGCAGTCTGGTATATATAAAGTTTAATTTATAAATCTAAGATTATCGAACGACAAATTGCGACCTTCCTTTAAAAAATGGGTATACATATGTCAACGATCAGTCCTTTCAGGTCGCCTGCACGAGATAGACATCTCCTAATGCGGGTCCTAGCCAAAGTCACTCACACATACACATCATATAAAATACAGAACTGTAGACTCAGATTCGGCGAAATGGCGGTCGTTTAGTTCTTAAAAGCTAGCTTACCTTTCTCAAGCTATCATTATGTATCGTAGGAATCAGTCAGGTATCTTATCACATCCAAACAAACTACATTGATAAAATGATCTATTTAATTTTCAGCTCAGCAATACCATAAAAAACAGACGCTTACGTTTCTAGGTACGACCGGATTGATCTCCTAAAAACCTATGCACGCCTAGTCATAGATTTACAAAACATTAGCGTTTACTTAAGCTAAAATCATGTCATCATCATATTAAATGAAACTTTTAATTGACGACTAAGACTTTTACAGCGCCCTATATTTATGGATACGCGATCCCCATTTACAATCTGCTACGATGCTCTTTTAAGCGTAATAAACTCCACGAACGTAGCTGAGCATAAACCTATTGTTGACGTAGCACTGACTTCGCTTAAAGTTAGTTATTGATTTTTCTTAATGTACGTACGTGTACGTTTATTTCTTTCGTTCTTCTATGTTCTATTAGTACTTAATATGTCGTCAACTCATTATTGTCCCACTGCTGGGCACGGGTCTTCTCTCAGAATGAGAGAGTTTTAGGCCATAGTCCTCCGCGCTGGCCAAGAGCGAATTGGTGGACTTCACACACCTCCGAGAACTTTTTTTTTTAAAGAACTCTCGGGTGTGTAGGTTTCCTCACGATGTTTTCCTTCACCGAAAAGCAGTGATAATTAATGTATAATACGCACATAAATCAGTGGTGCGTGCCTGGGTTTGAACCACGGACCTCCCGATTGAGAGGGCAAGTTTCAACCATTAGGCTTTCACTGCACAGTACTTAATATAGAGTACTAAAATATATACGTATGTAGGTTACGAATCGTACGTTTTTAAAAATAATACATTTTCAAAGTATTTTTAGTTCCTTTTGCTAAACGATTCTTTTCTTACTAATTGAGTAACTAGAAAATTCTAATTGAGAATTCTAACTTCCGAAAATTCAGAAACAGCTTAAGGCTGTAAGAAATATATTGTTTTTCAAAACGTTTAGGAAAACAAATTTAATAACGACATTAAATAAAATAAAGTAGTATTTTAATGTGTAACTTAATATATCTTTGTTAAGAGTATTGTATTTAGCGCAATAAGCTTGCAACTATGCTCAAACTTAGTAAAACAATTTTTACTATAACCATATAGTAAAAATTGCTAGAATCATCATTAAAACAAAGATGAGAACACGATATTTTTGTTAATCCTTGAATTGGATAACAATTAAGCAAGGAAATAGACTACTCCTTATCAATAAGCCTCTTTGTATAATCTGTTAGATTATATAAAGTGTAACAGATCTTGCTAAAACGGCTTTCTAGTCTAGAATGCCTTCATTCTCAGTCCTTCAGTAAAGCGGTAATCTGTAACGACTGAAATATATAGAATTTATTTACTTGATTTAGTTTATTTACTTTGAGTAATATATGATTTTAGACTAGTATTATCGCGGAATTGATACATTATAATACTTAACGGGTACTCACGATATGCGGTTTATGAATTCTTATAGAATTCTTTTTGCCGATATTTCGACCCAGTTGCATGGATCGTGGCCACGGCCAAACTTTACTTTACGGTACTTTTAGTAACTCCAACGCCAGATTTAAACAAAGACTGAGGAATCTTACGCATGTTTTACATACCCAAATATCGCTTTCTACACTCATAATTACAAATAAACGTATCTCCTAAGCGGGGCTTCCTAATGCGTTTTTTTTCAAATATGTATTGTTGTAAAAATTACGTAAACATTATACGAACCAATGTTTGCACGTACTTCTAACACTAAAATAAAACATTCATTTTCAGCTTTCATCATGCGTTCTATGCAGAAAATGGAAAAACGAGTACAATACGAAATATTATTTTATACAAATGATAAACAAAGGCAATCTAAGAGACAAACATCGACATAGCATTAATGCGCATTTAAAACACATAAATAAAAATGTATGTGTTTCAAAATAACTGCATTTTGTACGCTTATGCTTAGGGATAGGTAATTTTTATTTGAAATAACAAATCGTTCTTATTATGTTTTTCTGTTTCTTTTTACGAGCTAATTGTAAAGGCTGATCCAGTTGTCATTGGCCTTTAAATTAGGTACAGACTTTACTAAAAAACAACGCATCTAAATTGAAGTCTGAAATCACTGTGAACCCACTTTTTACGACAATGTAACTAATTTTAATTATGGAATGGAAGGTTATTATCAAATGATGTAAACCATAGATAAAACCGAAGGGCCTATTAGCATAGATGCCTGCATGATCATAGACAAATATTATTTATCATTTCATCATATAAACAGGATTCATAATGCTGTTATGCACATTTTTAAAGGCTAGCTCGCAAAGTACCTACTAATCTATCTTACATACATATAATTTAACTAACACAGTCTTTATTAGAAATCAATCAATTACCAATCAACAGCGCTGATTGATAGCGTATACACAAACACAACTAATATTTATTGCGTATTTCCAACTACATTTATAAATCTTTGTACTAGGGGAGCAGACCCTTCAGGCGGTGCGCGGTACGCACCCTAACGTTTACATATTTAAGAGCGGGTAGACTGAGCGCCTATGCTTCAGCTATCCATTAATGCGCGTTCAATAATTTTAATGGGGTCAAGACTAGACAAAAACCCTTATAATTCCTTGGTGATGAAAAAGCAAAAAGCTTCCAATCCACCTGACTGAGTAATCAAGCTGTAAGTTATTAAAATAGCTTGGAAATAAAATGGATGTAAATCCATCCACATCAACTTGGCCGTTTTTACTGCAAGCCAGTAAGTGGAATGAACTTTTCTAAAGCATTCCCAGAATGCTATGGGGCTCTTCGAAAAAGGCACAAAAACAGTTTTCATACCGGCGATGCATTGGCGACTCAGGTGGTGCATTTCTAGATGTGGACGTCATTTTAACCATGTGACTGTTCGCTATTTATTTAAGAAAATAAGGCTCCACGTACTAAATACGGGAATATTACGAATTTATTAATCAGAATTTTCGTCTTTACTGAAACTTAGATATTAGATGAATATGTCTGTTAAATATCACTTATGTGGCTTAAAAATAAGCACGCAGCCTCATTTAAACGAGATATCGTGTAAATTAAAAATGCTTGTTTTATTTTAATGAACTGTATTTACTGCAATAACACGTTACATGCAAAATGCCAGAGAGCAAGCGGGAAAAGTGAAGCCTGTGAAGCATAGACACACACATAGACATATAGACTTATAGACAATATTTTTTGTTGTCTATGTATTATTCTGATAGGCCATAGATTATGCAAAAATATACAAATATTATATTAATCGTACATGTTCAAATAATATATTCTTTATCACATCGCAATAACCGAATTGCAAGTCTATAGTTCGACATAAATCTCCCAAAAAATAAAAATAGATTAGGTATTAATAAATAAAGTGTTTATAACCAATAAATAATCCGCGTTACAAAAATATACCGCGCAAGAATAAATGTGATCTTTTATTAACAATTAATTAAACAACGTAACAAAAGAAACGCATCTTCGTTCTAAATTATTGCCCTGTTGTAGTTTAAAGTTAGTTAATTTTTTAATAGAACAATCCAAAGACAAAGTTGCCGTAACATCAACGCCATCTGAAATACGATTGTCTGAAGGCTATAAAGTTAAGTCAAGGCCAACAGATATTTATGCAACACCAGGCTTAACTTGACTTTGAACTTACAAGAACAGAGGTCGCGATACATTCATAGAAACACGAGATGAGATGAAGAAAAATTATGTACACACGTAGAAAATATACAAGACTAGTAACTAGAGTAATTTGTGGTACAGATTATGGTATCAATAAAAGTTTCCCAAGTTGATATGAGATGGCGTTGTCTTTTATAATCTGTCTTTGTCACTAGATGGCGTTATTTCTGACATTCGTCTATTTGACGCAGTCTTGTATAATTATAAGTTTTACTCTACACATTTCTTTAATAACATTTTTCTAATAAAATTTGAAACTTCAGTCTGAAGGTCGAATCCCAAGTACACGTCTATGATGGTTAAGGGTCACGTGCGTGAAATTACTCGTCATTTGCTACAAATCATAAAAAAACTACACACCTAAAAGTTTCTGAAATACAAAAGTCGCAAACGTGTTTAAAGTCTAACTTGCACTAGACCTTAGTCCTTCTCACTCTGAGAGGCTTACGCTCACAAGCTTAGACCGTTTTTATGTAATTTGGCCATGTAATTTGGTCGAATATTCGAGCAAAATTTGCTGCATTTGCTTTCGCTGAAATTCACTAATAACTTAAAACGACGATTAAAGCTAGCGTTTCATGGCCCCTGTGTCAGTGTTGAATTCGACATGGATACACACACATAGGAACAAACGACTACACGTATCTTGTACTGGAGAACAGATTTATCATTACGATCTTCATTTGGCCGAGGATCAATACGAGCTACATAATGACAGTATCACATAGGTCAGGCAAGCGCACAAACACCTAGATCCGATGTCTATACACTGTTTTTTTGTCTGTGTATTTAAAAACACATCAAAACAAAAGTGCTGAATTTAAAAGTTTGAAAATAAATAATTTGTAGTCCGAATTTTCACTTAACAATTAGTTTTTATTGCTATAAAATTAGAGTATATACCGTCGTGGGTACCATGGACACACACAAGGCGAATACACAATCACTTAGACCCAGAACATGAATCTAAACTCATCATTCAGATACCTGTCTGGCCGTGAATCGAACCCGGAGCAAATTGCGAGTCAGACCGGTATGGACCGCTCCGCCACACGGCTCGTCAAATAGTTTAATAATATTTAATGCATGACTTAGTTCGTCAGGTAATAAAAAAATTATGTACATATACATATGATGTACCAAAGCTATTATTTTTTTCATGTTTTCCATATTCAACAATCACTTTCTTATAATAGTAAAGTAAAGCTGCAGACTTCTGGATCGAAGTATGTGAATTCTCTACTTACATATCAGCTAACCAAGACGGCATTAAATAAAATCACAACGCATATTGTTTTATAGTTCCGCTTTTAAAATTGAAAATATAACTTTTGTAACCCAATATATGAATCATATAGACAGGGAGTTTGTAGTAATGGTGTGAGTACTGCCTAGTGAACATAAGATACCTAAAAAATATATAATAAACAAGACCGTACGATAGCAAACTTTTACAAAAGAAATTCCCAAAAACCACGAACTCCCAACTCCGCAGACCAGAACACCATAACCGTCACACGAGATAAAATCGCTCGTTATAAATAACGCACTAAACATCCCTAAACCAGCGTATCTTGGATTAAGAAAAATTCTCTGTCGCACAAAAACCGGAGCTTGCGGCGAGCCTGTTAGTAATACCGACCCCCTGGGCCCGTCTGCCTTCAAGTAATTACGCCCCCTGCCCCCATCGAGGCCCCTCGGCGGGATAAGTAAAAACAATATTTTTACGCCGACCGGGGCACCAAAAGTGACAGATATAAATTGGGTACGAATGGAATTAGTGCTCTGGTGTCAGTCTGTCTGTCATCAAATCGAGTGCTCTTTGTTTGATATATTCATGTTAATATAACTAATATTCTGCTGTTGTAATGGAAAATACAGTTTTTGCAAAAATTATGAGTTTGTGATACACTTAAGAGTTCCTTTCAATTCTTCATATTGACATTGCAGTAAAATATGTGGTTTGATCAACTGAATATAAGAATCCTTATGGTAATAATCCTAGCACTGCTACACTGAGCTCTAAATTTGAAAGCCTAATAAGTAATTATTACATCTTTGAAGGTGGTAGAACCAGTGTAGTTCGACCGCGGAAGTAACACCGCCACATCTATTTCTAGCGTGAAGCATTTCTTGCGTTTCGATGGTGGCCTCATATAATAGTGTGCCGGTAACCACACCCAGTTGCCGGCACAATGTTATATGAGACCACCTTCGTCCACATCTTCGTTCTTGGGAGTGGTAGCTCATACCCATAAGCAACTCCTTATGCGACACCCGGCAGTGACACTCACCATCATAGACTATATCGATCTGATGGTAAGTGTTACGAAATAACCTTTAGTTAAGAACGCATTACCTAAATTAAGGGTCGCTTTAAAACACACGAACCTAGAATTCAAGTCCTGAAAGCAAATCACAGAATCTTCGACAACTCAATTCCCTAGCTTTAATTACGACTGTATTTTAGTTTTCGCGAAAAGAAAATAGCCTGCTTTGGGAGCCTTGAACGCCAGACTCTTTGAAGCTAGCAGAAAATGTACAAATCTTCTTTTTGCACTGAATAAAGAGAACTGGGTTATCTTTTATCTTTTAGTTCCACAAGCGTTGTAACTAAAGATAGTTTAACTATGAGTGTAACTTAATGTTATGTAAGTGAAGTACAAGCAGTGATAGCCTAATGGTTGAAACTTGCCCTCTCAATCGGCAGGTCCGAGGTTCAAACCCAGGCACGCACCACTGATTTATGTGCGTATAAGAAATTAATTATCACTGCTTTTCGGTGAAGGAAAATATCGTGAGGAAACCTACACACCCGAGAGTTCTTTAAAAAAAGTTCTCGAAGGTGTGTGAAGTCTACCAATTCGCACTTGGCTAACGCTTGACTATGGCCTAAAAAACTATAATTCTGAAGAAGAAGCCCAGCAGTGGGACAATAATGGGTTGACGAGAAAAGTAAAGTACCTACACTTAACCAAACTTGAAAAATATTATCGTAGTGTAAGTAGAGTGATGTTTGTTATTGTATTTTTTTAATAGTTGTATGCAAGTATACACATCATGGTATGTATAAAGTTGCTTACAGCAGATGTCCACGGGCACTGTTGCATACTTACCATCATTGCGTTTGCTATAACAATCTTATAGGAAAACCGGCAAGTGCCAGTCAGACTCGCGCAAGAACGGTTCTGTACCATTTTTAATTAAAAAAAAGTTTGAAAATCACGTTTGTTGCATGGGACCCCCCTAAAATATTTGTTTTAATATGTTTTTAGTATTGAATTTTGTTGTCACAGTGGCAATAGAAACACATTACCTGTGAAAATTTCGTCTGTCTAGCTATCACGGGTCATGCATGAGATACAGTCTGGTTACAGACGGACAGACACATTCGTCTTAGTAATAGAGTTCCGTTTTTACCTTCGGATACGGGACCCTAAAAAACAGCGTAACCTATCCAGATCAGTCTAAAACATATGGTCAAGCGAACCTAACTATATCAATGACGAATATCGTGACCGGCTGACGCAATGTGGGTCACTGGGATTCGGAGCGATGGACAGTGACTCATCGATGGACAGACAAATTGATAGATGTAGATTTTGTTACTAATTATATACCTAGCGAAAATGGGTGTAAGTCTGATTTTCCAAATTGATTTCAAAAATTATTGAAAAATTCGCACTCGGGCGGATTGGACTCGCGTTCCGTTCCGTTCCATTGTCTTGTTCAATCAAGGCAAAAAACATATGTATGTTGTATGGAAGCCCTTCCCCCTTAAATAGATATTTATTTTATTCTGTTTTTTAATATTAGTTATCATAGCGGTAACAGAATAATATAAGATTATTATAATTTGACTAATTTATTAATATGTCCACCAATTCGCACTTGGCCAGCGCGGTGGACTATGGCCTAAACTCTCTCATTCCGAGAGAAGACCCGTGCCCAGCAGTGGGACAGTAATGGGTTGACGACGATTAATATGGAAAATTGCACGCCCTTTGGGCATGTACGGAGAACTATGATTGTAAATATATGATATATCCACATGTATACCTGTACTTACGCAATAAATGACTGATTACTGATTACTGAAAACACATCAGCTGGGATAATTATCACGCTTCATGAGATACAGCCTGGTGACAGACAGCGTAGTCTTAGTAAAGGGGTCCTGTTTTTACCTTTCGGGTGCGGAACCCTAGTCTCGACGATTTCTCGATAGTCTTACTTAACCCAGACTTATATCGGTTTAAGGTTTAGAAATACAAAAATTCATCGACCTCCCTTTAATAGACCTCCCTTTTTTTAACAATTTTGGCACGCTAAATCAATTTTGGAAAAGATAGACTTACTCACATTATCAATAGGGGCACTGGCATATGGCCTAATATCGTTAGTACTTATTATACCTAATAAGTTTTAATCAGACTACATTTGGCTAAACATTGGAAAGTATGTTATGAATTTGATTTTTCCAAAATTAGTGGATAGTTTCAAAAATGCTAATTAAAATAATGAATATAAGTATTCCTTAACATTCTTCTTAGGTATCCGCTGTACAAGCAACCTAAATAGCCGGTCTTAATCACTACATAGTATAAAACAAAGTTGCTTGCCGTTGTCTGCCCCTATGTATGCTTAGATCTTTAAAACTACGCTACGGATTTTAATGCAGTTTTTTTTAACAGATAGAGTGATTCAAGAGGAAGGTTTTTACGTATAATACGTGCATAATATAGTGGAGAAACACTGATAATATTTGAATTTTGTCTTTTAAGCGGAACAATGTTCGCCGGATCAAATAGTTACCTATAAGCCTAAGTTAGCTAGTTACCTATAAGACAATCGTTTTAGTATACAAAAGTGGCTACTCACCTGTGATTGAAGCCAATCACAGATGAGTACACGTTTACCCACACATAATTTATGACCTAAATTAACATATAGGATTCTCCTTACCGCACCTTGACCGAAGCGGACGAAGCCGCGCGACTAACATAGCAATTAATAGAGATGCGCCGAATATTCGGTTGTTATTCGGTATTCGGCGTATTTGACATCTTTCTCGCTATTTCTCTTCGGGCGAATTATTCGGTTCGAGTTTTTCCTATTTTCATGGCTACACGTCACGGTATACAACAAAAAGACAAACCTCTTAACGTAAGATTATAAGTGTATAAGTAAAAGATATCCTATGACGAGTGTGCTGACTAAAGCCAATAATATAAAGCAATCATTTTTTTTTTTCTAAACTCTTACATCAACATTCATTCTTAAACCTCAAATCAACATTTATTTTATAAATACACTTTCGCAGTTGTTCCATAATAAGAAATGAAAAATAATTCGGCCAAATATCCACTTCGGTAATAGTTACACCTAATAGTATTCGGTTATTCGGTGCAAACCCATTTTCGGCGCGTCTCTAGTAATTAATAAAAAACTAAACTAATCAATTACGCGTCTACTCTACACAACACATTATCTAATCTCAGTATAATAAGATATATCGGAAAGAAATAACAATCGAGTCTAATAAAATAAATAAAAAAAACATGCTTTCTACTCTCATAGGCCCACAGAAGGATTTTCTCTTGTGTCGTGGGTACCATGGACACACACAAGACGAATACACAAACACTCAGACCTAAAACTCAAATTTAAGCTCATCGTTCAGATACTTGTCTGGCCGGGAATCGAACTTGGGACCCATTGCGCGTCAAACCGGTATGGTAAACGCTGCGCCACGCGGGTCGTCAAATAATCAGAAACATTTTTACTAGAAAACGGATAGCGAGGTGCGTGACGTTAACAAGATTAACATAACAATAACAGTATTGGAAACACTAAGCTGGTAACAAAACTCGTATATTATATATAGAAGTGTTTATATACATAATAAATAAGATAGTTGTTCTACTAGATTTATATGGTCGCCATTATAGTCACACTGTCGGGCACAGGTATTCTCTTAGAATGAGAGTTTTAGGCCACAATCCACTGCGCTGACCAAGTGCGAATTGATAGATTTCACACGGCTTTGGTAACTTTTTTTTATTGAAGTGAAACTTCTTTATCGGGGTTGGAAAAAAAATTAGTGTAACATTTTTCCGTTACGCGCCATCTTTTTCTGTAACGCGCCATCTTTTTCTTATACCACGCGTGATATTAGATAGATTATTATAGATTAGATTATTAGATAAAGTTTAATAAAAGCCTTTTATTAAACTTTATCTAATTTAACTTTATTTAACCAATTTCTGTAAAGTTGCATATAGTAAATTATTTTTTGAAAAATAACGTCATAAAGAAGTTTCACTTCTTACGAGTGTACGCTAGTACACGCACACATTTTCTTTACACTCACAGGTATGTAAGTTTCTGGCTGGCTAGGATTTAAGCATCGGTCCTCCCGGTCGAGCGAGCCATTTTCAACTATTA
Organism: Spicauda simplicius; assembly: GCA_949699795.1. Lineage (NCBI taxonomy): Eukaryota > Metazoa > Arthropoda > Insecta > Lepidoptera > Hesperiidae > Spicauda > Spicauda simplicius. The sequence goes on along the minus strand of OX453080.1, from coordinate 10,472,004 downwards.
GGCAAATATTACGTACGTATAAAAATATTTATAGCTGCTTTACGGCAAAGGAAAACATCTTGAGAAAACCTGAAAGTTCGTTAAAAAAATTAGTTCTGGTTGTTTGTGTGTGTTTCATGGTACCCACGACACGTGAAATCCTAGTGGGGCTATGAATATGTTATGTATGTTATTTCATGTGTTGACAGTGACCACAAAACATCAATCGAGGAATCGATTTAAAAAAGTGTCCTATTACAATTCTCAAGGTGGTAGAACGAGTGTAGATCGACCGGGGAAGTGCCAGCGCCACACCTATTTCTAGCGTGCAGCAGTTTTTGCGTTTCAATGGAAGGGTGTGGGTGCCGACACTCTTTTGTATGAGGCGACCATCTTAGTCCTCGGAACGCATCTGTGATTGACTTCAGATAGAACGCCATGTACGTTCTGTATAAAGTTGTCCATGGGCGGCAGTGACGAATTACCATCAGGTGGACTGCATGCTCGTTTGCTACTTCAATCTTATAAAAAAATGTATGGTATTTAATGTATGGGTGGCAGTGACCACAAAACAGCAGTCGAGGAATCGATTTAAAAAAGTGTCCCATTACAATTCTACACCGACTTGCAGCTCAAATTGCACTTTTCCACTATTTTTAGCTTTACTTTTTTAGCTTTACTTATCAGTCCCGTCATGAACGATGCTCGATAAGCGTTTCTTTCGTATCTAAAAATCGTATAGAACGGATATATGGTGGAGCATGCAAATAAACTTGCAAGTATTTGCAAGTATGCGCGGGCGCACATGAATAATGGACACGGCGTCGCGGTTGGGAATTGGATTTTGTCTCTACTCTGATGTGTTTGAACGCTAGTTTTATTATGTGGTTTATAAGATTTTATGCTGGCTTGTTTTTTTACGTAACACAAGTAGTAAGAATGCCGTCTCTTTACGTGTTGGACGTGGTAAACGAGCATGTATTCTCTTCATTGCTAAGTTGATCAAATTCCTTTTTACACATTGAAATTACTATTAGTTTGAGTTTAATATGTTTTCTCAAAACAAGCATTCTTATTTTAATAATTTATTATTTCAAAGTACATTGCAAGTTATGGCCGAAATAGAACGATGCTTGTTTCGAGAAAGAATAAACATGTAATAAAGGTTAACGAGCATGAATGCCCCTTATTTTCAAGTCTATCGAATAATAGATGTATAGATCTTATCTATCCTAAATAGTACAGCAGATCATTACAGAATCTAAGATGTTGTGCCTCCTTTAAGCAACATTAAGGCTGTCCCCCCAGTAGGCAAACTGTTCGCGGCCGACTGAATTTGCCACGTATCGGTTTAGTACGCCCTGCCATATATTTGAAATGGAGTGTTGTTTTGCTAGTTTGCGCTCACTGTACGCGTTAACTGCGTCAAAGCAAATCATGGTCAAAACAAACCAAGATCACCTCTAACAGACGAAGATGAAAACAAAGAACTCTTTTCATATACTTAAGACAGCTACAATGCTTTTATGCCGAAGTAGAAGTCCCCTCAAAATTGATTCAACTATTCCGAAGACTTTACTAGACTAAAGTATAATTGGGGGTACAACGCATTATTGTCCCACTGCTGGGCACCCTCTAAGAATGAGAGTTTTAAAAGTAAATTCGGAGTTCTAAAAGAATATTTATGTAGACATAAAGACAAACATTGAAATTCGAATATTATTTTGTATTCAAATAACACTAAAAAGGAAATTTTTTCAGCAATTTTTTCGTATATAAATGCACTTTTATTCATTGTTTTAGTACAATTAACTGCATAGTATTGCACTTAAAATAAATCAGCAACGAGAAATAAGCCAGAAACGAATTTCATTAACACATGACAATGGTAACCTAAAAAAATATTTTCTATACAATACCAGTTAAATTTCAGGTCAAAACAGTCAGCCATTGTAAAATGCTGAAGTACCACTCTGAGGTCCAAAAAAACGAGAACCCGCTTACCCATCACTGGGTTAAGCCTTTTTGTGTGAGAGGCTCAGTTACAATTTTATCATGCGGTTTTACATAAGAAAATCTTTTTGAATTTTTGAACCCCGCAGTTTCGCCCATGTTAAAAAAATCGACCTATCGACTGTCGGGAATACGATATTAAAGTAAAAAGTAGCCTATATGTTAATCCAGATGGTCAGCTAACTCCCTACAAAATTTTATGAAAATCGCACCAGTCGTTTAGACGTGAAGAAGTAACAAACATACACACTCACAAACTTTCGCCTTTATAATATTAGTATGATATATTACACGAAATAAAACGTTCATTGTTTTCTTACTATGTAAATTTACAAAACGTAAAACTGTTTCCGAATTGTAATTTAATTTGAGAACTATTTATACTTACTTGGTACATTGGACAATAACAATTTTAGTTGTAGATTTGAATTATAGTCGAATTTCGAAAATTGCGGTGGGTGACTAGTAGGCAGTCCACCAATTCGCACCTAGCACGGTGGACTATGGCCTATAACTCTCATTCCGAGAGAAGACCCGTGCCCAGCAGTGGGACAATAATGGTTTGACGACGACTAGTAGGACTAAAATATCGACCATGTTGCTAAAATAAGGATTGGTAGAGGTTATTTGCTTATAAAAAATCATTGAATACTTAAGCTTATCTGCACATCTCTACATGTAGAGCTAAATAGCGTAAAGACATACATGCGTGTGAGTATGTGTGTGTATGGACTTAGTACAAACCTATTGTAGATACCAAGATTACATAAGTACAAGAAGCCTGTGCTATAACTGATATAAGCTGTGGATATGGTGGCTAAGAGTTTGTGTTTACGCAGACTGTCTCGATTTCAAGGTTAAAAGCATGAATTACGTGTAAGCAAATTTAAGTATAGCTTAGAATAATTGGTTAAAAATATATTTACTGTATTAAAATAGGTTTTGACATATTTACCAGGTGGTAGTCGAACTACACTGCTTCAGTGTAGTTCAACTAAGGGAAATACAACCTCTAAACTTACTTTTAGCGTGAAATTTTTGCGTTTCTATGGAAGGGTGTGTTTGCCGGCTTACTTTTATATGAGGCGACCATCTAAATCCTCGGTAGTAGCAACGCATCTGTGATCGACTTCAGATAGAACCCCTGTTCTATATGAAGTTACAGATGTAGTGCCCACCTGCCATCAGATGAACTGCATGCTCATTTGCTACTTCAGTAAATAAAATAATAATTACCATCTAAAAAACCTAAAGTGCACTCTTTGCCATCCCTGCCATTAAGTTCGCATTCAAATTACTTTTTCAAAATTATATTGGTAATAATTTCAAAACCAATCCCTTCATTGAATGATTTAATTAAGTTATGGGCTGACATAATTATGGGCTTTTCACAATGCCGAAAGAGTTCAACAGATTTGACGATTTCATCATTTGACGAATTGTTGGATAGTATTTTTCACAAATTAATTACTAATTTAATTATTCTTGAATGTAGCTAACATGTTTATTCTATGTCAAATATACAAGTACCTTATTTGGTATTTTAATAGGACTTATTATGAAACAGATGTAATACTTGTAATAAATTAAGATCATAAGCAAAATTCCACAATAAACCTTTGTTTTACGCAAACCAGTATACAGTCCACCTGTCGGTAAATGGTCATTCCCGCCGATGAGCATCGTAAACACAGTACAGGTACAGCACCGTTAAGGTTCTACCTAAATTCGATTACATATTTATGTTGCCACATGTAAATCAGCCTTCATGACCCTTTCAATAAAACTCAGGAAATCCACATAAGAAATAAAATAATAAGATACTAGGCTATTCCTGCGGCTTTGCCTGCTTCGGTCACGTCTACTATGAACAAGAGTATATCTTGTGTTAATATAAAACTAACGTGTGTCCAGCGAAATCCGACCGGTAGTTTTGCGTGAAAAAGCAACAAACACTCCCTCACTAACTCACTTATACCATCGATTATATATAGACATTATATATAGACATCGGATTATAGGCACTTTCAAAATGCCTGCAAATATGCACTATAAATGGGCGAAATATTCACAAAAAATGGTAAATATACCAAACATATGCATTATCAAAACAGCATTTTTGGTTGTGACTGACTTCGGTATAGATTTAATGACCTTTTTTTTGGTCATCACCTGCAATCAGTATACATTGTACGACCTTTTTTTTGATCAAGCTCAAGCTTGAAAAATGATTGGAATTAGCTAACTATGAGAAGAAACTGCGAACAATTTTCCCCAATACTAATGAAAAAGTAAAATAATATGTAATAACACTATAAACTGTCATCATACATATACATTTGCACATTCAAATATACAAATGCATATAATCCGATGTCTACTTATAACCTTAATGAGATAAGATTACCAATAATATCCCATATTTTCCGCCACAAAAGCTGGCGGCCCGGTAGGACGTCTAACTAGGTTTAGATACACTGGCAGACACTAGCATGCAAGGTCGCCCGGCGCCTCATTGGTCACTCATGTCCGAGTACTGTGGATGTGTCCATTTATTGTTGCCATGTCATATTTTTATCCATACAAGTTGAATAATATGATACCTTTCACAATATATGATTTTAGACTAATATTATCGCGCAATTGACACATTTTAATACTTAACGGGTACTCACGATATGCGGTTTTTGATGAGGATTCAATAACCGCATATCCTGAGTACCCGTTTAGTATTAAAATGACACCTTTTACAGTTTTCTATTTTATTGTTTTGTTTTGAGGGTGGTCGATTTTAATTATAGGATTGATTAAAGCTTCAACCACTGCGACATTATAATTATAACGAAACTGTAAATCTGCTTAAGTTTTTCATTATCACGGGATATACAAGACCAAAAGCAAATTTCTCGACTAAATTGTAAATGTCATGTGATATTTTTCGATGCAAATTGTTTATAGAGAATCTTTAAGTATATATTTTCAAGTATTTTTTATCAAGAATGTTACGAACATAGTATTCATTCAAATCATAAAGCTACTACTAGTTTTATGAAGTACGTTATAAAAATATACAGAGTGCCAAAGTATCTATGTCATATTAGTTTATGTTATATTACTCGTACGACTACTTCGTGTATAAAAAAAACACTCATGTATGACGTAGCTCAAAATTATTAGAAACAATGGTCATAATATAGTAAGTAGTTCAAGATAATAGACATACAAACATTTTTTGCTACTTATAGTATTAGTAAGTGAAAAATTAATAAGGAGCTAAACTGCGTATTTCGTTGTTCTTCTAATGTATGAAAATATTTTTTCTTACTTTTTTGGTACCATAGGCATTTAAAGTACTCAAATTAATCACTCAAAAATAATAAATAGGACGACTAAAGCCTAGTACCCAAAATCTAAAAGAGAGCATGTTAATAGACATCACTCTGAACTTTAATTGGACAAAATTTAATGTTAGGCACTTACATTAGGATATATTTTATCCCGGGAAATAATAGATCTCAGAAAAAGACTAATAAGAGTTACTGTATAAAAAACCAACAAAGTTGTTAGCAATACGATAAAGAAGCAATGATATTGCTTGTACTCGCATCGGATTAACTTCTACATTTCATTTGTAACATAAACATCTTGTTATTTTAACAAAGCTTCCAATAAAATCTAGCATTAATTTAATCATGGCAATAAGAAGGCTTGTCCATACTATTTTTCCGATGCGGCCGCGTGTCATTCGAGACTCCGCCATTTTGCAAGGCGAACCGCTCGCGGCGGGAAAACTGACTTTGGCGCCAATTTCGATGCGGCAACGTCTACTATGCGACCGCATCCGATCGGAACCTTCTCACTCCGATACCAATGTGAAGCTACGACCATCACAATTTGGTCAGTTAACACCACGGTTGTCATTATAAATTCCTTTAATTATACCATTTTTAGTGCGCTTTATAGTAGCTTGCGGGAACCCGACCGTATTAAAGTGGCATCGCGGATTCTCAACCTTGGTTTTATCTTATCCGATCAAACTCGATCCCTCTCGTACACACGAGTACACTTAACAAAAGTTCAAGTGTAGTTGGTCCATGACATAAGGAATACGGGATTGCGTCGATGTTATCTAGTTGATACGTAAAAAAATTAAAAAGTTACCTTTGGCAGAACGTGTTGGAGCAGCGCACCGGCTTTTCTCTTGGCGGCCATCTTGGATTAGCGATCACACAGCACTTATGTCTTTGGTTTCAATTCGCGTTCGTCGTTCTCGAAATTCAGTTCCTTGACCCCATTTCGTGGGAGGTGGCGGAATTAAATTTCTATAGAATTGAATTGAAGTTAAGTGTTTTGCATTGTCGTAGTCCTTCGATTCGAATTCCTACGCGTCAGGAATGGACAATTATTTGCGTTGTTTTCAGTTAATGACCGAGTTAATGAGGTAATAAGCTCGGCAAGATGTTTTGACTGCTCCTCTTTACCATTAAAGGTATTTAACTTACGAATAAATGAACTAACCTAGTTATTTGTGTAATGGAGCGATGAAAAAGCATATGCCGTTGCGAAATAAGCAAGTAACGCATTTAAAAAGGAGCTCTCTGTGAAATTGCTCGGTGACGTGTTAATTTGTTACCCCCAAAAAGGAAGTTACAGCGCAATATAGTATATTAACTAAAATTTAATCTACATTTTTCAGAATTGTATTAATGATTAGTCAGTAACAGTACTAGCAGCCGGAAATGTAGGTATTTTTTTTTAAACATAAATTAGGGATTACAAGGGTGAACTTAATATCTAATGGCATTCCTGTCAACTCAAAATCAACCCTGAGCGATATATTGTGGATATATAGTTTAAAAAAATCTCTTTGAAATCGTTCTGCTACAAGCAACACCTGACTATCGAATAAATAAATACTTAGATTAATTAACTACAAAGCAACAATCTAATAGAAGGCCAATATCAGAAGCAAATTAACAATTAAGTGATAAATCAACTGAACCCATTAAGCGCTTGTTTAAGCGCCAAAATCACATTATTATCATCAATTAACTTTGAAAAAAAAAAACACAACTACAACGACTAACCCACCAACAGTTTTTTTTAATCTGATTGAAATAGCAAACGAGCATGCAGTCCACCTGATAGTAAGTGGTCACTGCCGCTCATGAACATGGATTCTATCTGAAGTCAATCACAGATTCTTTGCTACTCCTGAGGACTAAGACGGTCGCCTCATATAAAAGTGTGCCGGCAACCACGCCCTTCCATCGAAACGCAAGGAATGCTTCACGTTAGAAATAGGTGTAAATAGTATGTGCGACCTGAGCTTCTACACTTTGCTAGTTTGGACAAGCATTTGGGCATCATATGTGAGTGTCGCACGACCGTATGTTTGACACCCGAGTGATGCCTGATATCAACGAAATATTCGGTACAAGCGCTAAAATTTGTTTCATATAAATGCTTATCTAATATATAAAATTCTCGTGTCACAGTTTTTGTTGCCATACTCCTCCGAAACGGCTTGACCGATTTTGATGAAATTTTTTGTGCTTATCCGGTATCTATGAGAATCGGCCAACATCGATTTTTCATACCCCTTAAGGGTTGTCCACCCTTATTTTTTTTTATATGGCAAAACAACGTTTGTCGGGTCAGCTAGTATCTTATAATAACTGACAGTGACACATACTCGTATATTTATTTTTAAACGACTAACGCTAACGTCTGCAGCGCAAACCGATTGACGATTAAACCAAACACTTTGTGGTTCGGATTACACCACCACATATGAATTAAAGTTACATGTCGCGCATATATGGCCAAATTAACACATCTTACAATACATCAAATTGGTCAAATTAGTACTGCGCAAATTATTAATTTTTAATTTTTCATACAAACAAGAATAACGCAAAGAACTAGGCTAACAGATCGATCTATCTGTTTAAATGAAAAAAGTGCGTGAAGCAAACAGGGCTTCAATAAACAAACAGCGAAGTACCAGGAGAACATAATGCAAATAGAAATGAGGGGTACGCCGGTCCACGTTGCGTCAGGTCAGTCCCTGATACGCTTCATTTTCGAAAAGCCTACTTTTTGTCGAGGGTGCATTGCCCACTCGCACCCCTATTTGCACAATACTTTTCAATGAGCCGGTATATTGTTTGCGCGCTACGAACTAATGTACCTACCCCCGTTTCTATTTATTCGGAATAGAAATGGGGTGATTACGGCCTGAAATGTTTTTGTTAACTGCTCGCCTAATTTTGACAGCAGTTATTCGAATTTCGAACTGCCCGTTCCGGCTATAGACGCTTTTTAATAACGACTATTTCAATAACTTTCAATGTTAATCGTTAACATTATGTTAACGACCTACCTATAGATTCCTTTTACTTGCAATTATCGTCATTACTGGCCCAATTTTAATCTAGACACGAGCTACCTCTCAGAATGAGAAGTGCTATGGACAAGTATTAAGTTTCAACTCATGCACATGCCTAACATGGAAGGTATCACAATATTTGTCTTTTCATCGACCGTTAAAGTGATCATTGATTTCTAATAGGCATGTCTTCTGCGCGACAGAATTCGTAATGATGAAATCCGTAGGAGAACGAAAGTTACCGACATAGCTCTCAGAATTAGTAGGCTGAAATGGCAATGGGCAGGCCACATCGTTCGTAGGACAGATAACCGATGGGGTAGAAGAGTCCTCGAATGGAGACCACGCCTCGGCAAAAGGAGTGCAGGCCGCCTCCCGACCCGGTGGACTGATGACCTGAAGAAGACGGCGGGTAACCGCTGGATTCAGATGGCTCAGGACCGGTCGAAGTGGCGCAGATTAGGGAAGGCCTATGTCCAGCAGTGGACTTTCAAAGGCTGATGGATGGATGTCTTCGAGAAATCCATGAATTCAAACTGGTAGGTTTCATTTTCAATGTGCGGGCTACGAATCGTATTTAGAAATCATGAAGCATACTCAATTGTCATTCGCGCAGATCGATCGATTACGCGCAACACGACTGCTTATAATGATTTTTTCTAGTAAACAAGGGAATTACGTGGAAATCTATTATTTAATTCACAAATCACAATGTGTGACAAAGACTTGATTTCAGATTATACGTATTTTTTATTATTTTGGACAAATATGTCAATTTATGACATGTGATAAGCTTATTTTATGTGGCACTGAAGAACCGAACCGAACTTATATAGAAATCACAATGTGTGACAAAGACTTGATTTCATATTATACATATTTTTTTTTATTATGGACGAATATGTCAATTTATGACAATGATAGTGTGATAAGCTTATATTATGCGACACTGAAGAACCGAACCGAACTTACTCGTATATAGAAACAAAAACTTGAATTGCTTAAATCATGTTAATAATAATATAAAGATATTTAACGTTACCTATTTTATGACAGTACTCGCATGCAACATGAAAGTAATACTCGAATAGTAAAAGAAAAAATACACAAGAAATGTTGATAGCAAGTACAAACGTACCGTCTTCCTGTGTGCCTAATTAAAGCCTTTAAATGTACCAATTAGCACAGATAAAAAATAGACCGAACGAAACTGTGCGAGTAAACTGTAAATTCTCAGAAAAAAATACCAGGCGCGCATAGCACGGCGGAGCTTTGAGCAGATTAAATCGCAGAGGGCTCTCATTCTCATGCCGCGATAACCGACATCGGCCATTTTCCATCTCGGGCACAGTTTTTGTGCCCGCTCGCTCGAAACTAGAATTAGCTGTGTCAAACCCTGCGTTAACTACACACGGAATACATAACGCGGGGTAACTGAGCTAACTTGCCGCATTTTAGGCGCTAAACGATTAGCGGTGCTTAAGGATTTTCAGATTAGGGTACAGCCAGATTGCAACAGATCAAAGATGATATTATTGGAAAGATTCATGGAATATTTATTTGATTTCAGGAATTAGATATATCATTAGTGATAAGCAATGAGCTTATTAATTATTTTCTGCTTTATAACATCATTGTAAAATTGAGACGTTCTGGTTAATAAGTGTGATATATAAAAAGAGGTCATATCGGAATCTTGTTCTTTTAAAAGATTTTATAATAATTTTCCACGAACGTCCACATAGTGATGCACGCCAATAGATGGCGTATATGCTCGATAGTTCCATCGAGAACGACAATCCACGAACAAGGACATTATATGATCCTACCAATGAATTACGATTGAAAATAATGACGATTAGCTATAGAGTAGAATGGCTAATTAAATTATGCCGAAGATATGTGTTTAGTAGTGTTTTATAGTAGAAAGAGTTAACCATCAGAATAATCATAAATCTACCACCAAAAATTAATGTATTGTACTGGTTCTCATCGTTCTCTCTGTATCGTTTTTCAAAAAGTACTATAGCGTCCGCACTATATTTGCGTTAAGCAATTCACTATATAAATTCGTTAGAGGTGAGGCAATCTTATAAAGTGGAGTACCTTATGACTCTTACCGGTTCGTCCTTTTAAAAGTCGTACTTTAGCGCTACTTTTTTCTAAAAAAAACGAGCGGCACTTGGGGACTTCCGCGGTAAAGCTATTGCATAGCATTTTTATTTTCGTACTGTCGTACCATATATATACACGTCAAGCGAACGCTCGACCGCGCGACCGGAGTGGAAGGTGTTAGGTTTTTTCGTTATGGAATTTCTTGATTCGGTCGCATATGTCGATAACAGCTATGAAATAGCTTAAGAAATCGTTAGAGGTGAGACAAGCGTCTTACAAAGTGGTTTTAATACCTACGCTGTGAATACAGCAACGTTTTAGGCACCCAGGCAAAGTGCGCACTGCGCGGTTATTAACATTTTAATCCCTACATACAAGTTCTTAAGGCGCTTTTCACTTATCCCTCCGGTTTGAGCCCTAAATTTTAGATCTTAAAGCAAACTCCCAGTTCGACTGCGGTTCACTTACCACGTTACTTCTAAGTACACACGTAGTTACAGACAAAGGTAGCAATTTCCAGTGAAAAAATCTTAAAAGGAGCGCTTGAAAGTCGCTAGATTAATTAAACGTATCACACGTATTCATTATAGTACCAATGTCACAGTTATTTCTGCGTAACGCAGCAATGTATTTTCTGATCAACGGTACCGTAACGCGTCATATAAACAAGACACTTCAATTGATGAAATTTAAAAAAGTTACAAGAAGTTGCTCGGTCTCAGAACTAATTGTTTAGATAAAAAAAATATAAAACCGCCTCTTCTTAAGTATAATACTTTGTATCAATATCTACTGTCTACATTAATATTTATTTTTATAAATGTAATACTATAAAATTAAAAATCATTCCGGGAACAATTCTTACCTTCTTTTAGAGTAAATATATTATTATTTAGTCTACTTACCAGTTTTTATGAATGAAATAAACGCTGGTATGAGGACTAATAGTACCTGTACCAATATTCACAGTAGGTACACATATACTTAAACACCTAATACTAACTAGCTAGGTAATGGCCTAGTAAAGCTGCATCCGATTGTTGGCAAGATGTTATCCGCGTAAGCGGTCAAGCATCAGAACCCTGATTGGAATGTAAGCGTTATTGAACTGTGATACGTTACATGGTCACTACAATCTGGAATCCTGGTAATACTTAACTAAAACATATGAAGGTAATTTTATTCGTATAAAAAAGATAATTTTCCGGGAAATGTATAATATCATATTATTTTAGGGCAGAAAATCGAATGAACGTTAATAAACGCTGGAAAAAAAAATAACTATACTAATATTTACAGTACACATGTACTAAACACCTAATACTAACTAGGTAGGCAATAGCCTAGTAAACCTGCATCCGATTGTTGGCAAGATGTTATCCGCGTAAGCGGTCAAGCATCAGAACAGAACCCTGATTGGAATGTAAGCGTTATTGTAATGAGAAACGTTACACTACTAAGTTCTGGAATCCTGGTAACACTTAACTTGAAACATATGAAAATAGTTTCTGCGTTTTTAATAATTTAGGTTTTTTTTGGGTTCCGTACTTAAAAGATGAAAACAGGACCCTTTTACTAAGACTCCGCAGTCCGTCCGTCCGCAGGCCATCTGTCCGTCTGTCTGTCACCAGGTTGTATCTAGCTATCTATGCTAGCTAGATAGTTGATATTTTTACAAGGTTTTCAATACTTATATGCAATAAAAGGTTTTCAATACTTAATTTACAGTTATGATTGAGCGCTTGAATTGACTTAGAGATAATGAGTTTATATCTATACTTATATTTTGAGGCCCACTGCATCCGTTGTATAATTTGACCATTCTACATATAGGGGAGTTGGCACCCAGCACAGTTCTTCTAAATGGAGGTTGGAATAGTTGAAGGGGTTTGCGAGGCATTTTCCGGGGAACTCTAAAGAAGACTCTAATAAACAGAAAATCATCAGAATCACGAGCGCCGTCTGACTGACAGTATCTCTATTCAATTATAACTTTTGGACAGTATCTATGCACCCGGACATTTTCAATGTGGTCTATTTAAAAGGAAGATATTTTTCTAGTAATTTAATTTTGCTCCAGATGATTTGTGATGTAATTTTTTTTAAGTGTTTTTTTTATGATTTTTGATTGCTGTCATCCGAAAATGAAACATATTAATAAGTAATTCAAATCGCCGTCTTAGTGGAAACAGAGTTTAAAATAAACTAGTCACCCGTATTGTCCAAAGTATTTCCCAAATTCAATGAAATTTTATTAATTTTCAAGTTATTTTAATATACCCGAAAGGTAAAAAGAGGTTTAATTGACAAAACTGCAATTTTATTGAAGCAATAACGGGTATTTTGACAAGACATCTGACATTTTTGAAGTTTCATAGTAAGAGATTTAAATGTTTCATCTCGTTTATTATCTAAGTGCTTGTGACAAATGCACAGTAGGGTGTGTGATGTGTTTTAGTTGGTTTTATGTATGCTATATGCATTATTTGTAAAAAAATATTAGCATTCCGTACTCCTTCTCTACGTCATCAACCGTGCAAAATTTCATATTCCTCCGTCCGCGGCAAGTAACTTAAAAAAGGATTCCAAGTTTTTGCTTCACGTAGTAATATATATATTATATAATATCAGAATTAGAGATATAGCCCAAAACGTTTATAAAAGCATTGTAAAATAGTAGTTCCACATGTTCGTGCTAAACTTTTTTCGACTAAATGTTTTATAGACTATAGCGGAATGGACTAAAATTTGGCATGGCGATCAATCGTTTCGAAATCTGGATCAAAAAGTTTGTCTGCATTTTTTTATTCACAATTGCATACTTATTATTATAGCCTATGTCGCTTCCACAATTCATAAAAATCCTAAGTCGTTTGGCTTCTAGAGAGTACCCAAAATTGGCATAATACTATTTTTTTATCTGATTAAAGTAGCAAACATGCATGCAGTCCACCTGATGATAAGAAGCCACTGCGGCCGATGGACATCTGTAATCAAATACATACAGAACATTCCACCTGAAGTCAATCACAGATGCGTTGCTACTCCCGAGGACTGTGATGGTCGCCTCATGTGAAAGTGTGCCGGCAACCACAACCTTCCAACGAAACGCAAGAAATCGCTAGACGCTAGAAATAGGTGTGGCGGTGGTACTTCCCCGGTCGAATATATAGCGTAGCAATATATAGCATTATGTCAATTTTTGGTGTTAATACATTCGTTTGATCAAAACCTTACCCTCCTTCTGATGCAGTTGAAAAATAGTATTAATTCGTTAAAAACTTGGTAGATCTAGTTTACCGTGGTAGTATATTTTGATTTTCAATTTTACAGGCGTTAGCGCAATCCAGATGAAATTTGGCAAGAAAATCAATCGCCTCAAAATCTCGGTCAAGTTAGGATGAATCGAGTCGAATGCTGCTATAAAGAATTCTAGCTAACTCGTTAATTTATTTCTATGAAGTATAATATATTCATTCTGGAGAAAATTAACATTTATATTATGTTACGGGTATTTTATTTTAATTATTATTTAAACGCAAAAATATATCTACTGGTTCCATCATAGGACAATACTGTAATGGGTAATATCAAGAACTTAACAGAACTAGCAACGTCTTCATTTACGTGGGTTACTTAATAAAGGGCTTTATTATCAATTGTGGTGTTTCATTTTCAAGCTTATCGGTGGAAATAATCTCAAAGATTCTCTAAGATGAAGGAACGCTGTTTGTCAAGTGACAGAACCATCAACCATCCATTTTCAAGGTGCTAAAATGAGTATAGTTTTACCAAAGAGGTACCACCGCTACACCTATTTCTACCGGCTTCACCGTTCTTGCGTTTCGGTGGAAGGGTGTATTGCCGGCAAACTTTTATTTGAGGCGATCTTAATCCTCGAGTAGCAACGCATGTGTGATTTACTTCAGATAGAACCCCAGTTTATAAAAAGTTGCTTAGAGTTGTCCATGCACAGCAATGACAACTTACTTTGCACATTCGTTTGCTATTTCAATTCTATAAAAGCGAAAAACTACTTTACAGCGAATAATTCTGTTCTCGAACCTTGCTAAGTCTAATTTAAACCCTTAGACCAAAGCAGTCCCTAAATTAGACTTGAAAAGGAAACACATTTCAGTATTTCTCACAATTCACCCTTTAAATTGTAATTTCTAATCAGAGTACGTATACTTTAGGCAAGTAATCCGCCGCACGCAACAAAATTCTAATCCTTATCATAATTAGTTCTATTTTAAATGCTCATTACATCATGATTTCTTACATGTGTATAAATATTGCACAAAATACGCGCTGTTATAGCTGTAAATTATATGTTAAATCTTGATACAAGGGGTAAGTGTATTTTTAAATGAAAACTCCCTTAAGATTCAATGCAATTAAAACACTGCATAGTTTATGAAGGTTTGATATTAAATAACAGCTGCGATATTATCATTATGTTTTTCTATCATTGAAGTCGCATCAACCCATTATTGGCCCACTGCTGGGCACGGGTCTTCTCCCAGTATGAGAGAGTTTAGGCCATAGTCCACCGCGCTGGCCAAGTGCGAATTGGTGGACTTCACACACCTCCGAGAACTTTTTTTTTTATCATTGAAGTAGTGATAGTCTAATGGTTGAAACTTGCCCTCTCGATCGGGAGGTTCGAGGTTCTAACCCAGGCACGCACTACTGATTTTTATAAAATGATGTGCGTATTAGAAATTACTTATCTCTGCTTTTCGGTGAAGGAAAACATCGTGAGGAGACCTACACACCCGAGTTTTTAAAAAAGAAGTTCTCGGAGGTGTGTGAAGTCCACCAATTCGCACTTGGCTATGGCCTATAACTCTGTCATTTTGAGAGATGGGTTGACGACAACATCGAGCAAACGAGCATGGAGTCCAACTTATGGTAAGCTGTTTCTACCGCCACTGGGCGTCTTAAAGAAACATTATAGAACAAAGCTTCTATCTGAAGGCAATCACACATGCGTTACACCCTTCCACCGAATCACAAAAATTGCATCACAATAGAAATAGGTGTGACGGTAGTACCTCACTAGCCTATCTACGTTCTACCTTGTATATTTCTCATGTATTATCAACTTCTAGTAAGTTTTTACAACTATTAAAGTTATATGCTTGCTTAAATCAAGTCAGTAGCTTTTTTAACTACCTATATCACAAAAAGACTATCTACACTTAAGCTCCATAGTAGCTAAAGAAGGTATTTAAGCGAAACGTATGATTGGCGTGTACACAGTTTGTCCCAAGACGAGTCGCAGCGAACAGTGGCAGATGTAGGAATTGCGACCGTTTCGTGCGGTCACTGCACTACCCGCTATTTTCTTTCGCGATAACAGCAAGGCCACTTTATAGCTTTGGGCACGGTGCGACGTTTCTCATAGCCTACTTCTAGCTCCATGGTTTCTTTGTTATTGCAAAGTATTAGTGAGAGCTGAACTTTTCTTTGCCGGCTATATTTATCAACAAAACCACATACGAATATCGCGATAATGTTTTGAGTTATCCGGCTCCGAAGGACTAAGTCCTTCGGGCTTTATCACTACATTATATAAAACAAAGTCGTTTTGCGTTATCTGTCCATATGCATGCTTAGATCTTTAAAAGTACCCTACGGATTTTAATGCATTTTTTTAATAGATAGAGTGATTCAAGAGGAATTTTATGTAAAATACATGCATAATATAGTAGAGGAATACTGATAATTTTAGATTTTTGATTTTTAGGCGAAACGAAGTTCGTCGGGTCAGCTAGTAAATATAATAATAGATTGCTTGACGAGCACAAAATGTATTAATCCCTACTTAACTTGGTTACGACAAATATTGATTTAACAGTAAATTAGAACTGGTTAAGTTTCTAGAAAAATGATCAAAACATCTAAATACCGCGCAACTTTCATCCGTACTTGTAATAATTTCTTCGTATTTTTATTTTTTTGATAAATTGTATCCATTAGCTCTACTTGTAAGGGATCACTCAAGGTTTCATTCCAGTAAAATTGAAGCCTTTAATAATGTTTCGAATAAAAGTACCACAATTGTAAAATTGAGAAACAACAAAATATCTGCAATCATAAAATTCCAAAAAATATTAAATAATTGTTATTGTTCCTTTTCTTCTTTTTTATAGTTGTTTATACTTAGCCGAAACACAATTCAAACAATAGTATTTCTAAGGAAACTATTGTATTATAATGAAACTGAATTAATTTGTATCTAAAAAAAAAAAAAAATATACGTGACGAATAGATAACCTCTTTCCTTTGGGAAGTCGGTTAACAAAAATGCGAATATAGAGAGTATGTTATAACTAGTTGTCAAATTAAGTTTATCACAAAAAAGGTTGTTACTTTATTTATTATCTTAGTTTGATAAATGAATATACTAAGCAGAAACGCAATATTACATCAATTGCATTTCTAATGAACTAACATAATTTTATACAAACAGAAACAACTGTCAACTGGAATATAGTGTATTAATCTCTTATAATAATGTTCGCAAAACTTTGATTGTTCCTTTATTTTTACTTTAGTTTAATAAATATACTACGCAGAAATGCAATGTCAAATCTTTTTATAATAAACCTACCATAATTATATAGTAACCGATATAATCTGTGTCTACAACTGTCTAACTGGATTATTTAAATAAATATAATCTATTATATTAAAGTTTGTCCTTCCTTTATTTTTAAAACGACTTAAAAACAGTAACTTTTCCTTTATTTTTACATTGTTTCGATTATTGAATGTACCAAGCAGAAACAAAACATCAAAACAATTGTATTTCTAATGAACCTAGCGTAATTATAAAAAGCAGAAACAATCTGTATCTAGAACCTTCATCGGCAATACAGTTATTCTATTATTGTAGTTGTTCACAAAACGACTTAATAACTCTACTATTCTACTTTATAACTCTAGATTGCTCTAGATTTATTTGAGAAATGAATATACATACTTAGCTGAAACACTAAATCAAAATATTGATGAATGTCCTGAACACCACGAAAAAAAAAGGATTTTGTCTAATTAATACTTAAAATAAATGCTATGATGTACTTTATATAATTATTCTATTCTAATTAATCTTTAATTCACTACTAATAAAGATATTACCCCAGACATGTTTAAAAAAATCCCTTAGGACATCTTTACAGTTATTGTCAAGACGGCTTTTTGACTAAGAAACAAAATATATGCTATCAGGTTTTGTTGAGTTCAAGTTCTGTTTCGCACTTAATACTTAATATATATATAACCAATTCGCAATTGGCCAGTGCGGTGGACTATGGCCTAAAACTCTCTCATTCGAAGACAATAATGGGTTGTACCCACTTAATATAGACGATAGATATTTCTTCCTTTCTAAACGATGAATAAAAGTTCGCGCTATCATATTTCAGCAAACACAAAGACGCTAACGTTTTAGTACCAATACTGCTATTTATATATCGATGCAGTATTCCGGTATTTAGGTAAATTCTGCTCGAAATAAGTCTCGTGGAAACTCTTATCACTTTTTTGTCTACCTTGGTATCAGAACAAATAACCGACTTGAAACCCATAACATGAAATCTGCGCGCTTATCAAGCGGGTATTACGAATTGCAATGCTACGTTCTATATTCTGATTTGTGTCATATGCCCTAAAGCAGAATTATAAAATTCTTGTCCATTTAAGGCAGTTCAAGGCATTCTAATAATACCTGACGATTTCCTAGAAATGCACACTGAAATATACAATAAAGAAATAACTTCACATTTTTAAGCGATTTACCTTAAGTTATGTGCAATGCGAATAATTCTTTTTCCTAATAAGTTACTAATGATTGTATCTCTTAATTAGGACTCATAAGCTTGCTTAAAGAAAAAAACATTGTCTCAATTATTGTACCGCATTTTTAAACTTGTTTGCTTTATATTTTACATACAATTCTTAATAGCATGGCATTAATTGATTCCCTGCAAGAAATCGTAGTTTAGAAAACAAAAAAGATGGTTTCGGTTACTTAAGTAACACACACCGATAGGTAGGCGTTATCAGCATCGTAAGGACCGTGAAGGATTTGATTAGTTCGACGCGCGCTTGCACTCCGAAATTACTTTCAAACTTCCACGATACACCAAACTTCAGCTGAATTCTGCGCGCCTGGTATGGATGAGTAAATTAAGATAGTTCAAAGAAGATAAGAAGAGAAAGATTGAACGATATTTTTATTTTAAAACGCTAAATAGATTCATGATTTAACGTTAAAATATTAGATCGTACTATATAAGTAAGGTGAACGCAATCAAAAATTAACACAAAACAATTACATAAAATAACAAATTTGTAATAATATACAATGTGGCAAAAGTACACGAACATACTTAGACTAATATTGCCTTATTATCAATAAAGCAAACGACAGATTCAACGAAAACAACATTGTTTACCTTTGGCGTCGGAAAATTGATTTGAAATCACAAAATGCGAAGGCACAAAGGAACTAGAAAACCTTCAAGCGTCAGTCTTTATTTTACTTTAAAATACCAGGAAATTACTCAAGTGTACTAGTGACTAAACAAGTAGCCGGTTAGGCCAGTAAATTTATTAACACAATGCCTTTTCTTGCTCGACCTGGCGTGACAAAGGAGACTTAGTACACGACAGCCTCATAGATGGGCTAATTGCATTTTTTTTACCGTCACCACGTACTAATGCCAAGGCCCACTTACTCATCGCGAGTTCCTATGTCCATTCCTGACTTATGCAAAGATGCACTAGCAAAAAGTGGTACGTCGAGAAGTTCGCGCTTCGAGTTTAATTGCGACCGTTTTTTATCGACAACGAAGCACTACGACAAACCTTTTAGGTTCACTGGGGGCTGTTTAGGCTTTTTCTAGTCAGCAGATCGAGTTTCGCGTGTAAGTTGCGAGTCACGGCGCGACGTACGTCCGCACTCCACGGCAGCCGAACGCACACTGGCCGGAGTGCGTTCGGTAATATGGCACGCTTGTCCGGCCGCCTGCCTACCGCCCCCCGACCCCATACCGAAATGCATCAATGACACTCGAAACACGCACATTCGTAACACGGGGGACAATCGATGAAAAAAAATATGTATTGGGCGCTGCGGTGATTTACGATACGGACTTTTAGGCGAATTAGTTGTATTGCAAATGTGCGGGGCCTACGTGTGTGTGCAATAGAATCAAGGTGTGCATACATGTCAATTCGTATAAAAAATCGTACGTGACGTGTGTGTACTGTTCGCGATAGAGACGCAATACACGCTAAAATAGAGGTAGAGTCATATAACTAAATTACGCCGGCCTACAAACTCTACCTTTTTAAAACGTAAGACCTTACTTTAAAATATGTATTTTTATTATATAGTAGTAGCAAACGTGCATAGAATTCACCTAATAGTGGCCACTAAAGACCATGGACTGACCATACAATAGTTTGGCCACAGAAGCGTTGCTACTTAATCTATTATATCGTCACGACCTGAGAACTAATTTTCGATAAATATATCTCTCGTCAACCCATTATTGTCCCACTGCTGGGCACGGGTCTTCTCTCAGAATGAGAGAGTTTAGGCCATAGTCCACCGCGCTGGCCAAGTGCGAATTGGTGGACGTGGACGTGGACGTGGACGTGGACGATAAATATATATATTTCCCAAAACCACAACTCAGCTGTTAAGCATTAAGCAAAATAGCGGTGGTGCCTGATTTCAACCATTAAATTCAAATTAAACTAGTAATATTTTTAAAATGCAAAAAATACCGTTCACTTGAAGGTATTTAACATTATTCTGCGTTACTAAGTAGACAAAGAGCATTAAAACTAATCGCATATCAGTCGACTCAGTTGTAAAACGAGGTCTTGCGAATTCAGCAAAAACTATGTAACAGTACGCACGACTCTATTTGGCAACAGCTCAAAATGTAATTTCGCTTTAGAAATAAAAGTACGAATCTTTGTAGAACCCTTTTTACTCTACTGAAATTGTAGAGTACACAGAATACACTTTCGAACATTATGTCTCAGTGTAGAGTCTACATCTGTACATTGAAAAACTTTCTACCTAACTAAATCCAGTTCTGAAGTTTATGTTTCAAGTAAACTGTAGAGTCACTTATCAATTCAACACTTCATGAGCTCTATCCATAATTTTGTACTTAAAAACTCTACCTATATTTATAACTACTTGACCCGGTGAACCTCGTTCCGTCTAAAAGTCAAAAATCTCAAATTAGCAGTGTTTCTCCACTATATTATGCATGTATTTTACACAAAAACCTTCCTCTTTAATCACTCTATCTATTAAAAAAAACTGCATTAAAATCTGTAGCGTAGTTTTAAAGATCTAAGCATACGTAGGGACAGACAGCGGAAAGCGACTTTTTTATACTAAGTAGTGATGATCACCATTTTTTTATTATTACATTCGTAATTTGTATTGTTTCTATCTATAATTGTGTTATTTTATCATAGTTTGTATTGTTTCCACTCTTTAAGATATCGATCAAATTCTTAGTTTTATTTAATTTAGAGATCGTATAAAATATATAGCCATATTACCCCTCTAAAGGTGGATTGAGGTTTACATAAAAGCTAATTTTTGTTTCAAAAAGGCACAAAATTTTAGCACCCCACAAAATAGACCTCTTGTTTTCAGAAGACCTTGACCTAGAAAGACTACACGTGCCACTTTTGGGCCGATCTTTGAGATTCTTTATCCCCCTCTACTAATATTATGTTACTAATAGAAAATCGTAATTAATATTTTTTTAATTCCTAATAATAATTCCAATGATGATAATTTATGACAATGACATGATGAAGAAATTACTAAATTATAATGTAAAATTAATAAATAAATGATAATAAAGTTTAATATTAATTTTTTAAGTAATTTGTTACTAACCATATATAGGTCTTTAGTTGCCTGACTTGCCTGAAATAAATACATTTTATTTTATTTATTTATAAAGGCTTTTTTTCAATCTGAAGTAGCACGAAACGTTTTACATAAAATTCTTGTCAAAACATAGTTTCCGTGACGTAAAATTAATTTTCTTTGAATTTATATAATTATTTTAAAAAATATACAATTGGGTATAAGATACACATATTAAAAAATAAGTAATATATCGATACTGGAAATTTGAAATAACGTAAGGGACATTTTGCCGATAATGAGTTATATATACCGTTGGATTCAGATTTCTTTTCTCCATCGATTGGTATATTTAAAATCTCGATATCTCAAAAAATGTCCCTTACAGTGCATGAAGTTTCAAATATTATTTGAAACTTCATATAATTTTTTTTATATGAATTTCACAAAAATAATGAATGTTACATTGTGTCTCATTATGATTTACGAGTACAATAAAATAAGTATCGCATCAACCCATTATTGGCCCACTGCTGGGCACGGGTCTTCTCTCAGAATGAGAGAGTTTAGGCCATAGTCCACCGCGCTGGCCAAGTGCGAATTGGTGGAAAATAAGTATAGCTGTTTTTTATTACTTACACTTGTAATAAAATTGTAAATAAAATATTGCGATAAACAGTTTATAGCTTAGCAAAAAAAAAATAGAACTTACCCAAAAAAATAACCACAATTTCAAGGCATTAACTTATTTTCAGGCGACATAATTATATCTAGCTAAATAAAGCCGCGGGTGAAAGCTTCTTATGAATAAATTAGGTAAAGGACTTCTAAATAAGAATTCATATACCTACTTAATACAAAATAATGAAAAAAGATACCATACCCGAGTATGTATAAAAATATTATACCTGAAAGCAGTGATACATTAATGGTTAAAACTTGTCTCGATCGGGAGGTCCGAGGTTCAAATCCCAGGCCATAGATTTTTCTAAAACCGTGTGCCCTATACACCCCGAAGAGATATGAAATGTCTTTATTTTGCATAGGTCTAGGAGGCACTCACAAATTGTCACTTACATATTTTTTTCTTACACTACCACCGGATCAGAACACGACCTCAACTGAGAAGATCCGGCAAGAAACTCAGTAGGTTTGTCTTTTTCTTTATAGGTATATCTTTTTTGCCATCTTGATTTTACATACAGTTATTTAAAAAAAGTTCTCAGAGGTGTGTGTGTGGCCAATTTGCACTTGGCCAATGCGGTGGACTGTGGCCTTAAACTTTCTCACTGAGGGAAGATCCTTGCCCAGCAGTGAGGTAATAATACGATGAATTACCCGAAATTAACATATATTCTAAGTAACCTCCACTATTATGGAATACCTCTCGTAATGCAGCAGATCCAAAACAAGACACACCTTAATTAGGGAAATCAATTTAACCGATGTACGCTTGATTACAACCTGATAATGACGTAATTACAGAGCACGCACACATGCATACCACGACATGGAGTACATAGCCGTTGTATGTAGGCGAACGCGAGAACTATGTACAATACGCAACTACAAACATATGTACATATTCGTGTGTAGTTACTTCATATACATCTGGTTATATTATATATTGTGTACGTATATGTAGAAGCGCCGCTTGTTACCAGAGTCGCATAACCGAACAGTAGTTTGATAACAACGCTGGATTGTCTTACGGCATACGTAGTTTAACGCTTTGTAGCGAGTTCAGCGATTTAGACACTTACAAGCTTAGCGTGGCAAAATGATTCTATTCGCTAGGTATTTTGTTAAAGAATTACTTTTCAGTTATGACTACATGTTTAAACGAATAAATAGATATCAATTGATCTGTAGAACCAAGAGGTATATTACTTATGTTACCTCAAACCTGTAAAATACATTACTAGGTTTTCACGCAGTTTCGCTCGCTTCGATCATGTTTAATTCAGTCTTAAACTAAGACATGTGTGCCAAAATTCAGCAAAATCCGATCAGCATTTCTTGCGAAAGACTTGACAGACAAACACACATATGTGTATTCTCAAAAACTTCCACATTTGTAATGTTAAATTGTCATGTTTTTTCTAAGATTTGCGATAGCTCTATTAATGAGAACAATTACATTTGATTTTTGTTATCTGTTTCCAAACAGTCTTAAAACAATGATTTAATTTTGACCTACGCTTATCACATGAACCTGCTTTTAACTTTGAAGATTATTCACGGACGCATTCTGCTAATACAGAGGTAAAAATATTAAAGCACAAGGTAAAACAACAGTGAAATAAAGCATTATTATCGTTCGTGTCTTCCTAGTACTCATGGATCAGAATGTAGCACGCAGGGGTGTATCTGTAATCAACATTGGCGATGGCTCAGGGCTCTCTAGCGGTTTACGGCCCCTCGCCCGCTGATAGCAATGCGTAGAATGGCAGTTGGACCTCCTTGCGTTTATAATAGCCTAGTCTTATACTTGGTAATGATACGGAAATTTCTATTTCTTTTTGAACGAAGGGATTATTGCAAAATGTACTTCTTACGAGTCATGCTTGCCTGGTACTCACAATATTTTATACCAGGATATGTATTGGCTTTTTATATATTCCTCTATAGAAGATTGTCATCGATTTTAAGGAATTATGAGAATTCTACTACATTTACCAAAAACATTTTTTTGTTTTATTCATACTTTGAATATATTTTTTCTCGACAGTCAGAAAAAGAAGTATTTAATATTACATCAGTTGGCAGTACACATTGAACATTAGATGTAGCAGCCACCCTCTGCTAACGAACAAAACATTAAAATTATTATTAATCAGTCATGACGGTAAAATTCGTGTTAATCCAAAAATCCTTCAACACTGACAATCATTTTCGTCCAATGGCAGCCAGTCATTACAAAATTAATGCGCCGTTAAATTGACATGAGAAATGCACTGACCGTACATTATTTACAAAATGTTCTTATTTACTAGCATAATTATAGCAATTTTAATTATGAACGACATAATTTGGGCGGTCGAATATTACTCGTATGTCTATACTGCTGTGTGATGTCGAATTAGTAAAGCACTCCTTCTCTTCTCGCGGATGTCGTGAGACTCGATTGGCATCCATGAAATAGGCAGCAATCTACATGTTTATCTACCACAATTAACAACACGTAAAGAGAAGCACAATGACTGGGGTAAACCCTTTCCAGGACAGATCTGAGACCATGACTTGTGATTTTTCCTCTTAATGACGAATGCAGTTATTAATTTTTTTTTTATCTAACTGAAGTAGCAAACGAGCATGCAGTCCACCTGATGGTATGTGGTCACTGCCGCCCATGGACGTCTGTAATCAACTTCATACAGAACATGGGTTCCATCTGAAGTCAATCTACTCCCGAGGACTAAGATGGTCGCCTCATGTGAAAGTGTGCCGGCAACTCACCCTTCTATCGAAACGCAAGAAATGCTTCACGCTAGAAATAGGCGGTGGTACTTCCCCGGTCGAACTACACTGATTCTACCACCTAAGAAACATTCTTACGAAAATGAGTTTTATTGCGATAAATAATCAGAACATTGTTATCTGCATGTACATGGAAAACAAAGTATTTTTTTGGTTGTAAGTCGGTAAAATCTTAACGAAAATAGCACTAACACTAGTTTAGTCCTTGTTAACATAAATGCAGCAAATCTCATTTATAAGGTAAAATTCAAGAACATTATATTATATGAACGCTAGACTCTTTATAAGTCTCTGGACTATGTTCTTTGTCACTATGACTTAAGTAAATCCTTAAAATGATTTACTTAAGTCATAGTGAATAGCGGATGAAATTATGCTTTCTCAATTGTTCCAAATAAAAATCTGGCTTCAGGATAGATTCAGGACATACATGATTTGACTTTTCTCTAAACAAAGTTGGTAGATCTGTTTGTAATTCTACTTCGGAGGAACCTTAGCCACGCTTATTGATACCTTTTTCTTTTTTTTTTTTTGTTGTCGAGGGAGAAACCTTCAAAAGGTACCCGACGCCGTGGGAGCGACGCAGGGTTATGTGGGATTTTTACCGCACTAAAACCCCCCCGGTGGCCGTTCTCGGCGCTAAAAAGGAGGACTCCGGGATCTCGAAACGACTTCAACCAGAATCCTCTGAGCGCGTTGCCCCATCGGGCTCCTCCCAGATGGGCGGCTGGGCCCACCGCTCCGTCTAGTCTTTACGACGGTATGCGACCACACGTACCGCCGTCCTTCCCGGGATCACCTGACTGAAAGGATCGAGCTCCCACTCTAGCCGCTCGTAACCCCGGAAGCCCCTTTTAGTCGCCTCTTACGACAGGCAGGGGATGCCGTAGCCCTATTCTGGTCCCGGAACTACAGGGTGCACGCTTATTGATACCTACCAAAAATTCTGTCAAGGGTGGCTGTTCTCCAGTTCGAAGGTTAAATAGAGACATACTCCTCTAAGGCCTTCCATCTTAGCAAGCAGTAGTAGCAACGCATCTGTGACCAACTTTAGTTTAGACTTCAAATCTTATCCGAGATGTCCCTAATAATCAGTAGCCAATTAGTTTCAGGGGGGAAGCTTGCTTGTATGCTATATCCCTACTAATATTATAAATGCGAAAGTAACTCTGTCTGTCTGTCTGTCTGTCTGTCTGTCTGTTACTCTTTCACGGCAAAACTACTGAACCGATTTTTATAAAATTGTGTACACAGATAGTGGTGACCTTGGGATCCATTATAGGCTACTTTTTATTTCAAAAAATGGGTTGAAAATGTTAAAATCGAGCATAAATGTTTGTATGGTAGTTCGTTTTTGACTAAGAGCTGTACTATTATTTACGTCAAGGGGTATCATAGATTTGATTAAAAACTTATGTGAATAATAAAACATTAAAAAATATTGATTTTGAGTCGACAACATATATTCGTAAAACTCGGTATGTCGTGAATTTTGTTATATTCCAATGCAAATGACAATCTCCATATTGGCTTTTGACATAGAGGTGTACTAATAATTCCGTCAAGGGGTATGATAGATTTGATTAAAAACTTATGTGAACAATTAAACATTAAAAAATATTGATTTTGAATCGACAGCATATATCCGTAAAACTCGGTATGTCGCGAATTTTGTTAAATTCCAATGCAAATGACAATCGCCATATTGGCCCTTTCGCCTGGACGTCATCGTGAGTTCGTTCAGAAATAATACATATAAATTGGTAACAATTAATTATCATTCAAATAGATGTGATAAATTTGATTTAATTTACCCATAATATGGGTTTATAATATGAAAATGTATTTATAATGCGAAAGATACGATTATAATTACGAGGAATTCCCGATGAGTTAAATATTAGGTATACTTGCGCTATCACTGTTCTGTTGAATTATGTTGAATGAACATTTGATAGATGGCGTTATCTACAATACAACTTCGAAGTAATATCGATAAATTAAATGTTGATGTTGAATTACTAATAATTCCGTCAAGGGCTAAGAAACACTGGTTTGCACACTTGATTATAAAATAAATCCACGATAGCATATTTATATCTCTTAAGGTTAACTCACAATAATTATTTTTATGTTCCATATTTTAACTAAAAATAATACGTTATTTTCGAGTCTGTTGTCTTTTGTTCAGTATTAATCCTTATGTCGTCGTCAACCCATTATTGTCCCACTGCTGGGCACGGGTCTTTTCTCAGAATGAGAGAGTTTTAGGTCATAGTCCACCACGCTGGCTATTTGCGAATTGGTGGACTTCTTGTGGAATCCTTATGTAAATAAATGCATTCGTTAGTTTCGTAATTTTAATAAAGATCAAAATTGTTTTTTACACTGTATGCATCAAATAAATACGTTTAAAGTCATTAGAGATATCAAATTATATAACTTCCTTCAAAGGGTACGATAATAAAATTCCGTCAAGGGGCAAGATAGACTTGATTGAAAACTTATCTCAATAATAAAACATTAAAAAATATTGATTTTGAGTCGACAACATATATCTGTAAAACTCGGTATATCGCGACTTTTGTTTATCGCCATATTAGCCATTTTGCCCTGATGTCATCCTGATCCTTAGTTCATTAGGAAATAATAGATACCTATAAATCGATAACAATTAATTATCATACAAATAAATGTGATATAAATTTGATTTAATTTACCCACAATATAAAATTACGAGGAATTACCGATGAGTTAAATATTAGGTATACTTGCGCCATCTATCCTGATCTATGTTGAACTACTATGTTGAATTACATTGAATGCGATAGGTGGCGTTATTTACAAAACAACTACGAAGTCTATCGATAAATTAAATGTTGATGTTGAATACTAATAATTGCGTCAAGGGCTACGAAACACTGGATTGCTACCTTAAATATAAAATCAATCCGCGATAGTATATCTCTATAACTTATGGTTAAGTCACAATATTTTTTTATGTTCCATATTTCAACTAAAAATATTACGTTAATAATTTCGAGTGTGTTTTCTTCTGTTCGGTATTAATCCTTATATAAATAAATGCATTCGTTAGCTTTTACACTATATGCATCAAATAAATACTTTTAAAGATATTAGAGACTAGCTGTGCCCGCGACTTCGTCCGCGTGGAATAGTTATTTTGGGCATAATTTATTTTTGCAAACAACCTCCTCAGCTTTATAAATTATAGCTGTTACCCACGACTTTGTCCGTTTCATTTTCTATTATTATTTTAGACAATTTAGTTTTGAAAAGAACATAGCTAACTCATATAGCTCATATATAAAAAAATAATTGTGAAATTATTAGAACCTAAAACAAAATATCCTTAAAACAAAATCAAATAGTATTTAAAAAGTATTATTACACGACGATAAAACGACGCAAGATCTCTAAGATCTATATCTTCTAAGATAATCATTGAAATTAAGTGATGTCAAAGACAATTTTGTTCACAATTAAATACTCTTAGTCAACAACACATTTATTTGGACAAATATTAATATTATTACGTTGATACAACTCTTAACTAATTTCGACCGAATTTGATTACCATGAAAACGGTTCTAGTGAGTTAATCTTAAAAGATAGACTTATACTGTCGCGGACATCTCTTTAGATCATTTCAAGAGAAATAATTCTTTCATACATATATTTTTGGTATCTTGTACCGTTTTCGCAGCGCACGCAACGGAAGCCCTCAAGGATGAATAATTTGCCCCGTTTTTTTCACATTTTCCATTATTTCTTCGCTCCTAATAGTTGCAGCGTGATGTTATATAGCCTAAAGCCTTCCTCGATAAATGGTCTATTCAATACAAAAAGAATTTTTAAATTCGAACCAGTAGTTCCTGAGATTAGCGCGTTCAAACAAACAAACTCTTCAGCTTTATATATTAGTATAGATATCGGGATATACTTTTTCAACCAACTCCTCAGCATTTGAACGAAGACGTATCGATATAAAGATTGATTTTGACTTTTCCGGGTAACAAAGCACTATTATCTACTTAAATCTTTAGAAAATTGGAATATCACTGAACAGCGACATATATTCTAAGTTCATATTTTGTTTCATGTGGTCAAAGATAAGATCTTTTAAGAGGTGCATCGGGCTATTTGTGCGCGTAAATTGTTCTTTGTAAAGCAGAAGACAGAATCAAAACACTTTTACAATTCATACGAACAGGGCGCACCCGCTCGCAGGGCGCTGCCGCACCCTGCTCGCTTATTTTTTATGTTTTCTTTTATGTTCCAACCTAACCTAACCCATCCTGTTGAAAAAGCTACAGCTAAATCCAACTCTTAATAATAACATGACAATACTCCTGCATTTTCAGGATTTAGGTATTCAAAGTGACACTTTTCATCATAATGTTCTCTCAGGAACGGGTCGTAATGTATTGTAATCAATAAGTACCAAACTCATACGGCTTAAGTAGGTTGTGTACTTAGATTATCAGGGTTGATGAATTGAAGTTTAATTTATTAATCACATTTCAGTTTAATGAATGATAATTAAACTCATAATATATACTAAAAACAACCATAAGCATTATGTGACTGCCTTTTATAATTTAGGCTTGCACTATCCCGCATCATCAGGCTTGAGGAGTTGAAGATCGAAATTTTCATCTTGTGTCTTTGCTTAGTAATTATATTACATACCCGAAAGCACTAAATGGCCAACTCCTATGGCTTAGGCTTGCAGTACCCTGCATCATCAGGCTTGAGGAGTTGAAGATCGAAATTTTCACTTGTGTCTTTGCTTAGTAATTATATTACATACCCGAAAGCACTAAATAGCTAACTTCTATGGCTTAGGCTTGAAGCATCCCTGCATCATCAGGGTTGAGGAGATGATGGTCAAAGTTTTCATCTTGTGTCTTTGCTTAGTAATTATATTAAATACCCGAAAGCATTAAATGGCCAACTCCTATGGCTTAGGCTTGCAGTACCCTGCATCATCAGGCTTGAGGAGTTGAAGATCAAAATTTTCATCTTGTGTCTTTGCTTAGTAATTATATTACATACCCGAAAGCACTAAATAGCTAACTTCTATGGCTTAGGCTTGAAGCACCCCTGCATCATCAGGGTTGAGGAGATGATGGTCAAAGTTTTCATCTTGTGTCTTTGCTTAGTAATTATATTAAATACCCGAAAGCATTAAATGGCCAACTCCTATGGCTTAGGCTTGCAGTACCCTGCATCATCCGGCTTGAGGAGTTGAAGATCAAAATTTTCATCTTGTGTCTTTGCTTAGTAATTATATTACATACCCGAAAGCACTAAATAGCTAACTTCTATGGCTTAGACTTGAAGCACCCCTGTATCATCAGGGTTGAGGAGATGATGGTCAAAATTTTCATCTTGTGTCTTTGCTTATTAATTATATTACATACCCGAAAGCACTAAATAGCTAACTTCTATGGCTTAGGCTTGAAGCACCCCTGCATCATCAGGGTTGAGGAGATGATGGTCAAAATTTTCATCTTGTGTCTTTGCTTAGTAATTATATTAAATACCTGAAAGCACCAAATGCCCATCTCGTATAGTTTAGGCTAGCAGCATCCTGCATCATCAGGGGTGAGGAGATGAAGGTCGAAATTTTCATTTTTTGTCTTTGCTTAGTAATCATATTACATACCCGAAAGCATTAAATGGCCATCTCCTATGGCTATGGCTTGAAATAACCCTTCATCATCAGGGTTGAGGAGTTGAAGGTCAAAATTTTTACCGTTCATCTTTGCTTGGTATTTTTATTACATAACCGTAAGTACCAAATAGCCAACTCTTACGGTTTAGTCTTGAAATACCCTTACATCATCAGGGTTGAGGAGTTGAAGATCAAATTTTTGTCCCACGAATTTGTTTAACAATCTTATTATATATCCATAAAAACAAATTGACTTACTTCTACGGTTCAGGCTAGCAGTACCCCTGCATCATCAGGATTGAAGAGAGGAAGGTAAATTTTTTTAGGAAAAAAATTGACCTTATTTTTTTTGCTTAGTAATCTCATTCTACATTCAACCCAATTGGACTCCTACAGCTTAGGTTTGGCCGAGTATCGCTAATTTCGTTAATTTGCTTCATGGAAATGGATCCTGTGATCAGAACCGTATCAAACTCATCAGAGTACCCTTGAAGTACATTCTTTCAAATAAAAGAAAAATCATCAAAATAGGTTGGCGGGAAATTGAGTTATTCATCTATTATCGCGCACATCGTTAATGCAAATATCAGACTTATGCGCTTTTCTTATGGATGCCACTGTCAAAAGTGAACTAAAAATAAATGGGACCCGACGACACGCACTATGAACTGAAACTACTTTCAAATGGAAAAAAAAATCATCCAAATCCGTTCACCCAGTGCGGAGAAATCGAGTAACAAATATAAAATTAAAAAAAAAATAATAAAAAAAATACAGACGAATTGATAACCTCTTCCTTTTTGGAAGTCGGTTTAAAACTATGTTTTAACATAAAAATCAAAGCGAAATACTAAATTTTATGTGGCCTCCCTCAAAATTGACTGACTTTCATACAAACTTACATCTCCTATTTGGGTTAACTTGGGGGGGGGAGGGATCAGAAAATTCATTCTTAACTGACTACGTCATAAAAGGAACCCTTAGTAAAAATTATATTCGTATCTTTAGCAGTTTAGGCTCTACGATGTTTATTCAAAAGATGAGTGAGAGAGCATCCTGTCGTTTTTATATAAGTATATATATCTATATATACTTATATAAAAACGACAGGATGCTCTATATCTATAGAGATGCTCTATATCTATCTATCTATATCTCTATATCTATAGAGATATAGATTTGTATAGTATCAAATAACATAGGTACACACATAACCAATAAAAAATACATAACAAAGGAATACATTTTACAGACCATAACATGTTTAGTTTCAACCAATTCAACTATGCAGTTACATATCTTGTTAACACTCATCGAACACAGAATAAATACTGCGTAGTTTTAAATTGACATAACTTTTTTATTTATAAACCGATTTACATAAAATAAACACTAAATGTTAAGTGAAGTTTCCCACAACACATCAGTGAAAATTATATTCAAATTGGATAAGCCGTTTCTGAGATTAGCGTTTTCAAACACACAGACAAACAGACAAACAGACAAACAGACAAACAGACAAACAGATAAACAGACAAACAGACAAACAGACAAACAGACAAACAGACAAACAGACAAACAGAAAAGATTTCTAAAAACCATTATTTTGGGTTCTATATCGTATTAAAGACCTCTAGAAATGGTTTTCACCTAAATTTATTCCATGTACAGACAGCGACCTCTTACAGATTTATTATAGTATAGATGCATATCTATACCAGACCATATTCATAAAACATAAGGTGATTTAGATTCCAAATGCATGCTATTATTATAAATTAAATATTAGCTATTAGATAAATTGGAAGCTAAGCTAAGAATAAAATAAAATAAACAGATATAACTATTAAAAATTAGTAGACTCTTCATAAACAGCCTCAATGCCTCCCCTCGCTGCCACTCACACATATGTAAATACAGATTACAATAATTACCTACTAGGGTAGCTTCAAGATGTTCTTGCGTACCGCGTAACTCAATACTTTACTCCAGCGAACTACAGTTCAAATTTGAGTATAATAAGCATCAATTTATAATCAATGCGTTTGGTTTATAGCTAATATAAGTGTTTATAGATATCGCTAGGTTGGTCGATACTAATTGGTACGTAGCCGTAAGATTTAGTGCTAAGCGATGCGTCAATATTCTGATTATTCTATTCATACCGTCTAAGCTCTGTAAGCTTATGATTCCCTGGTATGATACTACAATAATGATACGTGTACGCTTAATAAGCCTAAATTGTTACCTGGGTCTGGGTCATACTTAAATGGCTGTTTAAATACCAATCTAACCCAGGTATTGTAGGTTTTATATAATACTAGCTGTACCCGCGGCTTCGCCCGCGTAAAAATGAGTGTATCGCAAAGTTTTTCCCGCAAAAATCTCGACCCCGTTGAAATTATATGATAAAAAGTAGTCTATAATTATGTTATTCCACAACCTTTTCTATAGTGCAAGTCCTATCCAAATGAGTTTAGCCGCTCAGGCGATTACCCGGACATACAAAGAGTAAAGAAACGAATTTAAAGTATGTATTTGTGGTTAGGATCATAATTGTTATGTTAAAATATTTTAAAAATTAGACAAATTAGAATTAGAATTTTAAAATTAGACGATTGTGAACCGCCTTTCTTTGAATTAATTAACAATCTTAGTGGTCACACAATACCAAGAAGCACCTTGTAAACCAAATCCTGCTCCACATTTAAACCAAAACGCATCGATTACAAAGATTGATTTTAACTTTTCCGCAGTATGTTTAAAAATTTTCAGGGTTATGCTGCAGGGTGAAGTGCAATGTTTGTACTGGTCTAGTACAAAAAAACGCTATTCTTACAAACTTATTTAACATTCGTGTCCTACTCAACACTGGACACTATCAAGTGGTCAGATTACTCTAATAATGCACACGCATCGGCGGCCGGCATGTATTAGCATGCGCGAGCGAGACGGTTACCTACCCCTGCCGAGAGACACATCTTTATTATTTTAAATCTATACTATAATAAATCTGTAAGAGGTCGCTGTCTGTACATGGAATAAATTTAGGTGAAAACCATTTCTAGAGGTCTTTAATACGATATAGAACCCAAAATAATGGTTTTTAGAAATCTTTTCTGTTTGTCTGTTTGTCTGTTTGTCTGTTTGTCTGTTTGTCTGTTTATCTGTTTGTCTGTTTGTCTGTTTGTCTGTTTGTCTGTTTGTCTGTGTGTTTGAAAACGCTAATCTCAGAAACGGCTTATCCAATTTGAATATAATTTTCACTGATGTGTTGTGGGAAACTTCACTTAACATTTAGTGTTTATTTTATGTAAATCGGTTTATAAATAAAAAAGT
This sequence comes from Spicauda simplicius, assembly GCA_949699795.1. Lineage (NCBI taxonomy): Eukaryota > Metazoa > Arthropoda > Insecta > Lepidoptera > Hesperiidae > Spicauda > Spicauda simplicius. The sequence continues at coordinate 10,438,062 of OX453080.1, read as the reverse complement.
TATGTCAATTTAAAACTACGCAGTATTTATTCTGTGTTCGATGAGTGTTAACAAGATATGTAACTGCATAGTTGAATTGGTTGAAACTAAACATGTTATGGTCTGTAAAATGTATTCCTTTGTTATGTATTTTTTATTGGTTATGTGTGTACCTATGTTATTTGATACTATACAAATCTATATCTCTATATCTATATATACTTATATAAAAACGACAGGATGCTCTCTCACTCATCTTTTGAATAAACATCGTAGAGCCTAAACTGCTAAAGATACGAATATAATTTTTACTAAGGGTTCCTTTTATGACGTAGTCAGTTAAGAATGAATTTTCTGATCCCTCCCCCCCCCCAAGTTAACCCAAATAGGAGATGTAAGTTTGTATGAAAGTCAGTCAATTTTGAGGGAGGCCACATAAAATTTAGTATTTCGCTTTGATTTTTATGTTAAAACATAGTTTTAAACCGACTTCCAAAAAGGAAGAGGTTATCAATTCGTCTGTATTTTTTTTATTATTTTTTTTTTAATTTTATATTTGTTACTCGATTTCTCCGCACTGGGTGAACGGATTTGGATGATTTTTTTTTCCATTTGAAAGTAGTTTCAGTTCATAGTGCGTGTCGTCGGGTCCCATTTATTTTTAGTTCACTTTTGACAGTGGCATCCATAAGAAAAGCGCATAAGTCTGATATTTGCATTAACGATGTGCGCGATAATAGATGAATAACTCAATTTCCCGCCAACCTATTTTGATGATTTTTCTTTTATTTGAAAGAATGTACTTCAAGGGTACTCTGATGAGTTTGATACGGTTCTGATCACAGGATCCATTTCCATGAAGCAAATTAACGAAATTAGCGATACTCGGCCAAACCTAAGCTGTAGGAGTCCAATTGGGTTGAATGTAGAATGAGATTACTAAGCAAAAAAAATAAGGTCAATTTTTTTCCTAAAAAAATTTACCTTCCTCTCTTCAATCCTGATGATGCAGGGGTACTGCTAGCCTGAACCGTAGAAGTAAGTCAATTTGTTTTTATGGATATATAATAAGATTGTTAAACAAATTCGTGGGACAAAAATTTGATCTTCAACTCCTCAACCCTGATGATGTAAGGGTATTTCAAGACTAAACCGTAAGAGTTGGCTATTTGGTACTTACGGTTATGTAATAAAAATACCAAGCAAAGATGAACGGTAAAAATTTTGACCTTCAACTCCTCAACCCTGATGATGAAGGGTTATTTCAAGCCATAGCCATAGGAGATGGCCATTTAATGCTTTCGGGTATGTAATATGATTACTAAGCAAAGACAAAAAATGAAAATTTCGACCTTCATCTCCTCACCCCTGATGATGCAGGATGCTGCTAGCCTAAACTATACGAGATGGGCATTTGGTGCTTTCAGGTATTTAATATAATTACTAAGCAAAGACACAAGATGAAAATTTTGACCATCATCTCCTCAACCCTGATGATGCAGGGGTGCTTCAAGCCTAAGCCATAGAAGTTAGCTATTTAGTGCTTTCGGGTATGTAATATAATTAATAAGCAAAGACACAAGATGAAAATTTTGACCATCATCTCCTCAACCCTGATGATACAGGGGTGCTTCAAGTCTAAGCCATAGAAGTTAGCTATTTAGTGCTTTCGGGTATGTAATATAATTACTAAGCAAAGACACAAGATGAAAATTTTGATCTTCAACTCCTCAAGCCGGATGATGCAGGGTACTGCAAGCCTAAGCCATAGGAGTTGGCCATTTAATGCTTTCGGGTATTTAATATAATTACTAAGCAAAGACACAAGATGAAAACTTTGACCATCATCTCCTCAACCCTGATGATGCAGGGGTGCTTCAAGCCTAAGCCATAGAAGTTAGCTATTTAGTGCTTTCGGGTATGTAATATAATTACTAAGCAAAGACACAAGATGAAAATTTTGATCTTCAACTCCTCAAGCCTGATGATGCAGGGTACTGCAAGCCTAAGCCATAGGAGTTGGCCATTTAATGCTTTCGGGTATTTAATATAATTACTAAGCAAAGACACAAGATGAAAACTTTGACCATCATCTCCTCAACCCTGATGATGCAGGGATGCTTCAAGCCTAAGCCATAGAAGTTAGCTATTTAGTGCTTTCGGGTATGTAATATAATTACTAAGCAAAGACACAAGTGAAAATTTCGATCTTCAACTCCTCAAGCCTGATGATGCAGGGTACTGCAAGCCTAAGCCATAGGAGTTGGCCATTTAGTGCTTTCGGGTATGTAATATAATTACTAAGCAAAGACACAAGATGAAAATTTCGATCTTCAACTCCTCAAGCCTGATGATGCAGGGTACTGCAAGCCTAAGCCATAGGAGTTGGCCATTTAATGCTTTCGGGTATGTAATATAATTACTAAGCAAAGACACATGATGACAATTTCGACCATAAGCTCCTCAGCCCTGATGATGCAGGATACTGCAAGCCCAAGCTATAGAAGTTGGCTCGCAAGTGCTTACGTATAGGTAATAAGAATACTAAACAAAGACGCGGGATATTTTTTTACCTTCAACTCCTCCCTGATGATGCGGGATAGTGCAAGCCTAAATTATAAAAGGCAGTCACATAATGCTTATGGTTGTTTTTAGTATATATTATGAGTTTAATTATCATTCATTAAACTGAAATGTGATTAATAAATTAAACTTCAATTCATCAACCCTGATAATCTAAGTACACAACCTACTTAAGCCGTATGAGTTTGGTACTTATTGATTACAATACATTACGACCCGTTCCTGAGAGAACATTATGATGAAAAGTGTCACTTTGAATACCTAAATCCTGAAAATGCAGGAGTATTGTCATGTTATTATTAAGAGTTGGATTTAGCTGTAGCTTTTTCAACAGGATGGGTTAGGTTAGGTTGGAACATAAAAGAAAACATAAAAAATAAGCGAGCAGGGTGCGGCAGCGCCCTGCGAGCGGGTGCGCCCTGTTCGTATGAATTGTAAAAGTGTTTTGATTCTGTCTTCTGCTTTACAAAGAACAATTTACGCGCACAAATAGCCCGATGCACCTCTTAAAAGATCTTATCTTTGACCACATGAAACAAAATATGAACTTAGAATATATGTCGCTGTTCAGTGATATTCCAATTTTCTAAAGATTTAAGTAGATAATAGTGCTTTGTTACCCGGAAAAGTCAAAATCAATCTTTATATCGATACGTCTTCGTTCAAATGCTGAGGAGTTGGTTGAAAAAGTATATCCCGATATCTATACTAATATATAAAGCTGAAGAGTTTGTTTGTTTGAACGCGCTAATCTCAGGAACTACTGGTTCGAATTTAAAAATTCTTTTTGTATTGAATAGACCATTTATCGAGGAAGGCTTTAGGCTATATAACATCACGCTGCAACTATTAGGAGCGAAGAAATAATGGAAAATGTGAAAAAAACGGGGCAAATTATTCATCCTTGAGGGCTTCCGTTGCGTGCGCTGCGAAAACGGTACAAGATACCAAAAATATATGTATGAAAGAATTATTTCTCTTGAAATGATCTAAAGAGATGTCCGCGACAGTATAAGTCTATCTTTTAAGATTAACTCACTAGAACCGTTTTCATGGTAATCAAATTCGGTCGAAATTAGTTAAGAGTTGTATCAACGTAATAATATTAATATTTGTCCAAATAAATGTGTTGTTGACTAAGAGTATTTAATTGTGAACAAAATTGTCTTTGACATCACTTAATTTCAATGATTATCTTAGAAGATATAGATCTTAGAGATCTTGCGTCGTTTTATCGTCGTGTAATAATACTTTTTAAATACTATTTGATTTTGTTTTAAGGATATTTTGTTTTAGGTTCTAATAATTTCACAATTATTTTTTTATATATGAGCTATATGAGTTAGCTATGTTCTTTTCAAAACTAAATTGTCTAAAATAATAATAGAAAATGAAACGGACAAAGTCGTGGGTAACAGCTATAATTTATAAAGCTGAGGAGGTTGTTTGCAAAAATAAATTATGCCCAAAATAACTATTCCACGCGGACGAAGTCGCGGGCACAGCTAGTATCTAATAAAACTACTTTTCTTCTTTAATATAATAAACTACACATCAAAATACACGAATGAGAGAAAAAATATTGATACCTCATGTCAAATCGACATACAAGAGATAGGAAACAAAGTATATATGGCAAGGTATGCGTTTACATATTACTTTTCACAACACAAATCGAAGCACGATGACTAGGAAAAACTCTTTCCAGAATACACCTGAGACCAGACAAGAATATTGGATGATAATTATTATTGCTACTCCTAAATAATTGGTAACGTTTATAATATTCATATGTGAATGCGTTTTGATATAGACGTTTCCACGATCGACCGACTTCAACAATACACTACAGCATAGCTTATAATGTAGAGCTACATGACAATGTACAACTACGACTATGACATGAGTAAGCCGGGTACGCACTGCGTATGTATCCGTCGCAGCTGGGATGTACAAATAGACATATTACATAATAGCTAGTTGTAATTAAATACTTAGTGTCATGTACTGAGTTGTAACAGACAGTGATAGATTGAAACTAACCCTCTTGATCGAGGAGTCATAGATTCAAATCCCAGGCACCTAAAACTTTCTCATGCTGAGAGAAGACCCGTGGCCAGAAGTAGGACAATAATGGGTTGAGGACGAAAGAGATTAACGAAAACAATAGAGTAACACTTTTTTATTTCTTAAAAAAGGGCTTTGTCGCAATTATGCCGCCCTGGTAATTCAATCTTAAACTGTACTACATCTAAAAACATTTTGATTGACACTTGTAACACTTCGATTGATACATTGCTTATAAAATAATCTACATTCTAGCCATTAGTTTACGGAGTCATGACAACCATACTTATTTCTGTCTTGTAAATGCAGTATTAGGCGCTGCTTTGTTCAAGTTTGAAAGCATCATACGTAATTTTTTTTTTATAAAATTGAATTAGCAAACGAGCATGCAGTCCACCTGCTGGTGCGTCACTGCCGCCCATGGACATCGGTGATTGACTTCATAAGAACAGTTCCATCTGAAATCAATCACACGTGCGTTGCCACTCCCGAAATTCTTATACTTTTCAATCAGTACCCAGCTATTACAGCTAAAAGGGAAAAAAATGTCCTCTTGTGGCACTTAAGTAAGTTCCATCACATTTTTATTATCAAGATCAGGTAATATATTGATTACCTGATCAACATTCGAGTGGATTGTAATACGGCTGAATTAAAATGCAGCGGATTGTAACATCGCCCGCGTTTCCCAATGCGGATGACTGCCCCGCGACTGAACCATCTCTTTGTTGCCGATTTCACATTTGTTATACCCTTAAATATTATTTTTATTGTGTTTTTATGGCGGTAAATAAATCGTTGAAAAAAAATAAACTGTCATCATGCTGTATTGTATGTATATTGATTACCTGATCCACATTCGAGTGGATTGTAATACGGCTGAATTAAAATGCAGCGGATTGTTGCTATTTCAATCTTATATAAAAAAAATGAAGCCAATGGGGCCATTCTCCAAAATAAATAGTTCATACATACGGACAGACAAGAATAGTTAAAGATTATATTTGTACACATTTGTTGTCACACAGCACAAATACTTTAAGATCAACCCAGGGTAATTTAAACCCGTAGTAGGCGTATTGTAATTCATCCAATTATACATTTGCGCTGCGACATAACTATGCCTATATGAAGGTAGTCGCTCCACTGCCTCGCACGTATGTGACAGTACACCCAATTTGTATAGCGGTAGTTTGGTTCACACCTATTACCACCATCATAGCAGAGTATTTAACTGTTTTTGTTAATAGAAGCACCGAATGTGCAATAGATGTTTAATCACTGCCACCGCTGTCACTGCCACCCATGGACATCTGTAATCAACTTCATAGAGAACATGAGTTCCATCTTAAGTCAATCACAGTTGCGTTGCTACTCCCGAGGACTACGACGGTCGCCTCATGTGAAAGTGTGCCGGCAACCACACCCTAAGAACATATAAGAACTTAAAGCTAAACATGGCCAAAAGGATAGGACGCTTCCGCAACGCAAGATCGATCCTGTGATTTTATTGTGATCCTGTATAGCGCTATTTTAACTGATCGAAGTAGCAAACGAGTATGCAGTCCAGCTGATAGTGTCACTGCCGGCTATGGACATGTAAGCAACTTCATACAGAACGGAGGTTCTATCTGAAGTCAACAGATGCTACTCCAGAGGACTAAGTGTGAAGCGACTTCAGATAAAAGTATGCCGGCAAGCACACTCTTCCACCAAAACGCAAGAACGCGAGAAATAAGTGTGGCCGTGGTACCTCCTCGGTCGAACATTCTACTACCTGGTTAAACCACCTAATATTTAAATTCTTGCTTTAGCTATGAATCTCTTTTACTAAATCAAAATATTCATAAAATAGACCCTAACCAATGTAACAGATGATATAACAATGTACTTTGTTTAAGACTAAGTTAAAGCCTTGGTAAGTGTGGATCTACTTCTATTACTAAGTATAACAAAACACAGTAGCTACTGTTGAATACGTTAAAAATTGGACATTTTTGAAATGCTGGTAAAATGGGAAAATTTTCTAATAAAATCTTTGAAGACTGGCAATCTCGGATCTGTTAATTAAATATTAGTCGTAAATGAAAACCTTTTTACAGCTTTTCAGTGAAATTGGTGCAGAATATAACAAAAAGTAGGTTAAAGTACCAGGCATCCATAGCAAAGACTATACGTAGCCGCACTGGTGGAACGTTACGTATGCGATTAGACTAATCTTACGTTAGGTTTGTTCGTTTTTCCTCTCCGTCTCTACGTAGGGATACGTTCAACATTAATTAGTTCCACTACGGACCGGGTTTTACGTAAGAAAAACGCAAATCCGAGCGCATTTGTACGGTCTTTTTGTATATCAGAAATAGGAATGTTTACGTATTTGTAAGCTGTTCCGAGAGGAATGGTACGGAATATTCTCTTACATACATTTTGTTAAAGTGAAATATTTTTCTACATCGCACACAGATAGGTAGATGCTTCAATCGTACAAATTCCTAGAAAAACATCGCATGGTATTAAATACTTACAAGAACTAGGTACGTAGGTACATAAACATACATATACTCATAATTTAAAATATTTTCCCCGTCTGCTTTTAATATAAATACTATGTAGTGATAAAATGTAATATTAATTTAAATTAATCCGATTAAGAATATTGTATACAGTTGAATTTTAAATAGCAATATTTTTGGTTATAATTATTCTAAAAATATTTTCTCCTAATGACTAACTCTGTGCTTCATTTGTAACATCTAACTAGGCTAGATCTGAAAAAAGAGGTACAGTTGAATTAGAATGAAAGAGCCTCCCTACGCCCGGGGTACCAGGATGACATAACCGTTGCGGTAGTTAATTAGCAACGCAGGGCGCGGCGAGACAGGCGCGGGCGCGGGCGCGCCGTTTAGAGGAAATTGTCGTTTTTATACGGCTTCCCCCTCGCCCCCACGGCCCTCGAACATTCGAATAATGAAACACCATACTCACTCACATCTTGTAAGCACATATCAGCCTGGTAATAAAGAGAAATTAATATCGCGCGTTACAATCAACCCCCTGACCGTTTGGGCGGAATATGGCTGACTTGATAGTCTTATAAAGCCTAGCTGACCCCGTACAAAGTAATATTCCCACGTAATGTTGAGTTACCAAACAATTCTATTCTTCGTACATTAAGGCTTTGCGGCTGCTAATTTTGTTCGTTACGCCCCTAATGTTATTGTGAATTTGGCAAAGGAACATTTTTACGGATCTTTACCGTTTTCTTTAGTGTTTGGTAAACAGAATTTATTCGTAAAAGCCCACAGGCGAGTAGATAGGTCACTTGATGTTGGAATTACATTTTACGAACCTTTCAGTAGTTATAAAATACTGTAAACATTTGTTATTAAATTTCGTTTATTTATTCACAGTTGTATCCCCATAAGGCACTAAAATGAAGTGCATTGATATAATATTTTTTTATTCATTTATTAAAGAAACGTAAAACTTCGACTATACTTCTAGAAAAAAGGACAGTTTTCGGAAGTCACAATGCATGTTAGTTAGACCTTCTCTCAGACGCACGAAGTTACACCACGCCTAATTGGTTTAGCCGGTAAGAGTCCGGCATAACCCAGCTGCTGCCCCGGGCGGCTGGGTATCCATGAGGATTACCCACTTAAAAAAAGGATTGTCTAATACCGAGATGTAGGGTCTATACTATATTTTGCAAAAGATATGAGCTAGAACTTCGGCAAAATTATATAATATGAAAATAGCAGTATTAAAATAGACTTAGATCCATTTATGTCCTTAATAAAGGCTGCATCAGTACTAAAATTTTACGGTTAATCATCGCTTAAAAACATCATCAAGACACCGTGTAGGTTTCTTTATGAAGTTTGTCTTCGCCAGAGGGTACGTTGAAAAAAACGTCCTCAAATTTATATAAAATCTATCCAATTGCCGTTGGCCAGTTCATTCCACTAAAATAACCAATAATGGGATGACGACACAAAAAGTCATGAGAAACCCAAAAATGTTGCAGCAAAGGATATAGTAAAAAATACTTTACAATAATTGATATGCTTGTTCTACAAGCAGTACGCTGCACCAAAAGGCCTGGAGCCAAGGGCAGCATATGTCTAACGTTATCGGTTCCAGATTCGAACCTTGTATTGTATACCCACAAAGGGTGCACTGTTGTGGACTAGATTATAATATGTAACACCTTATTGTTAACCGACAGTGATCAATAAATTATAACATTTTTTTTATGTTATATATAATATAAAGTACCGAATGATAATAGGGTACTTCATATTAATTACAATCTAGCCTTATATACGGCTAATGAGTAATTCTAATCTAACTTGTTTATTGAAGGAGGCGACCATCCACCACGCTGCACTTCTTTTTTCTAACATAAAGGTAGACACATTGTTCTTGTGTTCTATGATTTAATTAAGTCACTATTTCACTAACACTACACTATGTTATATCACTAGCTCAAAGGGCTTGTTTGAGTCTTCTCACTAGGTCCGTCGTATCGAGGAGCTGGATGGCCTCGCTATTAACATAACAATAACAATAATAATTATTATTTTATTACTTTTATTTAGAAATCTCGACTCAGATGTAAGCGAATCGGTAGAATGAAGGCCGTTCACGAGCTTATACTAAGTGAGCGACCATATAATTGTTATAATATATTCATATGTATATGTAAAACTGAATGAATAATTATGTAATTATGTATCTTGGCCTATCTGTAAAAATTTCCTAACTATTCTACATATATTTAACATTGCTGCTTCCTGCATATTTAATGTACGTCTTAGGTGATAAATTTATGGATTTTAAAGCGGTGTGTAATTGTGTAGGTATTACTCCTGTTGTAGAGAGAGTATAATATATTATAACCTAAACAAGACCAAGACCTCCTAAGCCCTAGATTACACCCCATTTGCCTCTCAGTTCAGTGCCTAAGACTAACTAATAAGCGTAGAAAAATAACATAAAAACATTTTCTCTCTAATAAAAACAAGAATTAGAAATCATTAACGTTAATCTATTTAGGAGTCGCATACGCCCCCTAGTGGTCCTATACGGAGCTAACGAGACTATTAGTGCATTCTGCTCACATCCGGCTAATCCAAATATAAACCTCGGAGAATTCAGCTTCTAGGAATAAATATCAATATTTCACGTATACTAGACACGATAATGAAAGATAAGATGTACATGAAATCTTACGAATTAAATAATCATAATATAATAATAATAATTTATTTCATAATAATAAACATTCATAATTCATACGTTACAAATATTAAGAACTGTGTATGTTAGTATTGTTAGTAATATGAAATGAAATGTCTTTATTTTGCATAGGCCTACGGAGGCACTTACAAATTGTCAGTTTTTTTTTTTTTTTTATTTCACTGAAGTAGCAAATGAGCATGCAGTACACCTGTTGGTAAGTGTTCACTGCCGCCCATGGATATCTGTAATCAATTTCATACAGAACATAGGTTCTATCTGAAGTCAATCACAGATGTTTTTCTACTCCCGAGGACTAAGATGGTCGCCTCATATAAAAGTGTATCGGCAACCACAAAACGGCAGTTACATATTTTTTTTTACACTACCACTGGATCGGTATAAATGTGTTCTTCAGTCTTATTTCGAAGATGAAAAAATAAATGAAGCAGTCATGAGAACTGCCACCGGAAGTGAAAACTTGAAACTAAAGAAAAACTTGTTTTCACATTTTAAAAAATCATTTTTTTATTGTAATTATTAACATTAGTCTGATTCAACGCGTCGTTTATACTGATAGTACTATATTGATTGGTAAATAATAATATAGATATCGACACATTATAGTTTCATAGAAAAAAATATTGCGATCAAAACTTATAAAATGTTAACACATAGATTTGAGTACAACAATTGGAGAATATTTACCGAAACGTTATAAAAATCCACACGCTACGCTTTCTACACTCATAGCCCAACAGTACGATTTTCTTGTGTCGTGGGTTCCATGGACACACACAAGACGAATACACAAACACCCAGACCCAGAACAGTAATCTAAAATCATCATTTAGATATCTGTCGCAGGGAATCGTACCCAGGACCCATTGCGCGGTTGACCGGTATGGTAACCGCTTCGTCACGCAGATCGTCAAACTTATGACAACGTCCACAGCAAGTCTGTGCCGCCAAACCATAAGTTTATCCTCTACCGAAAATGGTTTAACACGCCTAAAAAATGTTTCTTGAAAGAAAACAACATCTCATTAAGAATATTTGGATATACTCAAAAAATCAAGTAGATATCATTCTCGCTTGATATTTTTGTTACACATAAATTATACTTACATAACCTTTTTGAACGTCAATGAGTTTGTTCGATTTTTCACTATAGACTCGAAGTGGCGCGAGAAACTCAATTCTAAGTCACACAAATACAAATTCCACGCAACAAACAACTCTATAAAAACAAACATTTGCTCTCATCGGGAACTAAATCCGAAGTCTCCGCAAGTGCCACTACGCCGGCGGAACTCCGTCGCCTGTTTTAACATAAATAGTATAACGGTATATTATAAATCACTAGATAGTATAAAACAAAGTCGCTTCCCGCTGTCTGTCCCTATGTATGCTTAGATCTTTAAAACTACAGATTTTAATGATTTTTTTAATAGGTAAAATACACACACACACGCTTTCTACACTCATAGCCCCACAATAGGATTTTCTCCTGTGTCGTGGGTACCATGGACACACACAAGACGAATACACAAACACCCAGACCCAGAACAGGAATCTAAACTCATCATTCAGATACCTGGCCGGGAATCGAACCCGGGACCCATTGCGCGTCAGAACGGTATGGTAACCGCTGCGCCACGCGTAAAATGGTTCAAAAGGAAGGTTTTTATGTATAATACATGTATAATATAGGAGAAACACTGATAATATTTTAGATTTTTTAAGTTTAGGCGGAAAGAAGTTCGCCGGGTCAGCTAGTATATTATAAAAGTATATCTAAGGTGTGGGTGAGCCTTAATCATTTCCAGAATGATCTTACAGTTTGATTGGGTTTGTTCAATTAATCATGTCCAGAATATTCTAACAGTTCTCTCGATCTTGCCACTGAAGTAAGTGCCTTCATATGTAGTATTTGCTAAATAATAGTTTTAATGTAAACGCATTTAAGCAATTTCAAATATCTATTACAGCACTTTGATATTGCATTAAAATATATTTGGTTTGAAACCGGTTACATCTTTTGTAAATAAGACATAAATGCTATATTTCATTGTTAATGGTGAGATTTACTGCACTTCCAATGATGATTTGATCACCTAACAATGATCACCTCAATTAGCGTAAGTACTGCAATTTTTGAATAGTTTTGACCGTCTTATAAATAAAATTGTTTTTTTTTCTTTTATTACTCACTTGCAGATAAAATTACTCTGATGAAATTACCACAAAAGACTCAGTTTCCCAAAAAAGCCGAATACTGCTTTCTTCGTTACGAGGGCAGTTTACAAATCAGACTCGATTCAAAATCACCTTAGATTTTCTTCGTCCGTCTGGTTTACCATCATATTTGTGTAGGCAGGTTTAACCCATTCTTTCTGCATGTCTTCTCTATCGTGCAACTTAAATGGCCTCGATGACATTAGGTACCCGACGTCTGGTAGAGTCTTAGATTATGCTATGTTTGCCAACAATTAGCGTCTTTTCGTCAAAATACGTCTTATAATCTTAGAATCTCGTGTTTGAATATTATAACTTCGAAATGGTAACAGACGATAAGTAAAGTACAATTATTATTATTATATTAATACGTAAAGCACAAACTTATGACGCATTTTTAAGTAATATGCCGCGGACAGATTAGTATGAAAAGTTGCACAGTTATAGTGGACGTAGAGAAGGAGTGCAGAATGTTAATATTTTTTTCAAATAATGCATCCACTAAAAACACATTACACACACTACCGTGCATTTGTCACAAACACATAAATAATAAACGAAGTAGAACATTCTATGCCTTACTATGAAAACACATTACGTCAGAAATGTCAGTGTCTGTCAAAATACCGGCTATTGCTTTTAAATGCGGTTTAGCTAATTAAACCTCTTTTTAATTAACGGGTGCGTTCAAAATTACTTGAAAATGATTACATTTTATTTGAATTAGAGAAATATTCATACTACTTTGGACAATATGAAGTTTAGTTTTTTAATTTAAATTACGGTCGAATTTCCGACCGACCGATGCGACGGGTGACTAGTAATATTAGAGCGATGTTTTGATCTTGTCTGGAATGGTAAGGACGACTTATCTATACTAATATTATAAAGCTGAAGAGTTGGTTTGTTTGTTTGAACGCGCTAATCTCAGGAACTACTGGTTCGAATTGAAAAAAACTTTTTATGTTGAATAGACCATTTATCGAGGAAGGCTTTAGGCTATATAACATCACGCTGCAACAAAATGGCATGGACAAAGTCGCGGGTAACAGCTATAATTTATAAAGCGTTTGCAAAAATAAATGACGCCCAAAATAACTATTCCACGCGGACGGAGTCGCGGGCACAGCTAGTGTGATATAAATACGGGGCGTCCCATCCTAATCTTCAGGAATAGCAACGCATCTTCCATAGTTATCCGTGGGAGACAGTTGCAATTAACATCAGGTTAACTGCATACTATGTTGGTTCTTCTCAAATAAATAAACTAGCAAAATAGCATTTTTTCTGATATAGCAAGGTAAAAATACCAAAACGGATTTAATTTTAATAATTTTATTTTTATGAATAGCAATATTCAAAGCTATATTTGATATCAAAACTTGAAAAACTATTCAAACTGTTTTTAAAAGGATCGTCCATCATTAATCCCGACCAGATAAAAATCTTTAATTAAATCTACAATTATTACTACCGGATTATAGCGATTTTTGTAGTGAATATTTCAGAGAAATACTTTCGTTGGAGTTTTATGAAAATTGTAATTAAACTTTTATGAGATAAAATTAAGATAAACGTACAGCAAGACTTTTTGATGTGGTTAATTATCGTAAAACGTTAATTAACGACTTGACTCGACCACCAAATTCTGCTGAATTCAAAATTATTCTTATTTATGAATTGTCGCCAGCAATTTTTATTGGCATTCCGTCACCACTAATAAACGGGCAAAGCCATCGGCAAACATTGTATCCAAGTACCAGGGGGGCATAACCGCATCAGATATAGCTCCGTTCCGTCGGCATAATGCGACCGCCGCCGCCGGCCCCGCTCGTAACCGTCTAGCGAGGCTAAAACCGGGCGATTCGGTTTTATACACACCCCCTATAAAAGGAAAAGGACCGGGTATGGTCCCGGGATAAGTGGGGGCCTGTATCTTTATATCTGCCCCCCTCACCCTCTAGGGCATTATGACCGGGGGGTTCTTTGGACAGCTAAAAGAAATATCCGGTTCCTTACCCCGCCAGCGGGTAGTAATTCCTTTTCCAGTATTACTTAGCTTATTTACGTAGATTCTCACACCTCTTGCCCACCGCTCGTGAATTGACGCCTACATACGGTCGTATTTTTTTTAATTAAACGAAGGGTAGCAAACAGGGTAGGAATTAAAAAGCCAAGTGTTTTATACAATACAGGCCCGCGCGGCGCCAGTTCGCGTTTTTGTCTAGCGAATGGAGACGCGAAATTTTTTAATTTTTTGCGGTGTATTTTTTTAACTGAGTAGTTTTGGTTACACTTGCTTTTTAACGACATTTGCGGGTTGAAGACCTCGGTAGAGGGCTATCTTTTTGAATACAAACATGCTTTAACAATAGTTGAAATGAATAAAAAATAGAAAACTACATTTTTCAATTTTTACGCGGGAATATTTCATATTTTAGTTTTAAGTTTGGGTGATACCAAGACCAGCATTCACCGAAAGGCAGGTATACTTTTGTATATATGTATCATGAAAATAAGAAAATCTTAACATAAGTAATATTATATGACAGTTATCTCAATAATATAGTCCGACTTACATTTATAATCTACAATATAAAACAACTTTATAGCACGAAATAATGAATCCGTTCTATCAGAATTAAAAAGAAAGATAATTCCTGACTCACCAAGCATTATCGGGCGCGTTCTGCGGGATTTTTGTGAAAATCTTTAAAAACATTTGAGATAGAAATTAACGCGCGCCAGTATCAATTAGAGCGTTGATATAAAGAGAATATCTTCGCCCCCTCGCCCTGAGGGTAAGGCCTGAGGTACATTAGGTAACGACGCGATAAGCGGTAGCGGGCAAGAAAAAATAAACCATACATTCAATATTAAAACAAACAACAAACAAACAAATAAAATTAACAAAATCTTGTACGGTCTTGCAAGATAAAGAAAGAAATAACGTAAAAGCTGAATTACAGTTTAACAAACTTGATGAACAAAAAAGTTATTACTAAATGCCCGGTACATTTTTGATATCTACTGAAAGTTATCTGTGTATGTTTTTTTTTATTATTATTTTTTATATGACTGAATTAGCAAACGAGCATGCATGTAGCATGCTTTATGTAGTAAAATCGTTCATGTAAAAAAAAACAATCTAGATATGATTGTGTCATTTACATTGTGTAAAATTATAAGATTAGTAATATATTTTGATCATTAATTAATTAAGACCCATCTTTAAATCGCTCCCACTCGCATACCCACAATGAGCAAGTCCTTAAGCTTTTAAGGGGAGAATCGATTCGTGATTTTTTATTCGCAGCGTGTTGCAGATGTTTAGCAAAAAATCTCATATCACATTAGCAAGATGAGAAAATATTGGATATCTTTTCGCAGAACAGCCTTTGCTAGACTTTGTCTCATTAGTACATTTAGCGAACCATTTAGATTGTAAAAAATTGCTTTCCGCTTATTTGTGACCAGCGTTTCGCCCGCGGCTTTGCCTGCGTTGTATGGTTTGCTATTATAGTGCTAGTATTACATTCTAATTGTTATTATTTTAGCGTTTGCATTGTTATTCTTTTATCGTCTGAAAGGTTCGAACGGAAAGGAGCCGCCGCACTTTTTTTCCAGCTAAAAGCAGTTCTTGCGATTCGATAGCAAGTTTTAAATGTCAGCTGACTATACTATGAGAAGACCATCTCAGATCTCAGGAATGGTAACCCTTCAATGATTAGCCTGTGGTTGCTGTACACTTTTATTTAAGGCGACCATCTTAGTCCTCGTGAATAGCAATACATGAGTGACCCATGTTCTATATTACGTTTTACGCTTTTGACACTCATAGCCCCACAGTAGGATTTTCTCCTGTGTCGTAGGGGCCATGGACACACACAAAAACGAATATACAAACACCCAGATCCAGAACAACAATCTAAACTCATCATTCACGGAATCGAACCCGGGACCCACTGCGCGTCAGTCGGTATGGTAACCGCTCAGCCACGCGGTTCGTCTTTGCTTACATTGCTAACAGAGGTCTATGGACGGCATGGCACTGACTACCTACTATCAGGTGGATTTCATGCCCATTTATTCCTAAATCGGATAACAAAGCCACAGTTTAGACCCCTGTTTCATATGAAATTGGTTACAAAGTGTAATAATTATTACCATTGTATGTAGTATGTAGTCAATAATACACATAATCTTACACATACTTTTACATATACTCAAAGGTTTATCATCTAAACTATTTATAGAAGCTTACCTTTAATATCCATCCATCCATCCATCAGCCTTTGAAAGTCCACTGCTGGACATAGGCCTCCCCTAATCTGCGCCACTTCGACCGGTCCTGGGCCATCTGAATCCAGCGGTTACCCGCCGTCTTCTTCAGGTCATCAGTCCACCTGGTCGGGGGGCGGCCTGCACTCCTTTTGCCCAGACGTGGTCTCCATTCGAGGACTCTTCTACCCCATCGGTTGTCTGTCCTACGAACGATGTGGCCTGCCCATTGCCACTTCAGCTTACTAATTTTGAGAGCTATGTCGGTAACTTTCGTTCTCCTACGGATTTCATCGTTACGAATTCTGTCACGCAGGGAAATACCAAGCATAGCTCTCTCCATAGCTCGCTGAGCGACCTTGAGCTTACGCACGAGGCACACAGTAAGGGACCACGTCTCGGCGCCATATGTCATCACTGGCAACACACACTGCTCGAACATCTTCGTCTTCAGGCTCTGAGGTATATCGGATGAGAAGATATGGCGCAGTTTCCCGAACGCTGCCCAGCCGAGTTGGATTCTACGAGTGACCTCTTTCTCGAAGTTGGACTTACCCATCTGCACCGCCTGCCCTAGGTAAATGTATTCGTCAACAACTTCGAGGGTGGTGCCGTCAACAACAACCGGTACGGGTGTGACATGGACGTTAGACATGATCTTCGTCTTGTCCATGTTCATCTTAAGACCCACCCGTTGAGAGGCACCAGAGAGGTCGCTGAGCATGGTGTTGAGGTGCTCCATCGACTCCGCCATGATGACTATGTCGTCTGCGAATCGAAGGTGAGTGATATATTCGCCATCGATGTTGATGCCGAATCCTTTCCACTCCATCAGTTTGAACACGTCTTCCAATGCAGCGGTAAACAGTTTCGGAGATAACACATCCCCCTGTCTCACACCGCGCTGCAATTGGATCGGGTTCGTACTTCCGTCGTGTAATCGGATCGACATTGAGGCTGCCTTATATATACACTTCAACACTTCGATGTACCGATAGTCAATCTGGCACCGCTGAAGCGACTCCAACACCGCCCATGTCTCGATAGAATCAAAGGCTTTCTCATAGTCCACATAAGCCACACACAACGGCAGGTTGTACTCTTCGGCCTTCTCTATTATCTGCCGCAGTGTGTGTATGTGGTCCATGGTACTAAAGCCTTTTCGGAATCCGGCTTGTTCGGGAGGCTGAAAGTCGTCGAGCCTGCGAGCTATTCGATTATTGACGACCCTCGAAAACACCTTGTAGATGTGGCTCAGAAGCGCGATGGGCCTGTAATTCTTCAGCAAGGATCTGTCGCCTTTTTTGAAGAACAGTATCACCACGCTTCTGCTCCACGCCTCCGGTGCTATACCCTGGCTTATGACGGAATCGAACAACTGTTGGAGCGCTTTTAAAATTGGTCTCCCACCTGCTTTTAGCAATTCAGTTGTGATTCCGTCTTCACCGGGCGCTCGGTTGTTCTTGAGCTGTTTGAGGGCCAATCGGATCTCGTACAGGCTGACGTCCGGGATATCTTCGGTATAGTGTCGGGTTAGCGTGGCTCGCTTGTCGTTGACAGGCGGCAGAGGGCCACGCGAAGCGGTATATAACTGCCCATAGAAGCGCTCAATTTCTCTCAGAACTTCAGGCCTCGCGGCAACTGTGGTGCCTCCATCCGTCTTCAGCTTCGTTAATAAGCTTTGCCCAACACGCAAATCCCTTGCGAAGACCTTGGAGCCCTTGTTTCGCTCAATTTGCTCTTTAATGCGATTTGCATTAAAGAGACGAAGGTCGCGTCGCATCCTGTTAGAGATTTGCGCGTTGAGCCGCCTGAACTTCGACAATGAAGCTGGAGACTGCACACACATTGCCCGCCGTTGTGCCATGAGTTCCAGAGTTTGGACCGACAGTCTTTGAGTACTTCTATTGGAGGGGGTCTCATAGTACTTCGACCCTACCTTATGGGCAGTTTCTACCAACTTGGTGTTTATTTCGTCAACATCAACGCAATTGTCTAGGCATTCCAGGCGATTGCGTAGCTCGAGTTGAAAGTCTTCAGAGCCCTGGATTTGACAAGATCTTGGACGGAGTATTGACCTCATAAGGCGGGACCGTTCCAGCTTGATCTTGATATTTAACGAGCCCCTAACCATCCGGTGATCACTTCCGGTCTTGAACCTGTTGATCACAGAGACATCGTTAAATATGTGCCGCTTGTCTGCCAGTATGAAGTCAATCTCGTTTTTGGTAGTACCATCGGGACTCATCCAGGTCCATTTCCTTTGAGGCTTCTTCTTGAAGAAGGAGTTCATCATGTAGAATCCCTCCTTTTCCAAGAAGTTAGCCAGCAAATGGCCTCGATGGTTCCGATTACCAATGCCAAAGGGCCCTACCTTCAACTCATCGCCACATTGAACGCCCAGCTTTGCGTTGAAATCCCCCATCACAACTGTGAAGTACGATTTTGAGGTATGTATGGCTTTGGATATATCCTCATACATAACCTCAACCTCGTCGTCGGAGTGTGTCGATGTCGGCGCATATACCTGTATGACCTTCAACGAGTACCTCTTGGATACTCTGAGTATAAGGTATGCTACCCTGGACGACACACTCTTGATCTCCACGACGTTGTTGACAAGGGACCTGTTGACGAAGAACCCGACACCACCTTGGGACAGATGTTCGCCCTTCCGGTGGTAGAACAAGTTACCAGATTTAAGGATCATCGTGTCCTCCCCCTGTCTTCGGACTTCAGACAATCCTATAATACTCCAGTTTAGCTTGTCTACCTCTTCTTCCAGCTCATATATCTTCTCATCACTTCTCAGAGTCCTGGTGTTATATGTTGCCAGGTGCAGAAGTCGTCGGTTGTGGTAGCTCGATCTCTGCCGGAGATTCTTAGCACCCCCTGCCCCGCCGTAACCGTGACCGCTACCATAGCCAGGAATAGCGGGGCTGCCGGGGACTGGGGGCCGTGGTTTTATTGGAGCTTCCATTAAGGGGTTTTGCCATAGTCACCGCGCTTGGCTGTGCGTGTTGGTGACCGCAGTATATTTAAAAGTTCTCAGAGTGATGCTGCTGCCCATCATCTGGTTTAATGTCCCTTAGTCGCCTCCTACGACATCCACGGGAAGAGAGGGAGTGGTGCTATTCAAGAGACCGACACCACACGGCCACCTTTAATATACCCACAGGAAAAGGTAAAATTATGAAAAATTCAAAATGTCTAAATATTCACTTAAATACAAGCAATAGGTGAGGCACGTTGAAATGTGCTAAAACTCCGCTTTGAGTGTGCAATTTATATTGCACTAAGTATAAGGCGCTTGTTGTATCCATGTCGATGTGGTTAACAAGCGAGGAAATAGTAACGTCAACGATAACTCATTGGTACGATAACCTATTGATAGAACATGGGCAGTGGACGTGTCTATGGAGTGTCTTTGTACCTTTTCGAAAATCTATAGGTAAATAACACTTAATAAAATATGTCGGCACATCGTAAGTATCGAGAATGTTGGCCTTATTTTAATATGATTATTTAATATCTGAACGTATTAAATTGTATCCTATTAAATCGTAAGAAAAAAATTGAAATAATTACCATAAGAATATATCAAAATATTCGATAAAACAATTACTGAAATCTCTAACATTCTAAATTTATTACGTTCAGTAAATCTTACATATTTTCTCTATTCGCTTATCACTAAAACTCAAATAGTCACTAGTTAGCAGTGAAACAGTATCCTAAAGTACGATGCGAGGAGGGTGCGCGGCAAAAATACTGTTTAATCAACATCCTGTAGCTTCTATTATCCTGGTATTTCATTGAGCGCTATGCGAAATTCCCTACTCCTTTCGCCTGGTAAATTTATAAAGGAAAATCTCGACTTTTCAAAAAGGCAACCTTTTTTAAAAATTAAAATGGCGTGCACAATTTTGAACGTCATTATGACCGTGTTCATAATGTTGTCGCATGAAATACACGTATTCTTTAAATAAAACTATCCTTGAATGTGAGTGGCAATCGTTATGTAAAGTTCGGTGATCTCCATTCAGATTGCTGCATTCAGAACTAGACAAATGTAAGGAATAATAGTCTAATATTAAAACCTTCTAAGAAAAAAAAATAGCTTCAAATTCAGGTGAAGTTTATATATCTGCGTTATTAAAATTGTTTGTATAATATTGGAAACCGAATTTATCTCGTATTGTGTATGCCACGTACACCTACACACAAAAGTATACAAAACTCAGACCCAAGGCAAAAAAAAACAAAATAATTTTGAATAAGTCACGCCAAACGTAGTTTAAAACAATGCAAACATAATTCAAACTGACAAACATACTAAACTATATTATTATTTTTCATGTACAATCATACGGATAGCGTGCAAGTTTAAAAATAGCAGTAACTTTGTAACTGGCGGACAACTTATTTATAGTTATTTTTGTTTAAATAATATTTAAATTTTGAAGTAATCATGCGTTTTTTAAAAATAGTTCTCAAAGAAAAGACATCAACGTGTAGCACCGAATCTTAAAATATTCTTAGCGGCAAACATTTTAAAGTAAGAAGATATGGTTCATTATGTAAAAAGCAATATATTTTTATATAGAAGTGGTCATACTTTGTGTTATTATCTTTAAAAAATGCGCAGCGAACAGTATATAATGTATATACTGGTACATGTAAGTACATACACGACTAGACTTAGGTTCTAATCTGATTTTAGGTTGACAAAGTTTATGCAAAGAAAATCGAACACCATGCCATAAATATCCCTTTAGTTTATGGTAAATTTGATTCAGTTAATTGTATCTATTATAGTGTAACAAAAACATGAAATACAAACCCAAGAATTCCTGTTAGGTTCGTCGCATTTACTATATTCTGCAAACATGGTTAAAATATTCCCAATTTCTATTCCCAAGTTACTAGGCGGGCAGAAAATCTTTAGATATCGCCAACTCATAATCGGGACGCGAGTTCGAATTTCGGGGTTTCCCTGCAAAGTTCGCTCAAAGACGTCCTCAAAGCCCCTAGTGGGTGGGTCGGGTACTTGGGTGGCAGGGTGGTTTTGGGGTATCAAAGTTTGCCCCTGTACCAGGAGTGTAGGCGGGAAGACAGGCTACTTTGTTCGCCTTTTGCCTCGTGACGGAGGCACTTAAGGGAGGCGCACACGGTCGCAACGCTATAATATTAAAGTAGTGTAATATACCGCTAAGTTTCGCGTGTCGTTCGCACTAAGAACGGCAAAACCTTACGCTTTCTATATCATACTAAATGCACCATTCGAATAAAAAGACATACTCTATTATGGTTTCGGATGGGAGGCAATCTATACAAAATATTTTTGCTCAGTCACCGATTATTGCTACAAATAAATGACAACTGGTCTTATTGTTCACACTAAGAGACAAGGACGATTCCGTTCACATTGAATCAAAACTTAAATAGTCATTATAATGCGAACAGCAAGATTCCTCTGTCGACCACACAATGCCGGATCGACCCTATTGTAAACTGGTGTTAAGATATACAAAGGCGAAAAACATTATCAAAGACATAATCTTCGTCCTTCTTCTCTATGATTTATAATTCTTAACACATACTACTAGTTCAAAAATATTAATATATACGTATAACAAATTAGAGGTAGTCAGAGGTAGGTCAGTTAGAGGTATGTAACAAATTATACATCTCTAACTGCCTTTCGGATCTCGAAAGGTGGTAGAACGATTGTTCGACCGGGGAGGTACCACCGCCAAACCTATTACTAGCGGGCAGTTCTTGCATTTCGGTAAAAGGGTGTGGTTGCTGGTTAACTGTTTTATGAGGCGACCATAACAGTCCTCGGGAGTAGCAACACATCTGTGATTTACTTCAGATTGATCTCATGTTTTATATGAAGTTGTGAAGTATGTGTTTTTGTTAAATGCAAGGTAGTGAGTGTAATGTGTTTTTAGTCAATTTTATGTATGTATTTGAAAAAAAAATTGCATTGCGCAATGCTTCTCTACATCAACTATAACCGTGCGTATGCCATACATAATACAAATTTTTGCTTCACGTATTAATATACCTATAGAAAAAAATAAACTAAAAGTGTATTTAACCTCATCGAATTTTTACGAGTACATTTACAAAAATATTCCCAAAGGTCGCTACACGTTTCGATATAATTGTCCCTGTTTACGTGTTACACACCGTTATTTAGACCATTTAATCCAAAATAATGTTTGCACGAAAAAACCCCGAGAGGAACATCTACGCGCTCTAGGTCCCTAATCCCTAAAGTTTTATATACCTAAGTCTATACAACCGTATATAAGGCAAAGCCTTAGGCGCTGTTTGCATTCTATGGAATAGTGCGATTCTTTGAAGAAATCTATATATTATTACGTGAAGCAAAAAAATGTGATTCGTCCTTAAGATACTTAAGGCGGAGGAGTATGAAATTACGCACGGTTATAGTTGATACAGAGATGGATTGCGCAATGCTAATATTTTTTCAAATAATGTATAACACATAAAATCACATACACTCACTTCCTTGCATTTGACACAAACACATACATAATAAACGAAATAGAACATTAAATGTCTTACTATGAAAACACGCAATGTTAAAAATGTCAGATGTCTTTGTCAAAATACCCGTTATTGCTTTTAAATGCAGCTTAGTTAATTTTTTTACCTTCGCCTCGCCTTTTTTTCTTTTACCTCGAAAATTATTACAATTTATTTAAATTAGACAAATAATGGTGCTACTTTGGACAGTATGAAGTTTAGTTTTTTAATTCAAATTACGGTCGAATTTCAACCGTTGCGACGGGTGAGTATTAAAAATGCGATAGACAGGTGTGAAAAATTTGATGAGACTAGAGATTATTAACAAAAGAAAAAATCGAATGCTAATACTAAAACTTTTATGGGTATTTTGGTTTGGGACATTTACAGAAACATTCGCTCAAAACATTCGCCTCCTTCTGATTCACGGGTCTTGCCTAAAATTGATCTCAAACACAATGCGGGCTTGCTACCCCAAGCACGAGATAAGTTCATATATAACCCTCCCGTAGAATCGTAGATTCAAAGAAAAATAAAGTAGTTAATAGCACTTTTATAAAGCAATAATAAGTGCAGATATGGTGTCGATACGTTAAGAAAAGTGAGGACAATATTTTAAAAGATTAAATTTTTTTATCCGTTTTGAAAATGAAGTTATGTGTTACAGCGCATCATTTTTTATCACTTAGGAGAAATGGTTGAACCTCTAAAGACAAAATGGAGCATTTCTTTATATATAAAATAAAACTCAAGGTTTATACATTTAATATTGTACTCATACGATTTTAAATTGTAAACAAACTAACGACAATCGCACAATAATTATCGCAGCATTAAAATATTGTAAAGGCTTAGAGCCTGACTAACGCATTTAGTTTAGTTGTTAAGAGGAAGATCATGCGATTTTACGTATCGCGATTTTACGATTCATTTGACACTATTAAAGCCATACAATTTATGGAATAAAGGAATACTAATCATAATGAATAAAGAACAATTACAATGTGATTTGTATCTGTCATAATTATCACATAGCAATATACATGTATTAAGAGTAATAAGTATGTAATACCCTTAATACATGTATATTGTATACAGTAAAAGTTATATAAGTATATTACAAACTGTCGTTTCTTCTGAACTTAGCTGATACACTGCTCTGTGCTCTTTAAAATGTCCTTTTATACGTCCAGGAAAATCTTGATAACGACTTAACTGATTTCAGCACGACATTCACTCAAAGACCGCAAACTTTAGAGACTTAATTCACCTATTTTTCAACTTAAAAATATCTGAGATCACTGGATAAAAAAACGCAAAAATCGTGAAGGTAAAATCACACAGTAGACAACAATTGAAAAGATAAATAACACTTAGTCGTCTTATGGTATGCGGGCGTCACTACAACTTTCATACGAATCGGCTCAAAAAGTAACCAGTCTGCCCGAAGCATAAAGGTCAGCTGAAAATGGGATATATAGGACCCAAACTCAAGAGGCCTCAAAGGGTCTGGCCGACCAAAAAAGTATATAACCCGAGTAGGTACCAGGTTCACATAAGCGTGTCTTGTGCCTTCGAGCCAGGGAAATGTTAAGAACCGTTCGGAGGGTCGCCCCCCTTGGGGTGGCGGGTGTAGGGGAAAAAATTCAGAGACCGTACCCTTCGCTCGACCTGATGCCGCCGTCTACGTAATTAGTGATGCGATGGCGCGGGCTGCGCGCTGTCGACAACGGTCATCGATTGTTTATTTTGACGATTTTTGAACTGTTCAACCTACCGGTACGGTTTAATCGCGTCTGGAGGGCAATTTCTGGTTTTGCTAGCTGTTTTCGTATCGGAATGAATTGAATATTCATAAAACATTTTCGTTGGTACTACTCGTATATATTACACGCGCTACATAACTACGACAACTTAGAATGTAAAACGTATTTCAACGATACCATATGTTTATGGTATTTACTTGATTATAAATTTGATTCATCTAATTTACGTATTTTCATTACTCACTTATAATTCAGTATATACATTTCTTTTAAGAATCTGACAGAAAACCAAGTCATGTGCATATTAAAACAATCAAATTTAGTTACTACGCCGTTGAAACTCGCCTAAGAACTCTCAAAAATACCATACCTAAGAAATCCATTAACACATTTGATCAGCTAATAGACGCCAAGTTGCTTTAAATATGAGAGAAAAACCCGGGAGCATCAATAAAGTATCGATAAAAAGTTCAAACTATCGACACTGAGCCCTACGCTCCCAGCCCTAGAGATTATGACAAGATCCAGCGCAGGGCTGCTAACGACGGCCGGAGCTGTCAAAAGAACCTACATTAATGTTATTATAACTTTTTCTAGGCGTGTGTGGACGCGTGTGTGCGTGCCTTAATGAAATCCGACATCCCTCTGTTGCAGCCTTAAGAAATATTAGAGCGACTTTCTGAAATACGTAGTTTTTGCGATAAGGACGCTTCAGTATCGCTCGTTTTCATTGCGGTAAATGTAGTGCTGTACATTTCTGAGGTTTTGAAGGTAAAGGTTGTAAATCCTAGTGACAGTAGTAAAAAAAAACGCACACACTCATAGTCCCACAGTAGGATTTTCTCCTGTGTCGTAGGTGCAATGGACACAGACAAAGACGAATACACAAACACCCAGACCCAGAACAAAAATCTAAACTCATCATTCAGATACCTGTCTGGCCGGGTATCGAACCTGGGACCCACTGCGTGTCAGACACCGGCGTACGGTAACCGCTGCGCCACGCGGGTCATCAAAGTAGTAGTGCCGAAATGTCCCTATTTTGTACAGGCCTAAAGACACAAATTCTCAGTTATAATGTTTTCTTTCGTTACCACTAAAATGATACACGCCCCCAATAGATAAGATCCGCGAAGAAACTCAGCGAGTTTGCGTTTTGTCTTTGTATATTTTCTCCTTTTTATACCAACTTCTTTATAACATGGCTTCTTTTTTACGTAATATAGCTGTAGTATCATGACATGTATTTCGCTAAACAACGCGGGAGCTACTTACTACGGATGATGGAGGTAGAATGACCTATAATCATCATGCGAAGGACGCATCACTATAGTACATATTGCAGGTTGAAGAACCTGTGTAGTTCGACCGGGGAAGTACCACCGCCACTCCTATTTCTAGCGTGAAGCATTTCTTGCGTTTCGATGGAAGGGTGTGGTTGCCGGCACTCTTTTTATATGAGGCGACCATCCTAGTCCTCGGGAGCAGCAACGCATCTGTGATTAGTTTCAGATAGAATGCATGTTCTATATGAAGTTGGTTACAGGTCCATGTGCGGCAGTGATCACTTACCATCAGGTGGACTGCATGCTCGTTCTGCCACCAAGTGCAGTTTTATCGACAATTTAGACATTTTATACATTTAGAACATTACAAAAATATCTCTATCCAGTCAGTGGTCAGACGACCCGCGTGGCGGAGCGGTTACCATACCGGACCGACGCGCAATGGGTGCCGAATTGGATTACCGGCCAGACATGTATCTGAATGATGAGTTTAGATTTATGTTCTGGGTCTGGGTGTTTGTGTATTCGTCTAGTGTGTCCATGGTACTCACGGCACAGAAAAAAATCCTAGTGTGGGGCTATAAGTGTAGAAAGCGTGTTTATTGACCCATTCAAATTCAGCATCAGTTTCCTTTTCGACGTTTCGTATTACTAGGTACTTTAACATTAAACTGTATTTGTGTATGTATTTTTCTATTTAGTATTTTTCTTATTATAAGACATCTGTTGTATATGTTTCTTTTATGTTGAGAAGATTTGTGTTATCTAATCAATCTGTAACTTGCACATGATTTCGATTTTTCGTTTCGAAATATCATAAATATATTCTTGACCCAACGCCTGTAAAACAATAAAAACTTTTTAACAAAAAATATCTACCGACTTCCATGTCACAAAAAAGTAAAAAATAATTTAAATATATTTTGGTCTAGAACATACTCAGTACTTAGTACATAGTCCTGAAGTCGGTGCTCGACATATTTCGCTGGACGACGGTAACTACGTCCTATATGAGCACCGACTTCAGAACTATGTACTAAGTACTGAGTATGTTCTAGACCAAAATATATTTAAATTATTTTTTACTTTTTTGTGACATGGAAGTCGGTAGATATTTTTTGTTAAAAAGTTTTTATTTTACACTTTTTAGTGACTATATTTTTATGTTTGTATTTAAATAAAGCCTCTTAGTTTGCTTTGTGCATCTACATATTCACAAAAATTAAACATAAAACACTTTTACAATTCATACAAACAGGGCGCCCCCTCTGGAAGTACCCCTCCATCATCAGGGTTGAGGAGTTGAAGGTCAAATTTTTCATCTTATATTGTTGCTTAGTAATCTTATAACATATACGTTAGTACCAGGTGGCTAACTTCTATGGCTCAGGCTTGCAGTACCCTGCATCATCAGGGTTTAGGAGTTGAAGGTCAAAATTTTAATTTTGTGCCTCTGTTTGGTATTATTTTTACATACCCGTAAGCACCAAATTGCCAACTCCTATGGTTTAGAATTGAAGTACCCCTTCATCATCAGGGTCGAGGAGTTGAAGGTCAAAATTTTAATTTTGTGCCTCTGCTTAGTAGTATTTTTACATAACCGTAAGCACCAAATTGCCAACTCCTATGGTTTAGGATTGAAGTACCCCTTCATCATCAGGGTTGAGGAGTTGAAGGTCAAATTTTTGATTTTATATTTTTGCTTAGTATTTTCTTTACATAACCGTAAGCACCAAATTGCCAACTTCTATGGTTTAGGATTGAAGTACCCCTCCATCATCAGGGTTGAGGAGTTGAAGGTCAAATTTTTCATCTTATGTTTTTGCTCAGTAATCTTATAACATATACGTAAGCACCAAATGGCTTATTCCTATGGTTTTGGCTTTAAGTACCCCTGCATCATCAGGGTTGAGGAGTTGAAGGTCAAATTTTTGTCCCATGAATTTGCTTAACAATTTCATTATATATTCGCAAACATCAAACGACCAACTTTTATAGTTCAGGCTAGCAGTACCCCTGCATCATCAGGATTGAAGAGTTGAAGGTCAAATTTTTCATAGTAAATACCTACATAGTAATTTTATTCTATATTTTACTCAATTGGACTTCTCCAGCTAAGGTTCGGCCGACTATCACTAATTTTATTATTTTGCTCCAAAAAGTTGAAGATCCTATGATTAGAACCTTATCAAACTCTTATCAGACTACCCCTGGAGTACATCCTTTCTAATAAAAAAAGAATCATCAAAATCGGTTGGCGGGATATTGAGTTATTCATACATTTATCGCGTACATTGAAAATGCAAATTTAAGACTTATGCGTTTTTCTTATGGATGCCCTAGTCAAAAAAATACTAAAAAAAAATGGGACCCTATGACACGCACTACCTTTCAAATAAAAAAAAAATCATCTAAATCGGTTCACCCAGTCCGGAGAAATGAGGTAACAAATATAAAAAAAAAAAAAAAAAAAAAAAATAAAAATACAGACGAATTGATAACCTCCTCCTTTTTGGAAGTCGGTTAAAAATATGTTTCGGCTGAGGTGTTTTACCTTGCGTTTGCAAATATCTTAAGTATATTGTTATTCAATTCATTGCATTATAATTTAACCACTTACCAATATGTGAAAAACGGAAAAAACTGCATTATTTCGAAAATTCTTACCTGTAAAAGAAAATAATGGTTAATATATGCTTTGATTTATAACATAGGTATCAAATAAATATGCAATGACAGAATAATAATGTAAAAGATCCTAAAATATGTATAGAAAAAATAATAATTCAGAAATAGAACATAATGTCAATCGCGTTAGTTGCTTTATGGTTTTTGTAAAATCAATCAATATAATCACCGATTCCCCACTTTCTTATTCTAAATTTGAAAATGTAGCTGATATTGTCTTTGCATTCGAAATTCAAATCGTAAGGTGTGGATTGGTCCATTCTATCTGTACATTAAACCGAGTGCTATTTCTCTGTTTGCTTAGGACGTGGAATGTATGAAACGGTCATATTGCGAACATAAATATAACCTTTTATGGGTTCAAATGAACGTTTATGATTAGGACTGCTGGTGATAGGCGCAAGGCTGCAGTGTTTGCACGGTCAAGCCCTAGTTGGGTTTGATCGTGAAAATTAATTTTATGTGTAAGACTTAACTTAATTATGCTTGTAAGGAGAAGGATCCTCCCTCTCCTTACAGTAATCTGTTCATTCCTCTGCCTATACACGTTTTTTTTACATTGTAATCTTAGATAGTTATGGATATTATCTGTAAAATTACTCTTCTTTCGTAAATACACGTTAAAATCGGGTCTGTTATCTTGAAGATTAGGTGGTAGATATAATTACAAATTGTGTTTTTGATATTAGGAAAAAATATAAAAACGATATATTAAGAGATATTTAAACGTAAATTGCGCTGCTAATTTAATATATTATTATCACGCACACAAACACACACATATTTTCATACCTATACATCATACACACCTACGTATTAGCATATATTCCAAGAGAACAAATTCGAATAGTACGTAGTACGTAGTAGAGACTTCTAAAAAGAGGCACAATTTGTAACATTGTTCATCGTCTAGAATTAAGATAATAAATTCTTCTAAATCGCAGTTAGTTCAATATAAAAAGGTATATACGCTCTCGAAAAAGGTTACATACCTAATTTAGCAACCCTCTACATCTAGTCATATGTAAAATCCTTTAAAAATGTAATAACCGGTCTACTGTGACCGGGGTACGTCTGGGTCGTCCCTTATAAATTTCACCTTAAAAATCCGCAAATTTGGAACGCCGGCACGGTCGGACCTTTCGGTCCCTTCCCGAAAGGGATTTGGCAAGGGATCGAGACCCACACTTATACAAAATGTCCAATATGGGTACCGACCCTCGGGGCCTAAACATACCTAAGAGCTGAGCCGCCCGTAAACAAAGAAGTTTGTTGCCTCCTTGTTCCTGCTAGCCTGGTACGATAAACATCTGTCCCTTGTAGGCACTGTCACTGGGAAGCAGTTTTCCTTGTGAGTAATGATTTAATACACTCAAGTGCACAATTGTTATGTTGTCCTGGTGTAAATAGAACTTAAGTATTTGTGTCGTAGCCAAAAATGATTCCCTGCTACTCTCGAAGACTAAATTAGAAGGCATGACTCTACTGCTATGTACCCTAAAGTAGATATTGTTATACAAATGTAATATGTTATACTTATGTTAATTTGCCGGGCATTGACATAAAGACCAAAATTTTATTTAAAGGTTATGCTCAGATTCTACCAGTAAGGTTTAAAGTCATTGGTCCATTATCGGTCTCCTGGACATTAATATCTTAAAACGTGTAGCGCGTAGTCTACTACTGTGGATAAAAGTGAGAACTTTGGTAATATTGTGGAGACTTCTCAAGCTTGCTCATTCACCAGGTTCTTTCGTTGTTAAAGCAAGCAATTAATCTCGAAATAAGTTCTTAGAGAAGTGTAACCGACTACCGATTCGCACTTGGTCCGAAAAGTAATGCCATGACGACGCATATGGCTTTCATATCAAAATTCTATGCTACGTAACTAAATCCAAAAACAAGCGAAAATTAAACAACGAAAACATAAAATTGGTTCAATTATATGAATAAAATTGATTTTATTGTTGCTTTAAATTAGTTATATTTTAATTTTACCTATTTTATATTTGCAAGACGAACGAGTACGATCAGAACGCGGAGGTACAATCGCCACTCCTATTTCTAGTGTAAAGTTCCTGAATGTCAATGGAAGGGTGTGGACGCCGATTCACTTTCGTACGAGGCAATCTTAATGCAGCAGCGTCATTGATTAACTTTTAACAAAACGCGCGTACTGTATGCAGTTGGTTACAATTGTTTATGAGAAGCAGTGACCACTTACCATCATTTGGACCGCCCGCTCATTCTTATACAGGGATATAAATAAATTAAAAACGTGGAACCGATTGCAAGGACCAGCTCTAGTAAGTGGCGTTTACAATAAATCACAAAAAACATGCACCAACCGGGATGGTGACGGCACACGCACGCAACTTGCTATATGTGACATACAAACATAGATTTTGTTTTTATCCAACTGCGCCAGAAGGAGAGTAATGTTTTTCGAACGTTTGTATGTATGTTTGTGTGTGTGTCCATTTAATTAACACGCGCTACTGCCCTAAAGGTTTGACTGATTGTAAAATGTAACATATTATTGGAAATGATTCAGTTTGCAGAGGGTAGGCTATATAATTTTTAAATATAGCGCCTACGATCAGAGAAAAGGGAGAGGGCCCCCCCCCTTCCCGGATTTATTACATTCACCAAGGACCGGATCCGGTTACCGGATCCAATTTTTCAGATTGCATTCCGCATATCACATGTATAATGTAATCTAATTCATGTATTGGTAAAAACAACTTATTTGGTAGGTACATCAAATTGGATGAGTTGTAGGTTTCGTTTGTAGAACCATTTCTATATAAGTACATATTTTCATGCGTTTGATGCGTTGTTGTTCTATCCAAATGTATGTGATCAGACGATAAGAAGTTGGTACATAATGTACCCCGTCTCATAACCCAAAAGATATTAACATGTTTTTAATAATGTAATTATCATTTCCCATTGCTTGTCCTGTTATCTATATATTAATACGTGAAGCAATAACTTGTGACTCATTTTTAAGATACTTGCCGCAGACGGAGGAGTATAAAATTACCCACGGTTATAGTTGATGCGGAGGATTGCGCAATGCTAATATTTTTTTTCAAATAATGATTAAAACATACATAAAATCAACCAAAACACATTACACACACTATCTTGCATTTGACACAAACACATACATAATAAACGAACATTCAATGTCTTACTATGAAAACATATAAAGTCGAAATGTCAGATGTCATTGTCAAAATACCCGCTATTGCTTTTGAATGCAGCTTAGCTAATTAAACCTCTTTTTACCTTTAACGGGTGCGTTCAAAATAACTTAAAAATTATTACAATTTATTTGAATTTGAGACATATTCGTGATACTTTGGACAATATGAAGTTTAGGTTTTTAATTTAAATTACGGTCGAATTTCGACCGTCGCGACGGGTGACTAGGTTTCTATAAAAAAAAAAATTATAAATCGCGACATACATAGGTGCTATTATTTAAGGTACACATGATGTTGTTCTTTTTTATTTTAACCGTTCAACATTGTCATTGCCTTATTATTTTTTGTACTTCATTTTCCTTTCAGCACATGAAAAAAATCAGCGGAAAGCACCCCCGAGCGGTTCCGACGCCACAATATCTTCGTAGAAGATATTAGGAAAAAAGTTATTACCGAGATCATATGTGGGCTAATTGGTTCCAGTGAGCGAGAATACAATCCCTCACTACCAGGATTAGGAATGCGTCTGACGTGAAACGATAAGCGATAGGATATACGAATATAATGTTTTATCTTCTTCTTTCTTCTTCTTCTTTATAAAAATGAATGTTTGTTTGTATATCCTCTATAGAATCGTAAACTATTCATTCGGTCATGTGATCTTTAGTTTGTTATTCATGAGCTCGCGAAGGTTTCTGTTATATTTTTTGCAACCACCACCACCACGAAGAAAGTTGTGTAGCATCTATAAAAGAGTGAAAATGAATATAGAATGTAAATTGACTATGTAACTCCATAGATAATTCATATTTATATTTACTAGGTAGTATAAGTGTTATGATGGCAGGTTGTGTGTGGTTGCAGACACACTTTTATATGAGGCGACCACCTTGATCCTCGAGTGGCAACGCATCTGTGATTGACTTCAGATTAAATCTTTGTTATATATGAAGACAAACACAGATGCGTTGCTACTCCCGACGATGGCCCCCTTATATAAAATTGTACCGGCAACCACACCCTTCCATCGAAACGCAAGAAATGCTTCACGCTAAAATTACGTATGACAGTGGTACGTACGGTCGAACTACACTGGTTCTACCATTTGGTAACCGTTGACGTAAATAAAAGTTTCCAATTAGAAGATTTATTTTGGGAAAACCTAAAGTTCGCTTAATGTAAGCATCGCTTCCCAACGACAGTACAGCATTACCCTTACCAGCAAACATTTATAAATGTGGCTACCGACGCACGCGATGCTGTACCCTCGTCCCTAGACCCTACCCTTGTACCCTAACTAGATAACGGCATGGAACGAAACTAAAGGAAACGCTATCTTTATATGAATTCTGTTTCTATTTATCAATTGTTGGGTCAATGTTTGAAATTAAAATTACTTTATAATAATAAAATAATACATATTTCGACGACCCGTGTAGAGGAGCGGTTAGCATACCAGTCTGACGCGCAATGGGTCCCGGGTTCGATTCCCGGCTAGACAGGTATCTGGATGATGAGTTTAGATTCATGTTCTGGATCTGGGTGTTTGTGTATTCGTCTTGAGTGTGTTCATGTTACCCACGACACAGGAGAAAATCCTAGTGTGGGGCTATGAGTGTAGAAAGCGTATTTTTTATATAGGTATAAAAAAACGAGTTTTTCTGTGTCTGTGCAAGAAATGGATGACTGAGAACTTGGAAACATAAAAGTTTCTACAACTCTTTGAACACTGGGCCTATCTGTTTCTGTGTCTTTTAAAATCACATCAAACCATCAAACCATATATCGCATACTACATATCTGCATCTAACATTTAGGTAGTCTTATTTTCATTAAAATCCATGTACTCTATAAAGACAGTTTTTAAATTATGTATTTTTTAACGAGGGTTATACTGCGGAGGACGATGCTGATATTTTTCCTTCTTAATAAAGTTTCCTTAGGAAATTTCCTATTAATAAAGTAGGAAAGATGTCTCTGTGGTGCCATCAGAATGCATTTATCGTCGATTTTGTCAAGACTTTGATTCAAATTGCCTAAAGAGGCAAATCCCACTACCATCAGGTGAACTATATGAATCATTTATAGAAAGACTATCATCCTTAACATTAGACTGCATTATTACACACTACGGTCACATAAAACCCTAAATAGATAAGAAATGTACCTAAAAATTAAGCTGGCCCTATTTTATATGTAGGTAGACCCTTAGACCCTTCGCACCCTCGTCGCTCTAACTAGATAACGGTATCGGGCGAAACGAAACTAAAGAAAAGTCGGGAGCCGGCATTAGCTCGAAACTGGGTCACATTAAACGTTGAACCATTAGTACCGTTGATAAAACGGCTTATATTTCCAGAAAGACGCGATAAAGTCCATGGTATGTTACCTAATTCATCTATATGGTTTATTCGTATGGATTTTTAGTGTTTATGAGGGCCGTGTTCTTTTTAGAATAGTTGTGAGAGTACTTATATATCCACATGAGGGTAAGTGATCACTGCACACAGACAATTCGAAGCAACTTCGTATAAAACAAAAAATATTGGTCACCCGTCGCAAGGGTCGAAATTCGACCGTAATTTAACTTAAAAATTAAACTTCATATTGCCCAAAATAGCACGAATATTTCTCAATTAATAAATTGTATTGATTTTAGTGAAAATCACCCGTTAAAGCTAAAAAGAGGCTTTAATTAACTAAGCATTTAAAAGCAATAGCGGGTATTTTGACAAAGACACCTGACATTTTTGAAGTTATTAGTTTTTATAGTAAAACATTGAATATTTTATTTTGTTTATTATTTATGTGTTTGTGTCAAATTCAAGGTAGTGTGTGTATTGCGTTTTAGTAGATTTAAGGTATGTGTTATGCATTATTTGAAAAAAATGTTAGCAATTTCGTCCTCCTCCGTCCACGGCAGGTATGTAAAAAACGAATCACAAGTTTTTGCTTCACGTATTAATATATAAATATCTAAATTCAACCACAAATGCGTTGCGACTCCCGAAGACTGAGATGGTCACCTCATGTTATAGTGCACAACCACACAATTTCACCATCATCATGGTAATTTGCATAGTGCTTAAAGACCTAAAGACTTAAAGACCCAATTATAAATGTGTTGTCTCTCCCCTGTACGAGCTATCGTTAGAAATGACTTTGAAGGTTTCGACGGAACTTTCACATAAAAGGTAGACAGTTTTAAAGGCAATATACAGCGTAAAGTATTTGGACAGGGAAATACGAAATTATTCTAATGTGAATTTTCCTACTCAATTATTTTTGTCGAAATAATATTTGTTTTTATTTATTTCCTTTATCACATACAGAATGATTTCAAGTCTAAATACTAATTACGCCTAATAAACCAAACTATTTAAAACGGCCTTCAAACGAACGCTCATTTGAGCCTCGAACAGAACGCGACAAAGCTTTTTCTTAATTAATTAAGTCGCAAATTGATTACTTTCGACGGCAGGAAGAAATAAAAAGTGGGGTAGGCACCAGGAGCGCAGCGGGTGCCTGGGGTGTTCGACCCGCCTTGCGTTGCGAGTGGGTAATGTGAAAGCAGACACACGAACCCGCTGCCCCTGGTACCGACTGCAGAAACAATATGAACATTTATTTTTTTCATAACTGCTATCTTAATTGTTACCCTTGCCGCGTTCGGGTGGACTGTAGAAATCTGAGCACTTGAGAAATACTGTGTCGAAAACTCTACAGTATTGATACATATTTGGAAGATGATGAACATGAGTGAACCTATATATTAAAACAGACCTTTACAAATAGACCTATGATATTTAACTTATTTCAAAAAGATCTATCTGTGATTGATTCTATAAATATAGATATTTGATGATTTTAAGAGAGCAATCTTAGTATTTACCTACATGACAAAATCGGTTACTATGAAGGCCTTAAAAAAAGAATATTATAATTCCTACATAGAACTATTAATTAGTAAAGTGAAATGGTAATGGTTAGCCTACATAGCTCGTAGGACAGACAAATAGCAGGATAAAAGTGTTGAGGGCACTCGTCCTCGACACCGAACGAAGATCTCATCTACGCCAATCTAGACCCGGTGAGACGACTGGTAACCGCTCGATCAGACATCTTAGACCAGGAAATTTCATTATAATATATTATATGAATATCACTACATATTCATATGCAAACTATAAATAATACGAACAACTTGGAGTAACAAATAATAAAAAAAAAACTAAAAATATTTTGCAAAAAATATGAACTTTTTCTGCACTCAGTACATTTAGACGGCCGTGCCCGGCGTACTAGCAGTTATTATTTACCGGCTTTATCATTTCGAAAATTTCATATTCCCCGTACTTGGACGCTTGAGGTTTAAAAGCGTAAGGGGGGTGTACTTTTTGCTGCAAACTGCTTGGTTGTTAGCTCACACGCGCACCAGGGGGCCATAGGGGGAGGTTCGCTAAGAAATAATAACCGGGCTTGCTTAGAACGTTCGACGTGTCGTTGCCCGCTGTTCTCCTGGTACTATATCGCCACAAAAGTTCCATTTGGTTGGTCTTTTCTGAATTCCATTTGAATTAATATGTTTGATTGACAAAAAATATTAATAAAAA
Source organism: Spicauda simplicius (assembly GCA_949699795.1). Taxonomy (NCBI): domain Eukaryota; kingdom Metazoa; phylum Arthropoda; class Insecta; order Lepidoptera; family Hesperiidae; genus Spicauda; species Spicauda simplicius. The sequence goes on along the minus strand of OX453080.1, from coordinate 10,401,547 downwards.
ATTGTTATTGCATTATCAATTGATTACGAAGAGATGGAGTTCAAAGAGCATTGAGGTACTAACAGTCGAAGCGTAAGCGTATTCTACCACGCTTGTTTCTTTTACTATTTTATAACATACACCTATTTATTTCCAAATACGTTGCAATATGTATGTATATAGTTCAAATTTTAACAACCCGCAAGGCGGAGCTGCCGCCATATCGGTCTGACACGCAGTAGGTTCTGGGTTCGATCCCCGGCCCGATATATGATGTAAGATTTATGTTTAAAGGTCTTTAAATTTGTGAGTATGTATGTCTATAAGTTAAGTCCATTACCATGACCCGGCAAAAAATATAGTATGGGTTAAAAGTGTAGAAAGCATTAAGTCAAACTGTATATCAATTACTTTTTGTTTATGTTTAATGGTATAATGTTTTGTTAAATACAAATACTTTTTAACATAAAATAATTCAAATTATTTATCTAAGTACATTGAATATAGTGCCTCCAGTGTAGTTGCCTTGAGAAAGTAACAATTATTTGGTCAGCCAACCAATCTACTCCGTAGCGACCATCTGCATTGGAGTTTAAACCTAATTCACTGGAGTTAAACTTCAATTTGGAGTGTGCTACTATTTTCGTAGCATGTTAAAATGTGGCCCAGTGGTGAAGTTTGTTAATGCTCGTAGACAGCTACGGCGTAGCGCTACGATAATGAGGAATGGACGGCACTTTAATTTAATATAGTCTTAGTAAGAGGCTTAGAGTATTTCTTAAAAACCTTAATAAGCCACTGCTTTTTTACTCAATAGCGCCAGAAGGAGGGTAACGATATCGGTACTTTACAGGAAATGTATATATTTATATACATTTCTTTCTTTACAGACGGAGACTAGCAAAGATTACAGAGACATGTACCACATATTCTTAAAGGTATTAGAGAAAACAAAGTTTACTTTTTATTAAAAAATATATAATTAAATATATATTACGGCAGACGTAACTATTTGTGAAAAGAAACTCCAAGTCTATGAAGAGAGCGAAGCCAAGAGTAAAAGCTAAGGATATTATAAATGTGGAAGTTTGTCAGCATGTATGTGTGAATGTTAGTCTTAGTCTGAAGGTGGTAGAACCCGTAAAGTTCGACCGGGGAAGTACCACCGCCATACCTATTTCTAGTGTGAAGCGTTTCTTGTTTCGATGGAAGGATGTGGTTGCCGGCACACTTTCACATTAGACGACCATCACAGTCCTCAAGAGTAGCAACGCGTTTCTGATTCACTTCAGATAGAACCCATGTTTTGTTTAAAGTTGCTCACCGATGTCCATGGACGGCAGTGACCACTTACCATCAGGTGGACTGTATGCTCGTTTGCTACTTCAATCAGATAAAAAAATGTATGTATGTTATGTTAATAAATGTATGTCTTTCAGGCAAAACCGGTCGGATTTCGCTGAAATTTGCCACAGACATCATTTATGGGCTCATCAGGGGTCCCGAACCTTTGTGTGTTAATGTGCATTTTTTGTTTAATAAGTGTTTTATAACGACAAAGACGGGCCATCAATGAAAATAATGACTTACATACATAGGTACCTGAAGATATCGTGGCGTGCCCAAAATAATATGACGCTTGCCGGATTCTCATTGCCGTGGTAGACATAACTAAAGCGAACGAAGCCGCAAATATAGCGTAGTATATTAGAGAAGTCATGGCCTATTCGTTGAAACTTGCTCTCTCGATCGGGAGGTCCGAGGTTCAAACCCAGCCACTGATTTTTCTAAAATAATGAGCGTATTAGAAATTAATTATCACTGCTTTTAGGTGAAGGAAAACATCGTGAGGAAACCTACACAACCGAAGTTCTTTAAACAAATTGTTCTCAAAGGAGTGTGAAGTTTACCAATTTGCACTTGGCCAGCGCGGTGGACTATGGCCTAAACTCTCTTATTCTGAGAGAAGACCCGTGCCCAGCAGTGGGACAGTAATGGGTTGACGAGAGATTATAATGTCTACTGCACGTCACTAACGTACAGTGTTTGAGATAGTGCTCTATTGTCGCCTTGTCAATGTCAGGTAATTTTCTTATTTGCTTTTATTTTAGTACATGTCCTCATTTTACACCTATTTTTCTCTTTTACTCGAAGTAGCCTGATTTTTCTTTCTTTATAAGACTTTTAAAAATTATAACTTACTAATATATATTTTTTTTATCTCACTGAAGTAGCAAACGAGCATGCAGTCCACCTGATGGTATGTGGTCACCGCCGCCCGTGGGCTTCTGTAATCAACTTCATACAGAACATAGGTTCCATCTGAAGTCAACCAGGTGCTCCCGATTACTCCCGAGTCTATGATGGTCGCCTCATATAAAAGTGTGCCGGTGTGTGTGTGTGCGCGCGCGCGTGTGTGTGTGTGTGCGTGTGTGTGTGTGTGTGTGTGCGCGTGTGTGTGTGTTCAAATATGATTGAAATAACAAACAAGAACGCAGTTCATGTAATGATAGTTGTTTGCTGCTGGTCATTAGTAACGAATATCACTATTTAAATATTCGCGAATGCGAATGCGAATATCCCCTGTCGACATTCGCGAATGAAAATGTTGTTAAGCTTTTGCATAGCTTTAATCGCGTGCTTTGACCTTGGCGACCGAATCAAGAAGTTCCGTAACGAAAAAACCTAACACCCCCACTCCACCTACCATGTAGCGCGGCCGACCGCTGGCTTAACGTGTTTGTACATGGTACGACAGTACAAAGCTCGAACGGAGACGACGACGAGCTGCTCAGAAATTAAACGAATATGTAAGCAGCTGTTTTTTTTTATAAAGATTACAATAAACAAGATTTGGATTTTTATATATATTGTTTTAAGTTGTGAGATTGTCTTTGTTACTCTTTCACGAAATACTGATCGGATTTTGTTGAATCTGGCACTCATGTTTAGACATAGAATAAAACATAGTATTCTCATTACCATGGCAATATATAACCTAGTATTTCTGATAAAATCGACATCATCTCCTCGTATAAGTCAAAGAAATTAAAAATAAGAGAGCATAAATGTACATACAAAATAAGAATTAGATTAGCTTACATTCATATCTAAGGCTCAGATATACTGCACATTCAGATAAGATAAGCCATTAATTAGGATAAATGGAATTCGTCCCTGTAGTTCCGGGATCAGAATAGGGCTACGGCATCCCCTGCCTGTCGTAAGAGGCGACTAAAAGGGGCTTCCGGTGTTGCAGGCGGCTAGAGTACCGGCTCGTACCGTTTGGTCAGGCGATCCCGGGAAGGACGGCGGTATATGTGGTCGCATATTGTCGTAAACTGGACGGAGCGGTGGGCCCAACCGCCCATCTGGAAGGAGCCCGATGGGGCAACGCGCTCAGAGAATTCCGGTTGCGGTCGTTCCGAGTTCCCGGAGTCCTCTTTATAGCGCCGAGGACGGCCACCGGGGGGGTTTTAGTGCGGTAAAATCCCACATAACCCTACGTCGCTCCCACGGCGTCGGGTACCTTTTGAAGGTTTTCCCCTCGAGAACAAAAAAAAAGGCTTAATGGACTAATGCATTACATACTGCTTGTAAGTTATTAAGAGATAGTTTGTTAGGTATAATTTCAAAATTCCTGTACACACTGGCGGTTTTAGGGTTACGTACAAAAGAGTTAAAACGGAACCCTAATACTCACAATAATAATAATATTTCTGTTCAGAACAGTGATAGCTTAATGGTTGAAACTTTCCAATCGGTACTCCGAGGTTACACACACACACACACACACACACTTACTTACACACCACTGAATTATGTGCGTACCTATAAGAAATTAATTATCACTGCTTTTCGGTGAAGGAAAACATCGTGAGGAAACCTACACACCCGAAAGTTCTTAAAAAAAAAAGTTCTCGGAGGTGTGTGAATCCACCAATTCGCACTTGGCCAGCGCGGTGGACTATGGCCTAAACTCTCACTCTGAGAGAAGATCCATGCGCAGCAGTGGGACAATAATGGGTTGTACCCCCATTTGCCTGTCACCAGGCTGTAACTCATGAACCGTCATGCCCAGCAAGACAGTTGAAATTTGCACAGATGATGTATTTCTGTTGCCGCTGTATAACAAATACTAAAAATAGAATAAAATAAATATTTATGGGAGCTCATATATAACAAATTTATTATTATTCGAAGAAAACACGCGGCACGTGTACCTGAATTCTCCAAATTGTTTTGCTTGATGAAAACCCACAACAGTGTTGCCAAGTTCTCCAATTTGTCGTTTTTATTGACAAGTACGGAACCTTTGATCGGTTTTTTATAAGATTGAAGTAAACGAGTCTACCGGATGGTAAGTGGTCACCACCGTCCGTGGTCTACTGTTGGCACCCACGTATGACACGAGCGTACCGCCGTCCTTCCCGGGATCGCCTGGATTTACGGTTCGAGCTCTCACTCGTGTAGCCAATCTCATTTAGGACTCTTAAATTGTCTGGGGTTACAGTTGATTTGCATGCGTGTTTGCTACCTCTATATTATAAAAAAAAACTAACCCCTAAAATACGTTATGTGTTCATTGCCGGACGCCAGACGCTCAAGTCCAAATAGAGCAAGCATTTCTGAGTATATTACAAACACGTCTCGTCTCGTGAAGGCAAATTTTCACTCATATCAAACACTTCAACCAATGTTGTAAAGAAACACATCGATTTATACCCTTATTTCAAATAAATACTTTAAACACACTCACTTTAGATGAATCATCGCATAGTCTAATTCGCTAATGTGTGATGCATGACATTCGTTCAGTCAATTTATGATATAGACTCCTACTATGACAAGGCTTTCTATATATTACACCCCAAAGGCGATTAGACTTAGTGTTTAGGGGTAACAAATTATAAGTGATCGAAATCGTGTAGAAATCTCACACAATTTAGAGTGGATTACAGGTGTCCATTGGCGGCAGAGGCCACGTACCATCAGTTGGAATACTTAATTGCTCCTTTGGATACAAAAAGAAACGTGTGTGTGTACTTATGTACACGCGTTAGAAGTTATACTTCTTTGGCGTGACAAGATATAAATCTTTTTAAGAATTTAATCTTTCGCCTTATTCTTATATTTTTTCATAACGCGCCTAAAGAAGTATAAATTAAAAAAAAACGTAAAGCTATTGCACAGCATTTTCATTTTCATTATCATTATCATCCTCGTTCTCATTTCAACTTCATACAGTGACTTTTGTGTGACGAGTCTTAAAATTTCACTCTCATCATTTTTTCCTAACTCGCCTCTCGTTAACCCACTATTGTCCCAGAATGAGAGAGTTATAGGCCATAGTCCACCACGCTGGCTAAGTGCGAATTGGTGGACTTCACACACCTCCGAGATCTGTTTTTTTTAAGTACTCGGCTGTGTAGGTTTCCTAACGATGTTTTCCTTCACCGAAAAGCAGTGATAATTAATGTCTAATACGCACATAAATCAGTGGTGCGTGCCTGGGTTGGAACCTCGGATCACCCGATTGACAGGGCAAGTTTCAATTATTGGGCTATCACTGCTTTACCATTACACTATTACAGCTCTTAACATAACGCGTCTAAAAGTTAACTTCAAAAATTAATAGTATAGTCTGCGCGTGCTAAGCGAACATAATCTAGTTAGAAGATAATTTCAAAACAGTACATGTGACCTAAAGACTACTACAGCTAGAATTACGTGCAAATAATTTTAGTTTTCGTAAAGATAGTACGTTAATGCCATAGGACGGGCGGCTCCGGTCCCCAGTATTTTTAATGACGGCTGCGGCGTCGGTCGGACCAACGGTGCCGTATTAATCTTAGCGGACGTCCTAAGGGCATCACCAAATAACCCTATATTTGGTGTTCCCATTCGCCCTTTGCCTTTGGATTATGTATCAGAATATATACACAAACACGCTTTCTACACTCACACCCACACTAGGATTTTCTCCTGTGTCGTGGGTACCATGGACACAAGACGAATACACAAACACCCAGACCCAAAACATGAATCTAAACTCATCATTCAGATACCTGTCTGGCCGGGAATCGAACCCGGTACCCATTGCGCGTCAGACCGTTATGATAACCGCTGCGCCACGCTGGTCGTCATATTTAAAGCTTTATTACTAAAAAGATTCTAATACCCATGTCGATATAAAAGTTTCATTACAATAAATTATGTATTGATGATTATGTAATCTAATCTCAAAATAAAAACACAAATATCATAGCATTTATAACTATTATGTAATTTTTTTCTTCGATATCCATTGATTTAAGATATGCTTTGTTCATCATAATGACAATTAATTAAATTAATTAGTCTATACCAGCTTTGTACGGAATACGTACAGTATAAATGTTTATTACATATTATGTATACGTTTTTTATGTGGTTTCATCTGCAATAAGCTGCGTGGAGGGTGCTGCTTCCATTAGAGCCAATCCTTTATTTAAAAAACAAACTATTCAGTTTGTAGCGAAATTGACGAATATATCTCGGCGCTTTTTAAGTCGACGAATGGTTTTGGTATAATGTATACGTAATAAACATATTATGTATACGCAATAAACATTTATGCTCTATTCACTCACGGACTGCAGCATCTTAGTGGGTATCTACGTCTTTAAAAAAGCTTATCATCCTAAGTTCCTTAATTTAGGTGCAATGATGAATCAAGTGCCCTTTTCTTTTACTAGACTTCAATCATATTTAAATACCTTCAAGATAATTAGACAATGATAACGATTACGAACCTACGCAAGTTTTCTACCTCTCCTGACAAGATATACACGTATAGACCACGTATCGACACGTATAACGGTATGATCATCAAAACACGCAATGAATTGTGCCTTTAATAAAGTAGACAAAAACATGTGTCACATGTTTTAATATCGTGTGAAATAAACAAACTATTGTAAGAATATATTGAGGCATGTCTGGCCGCGCCCTTACCTCCTGTGCGCCCCTGATCGCCTGGTAGGTGGCATCCAAGGATCCCCGCTGTGGGGGCGAGAATTCCCGGATTTTTCTCCATTTTCCCCAACTTTTTTTCGTTGCATGCATTATGCAGGACTAAATTTATTGTAGGCGAAATAAAACGTACGGCGCCTACGTTAAATCTTCTGTCAAATTTGTAGGTTGTATTTGTCGGTACGTTAATTTTCGGAAACGTTAATGATATTATTGGCGTCACTTTACAGTGTTTTGTGTCTGACAAGAATATACTTTTGTTAAATATTTACATAAAATTAGTTAGTTGAATAGTACGTTTTAATATGTCGTTTTCAAAATAGCATATGACACGGTAATCTATATACCTCGTTCGAGTAAAAGTCATCGAAGTCTTTTCTGTTGCTTTAAACAAGCGTGACCTTCAAAAGTAATTAATATTTAAATATTACAAATTAGAGTCTATTATACATTTATTTCTATAAATAGCTTATTATACAAATTAAACACAGTACTTAAATCATTGTAAACATCCCACAAGTGCCAGTCAACGAAGTAGGAATTGTTTTTAATGAATGCGAAAGCAAAAGGCAATCTCCGAAGCGTCCGGCCACAGGAATCACGTGTCAATAGAAGAATCGGGCGTTTATTTTTCATTTCAGTGGAAAACGAGGAAATTACGAGGGAGTAAAAAATACGTCTCGATCTTCGCCGGCGAAAGAATCCGCCGAAAAGGAAGCGAGCGACCATTAGGGTATTATCGAGGAAAAAAGGGCGGAGGGGAAAAAATCAGAAAAAAATTGCTCGGCACCACCCTTTCCTTTTCGTGAGCGTCGCTGCCTCCCCGACCTTACATTAGACTCCCCGCAAGGGGCCACATGTGGTGGGGGCGAATTACATAAACGGCAGGTGAATTTGGAAAATTAAAGTTGGTACTATCACGTGTGCGAAGTGCCCGCCGGGATTATTGCGTTCGTTGACGGGTTGGGTACGCCCTAATTGGACGAATGTGTTCGTGTGTACACTTGTACAATCGGCTATCACTCATAGACAAAGTAACGAATAATGCTCTCTCAAAGCCATTGAAGTGCCATAACCTCGCTTGTACAATAACATCTACAAAAGTTAGGCCCTTCGCTAAATTTCATTGACGGTTAGTAAGATTATCCATTGCACCTCCATGATTCGAAACTCTTTATTGTGAAAAATATTTTTTTTTATAATTGGAGTAACAAAATAATGAAGTGCATGCAGGCCACCTGATGGTTAATTCCGATCATGAGCATTTACAATCAATCTCAGATAAAGTTAAGGACCAATATAAGGTTGACCACAAAAGCTTTGAAACAGCTGAGAACTAACTTGAAATTCTGCGATCAGCAGATCTCCTTTACCACAGTCTTTAAATCAGATTATAATAGTGCTAAATACTATTGTTATCAAGCTAATCACTATGATTCAGCGGTGGTACTTTCGAAGGCAAACTACAACAGCTGTAAGTTAAAGTAGGTTAACAGCTTATAATTCTTTGAAAACAAAAATATATGAATGATTGACCTTATTATGTGACACGTTTATCAACCTGCCGTCCGACCCAATCAGTGTGCAGTGAGCATACCGCGAGTTCACAGGATTATCCATATGAAAAATGATTGCTATTAGGAGCCTGTTCGCTTACTTAATCTACGGTACTGTATCCTAAAATCCATTTGGATTATAACTTCTATTTTGCCCGTTCACGGCTTCGATATAGTTATGCGCCACGAAGGTTTGATGAAAGTTAAAACATACGGAAGGACTTACTAACAAATTGTATTAAAAAGGTGTTGCAAATGTCAATAAGTGGCGGTGACTACTTTCCATCGGGTAGCCCGTCTGCCTTATCGTTACGTTAAAAATATTAAGAAAACTTATGTTACAAAGGTTTTCATAATTTAAATCTTAAGTTGTAATATTTACTTATCAATTTTATTTAAAACGGAAAGTTTTTGTTGGTAAATTAAATAGATTATTGTAACTATTTTAGTTATGAAGCGATGAACATATAAACAACATAAAACAAACTTTATGACCATATATTTGATAGTCATCCATCCAACCCTCCAGCAGCCTTTCAAAATCTATTGCTGGACCCATGTCCAGGCCTGGACAGTCCTGGAGGCCTATGCCTCCCCTAATCTGCGCCACTTCGACCGGTCCTAAGCCATCTGAATCCAGCGGTCACACGCCGTCTTCTTCAGGACATCAGTCCTGGTCGGGAGGCGGCCTATACTCATTTTGACCAGACGTGGTCTCCATATGAGGACTCTTGTACCCCCTCTGTTGTTCGTAGGACACGAACGATGTGGCCTGCCCATTGCCACTTCAGTTTACTAATTTTTATTGATATTTGTAATGTATTATATCTCTTTTCTCATTATCTATTCTGTATAATGCACATCCTATATCAAAAATAGAAGAGTAATTTGTAAGTACCAGAACAACATACAATCGAGGAGACATCCGCAATCCTAGAAAGAAATCCGAAGGGATCGCTAACGAGCGTGTAAGGTCGAGGCGCGGCGATATCAAAATAATTCATATGTGACAATAATTAAGAGGCTTCCTGCTTGCCCCTCGGGGCGAAAGGGGCTGAAGCCTTGTATCCTGAGTAGTGATTGGATTGTACTCAAGTTTTTGTAGAAACGTTAATTTTAGTGGCGTTTAGAAGTAGCGCTGTAGGCGCCAACACTTTAGAGGCTACACAGAAATTGGATCTATTCCCATTTTTTGTACAACTTCAATGTTTCCAAGGAAGCGTGATAAAATCTATTTGATGCAGCAAAAATTTTGTGGTGTCAGTAGCCATTTAACAAAATATTGTTTTTCTCGCATATTCATTTTTACAAGTAGTTCGTTCAGTGGAGGAAATTAAACATTTTTTTCCTTTTTTGCTTTATTGTCAAAAAACAACCACAAAATTGACAATAAACAAACTAACAAAAGCGATAAAAGTATTGACGTCATAATTATACATACTAAGTGATATTAACATTTATATTTTTGTCTAGTTTTTACAAACTTGCAGTTAGGGTGCATAGATTCTATGTAAGTTTGGACATAATAGTTCTCGATATAATATCAATATCATTCACTTCTTTGACGCAAGAAATTGCGTGAAACAACTGAGTTGCACTCGTTATTACAACTTATCTTTCATCTATGTTTATTCCATCGTCTCTATGCATTATATTAAATCTATTATTATTTTTTATCTCATCGATATACAGAACAAGTACCAGGTTATCATAAAATCGAAGCACTGCAGATAACCATCGAAAGAATTCGTAAGAGCGTTGATATGAAAATAATACATGTGACAATAATTAAGGGGCTTCCACCCTGGCCCCTTGGGTAGGCGAAGGGTGGGTTGGAGGGTGTAAGCCTTGTGCCGCTTACGATCCTTAGTACCAGGGTGGTTATTAGATTGTACTGAAGTTTTTGTTGGTAGTTTTCCAAATGCGTTCTCCAATTTAAAGGAGTTATAATTGCGAGTGATTACTTAACGTTGAAAATGAAAAACGTGAGTGACTCTTTTATGAGTAGAAGATTTTAATAAAATGTGATTTCGTATTAAAAAAACGAAGTTATAGTTTATGCACAATTGAACACTACACCCGAGCATACCTTAGACCTCTTCTCTATTTTGGTTTAAGCCGATTGCCCAACAATAGGACATAATAAGACCTAAAGTGGATAACTCTCTGTTACCTATATTTATTAAAATGGTCTTATAATCAATATGGTTCGTCTCAAGTGGTACAATTGTCATATGTTCAATAGAAAAGTGATTGCCAGTTGCCAGCTGACCTACGACTCAATCTTAAGAAGTGCATCTGATTAACTTCAGGTTAAATCTCCGTTCTATATGAACTTCCACTTTCCACTTACCACCAGGTATTAATTATATTAAATGTGCTACACATGGTATTGGTGAATTTTTACCAAATACAGTGTTACGGTTTGCAGGAGATAGGTGTTCCATGATGAAAATTGGTGACGTAGGACCTATACATCCTAAAACTGTTAAGTATTGTATGCATGCTCATTTGCTTAATCTTATAAAAAGTTAAATTAGAAAGACGTCGCCGCTGTTAAGAGGCAACAGCGGCGTTCGACAAAAATATAAGGTCAGCTAGTCTATGATTTTTCCTCTCACCTTATAAAGTGGGGTTCCGAAGTAGACTTCAAATTGTGTGGAACAAAAAAATCAAAGATAGCCATCCTATTTAAAGATTTTTTCTCCTCTCGCCTATATTAAGAAGGGAGTGACCTTATGTCTTTGTGCCTGTTTGCTAATTCTATAGACATGTAAACCGAGCATATGGACCGAGTATTCCAACACGAAAATAGCAACAGAATGACAGTCACCTTGAAGATTCAAGGTCGCCATTGACTATCAAATAGACGAACGCTCCGCAACAACGTAATTTAGACTCAAAGCAAAGTCCCATAGAGTATGGTTTACCTAGACAAAAAGGTGTAAAACACATTGTGCTCAAATTCTGCCGAAGATATTTAATAAATGTAGGTTTTGACAGCATTTAATGTATATCTACTGGCAATATAAACCATTTGATGTCAGTGTCTATAGTGAATATCCAATAGAATGCATCCAATACAAGATGGATTTCATCTATCAACACAAACATCTTCAGATCTAGTCGAATTTTGTTTACAAAATTACCTTAATTACCCAAAGCAACGCGATGAAGTCAGCTGTTTGAACTTAAATGGGACTTCGAAAAGGTGCCATAATGGAACGACATTAACGATTTTGAAAATGGTATTTCTATTCTGGTAATAAATAGATTTTGGATTTTTTTACTAAATTAAATCGGTTATAAAGTGGACGCAATATTATTATTAGTATTGCGTAACATGAACCATAATCGGTTATTAACAGTCATAATCTGATTAAATGAATAAGTTCGTTTGAAAATCCAGCACATCTCCTGATTATCTTAATCGGTTTCTACGAATGCACGGGAATCGGTATTTTTAAATTACTTCTAAAATTTTTGACCATTTATATGCCTTTACTTAGACCTAATTTAATTAGAATTTGATCACAAATTATGAACTCGATCTAAGGACTGTAAGAACACATAATTTCTTCAAATTTGGTTACACACCCTCCGTTCTAATCAAACTCAGGTCTGCCCAAGAAAACCTACATTAAATAGATGGTAGAACCAGCGTAGTTCTACCCAAGTGGAACAGTTCTTGCTTTTCCATCTAAGAATGTTGTTGCCAGCGAACTTTTATATGAAGCGATCATCTTAGTCCTAGGGAGAACCTCAAAACGGCAATGACCATCTACCATCAGTTGGACTGTATGTAATTGGAGTAACAAACAAAAAATAAATTCTCTACAAAAATTAACAGTCCTCCCTCTTTCAAAAATAAAATCGTTTTGTCCGCTAAAGCTTTATAATTAAAAAACCCGGACCCTTTAATTTTGATAGTAAGTACTAGGACAGCATAACACGGGACGTATTAATTTGCAGGAGTAAATAGTGAGCACGCTACGACGGTCCGAAATGATTATTTAATAGTAACCCAACCGTCGGACGTGGGGCCCAAAGCCTGGAAAGTTTTACCTTCGTCCATCAAACTAGGAAACTGGACAGGAAAATGTATATCGCACCCTTACATTACACGAAATAACCTTTTTTGTGGCAGATACCGATGTATTGATGATCCATAAGATTTGTAAATGCTTGTGTTATATGGGTATTAGACATTCAACAGAGGTTCAGGAAATATTCATTTCAAGTGTCAATCGCTATCCACTGTGGAGCAATAAAAACAAATATGTCTTATTCTATGTTGTCAACCCATTTTAGTCCCATTGCTGGGCATGGGTCTTCTCTAAGAATGATGGAGTTTTGGGACCTAGCTAAGGTTAAGCGCGATTTGGTAGACTTCACACATCTTTGAGAACTTTATTTTTATTAAGAACTCGCAGGTGTGCAGGTTTCCTCGTGATGTTTTCTTTTACCATACAGCATACATACAGTGATAATTAATTTCGTCTACTCACAGAATTAAAATAAACACTGTTCTGGAAAGCAAACTAAGAACCATCGATTAAAAGGCATATTTTTAACCATTAGACTATCACATCAACTACTTTAAGGCCACGAAATTCCGCTACAAATTTTATTTAACCTTAAAAAAATCGCGTAACTCTAACGCTCGCTCGAAAGTTTCGTGGCCAAACGGTCCAGGTTAAAACAGGTAGCGTACAAAGCTAATACTCACATAATCAACTTTCTTATTTGACACGTTTGTCATCTGATCAAATTCATATGGGGGTTTCATGTCAAGTTTCGATTCGATTGGAAAATATTGATCGTTAGCCACGAGTCAATACATTTAGTTCGATCATTTGTCATTTTGTTCAATTAAGGAGAAACATTCGATTTATCAATTTTTAATATGGCAAAAGGTTTAAGTACCTACTTCAAAATCAACCCCATTATCACATTTTTATTTTTATTTTTTCTGTTGTATTGTTATTTATTTTTCTTTTTTTATTTAATAAATCAAATGAAAAGACATCTAGGCAAGGGACAGCGCTCATTCAACGATCTCAATTATCTATTTGATTAATTAAGTAACCCCATCGTACGATAAAGCAGACGCTAACATATCGTATACCTAATTAAAATCAGAACTCAACATTTAGGAAAATTGAATGAAATACTTAAAGCTATTCTTACTACCGAAAAGATGTGCCTCCCGAGTTAAAAAGTGAAGATTTTGAACTACAAAATAACTAACACAAATATTAAATCCCTTTAACAACAGCGTGCTTTAAAAAAACTTCAGCAAAAATACTATTTTGTAACTTCAACAAAATGTAAAGTTTGCATTAAATTCCTTGTAGGTACTCTCACCTTGCTTTGTCATCAGTGTACATATCGTTCACCTTCGACTAATGACATTTTTGACAATAATTGACAAAAAAATTGACTTACATAAGAAAAAAAGCTTGTCAGTGGAAACAATTTCAATATACTTTTTTGTTAAAAAAAATTGCGGTCAGACTGTTGTAAACTTGGCAGTTATAAACTTTGGAATAACATAATAATCTAGGCGGGATAGGATAAGTAATCCGGCCGGGACTAGCAGGGATGAGTTCTTGGGCCCCAATAAATGTTTTAAGGGTGCGTAAATCATTACTGCGTCGGTACCCGGGTGAGGCTTGGGACAATGCGTAGGTCGATAGGGGTGGATAGGGCATTTTATATGCCGTTTCTCCTAGTTTTTGTTACTTTTTATGTGTATGTGTGCCTAAAAGGGAACATAATGTGTGCGTACGAATTCTTTCAGTTAAGACTGTAATCGTTCGTGCAGGCACATAGTTTTAAAACTCAAATCGTGGTAGAACGTTTATGAATCGCCCGGGGAGGTACCACCGCCACATCTATTTCTAGCGTGAAGCAGTTCTTGCGTTTCGGTGGAAGTGCGCTTCCGCCTGACTTACAAAATTAATTATTATTATTATTTTAACTTAGTTACAAACTGTGGCTACTGGGGGATCCTGGGGAACAGGTATCGGTAGGAGAGTGTGGTTGCCAACTTACTGTTATATGAGGCGACCATCTAAGTCCTTGGGATTAGCAACGCCTCTGTGATTAACTTCACATAGAACCCTTGTTCTACATATATGAATGATTGAATGCTTTTTCCTACTCCATCCTTATCCTAAACCCTCTAAAATTACAGGTTTAATTAAGAAATTCGGCAAATATGTCCTCCATCCGTATGAATATTATAAAAGAGCGAAATAATACTCAGTTTCACTAATCGCAGAGTGTGGAAGATAGTTTAATTTTTGGACACATCCGCTAAACATGATTCATTGGTGACCGACGGTAACCTGGAAAGGTATTAAAAATGAATTGAATTGTTGTATTGTAAAATAATCTGCGTACGCACTAGTAATACTCACTCAAAACATCTTAACATAATAGTTGTGCTTACTAAATATCACATTCATGTACAAACGCCACCTCCACTGTTATAAGCTATTAGTTTCCGCATACCCATCTCAACGTTACCAGAGATATCCCCAGACACATCTCAACCCCATAATAATGTGCGCTGGCCACGCCACGGACGCTGCTAATGTTGGCCCTTTTGAGACTTATGCTATCCTGGTAGTTTAATATTTTCATATGTTTATACATTTGTGTAATAATGGATATAAGGGAAAATAAAACAAAGAAAATATTATAAAATGATATAAAACGCTTATTAACCGACGCCTGTTTAAGTATTACAATCAAATGATTTACAAAGTTGAAAAAACCAGGTGGTAGAACCAGCCTAGTTCAACCGGGGAGGTATCGACGCCACACATACCTATTTTAAGCGTAAAGCAGTTCTTGAATTTCGGTTGAAGGTTATGGTTGCGGCTCACTTTTATATGAAACCAACATCTTAGTCCTCAGGAGAAACAACGAATTAGTGAGCTTTCAGAAAAAACCCTGTTCTATGTGAAGTTGTTTACAGATGTCCATGGGCGGTAGTGACCGCTTACCATCGGGTTTACTACTTGAATTGGATAAAAAGACAGCCGATCGTAGACGTGAGTTGGACTATGGACAAGGGACGGTGGTGGTGGGGCCGCAGAGGAAGTGGAGATGCGGTGTATCGTTGCCGTCCTCCGTCCTCTGCGGCCGTTTGGTGATTTGCGGCGGAACCAAGGTGCGGATCCGCAGCTGGGTGTGGGAGGTCGGTGCCTTACAGGCGTAGAAGTCTATGCGGGTGTCCGCTTGCCCATGCCCCCGGCTCCTGGGTGGCGGTCTCGGGGTTGGTCCGTCGCTCTGCGGATGGGGGCCTTGGAGGTGAGGCGCGCCTTTGTGTTATCAGACGCGCCTTGATGTTGGAGGGGAGCTTCATGCTTCACGAGGCTGGGCTGCGGAAGAGGGCAGGCATCGGCGCGGCGGGTTTGCGGTTGAATGCGAAAGCGTGCCCGTGTTCCCACCGTACGGTGCGAGGAGAAAACACAATGGGGATTTAGCCGGTAAGACTTCGGCATAACTCAGCTGCTGCTCCGGGCGGCTGAGTATTCGTGAGAATTAACCACTTAAACAAAAGGGACTAGAGACGCAAAAGATTTGCCTCCATAATCGTTCGACAATGAACATCATCATTAAGTGTTAAAGACAATGTACATATGAGCCGGATCTTATGAGGCCATCGAAATTTTACTAAAATTGTAGCGACGTTTTCTGAAATTCGTCACTGATGCTGCGTTGCGCTGAGCGAATATTTCGTGACCCTCGTATAAGAGCTTAAAAATTCCGACAAAGGATGATCACTAACGTACCTCGCTCCACCTTTATGTAGCCCAGAGTACATTCCACGTCTCCCATATTCGATGATATCGATGTGCGCCCAGAAAAGGCCACTAAATTGTAATCTAAACAGCTAAGAGGCGCTGAGGAAAGCAAAACAATGTCTTAAATAGAATAACTTTGAACACAGGTACTCTTGGAAAATATGACAATAATTATATATAAGCTTGTCTCGCAAAACACGGTACTGAAAGTCCTATCGAAACTATTATTGGTAATCGCTCCCAGAAAACGAATTCATTGCTAGAATATGCTTTTTTTTACGCACTACAGGGCAAATAGGCAAGAGACGGCCCGCGGGTTGAATGTGGCAAACCTCGGCTTAGGTTCTAACAAGTTTTACAGGGCCACTAAACTTTTATATATTGAACACTAGAAAACCTTTGCGGCACTTGTCTTTACGACCAAAAACCTTTTTTTAGTTGACCTATTTGCTAAGTGTAGCTCGAAACTACGTTACGCCTTCTATGTACGTACTACGGCTACCTATTGTGTACCAGGCGACCATAGTAGTCATGTGCTATTAAGATTTGGTTACAAATGTTCAAGCTGCAGTGACTACTTACCATCAGGCGTGTTAAATGTTTTTTACTACATACTTAAATTTTATAATCCAAATATACGCGAATATGTCTATAGCCCAGTCAAATTAGACTTAAAAATCACGGTGAAATTACATTAACTCGCAACAAGCTGAATATTGGTACAATTGTTCAAAAGACCCTTATAAACAAACCCTGAAAGTTCCCTATCATTCCCGTGTATGGAAAAAAAATATTTAAGGTCAAATGTCAAAAAGTGAGACTTTCGAGATGTTGAGCTAAGCGGTAAGTTTTATCGTAAAAACACATCGGATTAAAATTGTAGATCTTAAGTAAAATATCATAAGTGCCTTGGCACTAAAGTATGTTTAATAGGCAAAGTACCTAAACAAATTGGAATGTGTCTGTAAATTCGAAATATTTTTTTACTTTTGTTATATTTTGACTAAAATTATAGTCTCTAAGAAATCAAACTATATTTTTCTGACATATAATAAAACTCACTTAGATGTTCACCATTACTTTACCTCATATAGTACCTTCTGATTCTAAGTACCTACTGCAAAATCAAAAATTGTTACCAATGAGTAGATAAACTATTAGAAAAACGACTTCCACATCACGGCATATCATTTGCAGTATAATATAATTTTTAGATGAACTTTTTTTCCATCCCTCAACCTTTTAAGGTTCACAGCCGAGACAGCCCTATTTTTATAAGGGTTTTGCCAATAGTCACCGCGCCTGCCATACGTGTTTGTAAACGCAGTGAATGTAAATATTATACGAGAAGACGCTTTTGCGTATCTACCAGATTTTGCCCTTAGTCGCCTCCTTTCCCTCTCAATAGGGAGGTCCGAGGTTCAAACCTAGGCACGCACCACTGATTTATGTGCGTATTAGAAATTAATTATCACTGCTTTTCGGTAAAGGAATACATCGTGAGGAAACCTACACACCCGAGAGTTCTTTAAAAAAAAGTTCTCGGAAGCGTGTGAAGTCTAACAATACGCACTTGGCCAGCGCGGTAGATTATGGCCTAAAACTCTCTCATTCTGAGAAAAGACCCGTGCCCAGCAGCGGGACAATAATGGGTTGTACCCCAGACGCCTCCTACGACATCCACGGGAAGGAAGGATGGTGGTATTAAAAAAGTGGTGTTGTTTGGGACCAACTCCATGCAGCTATTTTTGAACTTAAATGCACCAAAACATTGAAATTTCGTGTGCGCCAAGCGTTTTTAGTTTCAACTAATTTTAGTTTTTTTTAGTTTTAGTATAGTATGTTATTAATTTGTTTACCAATTCGCACTTGGCCAGCGCGGTGGACTATGGCCTAAACTCTGTCATACTGAGAGAAGACCCGTGCCCAGCAGTGGGACAATAATGGGTTGACGACATGTTATTAATTTTAGTTTAGTATGTTTTTAATACATGAAGTAGCATAGGAGCATGTAGTCCATCTGGCGGTAAGTGGAAACTTCCGCCCATTAACATCATTTTTTTTTTTTTTTTTTTTTTCCTGAAGAGAAGTCCGAAGATACTGCATCCGTGGTCACCGGGATATTTGGGGACAAGCTCGACATGGCTGCATTTTCATCAGCCAGCTTCAGCCGCTGTCATCGTTTAGGTCGTCTCAATGATAAGAAGCCACGACCAGTCCTCGTAAAGTTTCGGGAGGGATCACTGCGTGACAAGGTGTGGTTTACGAAGACTAAACTCAAGGGCTCAGGTATAACAATGTCAGAGTTCTTGACGAAAACCAGACACACCTTGTTTATGGAGGCTCGCAGGCGACATGGCATCAAGCAATGCTGGACTCGCGACGGAATCATATACGTTCTGGCGTCGGATGGCTCTCGCCACCAAGTGGACAGTTTGGTTAGCCTTGATGCGGTACCCAGGGCGCCAGCCTCAGCTTCCCCGGCACAGACAACGGTGGATGCACATAAACAGGATCGGGCTGCATCACGTATTAAAAGGTCCCAGAAAAAATGAGCAAAAGTAGTGAGTGCACTCATGTTTTCTTCTTTGCTTTCCTTTCATAATTTCTATAAACTTTGTTACATACAAATCTCTTTGCCACTTTGTTATTGACTATCACTGTTATACCTATTTTATTGTTATTGTCTTTAATAATTTAACTTTTCGAAGGTAATTTATTTCTTTGTAAATTATTTCAACATTTATAGTTTGACAATGACAAGTGAGTCAAGTGACATTCAACGACGGCTCAATCGCCTGTTTTTTTCAATGCTCACTTCGACTACGTTCCGTTCTTATATAGTTCTAAAATATTTTTTTGTTAAGTTTAATAATATTGAAAATTGTTGTTAAATGATGCTGGTAGGTGTTATAACCTAACAGTTTTTGGTTTTGTTTTTATTGTAATTAGCTTTTATTTGTTTGTATTTTTTAACTGTAGTATAATTAAATTATTGTTTTGTATGTTATGTCAGCATCTAGTAATGATAGTTTACCATTTGTATCCTGTTCCTCAACATCTGACGAGTTAAGCAGCGACGATAGTTTTCAAAGCATTTCTTCCCTACATACTACATTAGAAACTTACTTTTGTAATTTGCAGAAAAATTTCAATATTTGCCACATTAATGCCCAGAGTATTCCAGCACATTACCCGGATTTCGTTAGTTCTTTTGATAGCAAAAATATACACGCAGTGCTTGTTTCAGAGTCATGGTTGAAACAGTGCCACCCATCTACATCTTTCTCACTTCCAGGATTCCACTTAATTCGCAATGATCGCACTGGCCGGGGCGGTGGCGGTGTTGCTATATACTTACGCTCACACATCCCCTTTTCTATTTTACGTATGTCTTCTTCAACTCAACCTGGAAGTGAAGCGGAGTATCTCTTTGTCGAAGTCCTATTCTCTAACGAAAAGTTACTCTTAGGAGTTTTTTATAGTCCATCTTTAAACGTAGACTACTTCTCCACTTTGGAAAAACTGCTTGAAGACCTTTGTCCCATTTATTCTCATTCCATACTGATGGGAGATTTTAACACTTGCCTTCTTAAAAATGACTTAAGAGCTACTCGACTGAAATCTCTAGCTGATGCAGCCAACTTACATATACTTCCCCTCTCTGCAACTCATTCATTTCCTAATTCTATCCCGTCACTTCTTGACTTGATATTTGTTTCCTCTACTGATCATGTTCTTAAGCATGGTCAGTGTGCTGCTGACGCTTTCTCTTACCATGACCTTATTTACCTGTCCTATAAATTAAGGCCCCCTAAAGCTAAGTCAAGGGTACTACTTCGGCGCAATTTCAATAACATTGATATTGACGCGTTTCGTTCGGACGTTGCCAAAGCCGACTGGAGCTCCATTTATGCTGCTGACACCGTTGATGAACAGGTGGCTATTTTTAACTCTCTTCTTGTTCAGATTTTAGATCTGCACGCCCCTGTTCGTCCTGTTCGAGTCCGTCATCTTCCTGCTCCCTGGTTGACTGAGGATATAAAAGCATTAATTACCACAAAGAATAATGCTAAATCGAGGCACAAGTCAAACCCCAGTGACAAAAATCATTTAAAATACAAGAATATCAGGAACCGTTGCAATAAGGTGTGTAGAGATGCACAACGACGCTATATTCACAATTCTGTTCAAGATTCAGATCCGACAAAGGTCTGGAAGTTTCTTAGATCGTTAGGAGTTGGGAAAGCACGTAATAACTCATTTCCTAATAATATCAGCTTAGACTGTTTTAATCAGTTTTTCACGACTTTTTCTTGCATTGATAGCAATTTGAAACAAACAACTATAAATTCCCTCTCTATGTGTCCCACTCCTGATCATCCCCCTTTTTCTTTTAGTCAATTTGACAGTCGTGATGTTAAGAAAAGCATCCTCTCAATTCATTCGGATTCAGTCGGCAGTGATGGTATTAGTCGTACTATGATTATTCCCATCCTTGACCTTGTTGTTCCTGTCATCACATATATCCTTAACTTTTCTATTTCCATTAGCTCATTTCCCTCGACGTGGAAAGATGCTCAGATCATTCCAATACCTAAAAAGACCAACCCAGTTTCGTGTTCTGATTACCGTCCTATTTCCATCCTCCCATTCCTTTCAAAAGTATTTGAGCGTCTCATATATGATCAACTCTGCTCCTTCCTCTCCTCTAATAATCTTTTAAATCCGTACCAATCTGGCTTCCGCTCTGGTCATAGTACGACTACTGCTTTATTGAGAGTCACGGACGACATCCGTCTGGGAATGGATAAGAGAGAGGTAACAGTGTTAGCGTTGTTGGACTTCAGCAATGCATTTAACACTGTTGACTTCGACATTTTGCTTGCCATTTTACGGTCTCTTAACATATCTCCGACTGTAATCGACTGGTTTCATAGTTACTTGTATGGGCGCCGACAGCGAATAATGGCTAATGATGAGTATTCAACATGGTTAAACATTTCTGCTGGCGTACCGCAAGGTGGCGTGTTGTCTCCTCTTCTCTTTTCTATTTATATCAATTCGATGACTCTCCACTTATCTTCACTCTACCACCTATATGCCGATGACCTTCAAATATATTATAAATGTCCACCTGAGGATTTGCCGAAAGCTATCGGTATTGTAAATACTGATTTGGCTTGTGTCACAAACTGGTGCCAGTTGCATGGTTTGAAAATAAATCCCCAGAAAACCCAAGCAATTATTGTAGGTAGCTCCAGGTTATTAAATAAGTTTAATATTAGTAACCTACCTCCAATCTTGCTTAATGGTGTCCATGTGCCTTTAAAAGATACAGTTAAAAACTTAGGTATCTACTTGGATTGCAATCTGTCCTGGGCTTCTCAGGTCAACGAGGTGAGCAGGAAAGTATTTTTAGCTATGGGTTCACTCCGGAGGCTTCGCAATTTTTTACCTATTGGAACAAAAATTACACTTGCAACGACTTTATTGCATCCTATCCTTGACTATGCAGATATTTGCTATCTGGATCTAACTGAGGAGCAGCTAAATAAGCTTGAGCGTATTCAAAATTTATTTATTAGATTCATATTTGGAATTCGTAAATATGATCACGTCTCTGAACATCGTACGAAACTCAAGTGGCTCCCAATCCGTCTTCGTCGGAATACTCATATTCTTTCTGCTTTGTACTGCGTCTTGTTTAACTCAAATAGCCCCAACTATTTGAAGGAGAAATTCCAATACTTGCACCTGTCTCATAATAATCACTTACTTCGCTCTAATGAAAATCTTTCTCTTTTAACTCCTTCTTCTTCTTCCTCCTTCTACAGTAAATCCTTCACTTCAGTGGCTGTGCGCTTATGGAATTCTTTACCACTTCCTATCCGTCGCGCACAGTCATTGAATTCTTTTAAAAGGCAAGTGAAGGACTTTTACCTAACAAACTTATCTTCTTCTTAATTATATACATTTATTTATTTTTAATTTTTCCTCTTTTTTTCCCTGTTATCCATACTGTATTTTTCCTTATCTCTGTTTTTCTTATGTACCTTTTTTTTCCTTAAAACTTCTCAACGTCTTACATTTTATTTACTATTAGCTGCTGACATACTTATGACTCTTTATAATAATTTTGTACACCCTACCCTCTCTTTTATCGGTAATATTTCTCTCTTACCTACTGTAAGGTTGCCTGGAAGAGATCGCTAATTAAGTGATAAGGCCGCCTATTGTACCTTAAAATATATATGTCATATTTGTTATATGAATTTTTATGGTGTACAATAAAGAGTTTTTGTATTGTATTGTATAACATAATATTTATGTTTTGTTACTAAAACAACAGTCACATCGTATTCTTTATTCATTTTCACTCCCTTAAAGCCACACAACTTTCTTCGTGTGAAACCGTTATAATACTTAAAGCATATTTTTTAAGGGCGCTATAACCATAACCCTAGACCACCCGTAGCTCGCAATAGTCACGAATAGGCAATCACGAGGGGGTTAGCCGATCTAGGCTATTTTAAAATTAAAAGTGTAAAATAAATCTTTTGTATTTTGCAAAAGGGCAGTGGCGGCAAACGTAAAAAGTTAAGGCCATAATTTAAAAAGGGAAGATTATACATACTATAAATATAATTCATAACTGTATTTCTGCTGTATATTTATATTATTCTCTAGAAACTTTTGCACGCTTTTGCTACACTTTTAGCTGACTTGGTCGAAATGCATGCATTGTTTTTGAGCGTGTGTATATCCATTTCTTAACTCATACGCCTCACAGACCAAACGACAGTACGGATTTTGATATACAAGTTCTCGTTTATTTATTTGTTTATTCAATGCTTCACTAACAAAATTACATGCAACAAAATTATAGATAAGAGAGTTCAAAAAAGAATAACATGGAATTTCAATTAGAAATTAAGACAGCTGGCATATAAGAGTACATAAACACACGTAGATACACACTACTCGTTAGATATGTTTTAATTGCGATAGCCTCAAAGACTATATATTTCATATACCAGAGAATTAAAAAAAGAGAAAAATAACACTTTTTAACACAATAAATATATATTATAACACTTTTGTGTTATTCTTTTAAAGCACATTTTTAAAATGGGTCAAGTTCAATGAATTATTAAAAAAAAACTCGACTGTCCAAAGACAATTAAATTAAAAACAATCACTTCTACACTGCACCACATAGTGCACGCAACAAACGTAGTTTTGGTAGTATTTCTGTAATTTTTTCTAACATTACAACTGCAACTACTTGAAGACCAGATCATAAGGCTAGCATGCACGATTTTTATTTCATCAACTCATTATCCCACTGCTGGGCACGGGTCTTCTCTCAGAATGAAAGAGTTTAGGCCATAAACCACCGCACTGACCAAGTGCGAATTGGTGGACTTCACACACCTCCGAGAACTTTTTTTTAAAGAACTCTCGGGTGTGTAGGTTTCCTCACGATGTTTTCCTTCACCGAAAAGCAGTGATAATTAATTTCTAATACGTACATAAATCAGCGTGTTTGGGTATGAACCTGGGATATCCCGATCGTGTGGGCAGGTTTCAACACTTTCAACCATTAGGCTATCACTGCTCTACACGATTTTTTTTTATATTAAGTTGGAAGTACAATATTTTTGAGATAATGTCTCGAGCTATTTACCTGAACTACTTAGACAATTTTTTTACAGCTGAGGTGGGCCACATAGGTAACTAAGGTAGCTGGTACACCTACATCCCGTGCGTGTGGCATGCACGACAGGAAATATTTTTAAGACGATAAGACGCGAGTTGACTGCGAGAGAGCTACAACCGCACGCATTTGCGTAATAGTATTTCATTTATTTCAAAACTAGTTGAACCCCGCAGCTTCGACCGCGTTAACAAAAATCGATTGTCCCGTGGGAATAAGATATTTTTCCACAGTAAAAAGTTGCCTATATGTTAATCTAGAGTGTCAGCTAACTCCCTACCAAATTTGATGAAAATCGCTCCAGCCATTTACACGTGAAGAAGTAACAAACATACAAACTCACAAACTTTCACCTTTATAATATTAGTATGATTTTTGTAGAGTGTAGATTGTAGCGTCTCAATAAAAACTTCGTAGTTCGCTCTTCAATCTTATTTATTGATGTATGCCAAATACCCAACATGATCAACAATGCATTAGGCGTGCTTAAGTACTATTAAGATTCTTACATTAGCAGGGTATGGTAGTCAGCGGTACCGGTCTCTCCACCAATCACGTGCGAGCCACTTTTGCACACGGCACCACTCTGCATCTCTTTCTTTCCTATAGCGCTGTCTCTTTCTTACATCTATTGACATTGCGTATATTTAGAGTGGGATAACAATACATGCCTATCTTATTCTAACTTATTCTAACTTATTTTATGTATTGACGCCGTCGTCCGTAACATTCTCCCCCCGGCGCAGACACGTCGTAGCCTCTTTCATCCGTAGGACGACGAGCTTAGTCGCAGGTCTCTTGAATACGCCTCCTTGAGTGCGGACATCTGCAGACCGGATGATGCCGTCTGATCCCGGGTGCACTCGCTCGATGACTCCTCTCGGCCAAGTGTTGCGGGGCAGCGTGCTGTCGGCCACCATGACGAGATCGCCTTCTCGAAGTTGCGGAACTACAGTGCTCGCTTGCCCCCGCGGGATGAGTGTTGGCAAGTACTCTCGAAGCCATCGCTGCCAGAACTGGTCCGCTAGCGCTTGCGCTCTTCGCCAGGTGCTGCGGTCCGCCTCGGTGCAAGGCCCCGTCCGTGGTAATCCTGTAGATGAGCCGATAAGGAAGTGATTTGGCGTCAGGGCTTCTTCATCGTCGGGTTCTACGGAGACGTGCGTGAGTGGTCGTGCATTCACGCTGTATTCTGCCTCAGTGATTAATGTCTGCAGTACCTCTTCTTTGGGCGCCTTTTCTTTAAGCGTAGTGCTAAGTGCTACTTTTACTGAACGCACTAAGCGCTCCCAAGCTCCTCCCATGTGCGGCGCGCCCGGTGGTATAAAACGCCAGTCGGTGTTATATTGCAGACTGAAATCTCGTAGCACCGTAATCCAGGACTCGTAAACATTTCTTAATTCAACGTCTGCTCCCCTGAAGTTGGTGGCGTTGTCAGAGTATATGACGCGTGGCCAGCCTCTCCTGGCGGCCATCCTTCTTAGTGCCATAATAGCAGAGTCCGTGGAGAGTGATTGGACGATTTCTAAGTGAATTGCCCTCGTTGTAAGGCAAGTGAATAATGCACACCACCTTTTTTCATGTCTTCGTCCGATGGTCACCATCATAGGTCCAAAGTAATCGACCCCACAGTAGGTGAAGGCGCGGTGACCCGGTTCCAGCCTCACTTTAGGCAGGTCTCCCTTCGGTGGCGTTTTTGGAGCCGCCTTGTATACGCGGCAATACTGACATTCTCTAGCTATCTTCTTGACTGTAGGCCTCAGATGTAGAATCATGTATTGCTGTCGGAGTTCATTGACGACTCGTTCGTTATTCGCGTGACCCGCCCGGCGATGATAATTCTCGATGAGCAGACGAGTGAACGGGTGCCGTCCGTCGAGTATCGCTGGCTGGTTCGAGTGCGTTGTACTATTTAGAGCACCTATTCTGCCTCTCGCCTTTATTATGTCGTCGTCTAATACGGCGTCCAACTTCTTTAACCTACTACGTCGTGGTAGCGGCTGATTCTGTTTTAGCCTTATTAACTCTTCTTTAAAGGAGTCTCTCTGCGCTCTCTGAAGCCAACGTCGTTCAGCCGCTCTCAGGTGTGCGACTTCTAGATGTATATTATTTTTCCTTTTGGCTTTCAGCTTCTCAATGAAGAGTTGTGTTAGCGCAGTAGTTCTTATTAATTTTAAGTAACTGGAGAACCTTCGGATATCGGGCAGTGAGTCCTCTGGGTAAGTGTCATCTTCTGAATAGGCGTAGCATGCCACTTCCTCGGTCTCGTTATCCTCGCTCTCCTGTGGCCACTGGTTTGCCGGTGCCCTAAGGAATGGGGGCCCCGTGAACCACCTATCATGACTGTCGATCTTATTGCTCTGAAATCTGGTGGCGTCGTCTGCCACGTTGAGCGTGGTAGGCACCCACCGCCAGTCAGCCGCTTGTGTGAGTTCGGCGATCTCTGCTAGGCGGTGTGCGACAAATGGAGTGTATTTCTTTTTCTCGTTTCTTATCCAATACAGAACTGTTCTAGAATCACTCCAATAGGTGACTCGTCTGGGCTTCCAGGTATGTTCCTTTATTATCATGTTTCCGAGTCGCGCCCCAATCAACGCCGCTTGAAGCTCCAGTCTTGGAATGGTGAGCATCTTTAGCGGAGCTACCTTTGCCTTGGCCATTACTTGGATGGTTTCTGTTAAGTCTTTGTATACGATCCTCCAATAGGCCACCGTTGCATACGCCTGTTCGCTCGCGTCGACGAAAATATGAAGCTCTATACGGGCTTGCGGCGTTAACTTCATACTGTAGCACCTTGGTATAGCTAGCGCTGAGACATCTGGGAGTCGTTTTATCCATTCGTCGAAAAGATAGGCTTCCTCTTGCGGTAGTTCTTGGTCCCAGTCCACCTTCTTAAGCCATAATTGTTGCAATATTATCTTGCCGACGATGGTGTACTGACTGATGAGCCCCAGCGGATCGTACACTGACATAACTGCGCTTAAGGTTTCGCGCTTAGTAGGAGCTCTTAGTCGCAGCCTGACTTCATCGGGAACTCTCTTAATATCCGTGTTGAATGTAAGAGTGTCGGAGTCTGGGTCCCATCGAAGTCCTAACGTTTTCTCCTTGTGATGTGCCACTAGCTGTACGTCGACGTTCTGGGATCTCTTTTCTTCTGGAATGCTAGCGAGAACCTTCTTATTATTTGAGTTCCACCCTCTCAAGTTGAAGTCGGCCTGCTGATGGATGTACATTACTTCTTTGACCATCTTAATAGCTTCGTCTTCTGATTGGAAGCTGTCTAAGTAATCATCCATATAGTGACGCTCCTTAATTGCTAAAGCTGCCTCTGGGAATTCTTGCTCAAAGTCTGTGGCGTTACGATTCCTCACGATAGCGTGAGGAATCGTAACGCCATAATCGCTCATAGGAGCGAGGTACGGTGAGCTGCTTGCTCCGAATATCATTGATACCATCTTCATTTTTCTTGGGGGATCGGTGGGCTTGTCCCGCCATAAAAACATTTGTGCTGGCTGGTCCTCAGGTCCTATTTTAATCCTGAGAAACATTTCTTCGATGTCTGCGGTTACGGCAATTCTTTTTTCTCTGAACCTGAACAGTATTCTTGTGAGTGAAGTCAATAAGTCTGGCCCTTCTAGCAGGAAGTCGTTAAGGCAGACTCCTTTCACCTTGGCCGCTGCGTCAAAGACCATTCTCACTTTCCCTGGCTTGTTGTGGTTCGTGACGGCGAAGTGAGGTAAGAACCATTTGCGATTGCTATTCATTTCGCTGCCATCGCACTCGGTCGCGTAGCCCTTCTGTACAAGGTTCGTGACTTGAGCCGTATATACTTCCTTAAAGGCGGGCTCCTTAGTCATCCTCTTCTCTAACGTGTGTAGTCTTCTTAAAGCTGACTCGTAGCTATCGGGGAGTGTGGTGTTGTCGGTCTTCCAAGGAAGGCCTACTTCGAAATAACCCTCCTTCCTTTTGGCAGTTGCTTCGAAAATATCGTTGGCCCTCTTCTCGTACTTGTTAACCCTCTCTTTGGTCGACACACCAAGAGAATCTACGTCGAAATAATATTCGACGAGCTTTTGTAATTGTGTGTCACTTGTGGAGATGTGAAGTACGGCTGCTTGGTCTTGATAAATCGCTCTTCCTGGTGCCGATCCATGCAACACCCAACCCAGCTTTGTCCAAGATGCGGCAGGTTCTGTTTTCTTGCCAGCGCGTAGCTGTCGCGATACTATTAAGTGCCAGTTGTCAGCCCCTATTAGTATGCGAGGCTTGGCTTCTCCTGTGCAGATCTTCTCTCGTATACTGCGCAGGTACGGATACCGCTCTAAATTATGCGGTATACGTTGTTGATGTAACTGTAGCCCTCGTACGGTGCGGGCTGTGACGGTGTATGTTTCTTGTTCTCTTAGACCTCTCACTCGGATCTCGATCGCCTTGCTCTCTATTCTTTTTTGCTCGTTGATACCTCTAATGTTCAAAGGCTGCTTCGATCCGCCATCGGTGAGTTGGTTTGCTAATACTTCATCTATTAGTGTCACCGTGGACCCTTCGTCCAAGAGGGCGTGCGTAATTATCTCCCCCCGTGGACCGCTGAGCTTCACCTTGCAGGTCTT
This sequence comes from Spicauda simplicius, assembly GCA_949699795.1. Lineage (NCBI taxonomy): Eukaryota > Metazoa > Arthropoda > Insecta > Lepidoptera > Hesperiidae > Spicauda > Spicauda simplicius. The sequence goes on along the minus strand of OX453080.1, from coordinate 10,372,851 downwards.
GAGCAATACCGCAGATGTCTTCTTTGCTGTAACGCTCATTACTAGTGCGGTTGAGTCGGCTGTTTTGCATTCGTTCAGAGTGCTGACCGTAGGAGCCGATTCCGTTGCCTTTTCCTTGTGTAGAAGCGCATGATGTCGGTAGGTACATCCGTGAACTCCGCAGGCTTTAGCTTTGCAGGAGAATCGGTTGTGCTTCCGTTTCATACATTTGAAACACATTCTGTTATCCTTGGCCCATTTCCAGCGATCGTTGGTGTCGAGTGCCTTGAGTTTGGCGCAATCGGGAGTGTAATGTCCCTCGGACTGGCACATAAAGCATCTTCTTTCATCTTCATATGTGATGCCTTCTGCAGTGTATACGCCTCTAGTAGCTGCCCGTTTTGGAGCCACTTCTTTTTTTACTGGTACTGGAACACCTCGTCTGGTTGTGTGGGTATATCTGATCATCAGATCCGCTTCGGCCATCAAGAACTCTGAGAGGACGATCATTTCGTTTTCTTCTATAATACGAGCTTCATTATTGGCTGCGTACTCCGCCCATTTGCTGACGAGATGCGGACTCAATTTGTCCATGACGTCTCGAACAAGAAGCGGACTCTGTAGGTAGCCTCTTCTGTCTATACTCTTGATTGTGTAGACTATGTTCTGAATCTTGATTGCGAACTCGTATAGATCAGTACTCGCACTTCCTAGCTTAGGGAGTTTCTTGAGTTCTTCCATTGCTCGATCAATTATAAATTCTGGCCTTCCATACTTCATTTCTAGCGTTCGCATAATTACTTCTGGACTGGAGGCGGTGAATAACTGCGAAAGTACAGTTTCTCGTGCTTCCCCTCGTAGGCTGTTTCGTAGACGCAGAAGATTTTCCGTCGGAGAGAATTTGAAGAGTCTCGTAGAATCTTCCATAGCGGCTTTATATGGTAGCCACTCGGCGACGGCTCCCGTAAAGATGGGTAGTTCTGCTGTCTGACGCGGCAGCGGCCTAGACGTAATCATTTTTTCCAATGCGTCGGCTAGTCGTTGAATGCCCTGGTACTTGGCGTTCTCTCCCCGTTGCTCTTTAACGGGGGGGTGAGCCTCTTGTGGCTCTTCCCTGAATTTCGGAGCTGATGGTCGTTGTTCTTCTATGCTTCTATCGACCCAGTCCCGTACTCTTTCATTGCATATGCTGGATTTGTACTCTGATTCGGCTTCTATCGCTGTCACTTCGGCGGCTAGTCGTGCCTTGATGAGTTTCTCTCTGATGCGCAGTCGCTTTTCTTCTAGCTCCGCGAGTTCCTTTTCTGCCTCGTATTGCGCCATCTTCATTCTTGCATCAGCGCTTTTTCTCGACGTGTTAGTGTGAATGCTCAACGCCGGTGACGTAGGTCTTCGTATTGGTGATGCGGCTTCACGTTTCATTGGAGTGCTAACTGGTTGTGCAGGCGGCCCCATAATGGACGTCCCTATTGACGCCTCTGGCGCGGTCTCTCTCGCTGCTCGTGGCGGAGAGTACTCCAATCTTCTCCCTTGGGGAATACTTCCTGCTACAGTTGACGGCGATTGCGGCGAGTCTTCATAAATGCGGTGCAGTGACGGTGCAAGCACACTCTTAGTGCCTACTGGTAACTCCGGCTCGCTGTATCCAGATTCGGAGCGAACATGGCTTCTCGTGTTCATAGCGACCGGCGTATCCAATCCGACGCGCTGCAGTCCTTACTCGAGTAGCGCAGATTCGCCTCTGAATCTGCTGTAGAGTAGATTCGCTTCTGAATCGCCCGCAGTACAGATTCGCTTCTGAATCCGTCGTGGAGTGCCAAATCTTCAGAATCCGACGTTCGAAGGACCAAATTGTAGAGTGTAGATTGTAGCGTCTCAATAAAAACTTCGTAGTTCGCTCTTCAATCTTATTTATTGATGTATGCCAAATACCCAACATGATCAACAATGCATTAGGCGTGCTTAAGTACTATTAAGATTCTTACATTAGCAGGGTATGGTAGTCAGCGGTACCGGTCTCTCCACCAATCACGTGCGAGCCACTTTTGCACACGGCACCACTCTGCATCTCTTTCTTTCCTATAGCGCTGTCTCTTTCTTACATCTATTGACATTGCGTATATTTAGAGTGGGATAACAATACATGCCTATCTTATTCTAACTTATTCTAACTTATTTTATGTATTGACGCCGTCGTCCGTAACAATTTTCTTCCATCAAGTCTGAAAACGAAGTTTTTATTACAAAGAGATATTTGAAATTGAAACACCAATCGATATTGATAGATTTATATAAATATTCATAAATTATACGCGCCAAAGCACCTACAAGTAATTGCACTGTACTCCTGTATGTAGGAATACTTGCTCTTAAGACGCCCATCTTAGGTAAAGTTAAGCTAAGATGCTCCGAACAGCGCTTTGTTTTCGCGTGCCAAGTCGGGATATAACGCGAGTCGAATTAACTTAGGCTGTATCCTCATCGTAAAACACCCACATGTATTATGGAAACTTAAATTTTCTGACGGTATATAAATACATATATTACCTCTGCGGTATATAAATCCATATGGGATTCCGCCTGCATTAACCGGACTAGTGACGGTCCTCCACGATTCGGTTTATACGCTCTTCTCTACCACGAACGTGTAAAACGTGGAATGAGCTCTTCCTGAGGTATCCCTGGAGCGCTATGACATGGGGCTTTTCAAGAAAGACATCAGACTACGTCCCATCAGGTGGCCCGTCTGCCTTATCGTTAAATCGTAATATAAAAAAAACATAGCCACATTTGATCAACTTTTTCTGTCTTGTTTGTAAATTATTCTTTTTTGTTTTTGTACTGAAGACCAAAAAATAAAAATACATATATTATTATAATTATTGATATAAAAATGATTGTTAAATTTTATATCAGGATAACATAGGCATTTCCAAATTGCAAATACGGAGGAGCGTATTCAGTGTTCTATGTTACACTCCGGATTGTTGTTTTCGGTTCTTCCACAACAGGTTTTAGGATCCTCCGTCTATAACCATTCACACAGACCTGTCACGGCATACATAAAACAGACGATCATTCGACCATCTCAAGCCAGGGTGGTGCCTCCCTTCGCTACTTACTACCGAGCATCGTGGAGAATTTTAACGGAATTAGTCGCAAGTACCCGCCTGTAGGGCGCCGCAGTAAATTCACACATACCCACCCACCTCCTCGTATAATCTGCGCGCCTGGTAGTAACGTGTCTACACGCAAAGGTAAAAACAGAATTAACCAGCCCCCAAATAAATGATGGGGACGTGTTTGGAACTATGTAACTTCGTTTTTATGTAATGAACGTACGCAAATAATGTTAAAAAGTTGCTTTGTAAGTGGAACAAAATAGAAAAACATGTAGAATTCCTGTATCTTAGACAGTTTTTTCAAAATATATGACAAAAATTAACACTCTCATAAAACAGAAGTAGGTGGTACTACATCATAACATTTTTAATCCAAGGGTGGTAACAAGTAATGAAAGAAACTCAGTTTTCTTTCTTTTAATTGTAATAAAAAAAAAACTTCAGCTCAATGTTACGAGACTCCATTTTAAATTTAATATTCTGTAACTCTTTTTTAAATTTAGGCGCCCTCATGATCAAACGAAAGAAAATAATATAAATTGAACACAGCGCTCTTCGAAGGGTGTGATAACGGAGACTTAGCTAAGGCGTTCCAAATTAGTCCGCAGAGATAGCCACTCATCAGTGGCCGCCGCCGCTAATTTCCAAGAAACTACTCTTTCATGGACTTCTGTATAGTTTAGGTTATACAAAAGTTCCCGTCCCTGTAGATCCGGGATCACAATAGAGCTACGGTATCTCTTGCCTGTCGTAAGAGGCGACTAAAAGGTGCTTCCGAGGTCGCGGGTGGCTAGAGTGAGAGCTCGAACCGTTCAGCCAGGTGACCTCGGGCAGGATGTGAGCATACCGCCGTCGTAAGAACCAAACGCAGCGGAGGGCCCAGCCTGGGAGGAGCCCAATGTGGCAACGCGCTCAGAGTTCTCCGGTTGCGTTCATTTGAAGATCCCGGAGTCCTCTTTGTAGCGGTGAAAACGGCCACCGGGACGAATTTAATGCGGTAAAATCCCACATAACCCTGCGTCGCATCCATGAAGCCGGGTACCTTTCGAAGGTTTCCCTCTCGAAAACAAAAAATAAGGTTATACAGAAGTTCACGAAGGGACATAAAGGTTAAATGTCACTGATTATTTTTTAAAAAGCTCCAAATGTGTCTCAAGTCTACCAATTCGGACTTGGTCAGCGCGGTGGCCTAAATCTCTCTTGTTCCGAGACAAGGCATGCGCTCAGGAGTAGGACAGTATTGGGTTGAAGACATAGATGTCCGTGGGCGTCATTTGCATATACGATTATGTAGTACAAGCAGTTACAAAAACACACATGCACATAAAAAGTATTACTTATCCTCTGAAACACTCTGAATGTCTCTGCACTTTTTTAAATCAGGTGGAGTGTACTAACTTAACTTGGGTAGTATTTACAGGACTTGTTGTTTTTCTTGATGAGATTTATTTTTATGATTAAATCTTGGATGTTGGCGATCGTCCGAATTAAAAGTTCGTGACTCGTTGCATAATGTAAGTATCACATGCGCATTGCCTACTACTAAATTACTGGGTGTACTACAGTTAGTGTAGTGTGTCGTGATATGGAACCTAAAAAAGAAAAACGAACTAGACGAAGGGTAAATAGGTTAATCTACAATTAGTGCTTGTCAACGGTTTCTCCCCGCCACCGCAGTTTCGCCGTGACCACGATCCATGTAACATATTAAAATGTATCAATTCCGCGATAATACTAGTCTAAAATCATATACTGGGTGTAAACCAGGCAGTATGTAGAATAGAGTTGGTGATGGACGGAAAACTAAATTTCCAGAAGAAGTAAGAATATATTCCCAATAAATTCCATATTAGTTCCATTTGTGTTCGATTGTCTCAAACTTGTATCAGAATTTGACGACCTGCGTGGCGCAGCGGTTACCGTACCGGTCTGACACGCAGTGGGTCCCGAGTTCGATTCCCGGCCAGACAGGTATCTGAATGATGAGTTTAGATTCTTGTTCTGGGTCTGGGTGTTTGTGTATACGTCTTGTGTGTGTCCATGGCACCCACGACACAGGAGAGAATCCTACTGTAGGGCTATGAGTGTAGAAAGCGTAAAAAAAAGCGTAGCGTAAAATTTGGCATTGGTTTGTTACCTAAGATTATATATGGTTTTTCTTGATGCGTATTGAAGTTATTATCATCCATCAACCCTTTGAGGTCCACTGTTGAACATAGGCCTCCACTAAATGTCGCCACTCCAACCGGTCCTGTGCCTTCTGAATTCAACGGTTTCCCGCTGTCTTCTTCAGGTCATCAGTCCACGAATCCTACGTACCTGAATATTGTCTATTTTTTCTAATACATGTAAAGTCTATCTCGAAGCAGTGTGCTCGAGCAATTGCCAAGAGTGGCAAGTATTAAGGGCAGAAAAATTATATTCGTGTTCGTTTTTTAAGGGTAACTGTTTTCAAAAATGTTTCTTGTTTTTTTCGCCTACCTATCCCTAGAGAGGACTGTAAATTCGCCTTCCACCCCGGACGGCACAAACTCACGTTACGATACCGCTCGTGACTCATAAGGTGACATTGTAAAGAGCAAAGCCCTTACTTTTGGATAGAGCGGTTAAAAAGCTATATTGCATCTTGAAATTACACACATAGAGCAATGATAGCCGAATGGTTGAAACTTGCCTCCCAATCAGGAGGTCCGGGGTTCAAGCCTAGGCACGCACGATTTATATGCGTATTAGAAATTAATTATCACTGCTTTTTGGTGAAGAAAAAAAACATCGAGAAGAAACATACACACCCGAGAGTTCTTTAAAGAAAAAAAGAGTACTCGGAGGTGTGTGAAGTCCACCAATTCGCACTTGGCCAGCATTGTGGATTATTGCCTAAAAACTCATTTTGAGGGAAGACCCGTGCCCAGCAGTGGGGCAATAACGGGTTGTACCCATGTCCAGCTTGGAACAACCTAAACCTTTAACACTTTCAACATTTTGAAAGAAACCCTGAGTTAAGTTGTTGACCAGTAACGACCCAATGATCAAACATAAATTCACTTAGCTTAAAAGTAACATAAATATTGAGTGTTCAACTAACTTGAACACGTGTTCCAATAAATTCGAAATAAAACGTAAGTACCAATTACTTGTAAGCAATTTTCAACTTTATCTCTCACAATTGAACTCCTAGAATCGATTAACATTTAACACATTTCGGACATCTCGCGTCAACCCTGCAAATGATAGTGGGGCCCAAAAGACCCTCTTAATAAAACGCAAAATCGATCGCAAGGGGAAGAAACTCAATTATGTCATGTTCAAGGTCGGATGAGATGCATTCGCCTAAAATAAATCAATTTTCAAGTAGTTTCATCCCCTTTTAACTGTGTTATCGCTGATCGTTTTCTGAATGTTTCCTTATGATTACTAGAGGGTATTTGAACCCTTGAGTAATCATATTTTGACAATAACTTTTAGATGTGATTTATGATTTAGTTTTCCTTTTAATAAGACTGCATTTTTTTTGTTACACATACGTAAATACGCCATGTTTTACACGTATATATGCTATATGTCCTGCCCTTTTGCCTTTCGTTTCAAACCAACATACACGTCATAATCCAATATTAAATAAAACAGAATGATGACTGTAAGTTATATCATTTCTTTTATTTTAAAGCTAAAATAGACGATACTAAACTCTAAAAACCAATTACAAATATCGTTCCGTCAAGAGAAGCTGAACAAATTTTGTGGGCGTTTCCAAGGAAAAGTTGAAAATTCTGTTTAAGAACAACATGGCTATTTTCTACCCCGGCAGTGGGAGGGATAAATAGACGTCGACGGAGATATCAACTTACCGCTTTCGTATTGATTTATAATAAAAAAATGATTTTTGCCCACGTATCTGTTTTGATGCAGAACATATAACGAGTACTTCAGAAACGAATACTAAAGAATACGTATATTATCTAAAGAATACGTACATCGTATAACGAAAACTGCAGAAACCATAGAATTAAATACTTGCATTGATTGCCGATAATTAAATCAACAGCGGTAAGAATTATGGCGGGATCAAACTAAATATGTGGATGTATGTATGATGGTAAGTGGCCACTGCCGCCCATGGACATCTGTAATCAACTTCATACAGGACATGGGTTCCATCTGAAGTCAATCACAGATGCGTTGCTACTCCCGAGGATTATGATGGTCGCCTCATGTGAAAGTGTGCCGGCAACCACACCCTTCTATCGAAATGCAAGAAATGCTTCACGCTAGAAATACGTGTGGCGGTGGTACTTCCCCGGTCGAACTACACTGTATCTACCTTGAACAGAAACATCTCTTCTTCTTTATAAAAATGAATTTTGTCTCTATGTCCTCTATAGAATCGCAAACTATTAATTTGATCATGTGATGATCTTTAGCAAAGTTGTTATTCATGAGCTCGCGAAGGTTTCTGGTTTTTTTTTTTTGTGATGGCGTTGCAACGCGCGCAGTGTACCGCTAGTTTTTATATATTATTAGTATGTACTGTGTGTATGTTTCGTGTGTTTACGTGTAGAGAGTATTAAAATATTCTATGATTCATGTGAATATAGACAAAAGATATAAAATACACTTTAGTATTGGCAATATTTTTATATCTGTTTATCTATTCAATGCTACTCATAAAATATATTATGGATATGTGGGGGACAGAAAAGACAAGTTCACCTCCCCTTTTAGGAAATAAAACTTATAAGAGGGATATATGTCTTGTTTATTTTTAGTTTTTTTACTAATTTTGTAATTTTGCAATTATATAAACTAGTTTAAAATGATTTAATTACTGTGGATTTTGGCCGTAACCAAAAATTTTACTACTCAGGTCCTCCTTGGTGTTTTAGGGTTAAGTATATCTTAATCTCATTACAGATTTTTTATATGACTATAGCAAACCACCACCATGCAGTCCACCTGATGGTAAGTAGTCACTGCCGCCCATGGACATCTGTAATCAACTTCGTATAGAACATAGGTTCTACCTGAAATCAATCACAGATTTGTAGCTACTCCCGAGGACTAAGATGGTCGTTTCATATAAAAGTGTGTCGATAACAATCGATAATTCTTAGTTATTTCTTCAGTCGTAATTCTTACTATAATATTGTTAAATATTTTAGGTAATTTTGTTAATAAAATATTTAACAAAGTTGCATACACGTACCGCCTCTTTTATTTCTTTTTTTGTTTTTTTTTCGAGGGGGAAACCTTTAAAAAGTACCCTCATTTATTTGTAGCGCTAAGCAGTTCTTGTATTTCGATGGTATAGTGTGGTTGCTGGCACACTTTTATATGTGACAACAGTCTTTGTCCTTGGGAGCAGCAACACATCTCTGATAGACTTCAGATAGAAACCATAGTCTATGTGAAGTTGCTTACAGATGTCCATAGGCAGCAGGGACCCCTTACCATTCGATGAAGTGCATTTTCGTTTGCGACTTCGATTAAATATAAAAATAGTATGCTTAACCTTTAAAAAAAAGCTCTCGGACCTGTGTGAAGTCCACCAATTCGCAGTTGGTCAGCGCGGTGGACTATGGCCTAAACTCTCTCATACTGAGAGAAGACCCGTGCCCAGCAGACAATAATAGGTTAACGAGGATGCTTGACCTCAACGTTACCATACAAAATAATCTAAACTATTTTACAAACAAACCGATATACATGAACCACAGACCCGATCCTCTTATGTTTATTAGTCATCTCGACACGCATCAAAGGCGCCGACCATACAATAATGCTGGCCCGAAACTAAACAAACTTCTAATCTCTGACATCAAAGCCGTCGCACGCCGCAAGTGGCGAGCTACGAATAAAATAGCCCGTTGTTATTAACAGCCCCTGTAGGAGAAAAAAGAGGGTGGGTCGGCTATAGGGAGGCTGGATGTGGTTTGAATTTGAGCGTACTTTGATGTAAGCAAGGGTGATAGTTGAGCGTAGTTTCGAATTTAAATGCAAATGCTACGTAAACATGCAAAAGCATTTTGTAATATGTAGTTGTTTTAGAAAAACTTAACTCTGTCTTCCCTTGGATTTCGTACGAGGTGATTATGGGACAGAATATAGGAGACGGGCAGCAGTGTCTTCCTGTATGTCATCATTACTCACTACAGTGACCTTCTAATTACAGTGAGTATTGATAAAAAAAACTCCATTAAAGGAAGATTACTTCCAGCTCAAAAGGCATTATAAACCGAGGAATTATAAACCGAGCCTTAACTACAAATAAATCAAAGTACGGATGTCAACATTCTAATTGTTTTTGCTTTACCTTTAACTACTTTTAATATATACAATTTTGATATAAACTACTTACTATATATAAAATCAAAATAACCTTAAGCGACGATATTTATGTTGTAAAGTACTCCTCGCAAACAATAAGCCTTTCACTATTTACTACACAAAACACATCTTGCCATATCCAGTACCACTACGTCTTTGGACTCATCCGAGAAAAAAGGGGGGGAGGGTCGAACCCACGCGGAGGGGGGCGCAATGGACTGAAGGAGCCCCAATCAATCTTACAAGTCGCGCGAGGGGGCACTTTCGGAAGCGTAGGGACGTAGGGCAGTCCGCCCTCTGCGGGCTGACCCTCCGAGACCTACACTTTTGTATCTTAGTATCCGTAGTTTAGCCGTTTGTTTGATTAATGCGAGTCGGGGTCCTCGATTCATTACTGGTTTCACGGACTATGTGAATACAAATTTAAAAAACACTAGTTTTTGGACAAAACAAAACTAAATATGGCTGTGACAGAATCATTAAATCGAGAATTTTGAAATCAATTATTAAAAATTTATAAGGAAATTTAACAAAAGCTTAATACGGTAAGGTTTGTAAATACTTTTTAGCTTTTTCCAATGTATTTTCTGTATTGTTATCCACCATCATCTGCTAGCACTAGCCTACTGTGGGACATAAGTTACTCTAAAGGCGCTCCTGAGCCTGGCATTTGGCTCTCCTCAACACCTATTACAACACATAATGAGCAAAAATTTCAACTAGCTCCCTTTTGTATATTTATGATATAATATATATCCATATAAATGTGCCACACCAAAAGATGGTGTTAGTTCAATAAAACAGATCACATCAATTTAGAATCGTACATTTCCTAGAAGACAAGAAAATATCTGTTAATTTTCCTAATAACCATTTCAATTCGTAGCACTTAGCAACTTTAAATGAAAATAAATACACAGAGTGTTATCATTTATTCAAAATAATTCAAAGTAAAACGATTTCTAGAAACTTTTCTTTTTCCTCACCAAGTAATATTTCTATTGAAAAGTAACGAAAGAGCATACATCTCGTCTGTTAAGTGGTCAATACGACCCACGACCGTATGTGATCAAACACAATCGACTTTAAACCGAAGAGAACCTGAAATTGGCACAGCTGTTACTAGGCTGACATAAGTAGCGTTGACGCCACCGGAGTTGAACCACGGCACAAAGTAATCGTATACAAAAAGTCCTAAGACATCTCAGTAAGCTACCATATTATATCAAGTACTTTCCACCAAAAACTTATCCACAACCTAAGTTACAACAAAGCTCATTATAGCATAACATGTGATCAAACCATTATATAATATAATGTTTGTGCGAACGAAAACAGAGCACGTTATCAAGAGATTCGGGCAACAAAAAAGCCGTCATCAGAAAGTACACTTGCGGAGTTCTCCGTCGGGCATCGTTTTTGTGTCTTGTCTAATACCGTGACGCCCCCTCCGCTGATGAAACCCACCCCACCCCACGCCCCGAGCGAGAAAAATGAGTTAGAAAAGATGCGGCCGCCGATTATGGCGTAACGCTCCGGTCCTTTGTGTGGGACATTCGTCTGAATCAATCGGGGCCCGAAAGTAAGACGAGGCTTCACTTGGCGTTTTGTAGCGCAATATTAGCAACGCGTATCTAGTATTTATTTGCTTTAACGGTGAAAATATCCTGAGGTGACCTATATGCCTGAGGTTATGGAAATGTGAAGGGACATATCGTAAGGACCTGCATACCTGAGATATCTGTAAAATCCTTAAGACTTATGAATTTTGCTGGTCCACTCATAACCTTGAACTTTCTTACTCTGAGAGGATATCCACGGCACGTTAGTGGGACAAAAACGATTCAATACTGATGGTGTATTTTCACTCTATTTTATGATATAGACATCTTCGCGATTAATATGTTTTCTGATCCCTTGTAACAATTACAAGATCAACTATGATTAGCCATCGACCACACGTATAAAAAGGTGCAAACGGATGATAATAATAAAATTGAACTCAATTTTCTCTTTTAAAATAAGCATTTTAAAATTGAGTTCAATTCAGTCCTTGCGTATGTATTTAGATAGACGATTTATTGGATATTACGCTTATACCTCAATAACAATGCCAAGTGAGGGGCGACCATTAGAGGGTTACGTGATTACGCGGTGCGTGTCAGGTGATCCGTGATACGTTTGCGAGTTATGTTCGCCTAGTACCTGAGTTTTTGCTAGATATTTTCTAGGTCGAATAAAAATTAAATAAACCCATTTAGAGTCGCTTAGGAATCGATTGAAAAATAAAACAAAATTTACCCTGCATCTTTGTCCGCTTTGGTCACGTCTACCACGGTAATGATTACCTGTCCTATGTGTTAATACACATAGGATAGGTACTTATTACCTTACCTAGAAGGCGGTAGAACGAGTGTAGTTCGATCGGGGTAGTACCACCGCCACAACTATTTCTATCGTGAAGGGTTTCTTGCGCTTCGATAGAAGGTTGTGGTTGCCGGCACACTTTCACATGAGACGACCATCATAGTCCTCGGGAGTAGCAACGCATCTGTAATTGACTTTAGATGGAACCCATGTTCTGTATGAAGTTGATTACAGACGTCCATGAGCGGCAGTGACCACTTACCATCACGTGGACTGCATGCTCGTTTACTACTTCAGTTAGATAAAAAAAAACTTAGGTAAGACCAACAAAAACGCACACACAAACTTTTGCGTTTATAATTCAATTTTACAAATTGCAAATGTTCACTAAACAATAAAATAGATAATACTGGATCAAATCAGTAATGATTGAAATAGAACCTCTGTGCTCATGTGTGACGTCTTTCATTTAACTTGCAATCAAAAATCACAATAAATTAATTAAGTAATACATTATTCAGTATACTATTTTTAACTGGTATTACACAACCAAGCGTAAAATCCCTAACAGTACACAATATTTCAAAACACAGTTGTTAAACGTGCTTAGTATTTCAAACAGCAATGGGCCTCTAAAATCATAACAAGAGAACATAAAGGGTCACCCCACAAAGGTTGCGGGTCTATCCGACCGCCGCTTTATACCAGTTTAGTTGGCACAAGTTTTGTTAGGGTTAAACGGGAATCCACAAATTCACATTACCTCCATTCCACTCGTGTTTGTTAGAGAAAAAAATATTTTTGCGGCCTACAAAATTTATGTTCGTTAACTCTGTATATCGGGCTAAATATTCGAAATATTCCAGTTTGATTGAAACTCGAAAATGTTTCTGTACTCGGGTTTCTGATTTCAGTGCTACCTGAAACTACTTTGAATTCTGCAACGTAAAAATTGTTGTATAATTCGTATGCTGCAAATTGTATAGAAAATAAACTTACCTTATTTTCTGCCCTCTCTGGGAACCCCATACTCCTCATGTGCTTCAGGTACGCGGTGGTGATCGGCACGCTGTAGTCCACTTCATCACCGCTGAAGTAAAGAGAGTTGTCTGGCCTCCAAGGCTTCGGGAACCTCCCGAAACCGTTACCGAACTCTGATGAGCCTTGCAATAGCTTTTTTCTAGGCGGAGATCTCGATTTGGGAGGGTCTTTTGAAGTCAAATTGGCCACGTCGAGAGGATTGTATTTTTTCTCCTTTTTAGTATCAGTCTTTTCACTATCACCTTCTGATGCCCTAGTACTATCACCGCTCGATTCCTCTCTAACTTTTGAATCTTCTTTATGTAGAAGGAGCGGTGGACTATCAGATCGGACATCTTCTACGTCAATGAGGCTATCGTCTTTGTCTATTTCAGGGTCTGTTCTTACTGGCTCTTCTTCTCTAAACGCAGGTTCAGATGGAGAATTTCTATTGTACAGTGGTGTAACATTGAAACCGTTCACCTTTTTGGGCGTAAGCTCAATGTAAGTCGGTTCCTGATCTTCTGCATCTGCTGTTTTTGGACTTTCGACTTTTTTCAAAGGCTGAAGATCGGTGTAGTCGAATTTCTGTTCATACGGATAATTTTGTGCGGCGTCTATTTCCGATTCCCAGTTTCTTGTGTATTCTGGAGCGCAATGAGGAATGAAGGGGAGGAAGGTAGGGTGTCTTGTTGGAGAAGGGGAAGGAGTAGGCAAAGGAGGAGGGGATGCGCTGCGCGGGCGTCTCGCGCACTCTGCACACCCCGTCAGAAAACGTGTCACAGCCTCCCGTGGTAGAAACGCGTAAGTTTCCGTTATCTGTTGGAAAAGGAAACAATATATTCACTAACAAAATAAATATAAGAGGAAGCTGAATCTGCGTGGTACGAACGAGGATGTATGAACGCCACACCTCTATAGTATGGCTTTTGCGTTTCGTTGTTTGAGTGTGAATGACGGCTGACTTAAATACTAGGCAACCATGCTAGTCCAGACAGTAAAGTATCTGTGATTGATTTCAAGTAGAAACCTCTTATATATGATGTTGGTTATAAATGTCTACGGGCAGCAGATGCCATTTACCAGGTGCATATAATAAAAGTAATCGTGAGACACATACACCTACTTTTGGCTACAATAGAAAGTATGTATAAACAAAGTCAATATTTACACATTGGACCGGATTTGTATCGGAAATGTAAAGTCAAGACTTCCATAGTTGCAGTAGAGATCCCAGTTATAAATTTTTTTTTTTGAGGTAGCAAACGAACTTGCCATCCACCATGGTGAGTGGTCTCTGCTGCCCATAGATATCTGTAACCAACTTCATATAGACCTGAAATCAATCATAGATGGATGGCTTTTCCGGGTGGTAGAACCAGTGTAGTTCAACCAGGGAAGTACCACCGCCACACCTATTTCTATCGTGAAGCATTTCTTGAGTTTCCATAGAAAGGGGTGGTTGCCGGTACACTTTACATGAGGCGACCATCTCAGTCCTCGAGAGTAGCGAAGCATCTGTGACTGACTACAGATAGAACCTATGTTCTACATGAAATTGCTTACAGATATCCATAAGCAGCACTGACCACTTACTATCAGGTGGACTACTTGCTCATTTGGTACTTCAATATTATATTAAAAAAAATGCCATCGCATTTAATACTCCCAAAGTCTAGTGCAGTCGCTTTATATAAAATATACTTAGCAACTAGTCCCTTAAACAAAAAACAGATTAATGATATTTACAAATGAATAATTTTTCTAAAACTTATATTGGAATAATGTGTATGTATCTTGATATTTCAAAAAAAAAAGTAGTCCAAATTAAATCTTCACATAATTATCATCATCTCACAATTTTTATTGTTAGACATACTGTAAATTTGCCGAAAAATAAAGGATTTTGATACGGTGTAAATAGCGACATCTATTGGATTCACTGCGTACTCCACAGTCCCTCAGAGCGCTTCAGTTATATGAGTAAATTGTTCCAAAATATCCGCTAGATGGCACAATAACAAGCACTTGACAATGTATGAAAACAAATTGTAATGGAATAGTGGTATTTTTTAAACTAACTTATTAAGTATTTATAAAGTAGAATTTTAAATAAAAAAGAATATAACCTCACCGTTCTATATGTACGTTTTTGACCAGCATGTTTTCCTGGTCTGCCTTCAAGCTCAACGTGAACTGTGTAAATAATATCGAAAAAGTTTTCTACTATTGCCACTTTTCTGTACACAGGTTCTTGAACAGGTGCATTCTGTAACAAAGAAAAGGAAAGATTAGTTTTAAAACTATGCAATATTAAGTTTTGAACTGTAAGTTGGCGCCGGAATAACGCCATCTACCGTTGAATAGCGGAACCAAATCAGTTCTATGTTTGATTATGCTGTGCTACCCGACACTAGAGGGCAACACGCGACTCGCCCAAAACTTATTTGTATGATAAATTTAAGTTTTGCTAATCTTCAATCGTGTATTTATATCATATTACGAGCATAAAAATGTAGCAAATAAAATTAAAAAAAAATCATTTTCCGTCATTAAAATAATATTTGTACACCAACTAGTTATAGAAAGTACCAAGAAAAATTAGCGTGGAAAACGGTAGTTTGTGGTTTCCTATTGTGACACCGTTATAGTTAAAAAGACAGTCGACACAGAGGGATCAGAAGACTTTTTAACGAAGACTTTTTAAAGAAGAATTTTTAACTGAGATTTTACGGTGACAAAGTAATATCACAATTTCTCCCGTTATTTTATTAGCATTACTAGAACTAGTTACTACTAATATTACAAAGACAAAAGTTTCTGACAATAAGATTGATCGTTTGCAAAAACTACCAATTGAAGTTAATGTAATTAAACACACAGCTTATGACCTAGACACAACCGAACCAGACGGACAAAGCCTTTAGAAAAAGCTATTAAACGCTTAAAAAAAGGTTCATAAACCAACGGCGCAAAATCGAACGCACAATTAACGGGTAGGTATTTTCTACACGTTCCCGCGGCCGCACGATTTGTTACCATCCCCCGCGTCCCATAAAGTTATCAATCGGTACTTGTCACCGTCGCGGGTGCACGCGGGACGGGGTTGTTAGGATCTTCTAGGGTTGCTGCTGCCCTGGTAATACAGAACAGTGGCCGACACTTTATGAGAGAAGTTTTTGGCAATTGTACCAGAAGAATCTATATATTACATAGTATAAAACAAAGTCTCTTCCCGTTGTCTGTCCCTATGTATGCTTAGATCTTTAAAACTACGCTACGAATTTTAATGCAGTTTGTTTTAATAGATAGAGTGATTCAAGAGGAAGGATTTTATGTATAAATCACTGATGATTTTAGATTTTTTTACTTTTAGGCGGAACTAAGTTCGCCGAGTAAGCTAGTCTATAAAAAATTAAGCTATTGCCTTAGAGCAGATTCTGAATTTATTTACAATTTTGAAATGTTTTTAATATAAATAGTTCAATACTAATAATACATTTATAAATAAAATATTATGCTATATGCAAGTTATGTTACGTTATTAGGTATAGGTATTACTTATTAAGTTGATATATGTATCTGATTAATATTAGGAATATATGTTTACAAAGATGTATGTGTGTTTGTTCACACCAAAAGTACTGGTCGGATTTCGATGAAATTTGGTTAATAAATACGTTGTTTATAGCTTTGATTAGGATAATCATTATCGTGGTACACGTGACCGAATCCGCACGAATAACCTACTATTAATAGGTATATATTTAAACCCATACAATATACACGTATCATTATTATTAAGTAAGAATACTTATCAATTACTATGGATATATAAATTACATACCATTTTAAAAAAACTTTTACGGACATACATATAATAAAACTAGTTGACCCGGCGAACGTCGTTGCGCCTAAAAGTAAAAAATCTAAAATTATCAGTGTTTCTCCATTATACTAAGTGTGTATTATACATAAAACCCTTCCTCTTGAATCACTCTATCTATTAAAAACTGCATTAAAATTCGTAGCCTAGTTTTAAAGATCTAAGCATACATAGGGACAGACAGCGGGAAACGAGTTTGTTTTATACTACGTAGATTATACACATTATTCAGATACCTGATTAGAAATTAATTATCACTGCTTTTCGGTGAAGGAAAACATCGTGAGGAAACCTACACACCCGAGAGTTCTAAAAAAAAAAAAAGTTCTCGGAGGTGTGTGAAGTCCACCAATTCGCACTTGGCCAGCGCGGTGGACTATGGCCTTAACTCTCTCATTCTGAGAGAAGACCCGTGCCCAGCAGTGGGACAATAATGGGTTGACGAGAGATTATACACAGATAATTGAATATTATCTAATTCCACCATGAAAGTCTCTGTTCCGTAGCTATATCATGTCAAAGGGTTACGCCCTGTAGAACCCTAAGGGTATCGGAGAAGGCACTGGAGCGTTCATTCAGAAATCCCATAGTCTCTGCGAACCGGCGGCGTAATAGTCAAACGTCCCACATAACCTACGTTCACATAAAGGTTGCCTATTTTTGGAAGATTTTCTTTTCTACAAAAATGTATATTTATAATGCCAGACGCGGTAACTATTTGAAAATATCATTATTAGAAGATACATATGTTCAGCATTGGTCCTCAAAATGCTGGTGAATGATGGATTTATGATGGCATGTAGGGGTACAACCCATTATTGTCCCACAGCTGGGCAAGGGTCTTCTCTCAGAACGAGAGAGTTTTTTAGGCCATAGTCCACCGCGCTGGCCAAGTGCGAGTTGGTAGACTTCACTCACCTCCGAGAGCTTTTTTTTTTAAAGAACTCTCAAAAGTGTAGGTTTGAAAAGCAGTGATAATTAATTTCTTATACGCACATATATCAGTGGTGCGTGCCCTGGTTTGAACCTCGGACCTCCCGATTGAGAGGGCAAGTTTCAACCATTAGGCTATCATTGCTGCTCTACTGATTGCTACTTCAATAGTATTGAAAAATATATTTTAAAGAAACTCAGTTGTTAAGTTGTATTAATGAAGACAAATCAATTTTACAAAACTCGAGTCTTAAATGTAGACCCAAATTTTGAATCCTTATAGTAAAGCCTTTACATAATCATTTACGCTCGTCCGATTTTGTACTTTTGAAGTGAAACTTCTTTATCGGGGTTGGAAAAAAATTTAGTGTAACATTTTTTCGTTACGCGCCATCTTTTTTTATTCCGTTACGTGACATATTTTTCTTATCCCTACCACGCGTGATATTAGATAGATTATTATAGATTAGATTATTAGATAAAGTTTAATAAAAGCCTTTTATTAAACTTTATCTAATTTAACTTTATTTAACCAATTTCTGTAAAGTTGCATATAGTAAATTATTTTTTGAAAAATAACGTCATAAAGAAGTTTCACTTCTTACGAGTGTACGCTAGTACACGCACACATTTTTTTTAAGAAAAAAATTAACGAATATTTGCGTTCACCTTTTATTCATTACGTAGATAGTCGTGTAGTCTACGATAAAAAAAATATGTCATTAAAGTCTTATATTATCTTTTTCACCCTTTTTATTTTCTAATAGCCTACGCAATTAATACCTAATAATTAAATTAATAAATAACCACTTCGCACTTGGCCAGCGCGGTGGACTATGGCCTAAAGCTCTCTAATTCTGAAGGAAAACCCGTGCCCAGCATGGGACATTAATGGGTTTTACCCAATAAACTACATGAGATAAAAAAGAACTTCATAATCGTTTTCTACATCACTACATAGTATAAAACAAAGCCGCTTCCCGCTGTCTGTCCATAGGTATGCTTAGATGTTTAAAACTACGCTACGGATTTTAATGCAGTTTTTTTAATGGATAAAACGATTCAAAAGGAAGGTGTTTATGTACTAATAATTATGTGTAATATACTAGAAAAACACAGATAATTTTAGATTTTTTTTTTATTTATTAAAGAAACGCTTTCTACACTCATAGCCCCACACTAGGATTTTCTCCTGTGTCGTGGGTGCCATGGACACACACAAGACAAATACACAAACACCCAGACCCAGAACATGAATCTAAACTCATCATTCAGACACCCGTCTGGCCGGGAATCGAACCTGGGACCCACTGCGTGTCAGACCGGTACGGTAACCGCTGCGCCACGCGGTTAGATTTTTTACTTTTATGCGGAACGAAGTTCGCCGGGTCGACTAGTGTCCAATAAACGTGTCAACGCGTTATTTGCAGTCTTATCTCAACGTTTTTCATCCTTCCTAGTAACCTCTACGCGAAATATCAGACAAGTATATGTATAACCAGATATACAAACATTTTCATAGTATATAAACAGCCAGTGTCAGCCCTGGCGGGTGCTCAAACGCGGCGGCGGCGAGGCGGCCACCGCGGGTAATGTGAGGCAAATGGTTGTAGAGATGGGACGCCTACAATATAATGATTGTATCGATGTTTTTTTTAAAATAGATTGTTAAAGGTAGATTATTTAATATTATAATGAAACAAAAAAAGGTTATAATAATCATAGAATACGTAATGACGAAGTACGTTACAATTATTGATGACTATTCACCAGGCTTCACCCAGTTTTATCACGTTTATCATGATAATGAGTATGTCATGTTTTAATCCAGGTCAAAGTATTGCTGTGCCAAATTTCAGCTAAATGCAATCTATAATATTACAGCCACATACATCTTATATTCTCACAAACTGCCACAATTACAATATTAATAAGAAGTAAGATAACATTTTACTTATGTTGACATAAACACCAACCAAAATATGTCGCTTAAGATCTTGTATAGGTACTGTAAAGACTGTAAAAGCACACTTTATACAAAAATAACAATAAGTGATTATCGACATCTACGGCAGACACCAATCACGAACGCAGCACACAGGAACGGAACAACATCAATATTCGCAATCGTTTATTTGCTACGATGAAACACAATCACGCGCACCCAGATAAATAATATAAATTCATCATTAATATATTTGTCTGGTCAGGGATCGAACCCGAAATTAACTGCGCCAGATCGTCATGGTAACTTCTTTGCCACGCGGTCTTATACAGACTATTCCAAGAATATTTAACCGTTTTATTAGTATTTGAATAAAACCTTTTACTCATAAACCACTGCCTTTTCATGTCTTACACAAGTTTTTATTTAAAGCCACTAACGTTTCCACTTTTACACAAAAAAAGAGTAAGGTACTATTCATTTGCTACGACAGAATACAAACATCTACGCATAGAACAGTAATCTAAATGCATTATTGAGATATCTGGCCAGGGATCAAACCTAGAACTGCGTTTTATTTTTTTTATACACGCTTTTTATATTTTTTTTATTTTAAAACCGTTGTGGGTTTTTACTTATTATACAAAAACTTCTTTTAATACTTCTTGTACGAACTATTCCACGAATATCTTTACCTTTATATACTTATTAAACAAAAACGACTAACATTTTTATACAAATTTTCCACAAAAACAAGCGTAAAAGATTAAAATAAAAATGAAAAATTTCGACATCGATATCGGTAGAAAAATAAAAGATTATCGACACCGCTGGTAGACCCATCACTAGCCCAGCGCTCGACCCGCCACGCGCCATCCCGCCGCCGGAACCGCGTCGATATTCACACTCGTTCATTTGCTACCACGAAACCGGATTTGTCTGATGCTATGAACCTTTTCGAATGTCGTATCCTACACACATTTTTGCGTACAAATTATTCCATGAAAACCTACCCTTTCACATTTTTTACTACATTTTATGAAAAACCACTGGCTTT
This sequence comes from Spicauda simplicius, assembly GCA_949699795.1. Lineage (NCBI taxonomy): Eukaryota > Metazoa > Arthropoda > Insecta > Lepidoptera > Hesperiidae > Spicauda > Spicauda simplicius. The sequence goes on along the minus strand of OX453080.1, from coordinate 10,352,218 downwards.
TAAATTGTTATAGAAAAACTACTTTTTATTCGAACTATTGCACGGATAGCTAACCTTTGATTTTTTTTATATATAGACACCATTGGCTTTTTTATACACAAAAACAAAAGTAAATGATATCCGGGACATAAATAAAAGTAAATAAAATATCGACATCGACATGGGTATAAGCACTAAATTATCGACTTCACCACCCCATCACTAGCTCAGCGCTCGACCCGCCACGCGCCAGCCCGCCGCCGGAACCGCGTCGATATTCGCACTCGTTCATTTGCAACGACGAAACCGGATTCTTCTGACGCTATGAACCTTTTCGAATGTCGTACTGACACTGAGCTGATACTCGACTAGGAGCTCCTCTACGAAATATACGCTTAAATCTGCAAACTGTAGCGGTGAGCGAGTTTCAGCTATCCCTACGAAATAAGATTCGTCTGATATTATGGCGATGTGAACCTTTTCCAATGTCGTACTGACAATGAGCTGATACGCTTGATACTCGACTAAGAGCTCGGCTACGAAATATACGCTTAAATGTCCAAATTGTAACGGTGAGCGAATTTCGTCAATAGTCCCTACGAAACCGGATTTGTCTGATATTATGACGCTATGAACCTTTTCGAATGTCGTAATGGCACTGAGCTGATACGCTTGATACCTCACTAAGAGCTCGGCAAAGAAATATACGCTTAAATCGGCAAACTGTAGCGCTGAGCGAATTTCAGAAATAGTCCCTACGAAACCGGATTCATCTGATATTATGACGATGTGAACCTTTTCGAATGTCATACTGACACTGAGCTGATACGCTTGATACTCGACTAAGAGCTCCGCTACGAAATGTACGCTTAAATCTGCAAATTGTAACGGGGAGCGAATTTCGTCAATAGTCCCTACGAAACCGGATTTGTCTGATATTATGACGCTATGAACCTTTTCGAATGTCATACTGACACTGAGCTGATACGCTTGATACTCGACTAAGAGCTCCGCTACGAAATGTACGCTTAAATCTGCAAACTGTAGCGGTGAGCGAATTTCGTCAATAGTCCCTACGAAACCGGATCCGTCTGATATTATGACGATGTGATCCTTTTCCAACGTGGTACTGACACTGAGCTGATACGCTTGATATTCGGCTAAGTGCTCGGCCACGAAATATTCACTTAGCTGTAAACGTTAGTAATGAGCGAATCCTGACAATACTCTCTACGAAATTAGCAATACTCGCTGTAACGACATTTGGTGGCCTTAAAAATCAGAGACACAGTTGTTTTTACTCGTTCATTTGCTACCACGAAACCGGATTCGTCTGACGACGCTATGAACCTTTTCGAATGTCGTACTGACACTGAGCTAATACGCTTGTAACTCGTCTCTAAGAGCTCGGCTACGAAATATTTGCTTCGCTCTGCAACATAACTTTGAGCGACTTCGATAATACTCGCTACGAATTCATCTGACGCTACGACGCTATAATAAACACTCGAATGTCGAATGCTGACACGGAACTGATACGTCTCTAAGAGCTTGGTCAAAAAATATTCGCTTGGATCTGCAAGCGGTAACGTTAAGCGCATGGCAATACTCGCTATAAAATTAGCAATTCTTACTAATCCACGTCCTGCCAAGATGTTATTGCTTAAAACGAATGTTTTGTCACCCTCGAGTGATTGTAAACCGAGTTTAACAGTGTTATTTTAATTTCTAGTAGTAGAACAAACAAAACATTTACGTACAAGTTTCTCAACCTTCTAATGTTTATGCTACCTAGCTTTCTAAGTATCAGAAAAAAGTATAATACATTACAACCTACTTACTTTTAAACAAAAGCAATTTGTCCAAACAACTGATCTGTAGTACGGAAGACGGAATAAAAAAGCGGTTGTAATATAAAATCATAACGACAAGACGGGGCGAAGGCTGTGTTTCCGCGTCATCTGGCTCTCACGCGGGGACGGTAATGGCTGTAATTACGGCATACGACACTTCTTGACTTGCCTTATGACTAGTCAGGTGATATGGAATATAAAAGTATGTAGGAGTGCTTAGGTACTCCTACACTGTAAGTTTTTAGTATTTTAATTTATAACGGGTACATTTTTTTAACTAACTTATTTTTTTTATGTGACTGAAGTAGCAAACGAGCATGGAGTCCACCTGATGGTAAGTGGTCACTGCCGCCCATGGACATCGGTGAGCAACTTCAAATAGAACACGGGTTCTATCTGAAGTCAATTACAGATGCGTTGTTACTTCCGAGGACCAAGATGGTGGCCTCATATAAAAGTGTGTCGGCAACCACACCCTTCTATCGAAACGCAATGAATGCTTCACGTTGGAAATAGGTGTGGCAGTGGTACCTCCCCTGTCTAACTACTGGTTCTACCACCTTCAGGGTGTTGGAATTTTACAATTCTAGATGTAGGGTGACGGAGGGTATAAATTTTGGCGACTTTTCTTTGGAGTTCGATATTAAATTTGTATATATTTGTCGACCTTTTTTTGCAAACCAGTACATCTTCAATATTCGCAAAACATTCATATTTTCATAATCATAATCTTTATTCATGCGGTTATCACATTACAAAGGTGTTACAAAGTTGGATACAGTGGAACAAAAACCCTGTAAGGATGTAGCAATTTAAAATAATTATAAATATAGGCTATAGAAACAATAAATTATTTTTTCAAATTCTATATCGACCAATTCTTGCAAATTCGAATGCGAATATCTAAAAGACATTACTACTACGTACTACGTACGACGGCAGTCCGCGATGCTACATCAATTACATAGCCAGTGGCGACAGGTGTATGGCGACACCTGTTGCTTCGGGGCTGAGACAATGCATTTGATTAACTTGAGCTTACTGTGATATATGGGATCCTGGTACTCCTTTGATACCATTTGGAAATTGTGCACGGCGGTTTCTCTCGCGTTAAGAAAGAAAACATTGACACTTCTTTGAGATTTGACTTTAAGACCTGTAATGCCCCGCGGTTTCATCCGCGTTGAAAAAATATTGTGGTGTCTAAGTGAATATTATTAAGGTGACAAGATTTCATAAGATTGTATACCAGTATGCACCATCGCCACATCTATTGCTAATGATATAGTTTTGGTGGAAGAGTATGAATGTCAGCTGACTAACATATAAGACGGACTTAATTCTCAGGAGCGGCAAAGCCTCTGTGGTTGCCTTCAAGTAGAATCCCTCTACTACGAGAAAAACTTCTTTCCGGGGTAATCCCGGAGCGTTATAACATGGGGCTCTTCAAAAAAGATGCGGAAAGCTCTCCTTCAAAACCGGAAATGCATTGGCAAATCCTCTACTGTTACAAATGTCCTTAAAAGCGAAAAGGCGAAGGTGTCAACTTTCCAACAGGTAGGCCATCTGCCTTATCGCCGGCAATCACTTAACATCAGACACACTGCTTACTCGTAATACTCATAAAACTATGAATAGAAAACACGCAACTATTAATAACAACAATAACTTAAACAAATCCGTTAAACAACGCTCACAATCCCGCGAATCATCTCGATAACTGAAATCCCACGTTGCAATGGATTCGGTAATTGCCGTCCCGGGACAGCCCGGGTAATTACCGTCCCTGGCCAGTCCGGGTAATTGGCCCGGGTAATTACACTGAGATCCGACTACGTAAAATCGCCCGACCTAATTGCTGTATATAACGCTAATGACGTAATTCACATCGAATTACATAAGAAGTGTATACCGATGTTGGATTTTAATTTATAAATCTTATAATTCTTAATTATTTTTTTAGTTGTTTAGCAGGAATATCATACTGGTATTTTTACTCTTGTATGTCCTGTGATATGTACCATCGCCACACCAATTTCTAGCGCGATGTAGATCTGTATTTCGGTGGAAGAGTGTGACTTATTCCACAGTGGCAACGCGTCTGTAATCGGTTTTGTGTAGAATCACTGTACTATATGAAGTTGAATATAATCTTTCATAGACGGCAGCAACCACTTACCACCAGATGCACTGCTTTCTTATTTATTGAATCTCGTTAGTAATACATAAAACTATAAATAGAAAAAACGCAACTATGAACAACAACAATAACTTAACCAAATCCGTAAAACAGCGCTCACAATCCCGCGAATCATCTCGATAACTGAAATCCCACGTTGCAATGGATCCGGTAATTGCCGTCCCGGGACAGCCCGGGTAATTACTGTCCCTGGCCAGTCCGGGTAATTACACTGAGATCCGACTACGTAAAATCGCACGATCTAATTGCTGTATGTAACGCTAATGATGTGATTTAGATCGAATTACATAAGAAGTGTATACTGTTGTAGGATTTTAATTTATAAATCTTATAATTCTTTATTGTTTTTTTAGTTGATTAGCAGGAATATCATACTGTTATTTTTACTCTTGTTTGTATGTTTTCTAGCGTGATGTAGTTCTATATTTCGTTGGAAGAGTGTGACTTATTCCACAGTGGCAACGCGTCTGTAATCCATTTTGTATAAAATCATTGTTCTATATGAAGTTTTATAGGTGGTAGAACCAGAGTAGTTCGCCCGGGGAAGTACCACCGCCACACCTATTTCTAGCGTGAAGCAATTTTTGCGATTCGATGGAAGGGTGTGGTTGCCGGCACACTTTTATATGAGGCGACCATCTTAGTCATAGGGAGTAGCGACGCATCTGTGATTGACTTCAGGTAGAACCTCATGTTCTGTATAAAGTTGCTTACAGGTGTCCATGGGCGGCAGTGACCACTTACAATCAGGTGGACTGCATACTCATTTGCTACTTCAATGTATTGAAGTAGCAAATGTATTGAAGTAGAAAAAAAAAGTTGACCTTAATCTTCCATGGACGGCAGCAACCACTTACCACCAGATGCGCTGCTTTCTCATTTATTAAATTTCGTTAGCAATACACAAAACTATGAATAGAAAAAACGCAACTATTAACAACATACCAAACGTTATCAAATCCGTTAAACAGCGCTCACAATCCCGCGAATCATCTCGATAACTGAAATCCCACGTTGCAATGGATCCGGTAATTGCCGTCCCGGGACAGCCCGGGTAATTACCGTCCCTGGCCAGTCCGGGTAATTGGCCCGGGTAATTACACTGAGATCCGACTACGCGAAATCGCCCGACCTAATTGCTGTATGTAACGCTAATAACGTTATTTACATCGAATTACATGAGAAGTGTATACCGATGCAGGATTTTAATTTATAAATCTTATAATTCTTTGTTTTTTTAGTTGTTTAGCAGGAATATCATACTGTTTTTATTACTGTGTCATATGTACCGTCGCCACACTTGTTTCAAGTGCGATGAAGATCTGTATTTCGGTGGAAGAGTGTGACTTATTCCACAGTGGCAACTCGTCTGTAATCGGTTTTGTGTAGAATCACTGTCCTATATGAAGTTGATATAATCTTCCATAGACGGCAGCAACCACTTACCACCAGATGCACTGCTTTCTCATTTATTGAATTTCGTTAGCTATACACAAAACTATGAATAGAAAAAACGCAACTAATAACAACAACAATAACTTAACCAAATCCGTTAAACAGCGCTCACAATCCCGCGAATCATCTCGATAACTGAAATCCCACGTTGCAATGGATCCGGTAGTTGCCGTCCCGGGACAGCCCGGGTAATTACCGTCCCTGGCCAGTCCGGGTAATTACACTGAGATCCGACTACGCACAATCGCCCAACCTAATTGCTGTATGTAACGGCTAAATGTATATAATGGCGTGATTTACATCGAATTACCCGCTGTTTAGTTGTGAAACTTTTGAGAATTTTACTATATTTTTATTTTTGAGAATTTGAAGTGTGTCTATTTAGGATTTTGATTTTGGTATCTTAAATTTTTGTCCAGCAATTCGCACTTGGCCAACGCGGTGGACTATGGCCTAAACTCTCTCATTCTGAGAGAAAACCCGTGCCCAGCAATTACGATTAAACTCGTTTCTGTTAGACGTGTTAGGCAGGCTTAAATTGTTCAAAATTCACATTGATTAGCAGGTATATTAAACTACAAATAGAACACCGCAGCTTCGCCCGCGTTAAAAAAATCGATGTATTGATTGTACCGTGGGAATAAGATATTTTCCCACAGTAAAAAGTAGCCTATATGTTAATCCAGACTGTCAGCTAACTCCCTAAATTTTATGAAAATCGCTCCAGCCGTTTAGACGTGAAGAAGTAACAAACATACAAACTTTCGCCTTTATAATATTAGTATGATTTATTCATGTTTGTCATTGATATTCAAGCAATTTTACATGACATATTAGTCTAGTCTTCCCCCATTTTTCTCCTATCGCACGCACAATATACATGAACTATTTAGTCAATGTAACACTGACATCTGAGTCGAATCGTCAAATATTTCAAATGGCCGTGGAGCCGTTTAAGCTATACGAGTATGTCCAAATAACATTAAAAGAAACACGTATTCGCACTTGGCCAGCGCGTCGGAATATGGCCTAACTCTCTCATTCTGAGAGAAGACCCGTGCCCAGCAGAGGGACAATAATGGGTTGTATTCAAAAGAAACACATACAGACCCTCTAAAGACATCACCATCCTGATGCAATCGGAGAAAAACAAAAAGCAGATACTTACTAAACTCTATTTGCGCACTTATCCAAAATCCAACTGTACAGGTATAATATATACCTATACCTATACCTGTGTACATACCTCTCGGGTCGTATTTTATCGGAATACGTGGCTCATTCGGGTGTAAGTGGCTCTCAACTCGTTGCGCGTCCACTCGTCCAGTATGATTCCGTTCAACCGTTCGACGAGAACATTTCTCAAGACATTTCGGGAATTCGTCGGATATTCAAGCCATTGTTTTTGCGCTTCTCCACAGCGAAATGACTTTGGAGTAGCTAGTTTTTTAAAGAATTATATGAGAAATTTTGATTAAATACGATTAGAATTTAATATTGATTCTCAAGCTTTTGTAATACATATTTATATGTATTACAGAAGCTAAGCGGTCAGCATGCCGATCTGACACGCAATGGGTTCCGAGTTCGATCCCCGGCCAGAAAGATTTTTAAATTTAGATTCCTATTCTGGGTCTAGGCGTTTGCGTATTTGTCTGCGTCCATGACACCCATGACGCATAAGAAACTCTTAGTGTAGGGTTTCTTGTGTAGAAAGTTTTAGTTATTAACGACTACTAGATAGATTATAGGTAGAATAGTCCCATTGAAATATATAGGTCGGTTTTAGACGTGAGCTAGCGAGCATATTGTGTCTTCATTATTCCTCCCTTTGACAAATACGTCACATAATAATGAGGAATTAAGATTTCTATCTGGTTCTGATTGTATGTCGCGATAGTATGTTCATACCAGGAATTGAAGGAAATCTAGATCTATGTAGAATATTCAGATATGCCATTGCAAAATATCAAATTGCAAGGTGCTAGAACATATATAGTTCGACCGGGGAGGTACCATCTCCTCGCCTTTTTTTATTGTCGAGGGGGAAACCTTCAACAGGTACGCGACGTCGTGGGAGCGACGCAGGGTTATGTGGGATTCTTACCGCACTAAAACCTCCCCGGTGTCCGTCCACAACGCTACGTGGAGGACTCCGGGATCTCCAATGGAACACAATCGGAGTCCACCGAGCGCGATGCCTCTTTCGGGCTCTTCCCTGATGGGCGTGAAACGCTAACCGCACCTTCTGGTGTTAACAGCGGCATACGACCACACATGCCGCCGTCCTTCCCGGGGTCACTTGGCCGGACGGTTCGAGCTTCCACTCTACTCCCAAGAAGCCCCTTTTAGTCGCCTCTTACGACAGGCAGATTGTACTGTAGCCTTATTCTGGTCCCGGAACTACAGAGACAGCCATCACCTCACCTATATCTACCGTAAAGCAGTTCATGCGTTTCGGTAAAAGATTGTGGTTCACGTGCGCGGTGCGGACTCACTTTTATATGAGACGATCATCTTAGGCTTTTGAGTGAATAGCTTATCCCCTTTTTCACCAAGGGTACATCGACAAATACCAGCGTTGCCAGAGGTCCCGATTTTTTGATCAAAATTAAATGTCCCGCGCGGGACAGGTTCACTCCCGCTTTTCGGGAAGGACTGGATTTTTGTAAAAAGAGGTCGCCAAATCTATAAACCTATACAAATTTAAGTCGAACTGCTGTTTGTCGACCAAAAAAAAAGAGGTTGCCAAATCTATACAAATTTAAGTCGAACGGCAGTTTATTGACTAAAGAGGTCGTGAAATGTAAATCCTTTGACCCCCGTCCGCCGTGTCCCGCTCTCGACTATGAAGTCCTGCTTTTTTCAATCAAAAACTTTCTAAATCCTGACTTGAAAAAAAAAATGTGTGCGTGTACTAGCGTATAATCTAATCTATAATAATCTATCTAATACCACGCGTGGTAGGGATATGAAAAAGATGGCGCGTAACGGGAAAAAAAAGATGGCGCGTAACAGAAAAAGATGGCGCGTAACGAAAAAATGTTACACTAAATTTTTTTCCAACCCCGATAAAGAAGTTTCACTTCAAAAATTAACAACGCTGACAAATACACATATAAAAATACATACACAGATATATAAATACATATATAGAACCGTACAAATTCAAAATTGATGTTCAAACCACCGCGAGTCCAAATATCAAATACAGTCAACAAATATTATTTGTAGAGCCAACACGAAGTTTAATATTCGCGTCAGCCGTGTCGCGGCAAACAGTGCGGGCAAATAGCCGGCGTGGGCAAACAGCGTGGGCACTTGCCTTAGACGGTAAAAATATCTGTAACTAACACTACCGAGTCCAGTCATTTAATACAAATTCTATGGCGTCACTCTAGCTGGGCATGTCATGCCTTCCAAATTCAGCGCGTTAGCCAGTTTTTATTCAATAAAATTGAATTAATAACACCACAATACCGGTCCTTCTTTTTTGTTTTCGAGGGGGAAACCTTCAAAAGGTACCCGACGCCGTAGGAGCGACGCAGGGTTATGTGGGATTTTTACCGCACTAAAACCGCCCCGGTGGCCGTCCTCGGCGCTAAAAAGAGGACTCCGGGAACTCGGTCCGACCGCAACCGGAATCCTCTGAGCGCGTTGCCCCATCGGGCTCCTCCCAGATGGGCGGCTGGGCCCACCGCTCCGTCTAGCCTTTACGACGGTACGCGACCAAATAGAGCGCCATCCTTCCCGGGATCACCTGACCGGACGGTTCGAGCTCCCACTCTAGCCGCCTGCAACCCCGGAAGCCCCTTTTAGTCACCTGTTACGACAGGCAGGGGATGCCGTAGCCCTATTCTAATCTCGAAACTACAGACAATACCGGTCCTGTGCCTCCGCTTTTTTTTACAATAATGAAGTAGGTAGCCAACAAGCTTGCAGTCCACCTGATGGTAAGTGGTCACTGCCGTCCATGGAAGTCGGTGAGCAACTTCATATAGAACTCCACTATAGAACATAAGTTCTATCTAAAGTCAATCACGGATGCGTTGCCACTCCCGAAGACTATGATGGTCGCCGCATGTGAAAGTGTGCCGGCAACCACACTATTTCATCAAAACACAAGAAATGCTTCACGCTAGAAATAGGTGTGGCGGTGGTACTTCCCCGGTCGTAGTACACTGGTTCTATCGCCTTCAAAACTTAGATATTAGAAGTGTTTCGACTAAGAATAAAATGCGTTATGGCCATCATGGGTTATAATTCTTATCTGGGTTGCCTACAGATGTCCATGGGCGACAGCCACGGGACTGTCTGCTCATTCGCTACTTGAATTTAATAAAAATATCAAACCACTTAAAATGAAACCGTAAAGTTCTACGTTTTACCGACATGCGGTCACTTTGTATGCAGTCGGTAACCGATGCGGGCGTAGTATAAAATGTATGCGAAATTCCTTTTTTGCTTGTTAGGCAATGGGTTTCGGGTTCATTTCCCGGCTATGCGGAAAAGTAGTGAGTTTGGTTTCGTCTCGTTCTGGTTTTTGAGGTATTTTTCCAATAAGGTTCGCGTGTATTCTGCGGCGCTATATTAGTTTTAAACCTATGCTGATACCATATACCTACGTACCTTCATAATAAGATGTTTATGATATAGTAGTTTTGTAAGTTATCTTCTGTTAAGTTTAAATAACGTATTTATTTGAACTTAAATTAGAAAAAATAAAAAAGAAAAAGATATTACCCTACTTATGACGCAGTCAGATAATTAGGAAATATACCGATAACAGCAATTAAGCAAATATTTACGGACAAAACAAGTTTTTTAACAGCAAAACAGTACAATGAAAATACGTTGACTGTGTCGACGCTTCTCATCTGAATTACAGACGCAATCGTCAACGGGCAAACGACCGCAATTAACCGAGACAAGAAAACTCCAATGGGAGCTAAAACCGCTCTACACTCTCGCCGACTCCATATCAACGTTATGATAACCACTAGATACAGCGCCATCTATGTTCGCAATGTTAAAGTAATTTTATAAGGTCACTGAAAAAACCGTTGATAATGTTGACGCTTCTCATCTAAATTACAGACGCAATAGTCAACGGGCAAATGACCGCAATTAACCGAGACATGAAAACTGCTACAAGCGGTAATGACCGCTTTACACTCTCTTTGACTTCATACCGACATTATGATATAACCACTGGATACAGCGCCATCTATGATCGCAACGATAAAGTATTTTTAAAAAGCCACTCAATACAATGAAATACGTTGACTATGTCGACGCTTCTCATCTGAAATACAGACGCAATCGTCAACGGGCAAATGACCGCAATTAACCGAGACAAGAAAACTCCAACAGGCGCTTATAACCGCTCTACATACTCGCCGACTTCATATCAACGTTATGATACAACCACTGAGTAAAGCGCCATCTATATTCACAATGAAATATTTATTTAATGGCACAATCCGCTGATCCTATTAATCCTGAATTTATATGATTTATGAATTAATTATCATTAATAATTCTTCATTGGTAGCGCCATAGCTTATATTTAAAATTTTAGTACAATATAATATATTTTTCCGATTTCTTTTCTCTTACACACAGTAACGTAATTATATTAACAGTCTCGTACAACAAACACTAAGCTTTTTGCTTTAATAAAACCACTAAAATGATTAAATTTTAATTATAATAACATTTTCGCTGCTGAAACCTTTTTAATAACATTTTTTAATTTTAATTTAATCAGAATTTCTGCTTACTGTTTAACTGGAATTATCTAAATGACGATATCTATAAGATAATTAGAATTTTGTGTCTGTCAACAACATCCTGCCGCGAATAACCCGCTCGTCAAGAGTCGGCAACAGCCACGGGGATACACGGGGTGTAGGGTGGCAACCGCAAGGAGGGCCCAGGCGTAAATAAGCGAAACTTCTCTTCCCTCTGGTGTGATCGATAGGGATTGTCCTGATCAGGTGACACCGTTGTAACGTAACACTGTCGTATATCATATGTTTTACATAACACTGTCATATACCTAAGAGCAATGTTTTGTTTTAAGTAACGAGTATGACCGATAGGTTTTAATTTTTCTTTTCATTATTGATTTTTGGCACAAAGATTCATTACCTACATGGATCGTGGTGTAACTTAACACTGTCATTTACATAACACTCTCATATATCACGTCAACCCATTATTGTCCCACTGCTGCACACGGGTCCTCTCTCAGAATGAGAGAGTTTAGGCCATAGTCCACCGCGCTGGCCAAAGACGAATTGGTGGACATAATAACTCTCATATATACTTAAGAGTAATGTTTTGATTTAAATAACGAGTATGACCGATAGGTTTTAATTTTTCTTTTCATTGTTGAGTTTAGGCACAGAGATTCATTATATGGATCGCGGTGCAACATAATACTGTCATTAGCTTGTAATTGGTGTTTATTGCATGGATTGATGGAATACATTGATGGTGGTATGGTGAAATAGGTCAAAGAAACACAAGCAGTACCAGTAGTTTATATTAATATTCATATGACTAATATATGAGTATTAGTATGTTTTAGTTATATATCAATTCTTGCGAAAAGAGCTCACCTTCAAAGCCGGCGATGCATTGGCGACTCGTCTGGTGTTGCGAATGTCCAGGCGACGGTGACTACTTTCCATCAGGTAGCCCGTCTGCCTTATTGTTAGGTTAAAGTATAAAAAAATGTTGAATTAAATTTAAACGCTAAACACTAAGTGTTTTAAAACCACGTATACTTATGAATAAATATAGGAAGTTATACCTACTTCTTGAATGTAAGAAAACAAAAAAAATTAAGATGATGGTGTCGATTTTACATGTCAGTGACTAAGCGCATAATAAAAAGTACTACCATATTTTTCCCAAACGCACAAAAGAAATTAATTAAAAAAAAAACTTAAAAAATAAACATAACACGTAACCGAAAAGGATCCGTACAAGTAATTTAAAAACGTCGGCCATTTTGAGTTTGACGCGGAACGCCGGGTGCAGACAATAAAACTATTTATGGGCCATATACTCGTAAAGCAAGCAGACCAGCTATACAATTTATAGCAAGATTTAAGTAAGCATCAGTATAATTTATAACGATCTTAGATTTTTACAGCATCTGGTATTTATAAACATTTATATATATTTGAAAACTTTATCTCAAAAATTGACACTAAGTTGACGTTTTTTATTTGTCTACTCAAACAATAAAGTAGGCATCCTAATCTATATTTAGGGTTCCGCGCCCATAAGGTAAAAACGGGACCCTATTACTAAGACTCCACCGTCCATCTGTGTGTCTGACCGTCTGTCTGACACCAGACTGTATCTCATGAACCGTGATAGTTAGACAGTTGTAATTTTCACAGATTATATATTTCGTTTGCCGCTATAACGACAACCTACTAAAAACAAAATAAGATTATTAATTAAAGGGGGTTCCCATACAACAAACCTGACTTTTTGCGGTTTTATGTAGATATTGATACGGGACCCTTTGTGCGCGACGGCGACTCACACTTTGCGATTCATCAAAGCAAGCATGCAGTCCATCTGATGGTAAGTGGTCACTGCTGCCCATGGACCTCTGTAATCAACTACATACAGAACATGGGTTCCATCTGAAGTCAATCTCAGATGTGTTGCTACTCCCGAGGACTATGATGGTCGCCTCATGTGAAAGTGTGCCGCATGCAAACTTAAAATTAAGCTCAATCAAACTTAAATACATTACAGCACAATTGATTTTACAGCGATACTGAGCTCCATAGTCACTTGGACAATCTCTTCTATAATCTTTAGAATGTGTTTCAAATCGAGTCAATAAAAACTACACAATTTATTTTAATAATACATATTCAAAATTTTGAGGCGTGAACGCGTCATAAATACCGGATGCCTCCAAGCTGTGCTGCGCGTCTGATGCGGCCCGCGTCGACATCGCTCAAGTCCCTTGTCGCGGTCGCTTAGGGATAGGGCTGCTACTGCACTCAACTTAATATTTATTCTAATATACGAAAATGAGATGGTGCGTGTCTTTGTTACTCAATCACGAAAGAACCACTGCTCCGATTTACATAAAATTTTGCATGTATGTAGCTTATGTACCTGCTCACTCTATATTCCACTTTTGATTTCTATATTTTGAAATATTTAAAGATGGCGACTATTTTTGTGACCATTTATGTCCCGTAGCGAAGCATGAGTAATGCAAGCAGTATTATGTTATCAAAATCCCGCACAGCGTACACGCGGGCGTGAACGCATCATAAATATCGGATGCCTCCAAGCTGTGCTGCGCGTCTGACGCGGCCCGCGTCGACATCACTGAAGTCCCTTTACGCGGTTGCTTAGGGATAGGGCTCACACTACACTTAATTTAATATTAGTATTTTACCAGATGAAGTACCCGTGCTTCGCTATGAACGCTTCGTCGCTAATATAGTCGCCATAATTAAATAGTGCAAAATATCGACAGGGAAGTGTCCTATATTCGGACGGGCGCGGGTCTTCTCTCGGAATGAGAGAGTTTTAGGCTATAGTCCGGCGGCTGGCCAATGGGAATTGGTGGACTTCACACACCTCTGAGTACTTTTTTTTAAGAACTTTCCGATGTGAAGTTTTCCTCACGATGATTTCCTTCGTCGAAAATCAGTGACAACTAATTCCTAATACGCACACAAAACTAGTGGTGCGTGCCTGGGTTTGAACCTCGAACCTCCCAATTGAGAGGGCAATATTCAACCATTAGGCTATCACTGCTCATTACGCTATCATTGCTCTGCACTGATTTTTATATCATTGACTAACAAATAAACACAAATCAGCAGTCTATACTGACCAATTAAATAATACACTCGGACAAATCGGATCAATAGTTTTTGTGTGATTGAATAACAAACACATACACACCATCTCATTTTCTCATTAGGTATTGCTTTAATAAATTAATTAATATTAATATATTGTATCAGAGTGGCAACCATGTCAGAGCGCGGTGTGGGTGGGGGAGGTGCCCGGGGCGCGGAAGTGTCGTGCGTGCGATTTAATTCCATCGCCTCGCGCCCGGGACGGCTCGAGTGCGCTTGGATAGGGCGAGGTGGGAATGTGTCGACATCGATAGATTTTATTATTTCTATCCGAATGTATCGATATCGATATATTTAGTTTTTATTATGTTTTATATTTTGTGTCACGGTTCTGCCCGCTTTGGGCACTTTTACCACAGTAATGCTATATGTAATTAGTAAATGTTAAATATTGAATGTGAGTGGTAACCTTGTCTGTGAGAGGTGTGGGTGGGGAAGGGTGCCCGGGGCGAGGGTGCCGAGTCTCGTGCATGCGATTTAATTCTATGGCCACGCGCCCGGGACGGCTCGACTGCGCTTGGATAGGTAAGGCAGGAATGTGTCGATATCGATGTTTTTTTTTTCTTATTTTAATTGATGTTAAGTGTTGTCGATATTGATAGAATTTATTTTAACATTTAAATCATTTAGAATATATAGAAAAGACATAAGAACAGAACACGCAATCTGCTTTATTTTATGAAAAGTTTTTGATATAAACAATGTCTGCTACAGATGTACAGAACATGCTCCATTTAAAAAATAAAACATTTTTTTCCATTAATTATTTGCAAGGCTCATTATCATTAGGACTTTTTCAAAATTATGTTTATTCATATAGCCATTAGCAAGTGTAACAGTGTTTTCTAAGAAAATCTTATTTCAACACTTAGTAATAAAAAAGCGGATATCGACACCCGCATAATCCATCCGCCCATCTCTAGTAAAAGCGGGAGCGGCGGCCGACAACGGGCTGCTCGTAAAATTGCGAGACCAGGTGATTCTGTCGGCGGCTCGCTCTACATGATACGTATAGATATACCGCCGACACGTCGCTAGGGTTGAACAATATGATTCATGTTTTATTGTTTTTTTTTTGTTAGAAATAATTTGCTTGATAAAAAAGTTATTTTTAGAAGAAATTTAATATTCTTTAAGTATGTAACGACATACGTAATCCAGTCAAATTGTCCGAATCATGCCATGTTACATAAAACAAAAAAAAATTGAATAATATAACGTCTTTTTTAATCGATTTTGAGGATGGACGGAAGACCTCCTATTTACCACGTATATATAAAGTAAATCCATTAAATAACTTAAAAATACATTGAGGAAAATAATAAAAAGGTAGAAAAAACGAAATTGCTACTCCTCCTATTAACTCGTCCCCCATTGTCACCGCATAGGGATTATTAGCCGCTAGGACACCCTTTGTCAACAGATTCTTAAGGAAATAAATTTCATCCCCAAATTTAAAAAATACAACAGCGTACAATTAGTCAATACCGTGTCATGTTTTATCGGTGTTTAATAACACCATTTCCTCTCTTGCCGTGAAAGTCGTGAAAGGCGACTGATTAACAAAACCCAGAAAATGGGCAGCAATGTTTTCCTGTATAACATCAATTGAAAATGCGGTCATCAACACGCATGCACGGCCACTACTCTATCAGTGAACGCCTATGCCCAGCAATGGACCTCATAAAAGTGACGGACGAATCCCAATGGCCACGACAAACCACTATTTTCGAGGAATAATAAAAAAATATGAGATATAAAATAATAAAATATTATACCAGGGAACCAGCAACCCTATGTACGGTAAACACGGCATTCGCCTCCCACTTAGTGCCTAGCCGCCCGGCTGTGAAACTTCTGCTCGCCGGCTCGTGAGCCAGTCACTGTATAAATAATATAACTTATTAAATATATACGAGGTTGAACAATGTGCCTTGATTTTCTGGTAACCTGGTATCTATGATACCATGACCTTATGTCTGATGAAGAGAGCTTGGTTTGATCTCTGGCCAAACAGACCTGTATGATGGAATCGGCTAGGCTTTTTTTGATACTTTTTTGTTACTAAAAGAGAGAGTCAGAAATTTAAATGAGAGTTTATTTTACAAAGAGTTGTTTTCACGCCTGATTGACGCCTCCGGTGACCCGAGAGCTGGAGCTTACCTCGGCCAACAAATAAGTTTAGCAATACAGCGAGGTAATGCTGCTAGTGTCTTGGGTACATTTCCAAGGGGCAGCGATTTGGCTCATTTATTCTATTTATAATTATAAATTTTTAGTAAGTAAAACTATGTATTATTTTCTAAATAACCTGGATAAAGAAACCTTGTAACACAGAGTTACTTAGTTTTTGAAGATTGTTAAAAATCCGGGCTTAAAATTAATAGTTTTTAACCGGGAATGATCTTTCGCTAAATTTAATAAAAATCATAATAATTATGTTTAGATACCTACTGTTATAGTAAAATAGGTAGTGAAACTGCTATCCTATTTACATTATTAATTTATTGTTGTCAATCCAATAATTGGCGATGCCCACGTTTCTTGGCACGAATCTGCTCTTAGAGTGACAGGGTCTAAACCACGGCCACTACGGTGGCCAAGTGCAATTGGTAGACTTTGCCTTCGTAACTTTTTAAAGGACTCTAAAGCTAAGTTTCTTCAAGATATTTTCTAGATAAATTGACTGTTTCGTCAAGTGACAAATTTATTATAAGTCTACGATTTTATCTACGGACCGTCTGATGAAGAGGCTATGTTTTTAACTACTTAGCTTCACTACTCCCATTTATTTCCCAGTAGGTACAAATGACCTTATCAAATACTAAGCTTAAATACTAAGGAATTATGAACAGTAGAGGTAAGTTAAAAATTTACTTTTCTCGGGATCAAATAAGGCAAGTTACCAGGGCGTCATAAAACCGAGGTAATCGCTTACACAAAATAATGCAGCACCCGCGGGAGAAAATAAAAATGGCGTTGTGGCTTCCGCCCGAACAAGTCTTGAGACGCTGACGCATTGTTTTGGCGCCGGCAGCGACATTTCAATGAAATTCCTATTTTAGATACATTTTCGAGGTACTGTATGTGAATTTAACAAAAACAACAAAACCAGGTATGCAGGACTGCAAGTGAAGACTATATTCTTAAGTTTCGACAATGCAGTGTAAGGTATGTAATAAAGTTACAATATGAAAAATTGATAAAAGGTTCCTTTTATATATATTATCAATAATTTAGTGTAAAATCTCTGGATATTCAAAATAAAAATAACATAACAGAACAGAAAAATCAGTTCATCTAATACTACTTAATAATTGAAGGCTGGTTGCCTATGAAGATACCATAGTCGAGATCGGATTAGTGCTACGGTAGTTCCTCCCTGTCGTAAGAGGCGACTGAAGAAAGCTTTAAGAATTGTGAGCGACAAGAGTGGGAACTCAAACCGTCCAGCCAATGACCCCGGGACGGCGGTATGTGTAGTGTCACATCGTCGTAATCACCAGAAGATGCTGTGGACCGGACACGCTAAACTGGGTGGAGCCCGATGGGGCAACGCGCTCACACGACACCCGTAGCATTCTTTTAGAGGTCGCGGTGATCTCTACACAATGCTTAGGGCGGACACTTTGATATGAATACAAGGTTTAGAAACTGGGTGATGACGCAATAATGGGTTCAGGGCCCATCATGTTTTATGTGGAGTTGGATACAAATGTCCATTGGTGACAGCGACCACCCATTAGTTGCATACTTATACTCGTCTCGTATATTACGAGTATAACAAAAGGCATAAAAGTGATACGAAACGAACTTAAGAGCCCTTTTATTTGCCAAAAAAGCACGGGAAGAAATGCCTACTTATCCATATTATAGTAGATCCTAGTGATGTAACGAATATGCAGGTGGAAAACAATTGAAATCGAACTGTAGTTTGATGACCTAAAAGGGCGTCCAATCTAGATCCTTCGCCTCCCTATACCAAAAACTAAACAAAAAAACATTCGCATTCGCGAACGTTATGTCATGAAATGTTCAAATGATATTCGTTACATCACTTGTAGATCCCGTGCAAAGAAATACCTACCTATCTATACTACGTATGGTAGCGTGGATCTCAAGAAATACCTACCTCATCCAGTACAAAGAAATACCTACTTATCCGTACTACATATTATGGTAGCGTGTATCTCAAGAAATACCTACCTCATCCCGTACAAAGAAATACCTACTTATCTATAGTATGTGATGGATCCCGTGCAGACGAGCGGCCCGAAGGCGGATGGCGGCAACAAGCGCGTCATTAGTGGGCCGCGACACGCAAGCCGGTGTAGGGCTGCCACACAAATTTAATATTTTATACCTACTTATTGCTACGACACGGCACGGTAAATGATGACCTATTTAAAAAAAATGTACTAACTAAACCGGTCCGCTTCGGTTTAGTTCATTTTCATACATTTTCATTTCCATGGCTCCTTCTGGTTTACGGCGGTAAAGAGTACCTACCTATCCCATGTCTCATAGTTAAATAATCTGTATGTCATTTCTTCTTCAATCAGTAGTTTTTGCGTGAAACAGTAATAAATTTTGATCTACATAACCTTTTATGGTCGTCAACTCATTGCCCCAAAGTTAAGTAAGGGTCTTCTCTCACAAGGACAGAGTTTTAAGCCAAAGTCCACAGTGCATGGCAAGTGCCAATAGATCTTTACACACCTTTTGAAAACTATACCATGGCCTAGATTTATTTATATTTATTACAAATATTTTTATAATATTTCTGCCAGCTGCCAACCCTACAGAGCTCAGTTTATTGGTTTTGTTGCGTAACGTCCTCGCTCTCTACTCCGCGTCTATTCGCCTTTTGCCCGTCGGAAACTATTGACACGTGCATCAATTGCAGTACTTCTAGCTCTGTCAATTGAACAGATCAATAAGCGTTGAGAACAGTACTATTCCATTACTTTCTATAAAAGTCAGACGTGACTAAGGAATTTCCAAAAACAGTACTATTCCATTTCTTTCTATATATGCCAGAGGTGACAGAAAATTCTTGAGATTGGCAATAACATCGAAGGTCTTGTATTGACACGTGCATCAATTGCAGTACTTCTAGCTCTGTCAATTGAACAGATCAATAAGCGTTGAGAACAGTACTATTCCATTACTTTCTATAAAAGTCAGAGGTGACTAAGGAATTTCCAAAAACAATACTATTTCATTTCTTTCTATATATGCCAGAGGTGACAGAAAATTCCAGAGATTGGTAACTCCGTATTGCGAAGGTCTTTCACCTTGTATTGACACGTGCATCAATTGCAGCAGTAGATACTTTTGGGTCTGTCAATTGAACTGATCAATAAGCGCTGACAACAGTACTATTCCATTTCTTTCTATTAAAGTCAGAGGAGATTAAGGAATTTCAAAGAACAGTACTATTCCGTTTCCTTCTATATGTATATGCTAGAGGTGCCTGAGAAATTTCTTTCATCTTGTACTGACCCGCATCGATTACAGCAGTAGCTCTGTCAATTAAACCGATCAGCGAGCGTTGAGAACAGTACTATTCCATTTCTTGCTATGTCCGAGGTGACTAAGGAATTTCTAGGAATTGGCAATACCGTGCTGCGAAGGTCTTTTATCTTGTATTGGTACCTTCATCAATTACAGAAGTACCTACTTCTAGCTTTGTCAATTGGATAGATCAATAAGCGTTGAGAACTGTACTGTTCCATTTCTTTCTACAAAATTCAGAGGTGACTAAGGAATTTCCAAGATTAGTACTATTTCATTTCTTTTTATATATACTAGATAGAGGTGCCTGAGAAATTTCCAGGAATTGGGAACATCATGTTAGGAGAGCCTTTTATCTTGTTTCAATTTATTCACACACCAACGCGTACTGTGATAATTAAGGCATAACTAATTCTTTTATATTACAGATGTTTTAAACGAGCACCTATGCACCGTCAATAATTAACTCCAATTAAGATTATTCTAACCTGAGATTGCCCATAAATGCGTTGCTACTCCGAAGGACTACGTTAGAATGCTCGATGCAGTTGAGTAAGTTGATCATTTGCGATTCTTTTGGATTTACCGACTTCTTCTGCAAAACGTTTTTAATATTTTAACTAACAATGTATTTTTGTTATTTGTAGTGTATAAAAAACAACAAATCCTTCTAAATCGAACCTGCTTCTGATAACATGATAAACGTAAAATTAAATAGCGAAATACCACAAAATCCCCTATATAAATAACCTCTCGATATCACAAGTACACGATAAATCAGCAAAAAAAGGGGTTAAAAATAAATAGAAAATAAAAGCGATTTTTCCTGCGGTAGTAGGTGTGGGCATAAAAACCGGCCCGACGACATTTGCCGTGCGGCGGAGTTACCAGGCGATCATAAATTACGGGGTGGCGGCGGTCAGCCCGGTAATTGCATGGAAGCGCGGAACGGCACAGTTTATGTACGCCAGTGGTTCAAGTAGGGCAAGCGTTTGCGTGTCCAGCGAAAAAATATCTTTGACACACACACACGTATACTCTTTTTGTTAAAAGAAATTATGACTGTGTTGTTGGTATATGGCGATTATGAATTGTAAGATAACAGAGGTCAGTAGATGTGTAGGAAAATTTGAGAAAGTGGCGATTTTGAACCTCAAGTTCGGTAAAACTTGGTAGTGTGACTAAAAAAAGATTTTTTTATGTCAGGTGCTCCATAGAAGTTAAGTTAAATAACGATTTTTGTAAAGGAAATAGTTCTGTTTAACCGTACAGTTGTTATCTTTACAGTCGAACAGAACTATTTCCTTTACAAAAAATGTATTTTACAGAAATGTACATACGGATTAACAAACATTTTACACGTATATCCTTTGTAATATTTTTAATTTGTAACCATTTATTTAATATACCTATATATTTTTATTATACAGCCATTGTACGATTTTATTTGCTAGGTGCTATTAAATATGACTAGATACTACTCTCAGTACAAGGCGATCATAAATTACAGGGTGGCAGGGGTCAGCCAAGTAATTGCAAGGAAGCGTGGAACGACGCAGTTTGTATACAGCCACAGACGCCACAGTTGTTCAACTAGGGCAGGCGTGGCAGTGTTGCCACTAATAAAATAAAAATACCCCCTAATCTTGTTTAAGATTTATGAATACAATGTATATTAAACGAAACACCATGTGGACCGCATGTTTAGTTTTTCATGTGATCGGCGTAGGCGCCACATAATCTATGTAATATTAAATGACATTACAATGTGCATCTCAAGGTATCTAAGCGAATCAATTTAGAGCAAATTATTTCTATACGAAACATTTTTACGACATACGAAATTAAAAATCAACCATTGACCTTACACGCTTCAAAACAAAACACAATCGAGACTACAACTACATAACAGAGACAAATAACACTTCCGATAAATGACACACATTTAAACATTATTATAAGAACCAATGCGACAGATGCATAAGACACCAATAGTGCTGAAAGCTGTCAAGTGCAATTAATTTGCTTTCAAAAACGAGGAGTGATTTAACACACTTGAACTACTGCGCATGCCTTTTTATTACCCGTTAGCGCACGCGATACCCGTAATGTCGTTATTGTAAAATATTACGCGAATTCTCGCCCGTGTTCTGGTCTACTTGCAAATATTTTTTATTTACTTATTTATTTTCATCATATTCGTTATTATAAAAATATTACGCAAATGGGCGCCCTTCTCTGGGTCTAATTGGATTTTTTTTAAACGGGAACATGCAGTGATTTATTACACACTTGAACTACTGTATGCCTTCTGATTACCCGTTAGCGCACACGATACCCGTAATGTCGTTATTATAAAATATTACGCGAATCCGCGCCCCTGTTCTGGGTCTAATTGGAAATAATCAAGGGTTAGTCTGCACCGACCTGTTACTCGGAAAGCGCTGATTGCGTTATAATAGCGTTATAACAATACATTTGTAAGAACGAGAACATAATTATCAATTATGTATATTATTTGTTACTTTTAACGACTGCGTCAGGGAGGTAATGTATTCAAGCGTATACAGGCTGAGAATAAAACAAGGTGTGTATACTTTTTCATAATAAAATTATAATCAATTCAATCCCAGATAGGATCAGAGTCCTACCTAAGGTTGGCTACAGGTTAGTTATTATTACCCCAGAAGATTTAGTTATAACTTTAAAAAAAAACTATTCCCTCTGTCATGCCTAGGTATATAATGTATTCCCTATATCATCAAAAATAGCACAGCAGCGCTGAACATTGTAGTTACTAGCTAAAATAGTTTTAATAGGAATGTCGGTGCCTCCAGTGAACCACAAACTTTTATATGAGCAGCCGGACCTGTACAGAATTACTAAGATTTCTACCACCATTACAAATCGCTATGGAAGTCAACCATTAATCGTTGATCGTTAGGGGTGTCTCCCGCTATTATTACCCGTAAACCATAAAACGCATTTAACTCAGCATCGTAAAGCGACAGCGAATCGGAAACGACGTAAAAGATCTGTATAGCTCGTGAAGAACACTATCGATTGTCTGTATAAATGCAAATAGGTTTCAAGGTGGTAGAACCAGTGTAGTTCGACCGGGGAAGTACCACCGCCACACCTATTTCTAGCGTGAAGCATTTCTTGCGTTTCGATAGAAGGGTGTGGTTGCCGGCACACTTTCACATGAGCCGACCATCATAGTCCTCAGGAGTAGCAACACATCTGTGATTGACTTCAGATGGAACCCATGTTCTGTATGAAGTTGATTACAGATGTCAATGGGCGGCAGTGACCACTTACCATCAGGTGGACTGCATGCTAGTTTGCTACTTCAGTCAAATAAAAAAATAAATAAATATCCCATCTATTTTCTGATCTCCTGGTATTCCGGAAATCATCACCGTAAAACTATTTTTGCAAAAGCTCTTAGAAGAATGCTTAGGTCAAATTTTGCCACACCACATATGCTACGGTGAACTTTATAAATCGTGGATAACATTTTTCAGAAAACTCTTAGTATCAAGGTACACCAGTAGGAAGAAGTAGAAAACGTGAACATTTTAGGTCCGTTTCGGTAGCCACGGCTTGTAAATCTAAGATGGCCTTATGCCAACACATATATATATATCTATTGCACACAATTTAGAAGAGTAGTGGACAAAGAAGATATACAAAATATCTAAAACAGAAACGAAATAAATACCTCGTCAAGTAGATGTTTTTGTGACGTTAGATGCAATGTTTTTGTGACGTGATTGCAGAGAACTTTGCGTTAGAACGATGAAAGAAAGTCTTTAGAGTTGCCAGTTTTATTGCAAGGGGACTAAGGGCTATCCAGCAGTTGGGGTGGGAGCGCGGATGTGCCGCTAATTACAGGGGTGAGTGCGATGAGGGGTGATTGATCCCTGGCACGTTACTTTGACACGCTAAGTCAATCGGCAATGTATTTTGCACTAGCTTCTTTCTGCGGATTTGCCCGCGGTTTTGCCCGCTTCGGTCACATTTAAGAAGGTAATGAGTATTCTGTTTTAAACCAGGTCATGATCTATCTATGTGCCTAATTTCTGCGAAATCCAACCATTAATTTTTGCGTGAAAGAGTTAACAAAATCACATCTTACTACTATCGTAACTTTTTCTGCTATCATAAGGCAGAAAATTTGTTCCTTTGATAACCCGAAATTATCACTCCTATAAAGACATTAATTAGGTCCACCTACATGGAATCTATTGTCATGAAATATCCTACAGATATTTTTTTGGCTTTTACATAATATTTCTTATAACTTATTAATTTTATACTCATTTTCCACGCAAAGTCAATATAAGAAGGCGTAAACAAGAAAAACAGCAATATTATACTGCAAGGGACATTTGGCGCGCGATCGCTAAGGCTTAAGGGTCAGCTGTTGTCTAACCAAGAGCTGCTTTCAGTATAAATTTTCTATATTCTAAACAGAAACTTAATAACACCTATTCGGTCCCTCTACAACATTTGAAATAGTACAACAGAAACATGATAACACATGTCAATTTTTATATCTGAGATGGAAAAAAATACAATCAAATTGAGAACCTCCTCCTTTTAGGAGATCGGTTTAAAACTTCACAAATGTTTTTGGTAATATTAAAATAAGAGATATAATCTAAAATCCAACCCTTAACAATTACTTTTTTTTATGATTTTAGAATTATATCCTAGAATTAATACATTTTAACTAATACATTATATCCTTTTTTTATTTAATCATTTTTATCCAGAATCCTACATATCTGTTACACCAATCATATACGGGACATAAGAGCAATATAATTGTTTGTCTAGCATGAGGTATGTAGCCATTGCGGCGCAGAATCTCACTTTTTTAAACTCCTGTGAACAATACCTTGACATAAGTAAAGCCATTTAAGTACTGTATATAATTATTTTAAGTACTTCATCATCACGCTCAATACTTAAGTTATTATAAATAGTAAATAATAACATTTATGCAACGATTTGTTTTGCACTGACAGAAGTCCAAGGTCATGATTCGGGCGAGAATGAAAACCAGTGCCGTGGTTTCGTGTGTCTCCATGGCGATAGCTGATTCTCGTCCATTTCACGATGCTATTATGTCACAGCACGAGTTACTTGAACACTAAACTGTATGGTTACTCTGTTCTTGTTGGTATTACTTAGCTTATCTTTATGTTTAGTTTTCTATGTTTATTGTGTATCATTCATCGTGAATAAATACGATTTTTTTCTTTCTTCTTTCCATTTTAACGTACACGGTAAATACACATAGTACCGTCCCACCCATCTATTATAGTCACATCTAAAGACAATTATAGACCTGCGGACCAAGTTGAACCTCATTCGAGTCTGCTTCGCCTTTCGAGCGAAAATACTGGACACGAAAGGAAGTGAAAAACTTGATAACCGCTGCTCTACCAAGAAAAAGTTCCGGGCACGTCGGCCGCCCGGGACGCCAGCGTCTGCGAGCAGATTTTATCTCGTTTATTATTTATTTACGGCTACCGACGCACGCCCGAGGCGGTCTGAACTTACGACTTTAGCTCTGACACTGATAAATAAAAGGAAAAATCCGCAACTCGCTTCGCTGCTCACTTTTCGATTTTGCGCCGCTTTAGCTTTGAAGACGAAACTTATTTTTGGGGAGGTTTTAAGAATTTTAAGAAAAGAACGGAGTAATGAAGAAATTTTAAAGTAGCAATTGTATTATATTTCTCTATAAACAGCAACTTTCAATTTTGTTTGTTATATGGGCACAGCGTATGTACAGGGTTTATGTTGATATTGGTTATAAATAACTTACACTTTTTTCAAATAAAAAGAAAATAGCCTCCTTTCCTTAAAATTGTAAAAAAATACGCAGGCATAAAAAAAAATTCGAAAATTTATATCAAACATCTCTACCTAGTTACTAGGCACACATAAACTTGAGCATGTTATGCGCGGGGCGCTCGCCTCCTTTCAATTCAAGTCTCGCGCACATACTTCAGATGTCCCGGGACAATATCACATATCACTCGTTCTCCGCGAACGTCGCCATGTGATAAATCGTTTAAGGTTACTCATAATGCACACATCGATCGCGCGGTTTTATGCACCGCACACACGCGATTTAGTTTGTCAGCAATGTATACTAAAAATCGATACTCTATGAAGTTGCAACCACGTCGAGCTATTGGAAAATATTTTTACTAAACTGCCGATGATCGGTTATTGAATTATGAACTCCTAGTAATATTTCGTGAGCTTGTAACGTAAAAAGGCGTAACTGCGAGGTATAAGCGATTTTCGAGTGGGGCTTCGATTATTATGATGATCAAAAAGGATGAGTAAAAAAGAATTAAATTTATTTTCTCAAATCAAATCTTATCTCTATGATTAAGATGAAACTTATATACTACCTAAATATGTAACATCAAAAATAAATAACTTAAAAATGTGGTTTATACTATTTTCCGTATCTAACAAAAAGAGGCAAAATGAGATTCTGATTCGCCAGCCGATCCCAGCCTGGATCTACAAATTGCTGCTCAGTGTGACACAAGTACCAGGCGGGCATGAACAAAGAGCGGTGGGTCGGTGTCGCGTAGCGTGGCGGCGCCTACATAATTTAGTTATAATGACGGCGCGCTCGTTACCTCCCAGCCCATTAGGTATATGCTCACATAATTATAGGTATATCGCGTTGTGGTGTTGGGAGCTGTGGCAAACTAATAATTTCGTTGGATTTTTAGTTCTCTTTATATCCCAGTATTATTTAGTTTAATAAATTCAAGCTTCCCAATGTTAGGGTGAGTTTAAAAATACACTTTCTACACTCACAGCCCCACAGTAGGATTTTCTCCTGTGTCGTGGGTGTCATAGGCATACAAAGACGAAATACAGGCGAATACAGATTAAGCAATACTTAACATTTACAATACTTTTAAGATAGGAGTACATATTTTAATACTTGAACACACTTAATGCCTAACACAGCAAAATGATTTCTGACTAGAGTGGGGCATCACTATACCGATGTGGTACACAAGGTGTACTCGGTTTGGTCAAGCAGACATGTAACTGACTAGGTCTAGTCGACCACTTTAAACTGTATCTTATATCCTGTAAGCTTTAACCTAGGCCCTAAACTATCTATATGTCAAATTTCAGTAAAATCTGATCGACCGTCGTATGTTATATCAGCGTATGTACATAGGGTATATTATTTTTAGTCTTTTTGTGTGAAAGACTAAAAATAATACACATAGATTTTCACTTACCTTCATATTTATGATATTATTAAGACTATATTTCTGACATCTACTTGTTTCAGGCAATTCTAGCGTAAACAAAATTATTATATGTAACTTAATTTAGTTAATTTATTTAAATTTGTCAATGATATGAAATGAAAAAAATGTCTTTATTTTTTGTATAGGCCATGGGGGCACTTACAAACTTTTAGTTTTTTTTCTTACACTAACAACCGATCGGTCTCTCTCTCGTCTCGTCAACCCATTACTGTCCCAGTGCTGGGCACGGGTCTTCTCTCAGAATGAGAGAATTTAAGGCCATAGTCCACTGCGCTGGCTAAGTGCGAATTAGTAAACCGGATCGGTACGCGACCTTAACTAAGAAGATCTGGCTAGAAACTGAACTGGGTTGTCTTTTTTGTTGTTGGGTTTTTTAATATATTAACAATCATGTTTTTTACATGGTTATAAAAGCTAGCTCCAGTATCTTGCCTTACAATTTACTAAAAAAGAGGGCTGTTTGACAAGATACGCTATAATATTACATGAACACAAACGCGTCAGGACTATACACAAAGGAAACATAAACAATTTATTGCATTGGCTACGGATTGACACGCATACTATAATTACATGTGTGATGTGCGGCCGAGTTGGGTGTTTGCCGACTTGTGGTGTCGACCCGTTAATCAAAGGGCTTAGGCCTTTAGGGTTCATTTTAAGTCACTCAAATGAATTGAAATCTCTATTGTACTCCTGCGACAAGAATTAAATGTATTAATGTTCCTTTAAACCCTTATTAAGTTATTTCTACCGACAAATAGTAAACGTAGTCTAGATATTCGATTAGTATTTGAGTATGCAAGAAGAGATAGATTTAGTTTCCTGAATAAAATAATAAAGCACACCAAACTCTGCCGATGAAATACGGTCGAATTCGTTCAGTGAAAAACAGAATTTCGGATTTCGCTACTATATGCAATGCAAATTGAACACCGTTATGTGACAAAAGAATCGGCAGCATACCAATGTGTTTGCTTGTATCTCTATTTCATAAACATAACTGCAAAAGTTAATTCGTACCGTCTATCGGTTGTCACGAAACGTGCTCAAGGAGGCATCGGCGAGATGATCTGCGCTGCGGAAAAATGCGCCCGCGGTATTCGGACAAGTGCATGGTCCCAGTATCAACGGGGAATGTAGTTATAATTTAAACTTTTTTTTATCTGATTCAGAAAGCAAAAGAGCATGCAGTCCACATGATGGTTACCGGTCACTGCCGTCCATGAACGTCTGTAAGCCACTTCAAACAAAACATGGGTTCAATCACAGATGCAATGCTACTCCCGAGGACTAAGATGGTCGCCCCATATAAAAGTATTCCGGCAACGACATGCTTCCAATGGAATGCAAGAAATGCTTCACGCTAGAAATAGGTGTGGCGGTGCTACCTTCCCGGTCGAACTACTTGTTATACCACCTTAAAAAGGTGAATCGTTCGTTTGAAGTGAATCTACATTAAAATATCCGTAAGGTAAGAAAACATGATAGGTCTATACCGTTTGTATTGAATCTACATTAAAACTTCTGTTACGGACGAAAACATGTTTATGAGTATATTTTAGGTTACGCATTTTTTGTTCGATATACGATTTTGTTCTAGAGGCCCGTCAAATACACCGCACGTCAAGATAATGTGCTATCGCTCACCTTCTGTTTACAAATATAATAAACCAGTTTCAATTTAATTCGTACTTGATAACGCTATCATTCGGACCACGCCAGACCGGCCGGCATGATAAGGGGCAGACGCTAAAGTTTGCGAAGAGATTTATTCCGAATCCCGCACTGAGTCGCCCTCTGAAGTCTACAGATCACTGCAGGCGAGCTTGGTTTATAGTGTCTACAAAGCGTACAAATACCAGAGAATAAATTATATATCAGTTTAAATATAAGCGAGTGAATAAAGCGGTGGAATCTTCTTAATTTAGCAGTTTAACATGGGCCGATGCTCATAGTCCTCGGATGTAGCAATGCTGTAACTGACTTCAGACTAAACTCTTGTTCTATATGAAGTTGCTTACAGGTGCCCTTGGGCGGTAGTGACCACTTACCATCAGGTAGACTGCATGCTCGTTTGGTACTTCAATCAGATAAAAGGAATACATGCCACCTTTGAGGCGCATCTACAATTTTTTCGGACATTTTGTCCATGAATTTGGCGCAAGATTTAACACATAAATCTCTCGTCAACCCATTATTGTCCCACTGCTGGGCACGGGTCTTCTTTTAGAATGGGCGAGATTTAGGCCACAGTCCACCGCGCTGGCCAAGTGCGAATTGGTGGACTTCACACGCCTCCGAGAACTTTTTTTTAAAGAACTTGGGTGTGTAGGATTCCTCACGATGTTTTCCTTCACCGAAAAGCAGTGACAATTAATGTCTAATACGAACATAAAATAGTGGTGCGTGCCTGGGTTTGAACCTCGGACCTCCCGATTGAGAGGGTAAGTTTCAACCATTAGGTTATCACGGCTCTAACACGTAAATACTAGATCAAAATTTTTATGCTGTACTATCTCGCAAACTGTAACGGAGATAGTTGGTTCCCTCCCAACCTTAGCAATTTGGTATAGTGAGTGGCGATGGTTAATCTAGTTAGTCGTTGACAGCGCTGAAGCCTTCGTCGGGAAACCTATCTATTTTTAATTATGTTTGCCACTACCCTGTCAACGGAATAGAACCGATTTTTTCTATTTATCAAATTTGCTATTATGTGATTTTCGACTTTCTTTTATAACATTGAAGTAGCAAACGAGCATTCAGGCCACTTGATAGTGGTCACTACCGCCCATCGACATCTGTAAACAACTTTCTGGAGGTCTCTAAGGCGGTCGCCTCATATAAAAGAATTCCGTCGAACGCAGCCTTTTATCGAAACGCAAGAACTGCTTCACACTAGAATTAAGAATGGCGGTACCTCTCTGGTCGAACTACAGTGGTTCTATCACCTGGTGAGAGCAGACTAATATTATAAGCCTAATATTATCGCGGGAATAATATATTACTACCTTTAAATTTCTTCAATCTCCAATATTACCATCGATTGTAGTCAGGACGAATTTAGCCTTACTATTATGGTTGTTTCTTAAACGATCCATCCATCCATCAGCCCTTTGAGGTTCACAGGACATAGGCCTTCCCTAAATGACGCCACTCCAACCGGTCCTGTGCCTTTTGAATCCAACGGCTTCCCGCTGTCCTCTTCAGGTCATCGTCCACCTGGTGACTAGGACCTGTGCTCCTTTTGCCTATATGTGTAATGCTTTTTTAGTTAATTTTAAGAATGTTTTATGTATTATTTGAAAAAAGTATTAGCATTTGGTAATCCTTTTCTACATCAACTGTAACCGTGCAAAATTTCATACTCCGCCGTGCGCGGCAAGTATGTTAAAAGCGCACCCCAAGCTTTTGCTTCGTGTATTAATATATAGATAACTTAAATTACGTGTTAACTTCGCTTTCCTACGACGATGTAACCTATACCTACGTTCATACATTCTACTCAACCCATATCCAAAACAAGCGCCCTAATGACTGATCTCAACCCCCCTCAAACCACTCATCCCTACTTAACTCGTCGAATCCACCACGTCGGTTTCCAAGGACATTGTTTACTTGAAGATGGACGAAAATATTTTTGTTTTCGTCACATTTTTTGTTTCCTGAGGCTGTGACGAGTTATGTTACTTTGCGATTGTTCCAAATATACGTTTTCTGGTTATTTAAAGTAAATAAACAGTCTAATCTTTGTAATCTTGATCTCTTCTTTTTATTTGAAAGAATTGAGTGAGTATCCTTTCACTACTAAATACTAAAGCCTGAACATTATTTGGTCAATATTTTCGTTTTATGATTTAGATATGCACTTAGAAAGGATTTCTTTGGTATGCCGTGTCTTAACGGGGTTAAATAGAGATAAAATGTTTGTAGTAATTTATCAAAAGCCATTTATATGAGGCGACCGTCCTAGTCCTCGGGAGTAGCAACGCATTTGTGATAGACTTTAGATAGAAGCTACATTCTATATGATGTTGCTGACAGATGTCCATCATGTGGAATGCATTCTCGTTTGCTACTTCATTGTTATAAAAAAAAATATCAGATACTAGCAGAAACCACGCGGCTTCGTTCGGGCAGACTATGATGTAATCTATCCAACCTATATACATTTTTTTTACATCTTGCTTCACGTTACTGAAATTTGAGCAAGGACGCATTATGTATTCTAGTAATAATATAGCCTATGTTACTCAGGAATAATGTAGTATTCTAGTGGTGAAGGAATTTTTAAAATCGGTTCATTAGTTTTAAAGTTAATTATTCATAACAAACATACAAAAATAAAAAGCTTTCCTCTTTATAATATTAGTATAGATCCTCTTTCATGGGGGGTAAAACATTTAATTAACAGATGACATCTTTATTTTTCTAAAATAATCATAAGTATCCATAAGCGACATTATTGTTTTTTGAAAGATAACTCGTTTGCTTTATCGCCAGGTTTATTATAAAAAAGTAACACATTTCAAATAAACAGATTTATTTATTTTAATAGACAATATAATACTTATATTAATATTTTTTTATAAAACAAAATTTAACATATTTTTCGAAGAAGCAGGGAATAATTTTAAGCTTGAAACTAAAGATGGACGACAAACGGTTACAAAGTAGTCCACCAACTCGCACTTGGCCAGCGCGGTGGACTATGGCCTATAACTCTCTCATTCTGAGAGAAGACCCGTGCCCAGCAGTGGGACAATAATGGGTTGACGACGAAATACGTATATCAATCGTCGTAACTATGTCAGTTTAAGTAATTTCATATTCCATTCCATTGTGGTATTTGGTGCTAAAGCTTTGAGTCCAAGGGGTCCCGATGTTGACAGTTTTGTTTTGGTTGCCGTTTCTGGCGACCCAAGAGCTGGCACGCATTTCGCTCAGCGAATTGGTATAGCCGTTCAAAGAAAATGCTGTCAGCATATTGGCAACCATGCCTAGAGACACCGATATCTATCGTTTTAATGGTTCTTGTTTTTCAAATGTGTATATATTTGACGGCGCCACCGTCAATGTTTTCGAAAATAGAACATGAGAAAAAGACAAATGAAGTCTGCAATTGATGTTCTTTCATTTAGCAATTTTTAATGCGTAGGTAGTTTGTATTGGTTTGGATAATAGTTAATTAATGTGTTTGAAATTACTGTAAATTATAATAAAAAGAAAATAATAAGAAAAAAGTATAGTGGTATCATATTGTTCTCAGTCAACATTGCTGTTGATATCATTATTTATTCTTTAACCTAACGATAAGGCAGACGAGCTACCTAATGGAAAATAGTCATCATCGCCTATGGACATTCGCAACACCAGAGGAGTCGCCAATGCATCGCTGGCTTTGAAGGAGAGCTCTTTTCGCACCTTTCTTGAAGAACCCCATGTCGTAGCGCTCCGGGAATACCTCAGGAGGAAGCTCATTCCACAACTTACACGTCCGTGCCAGAAACGAGCGTGCAAACCGAAACATATTTGTAAATATTGATTTGTATGTTATTCAATTCATATTTTTCTTTAAAGTAAATAAATTAAGCAATATTTTGATTATCTAGAATATTTTCCTAGATTAAATAACTTCGTCCCTGTAGCCTCGGGGTCAGAATAGGGCTACGGTATTCCCTGCCTGTCGTAAGAGGCGACTAAAAGGTACTTCCGGGGTTGCAGACGGCTAGAGTGGGAGCTCGAACCGTTCGGTCAGGCAATCCTGGGAAGGACGGCGGTATGTGTGGTCGCATACCGTCGTAAAGACTAGACGGAGGATTCCGGTTGAAGTCGTTTCGAGATCCCGGAGTCCTCCTTTTTAGCGCCGAGGACGGCCACCCGGGGGGTTTTAGTGCGGTAAAAATCCCACATAACCCTTTGTTGCTCCCACGGCGTCGGGTACCTTTTGAAGGTTTCCCCTCGAAAACAAAAAAAAAAAGATTAAATAACTTACCCAATCTGCGTCTGAAAAGCGTTAGCCGCCGAAATTAATAAGTAATTTTTAACCATTGATGCTTAAACGGTTTGGACACTTTCACAAAAAACAGTATAATTAAAATTCACTAGGGATGTGATGATCCAGTCATTTCTAGTGTTCTATACTTTTAATGGGTTTTATTTAAAATGTTTCAAAGGTTTTTATTGTATGGACGCTGAAATTTATACTTTTTATTGAAAGTAAAAATTATATTCGTTCATGTTTGAATCAAACATTTTTCATACTTCATACTTCACTTTATACAGAACAAAGGTTTTATTTTATTTTTATTTTTCATTTATACAAGGTTCTATCTAAAGTCAAGATAGTCAGACAAAGTCGCGTAGCTTCTCACAAGAATTATAATTAACGTCTTTCAGTGTTTTTGGACGAATAATGATACTCGAAACAACCTACAATACCTGGTATGTCTATCGCTGATCCGGCATACCCGGGTCATTACAACGACTGCATGTAATCTGACCCTTTGCCAAAAACGAACCGGATTGAAACAGAGTGGCCGAATTCAGAGTTTTATTTAAAATGTTTCAAAGGTTTTCATTCCTTGTAGGCTCATATTTACACTATTTGAACTGAAGTAAAAATGATATATCGTTGGTTTTTGAATGTAAGCTTTTTTTATACATCATATTTCAGTTTACACAGAACAAAGGTTCTATCTAAAGTCAAGACAGACATAGTCGTGTTGCTTCTCCCAAGAATATAATAAACGTCCATCAGTGTTTTAGCGAAAAATGATACTCAAAACAACCTACAATACCTGGCATGTATCGATCGCTGATCCGGCATACCCGGGTCATTACAACGCTTGCATGCAATCTGACCCTTTGCCAAAAACGAACCGGATTGAAACAGAGTGGGCGAATCCAGGGTTTTATTTAAAATGTATTCAGTCTTTGTTGGGATTTTTATACTATTTTATTGGAAGTAAAAACAAAGTTCGTTGATGTATGAACCAAAGATTTTTTACACTTCACTTTATACAGAACAAAGGTTCTATCTAAAGTCAATACAGTTAGACATAGTCGCGTTTCTTCTCCCGAGAATTATAATTAACGTCTTTCAGTGTTTTTGGACGAATAATGATACTCGAAACAACCTACAATACCTGGCATGCATTGATCGTTGATCCGGCATACCCGGGTCATTACGACGCTTGCAGGTAATCTGACCCTTTGCCAAAAACGAACCGGATTGAAACAGAGTGGGCGAATCCAGGGTTTTATTTAAAATGTTTCAAAGGTTTTCATTCTTTATAGGCTCATATTTACACTATTTGAACTGAAGTAAAAATGATCCGGCATACCCGGGTCATTACGACGCTTGCATGTAATCTGAACCTTTGCCAAAAACGAACCGAATTGAAACAGAGTGGGCGAATCCAGGGTTTTATTTAAAATGTTTCAAAGGTTTTCATTCTTTATAGGCTCATATTTACACTATTTGAACTGAAGTAAAAATGATCCGGCATACTCGGGTCATTACGACGCTTGCATGTAATCTGAACCTTTGCCAAAAACGAACCGGATTGAAACAGAGTAGTCGAATGCAGGGTTTTATTTAAATGTATTCAGTCTTTGTTCGTATTTTTATACTATTTTATTGGAAGTAAAAGTTATATTCGTTGTTGTATAAATCAAAGATTTTTTTACTTCACTTTATACAGAACAAAGGTTCTATCTAAAGTCAAAACATTTAGACATAGTCGCGTTGCTTCTCCCAAGAATATAATAAACGTCCATCAGTGTTTTTAGCGAAAAATGAACTCAAAATAACCTACAATACCTGGCATTTATCGATCGCTGATCCGGCATACCCGGGTCATTACGACGCTTGCATGTAATCTGACCCTTTGCCAAAAATGAACCGGATTGAAACAGAGTGGGCGAATTCAGTGTTTTATTTAAAATATTTTAAAGGGTTAGATTCTTTATAGGCTCATATTGAAACTATTTGAACTGAAGTAAAAAATATATATCGTTGGTTTTTTAATGTAAGCTTTTTTTATACATCATATTTCAGTTTACACAGAACAAAGGTTCTATCTAAAGTCAAGACAGTCAGACAAAGTCGCGTTGCTTCTCCCGAGAATTATAATAAACGTCCTTCAGTGTTTTTGAACAAATAATAAAACTCGAAACAACCTACTATACCTGGCATGTATCGATCGCTGATCCGGCATACCCGGGTCATTACGACGCTTGCATGTAATCTGACCCTTTGCCAAAAACGAACCGGATTGAAAGAGAGTGGGCGAATCCAGGACTTTATTTAAAATGTATTCAGTCTTTGTTCGTATTTTTATACTATTTAATTGGAAGTAAAAATTATATTCGTTGTTGTATGTATCAAAGATTTTTTTTACTTCACTTTATACAGAACAAAGGTTCTATCTAAAGTCAAAACAGTTAGAAATAGTTGCGTTGCTTCTCCCAAGAATATAATAAACGTCCATCAGTGATTTTAGCGAAAAATGAACTCAAAACAACTTACAATACCTGGTATGTCTATCGCTGATCCGGCATACCCGGGTCATTACGACGCTTGCATGTAATCTGACCCTTTGCCGAAAACGAACCGGATTGATACAGAATGGGCGAATCCAGGGTTTTATTTTAAAAGTTTCAAAGGTTTTCAGTCTATGTTCGTATATTTTATTGGAAGTAAAAATGATACATCACTGATTTTTGAATGAAACATTTTTATACTTCATACTTCACTTTATACAGAACAAAGTTTGTATCTAAAGTCATAGGTTTAGGTACCAACTTTGTTCTACTACTAGGTTGGCCGTTTAAGTACTCGGGAATAGCAACAGATGCGTTGCTATTCCCGAGTACTTAGATAGCCAACCACACCCTTCTACCAAAACGGTAAAATTGCTTCACACTAGTATAGATTTGGTGATGGTACCTCTCTGATCGAACCATGTATGTTCTACCACCTTGCAATTTTTTGCTTTTTTTAGTATAATGAAAATCTATATTACCGTCGATGTCGTAAGCAACTAATAACATATTTTGTTCAGGAAATATATCCGTAGCGTTCCAACTCTAGTAACCAGTACTCAGGGATGTAGCCAACCTCAGATAAGACTAATCTTATCTAAAGTAATAGACATCCTTGGATGGCACTTACTACTTACCTACCATCTAGTATACGGCGTTCTTGTTTGTCTACCATTAACATAAAAAGTTTGATCAAACACTTAAACAATAATAACAGACACAGGTGAGAATCACTTCAATCAATCACTATTGAAGTTGGTAGAACCAGTAGTGTAGTTCGATCGGAGAAGTAACACCGCCACACCTAATTCTAGCGTAAAGCGTTTCTGGCGTTTCGGTGGAAGGGTGTGATTTATGGCACATCATAGTCCTCGGGAATAGAAACGCATCTGTGATTGACTTCAGATGGAACCCATGTTCTGTTGAAGTTGATTACAGATGTTCATGGGCGGCAGTGAACACACCATCAGGTGGACTGTATGCTCGTTTGCTACTCTTCAGTCAGATAAAAAAAAAAAACAAAAATACTTAATATTTCTACATACAACATTGTAGCTGAGTACTTTTTTGCTTCTACAGTTTACATAAGAATTTTGATCAAACATTTATATACAAAGCAAAATCCAGGCGGTAAACATCTAAAAATATTTCCACCAGCTTTGTAGCTAAACAGCCTCGCCTAAGTCGCAGCTTCACGCTTTGCGCAAATTGCTCGCGTTGATAACCGCCCGAACTGAGCACTTATCGTGACGGCGAATGAATCAATCAATCAGCGGGGGATAATGAGCTGGGGTAAGACGGCGCCGTTATGATGCCGTGGGGACATTGAGAGCGGGAGCGGAAAAAACAAGCACGCTTTCTTTTTTTTATCTGCCTAAAGTAGCAAACGAGCATGCAGTCCACCTGATGGTAAGTGGTCACTGCCGCCCATGGACATCTGTAATCAACTTCATACAGAACATGGGTTCTATCTGAAGTCAATCACAGATGCGTTGCTACAGAGGACTATGATGATCGCCTCAAGTGTGCCGGCAACCATACCCTTGTATCGAAACGCAAGAAATGCTTCACGCTAGAAATAGGTGTGGCGGTGGTACTTCCCTGGTCAAACTACACTGCTTCTACCACCTTGGTAAAAACCTTTCTACACTCATAGGCCCACACTAGGATTTTCTCCTGTGTCGTGGGTACCATGGACACACACAAGACGAATACAAAAACACCCAGACCCAGAAAGGAATCTAAACTCATTCGAATACCTGTCTAGCCGGGAATCGAACTCGGAACCCATTGCGCGTCGGACCGGTATGGTAACCACGCGGGTCGTCAAAGACAATGTGTTTATCTTTGAAGTTCCGTAAAGCGACTTATTTTCTTTTATAACGCGGAGAATTTGTGGACCCTGTCGGGGGAAGCGGAAGGTTTATGAGGGATTATCGACTATAAACTGATGCGGTGTCATGGGAAGTCTTAGCATGGTAATTACGGCCCGAAAACGTCAACCACCGATGGTGTAAGCAGCCACATTCCTTGAGCGGCCACTCTTAATGATGACCCATATCAAACGAGCGTGCAGAACGCACACACACGGCATCTCGAGTCTTCTACCGACGTAATAAGGTATTAGCCCATCTAGTATTTATGCTCCCTGCCCAGTTGTGACTAATATTCCTGATGGAAATCAAAATTGAATTGGATTGGACATCAAGGTGGTAGAACCAGTGTAGTTCGACCGGGGAAGTACCATCGCTATACCTATTTCTAGCGTGAAGCATTTCTTGCGTTTCGATAGAAGGGTGTGGTTGCCGGCACACTTTCACATGATGCGACTATCATAGTCCTCGGGAGTAGCAACGCATCTGTGATTGACTTCAGATGGAACCTATGTTCTGTATGAAGTTGATTACAGATGTCCATGGGCGGCAGTGGCCACTTACCATCAGCTGGACTGCATGCTTGTTTGCAGTCAGATAAAAAAAGTATCTATTTTATTTAATCGCTCGCACTATGCCCTCACTGTAACCAACCGTAGTGTTAGGGCGCCTTAGGGCGGCGAGTGACGTGTTTATTCGAGGGCCGGTCCGCTTACTGGGTGGAGGCAAGATTTTGTGCAACTTAACACTGATGTCATTAAAACACTTAGCAGGCTCGTATAACGAACGCTTCAAGCTTCTGGCGAAGCTTCAAACTAGCACGATTTTTGAGATTTTCGATTATCCTTAGAAATGTAGAGTTAATATTTTTGAATATAAAGTGGCTAGTGATATTTCCTACATAATCGAAATTGGACAGGGTATGTGAGGTGGGGATGACAACATGGCAGCGCCGGAGTTCGGAGAGAGCGGCATTCTAATTCGATCCCTCAACGAGGACACC
Organism: Spicauda simplicius; assembly: GCA_949699795.1. NCBI lineage: Eukaryota > Metazoa > Arthropoda > Insecta > Lepidoptera > Hesperiidae > Spicauda > Spicauda simplicius. The sequence goes on along the minus strand of OX453080.1, from coordinate 10,313,538 downwards.
CGATTATAGTGGCAATATATATAACATTTGCTAGTGCTGATTAATATTAAGTATAAAATATATACTGTTTACTGTTATTTTTTATATGTAGTGTACTTATACCAATTAAACTAAGATAGAACTACCGTCTACGGAGTTTTCTTTATACTTATATCGTTTATTGTATGTCCCTAACCAAAAGACAAGGAAAAATGTTATAAAACGTACCACAAGAAAACAAACGTACGCGTCCCGTCACTCCAAACGCCAACATATGCACACAACGTTGGCGTTGTTGGCGTATTGGCCAAACGTCGGTCGGTGCGGTCGAGCGCACGGGCCGAGCGTGACATGGGATCTGACGGGTTGGCCCGCTTCGATCGCGTGCTTCGATGTACTGCGATACAATATTTTGATACTTGCGATTTATTATGAAAATGTTCTTTATTTTATTATATGTCTCTAGCCAAAGAACAAGGGAAAATATTATAATACGTCCCACAAGAAAACAAAGGTGCGCGACCCGTCGCCGTCCAAGCGCCAATATATGCACACAACGTTGGCATTGTTGGCGTATTGGTCAAACGTCGGTCGGTGCGGTCGAGCGCACGGGACGGGCGTGACATGGGAGCTGACGGGTTGGCCCGCTTCGATGTACTGCGATAGAACGATTTGATACTTGTGATTTTTTTTAATGTTGTTTATTTATCTTTATACTATCCATTATTGTATACTATCCAATCTTAAAACAGTATTTTATTACTTCACGGGTACCTACTCACGATATATGGTTTTCTAATTTTATTCTTTTCGATGATATTTCGACCCACTTAAATTACACCCACTACGCCTTACGTAGATATTTATGAATTCGATAATATTTATTTTAAATTATACCTATATCCTATTAAAATAAGGCGATTTTTTCATGCCAATTATTATTAATTACTATATAATATTCAGTTAGGTACTATAAACACTAGGTGTTTCATTATTGTACTTTAGTTTTATTATAGTACTTATGCCCTATATTTTTGTTGAGCATTTTGGTTACAAACCACATTAAACAATTCTGCGACATTTTTACATAGCAACCATTAAAAAATAAAACCTAGCAACGAAGAAAAACTTATATTCGAACAGAAACGGGTTACCGTACAAGTACTTACACTCAGCGGCGCGACTGACATGGAATCTGCCGGCTTGGGTGCCACGCGTTCGACACCTTGTAGCGGGATCGAGACGTCTTGGCACTTGGAGATATTTTATACTTTGAATGATGTTGAAGGATATTTTTATTTACGAGAAGAATTGATAATAGAATGATATAACACAATTCAAAATTCATTGCATCGCACAATTCAATTGCAAAAAGGCTTCAGAATTGTATTGTCTTCAGAAATGTCATTAACCACGTTGTGGTTAATGACATTTCTGAAGACAATTTCGTCAACCAATTATTATTGCTGGTCTTCTGTCAGAATGAGCCATTTTTATTATTTTAACAACATTATTTTAAAAATGCTCTCCTGTAAAATTATTGATTTACATACGATGCAGCGATATGTATACGCTTTTACATATATATTATTTAAGTTTGAATATATGTAAGTTTATGAGTATCCCAAACTATTGTAGGTGGTGTATGTTTAACTATCAGTGACAATTTGTTTCAGCCGGTAAAGCGAAACAGCTGTACGTGCGTAATCATCGGCATTAGCAGCGCCAATTTTTTAATAATAAAACACAATATTCCTACAAAAACAGAACTCACCGAAAACTTGAAAAAACAATCCAAGATTCTGCTTTACCTGGAACAAAAAGAAATGATTAGTGCTCTGCTCACAAAAACGTAGAAAAAAGTGTGATATGCTAACAGATACTGAGTAACTGACTTCCAACAGATACCTGCTCAACAAAATAAAACAACTAAGTGCGAGTAAAACTCGCGTACGAAAGGTTCCGTAGCGTTATCTAATAAAATACGACAACATATCTTGTTTATTTTTTATGAAAGCCTCTTAAATATTTATAGTGGTCTTTTTTAGTGTTCGTTGTTATAGTGGCAACCGAAATACATCATCTGTGAAAATTTCAAATGTCCTATCACGGTTCATGAGATACAGCCTGGTGACAGACAGATAGATGGAGAGACAGACACCGTAGCCTTAGTAATAGAATTCCATTTTCACCCTTTGTGTACAAAAACCTAAAAACTAAACGAATCTCACACCGACAGACAAAATTAACACGTATCCATTCACGGTAAATCGTAATTGTCAAAGAACGAAATATTGCCAATGCTTAGATCGCGATGAATAATGTTGAACGTGACGGTGAGACGATACAGCTTCATTACTTTTATATTCCCTTGAGGAACGCCTTTAACGTTTTTCGAAGGCACTTTGATATTAGAAATATACTCCGATGTAATATTGTGAAATATTTTTGGGAGACTAACTGTAGTAACGGATTAACTTCATCACCATCGCTGCTTTTTGTGTCCACTTTTTTGTAAAGCAATGTGTCTGCTGGACAGTAAAAAAGTTAATATATCCTAACCTAACCTAACTTAATCGTGAGCAAACTTTGCAATTCTGTTTTGTTACATTATTTTATCCATTAGACTTGCAGGTATAATATCAAATCTAGTTTTGTTTCCAAACCACGCCCGCCCCTTTTACAAGCGTCGCACAAAAACAAAAGACGAGCGCAGTGAAGCGTGTAGTAATTCCCTGAAGTACCAGGCGCCTATAACCATGAAGATATAATCGAATAAAATGAGTTTGTCTCAAGACGCTAAAATATTTTATACTATCCAGGAAAAAGTTTGGTAAATGCAATTGGTTTATTTTAGACTTTAGTGTTTTGATATGATCTATTCGAATTTATGTTAATCAAAACAATGCACATAGAAAAATCTTTTTTATGATGTTCTTGTTATAAACCTTCTCCCTTCCGGTTTTTTTTATAACAAAATAAAGAGACTAAACAGAGTCGCCTCTAATTGAGCTACCGAATTTATCGGCACAAGGATCGCATTCTATCACGACAATAAATCATTTCATTCGGTCCCTTGGCGACGGAAATTCAAGGGACGTTCAAAATAACTGCCGCGTTTGCGCCCAAAACAAAAAGGAATAGCGAAGCGACTTGCATTAATTCCACGAAACTCAGAATACATAACTTTAACCCGATGGACCTTAATGAAATAACATTATATATACGTTTTTGTATAAGTTATATTCGTCTGAATCATTTTACAATCACAAATATTTTTTTGTTTTCGAGATTTGTTTTTGAAAATAATTTTCATCAGTAGTCATGTATACCTAGAGCAAATCTACTAAATTATATAAATAGATAGAAACGAACATCAATCCATTACTAGGAGCGCACAGTCATACAGCGTATACTTATTACTCGCATATATAGGCGGTCGTCAAGGATATCGCACCCCCGCTGCGTTGGCACGTCACCTTGTCACCGACTTTATATCACCAGGCAATAAGGAGGCTAAAGTTGGCATTAGAAGCGTCCCCGCACAAATTTCTCGCGTAAGACCGACGCGTCAAGGAGCGTACAAAACAAAAGGTCTCCGTACAAAAGTACCAGGCGTGTATAAATGGGTAGGTATCGAGCGGGCGGGCATCACGACACAGGATACGGGCCGTGTTATCGCGCCCCCACGGCGAACACGTCACCTTGTCACCGACCCGGTTTAATGGGCTGCCGTGTACGCCGCTCCAACGGGTTTGATGCTTCGATATTTTCAGTATTTTTGTGCTATGAAATATTAAGGGAAGGTCTGTACATTAAAAGAAGTTATATTTAATATTTGTGTTTAATATTTTTTTATTATAACTTTAATGAATGTTACTATTTATTCAGTATACACGATTGTTAAAAGTCGTAAAAATCATTATTGTTTCTCCAATATATTATACAAAAAACCTTCCTCTTGAATCACTTTATCTATTAAAAAAACTGCATTAAAATCCGTAGCGTACTTTTAAAGATCTAAAGCATACATAGGGACAGACAGCGGGAAGAGGCTTGTTTTATAGTATGTAGTGATAAACACGTTATATTGACAAGACAATCGTGTTATATATGAGGACTGAGGACATTGCAAGTTAGAACTGAAACAATTTCAAAATAACGCGTCAAATACTTAGTCTAGTATACTTAGTCTAGATACTTAGTATACTTAGTCTTTGATCTATACGTAAGAGCAGACATTTTCGTCTTCATTGAGGACAGCGGGACGTATATCCCGAGCGAGATTAAAGTGAGATAGAATGTCTTTCTATAATCCTACAGGGGCACTTACAAATTTTCAGTTAGAATATTTCCTTACATCACCCAAACGCAACTAAGAAGACCCGGAAAGAAACTCTTAGTTAGTCTTTTTTGCTTTAATATACTTTTTTAAGGCTCCGTTTCCAAAGGGTAAAAACAGGTCCCTCTTACTAACATTATTATTCCGACACACTTTCACATGAGGCGACCATCATAGTGCTCAGAGGTAGCAACGCATCTGTGAGACTTCAGATGAACCTATGTTCTGTATGTAGTTGATTACAGACGTCCATGGGCGGCAGTGTCCACTTACCGTCAGGTGGACTGCATGCTGGTTTGCGACTTCAGTCTGATAAAAAAAAAGAAAAAAAAAAGACTCCGCTGTCCGTCTGTCTATTACCTGACTATATCTCATGAACCGAGATTGCTAGACAGTTGTCCTCTTTTTTTATCTTATTATAGGCCAACGTTTGGCCGCGATCTTACCTGATGTTAAGTAAGATGCAGCCTAGGATGTTACACGCTTGCCTAGATAAAGCCTATTCACCCTCGTCTTAAAAACTTCTAGATTATAAGTGTCGGGGAACAACGAACGCGGAAGAGAGTTCCACTCCTTGGCAGTTCGCAGCAAAAAGGAATTACTGAAGCGCTTTGTGCGACCAAATGGAACTTCAATTAGATATCGGTGGCAACCCGCGGTTCGTCTAGATGTCCGATGGTAGAAGGGAGCTGCAGGAATTATCTTCAGTGCCGGATTAGCCACATGGCAAGAGTAGCAAATGCGGGCCCCGCGACCCCTCGGCCTAACACCTAGTATTTATATTTTACTATCTTTGCTATTCTAAAAATCTTAAACTGAAAGAATATATACAAAGTACATATAGAGAATGTCATCTCTAAATTTTCCCAGATTAAATCCAAAAGGTTTACTAACAACAGTTTTGTTTTATTTAATACCCTTACTTAAGGCAAGCTATGGGCTTCCTGTCAGAATTTGCTACAGGCCGTGCGCTGGCTTAATCTGGTACTGGTTTTCTCCGGCACTCTTTAACATCTTGTTTTTACATGTATTCCCACCCATGTCGGAAGTATGATCATGTGAGTTATATAGCGGCGGTTCAAGTTTAAATTTAGCTAGTGCCGTCTCCCTATTAACACGAGTGAACTAACGTGTTAAGCTTGCAATATTTAGTTCTTGTCCCTAGGAGCACCCACTATACTCCATGCCCCTTCTTGTCGGGCATGGAATTTTTTATAGGTGACTAGCGGTCCCGGCGATCTTCGTTCGGCCTAAAAGTCAAAAATTGAAAACTATCAGCGTTTCTCCACCATATTAAACTTCTGTTATACATATAAACCTTCCTTTTGAATCACTCTATCTATTAAAAAGAACTGCATTAAAATCTGTCGCGTAGTTTTAAAGATCTAAGCATACATAAGCATAGACAGCGGGAAGCTACTTTTTTTTATAATATGTAGTGATGTAGTCACAAGGGTCGAAATCTTTTTATTCGCATATTAGAATCGGAATGCTTAATCACATCGGGCAATCTGTACATAAAATTAAAATTACCCGCGTCTATACCTTGCATATATTGAAAAGAAGATTGAAGGCCTGAAGTCTAGCATTAATAGATATTTATATTATTTTCAGAATTTTTGTGCGTGTTTGAAACGGCATTGAAACAGAATTATGTACAAAAATTAATTTAAAGCATCTTTCTATAGAACGTGCCTAGGAGTAGGTACTTTAAGTATTTACTACAATAACATTGGTAAACACTATCAAAAGTTATTACAATTGAATGTTTAATGGCATGATGTTCATAGTTATTGTCCACTAGATAACCCGACAAACTTCGTTCCGCCAAAAAGTCATGTATTATATATAAAAACCCTTTTGTATCACTCTATCTACTAAAAAAAACTGCATAAAAATCCGCAGCGTAGTTTTGAAGATCTAAAGCATACATAGGGACACACAGCGGAAAGCGAATTTGTTTTATACATGTAGTGAAGAGATAGTTGTCGTCGATAGTTAGATAGATAGTTGTTGTCGAGTACAGATAGTTGCCGTCCAAGAACAATAAGAATTTGGACTACAATAACGCTGGCCGCAGATTACTCAATTTTAAAAAATATTGTAGCGATCTCTCAAACATAAGGCGACACGATATTTCCTTTCACCGTAAGAGAGAATTAATATGCAGTATGACATGACATTGACATATTACTTCAGAAATGAGAGGCGCTTGCTAATGATCAATCTCTGGATTCTGGAAGTTTGAAATATCATACCACTGAGCAATGACAAATGATAAAAAGGACATACATACAAAATGCAACGAGTGACTCGATCAACCACGCCTATTTTTAAAGTAAAGCATTTCTTGTGTTTATGTGGAAGAGTGAGGTTGCTTACTTTTTTTTTATCTGACTGAAGTAGCAAACGATCAGTGCCGCCCAAGGACATCGGTAATCAACCACATACAGAACATGGGTTCCATCAGAAGTCAATCACAGATGTATTGCGAATGTAAGTTTGTATGTTACGATTTCACGCAAACACTACCGGTCGGCATTGGCTGAAATTTGCCCACTTATTTTGTGACCTAGATTAAAACATAGTACACTAAATATCTTGGTACACATGACCAAAACGGGTCAATCCGCGGGAATAAGCTAGTTTATAATAAAGTAGATACTTCATATTTTTTTTCCACGATTAGGCATGTGTATCAACTTTGCCTTATAATTCAGATCACGTGAACGAAAGTCGTTGAGCTGCAACTCAATCGCTCCATCACATAAATCAGTACTGGATCAGTCTTTTTATTCTTAAAATGTGAAGGAATCGTGGATTTTGTGGAGTTAGTAACACTATTTCATATCCCATTTTATCTCTAGGGCTGAATTTTTCAAATCCACTTTCATTACTATGATTACATAGCTCCTATGACTGTGAAGTGACATAAGCGTTGTCTATCAATCAACGTTAGGTTTATGAAGATGAGTCTATATTTGTACAGGAGTCTATGTTTGTCATTTCTTATTGATACAATTGCTTCTGACTGTGATATGACATTGGCGTTGTCTATCATTTAGTCAAAGTTAGCTTTATGAAGATGAGTCTATATTTTCATAGGCTATTCATTTCTTATTCATACGAATTTAATTACAGTTGATTTTCAATCAATACTCTGTTTCTCTTTGATTGATTTAAATATAACGTAATTTCGCTAGTTCTTGCATATCACGGGACGAACTCTTGTTCCTTCCTCTCTCTTTCTTGTTACTTCCATTTGGAATAACATTTCTGATACCTGAACCAATTTTGAACAATATGGGGCACAATCCCGTATAACGTCTCACGGGGCCATGTACATTAGAAACAGGTACCAATTAGTATGTGAAGTCAAATCTAGTTCTCACTGGTTTAAATTGTTCGTCTGCAAGTTCGACAGCTCTTGCATTTGTATTGAGACCTCAGCCTAACCGTTTAGCGCTTAGGTATGTAGTAGGTACATAACTTATTTTGAGTAAATCTGCTTTTACTTGCATAGCTTTTGGTTTAGTTTTTTGGGAAACAAATAAATGATTATCGGTTAACATTATCGCCAAATTTATGCTGTGCAAATGTGTAATGTGGTCGCACTACGCGGTATTGATTTATGACTGTCTTACTGAAACCACCATTGAGTTAAAGGTACCTCAAATTCGGTCCAGGCCCTTTCACGACTCTAGCCAGTACAAAGTCAGCCAAAAAAATACAAAACCTATCTCGATACCGTGTAAAAAAGATGTTCTTATTTTCATAAATCTTAATTGTTTTGAAATCATAGGCCATATGCACAATTTTACTTATTTATAATGACAACATTGTTGACACTCGATATCACAAGTGACGCACGTGAGAAACACCCAGACTATTACAAAACCCACGCTCCAATACAACAATTCAATCAAGCAGCCTTACAATTGCATGTCTGTCTATGTGCGTATGTATAGCTATGTTAAGGGGAAACAACAGTAAACAAAAAAAGTGTGGTTAATCTAGATTTTTGTCGCCCTATTCTAATAGAGAGGAATGAAATAAACGACTGCGAAACTTGTCGACAAATAAAATGTCACAGATAGACATTTGAATTTTCTAATTGCAATAATACCTAATACTAAAAATAAAAAATGCAAAAGTATGGGTCCCCACACACGATTGTGGGGACCATACACAAAACTTGGCTTTTTCGGCATTTGTCGATTTATCTATTGAAACAGATAGACATTTGAAATTTCTAACATGTGAATTGCAATAATACTATGTATAACAATAAATACTAAAAATAAAAAATGCAACAGTATCGTGTATGGGGACCCATACACATAATTTTTATGTTTCGGCATCGATTTATCTATTGAACAATAATAACTAGACGCTTTAAATTTTCTCACTGTGATTATACCTATGCAACAAATATAAAACTATAAAATAATAAAATCGTCTGTTGATTCGGACCGAGGGTTTAGAATTATAACGTCAGCAAGTTCGACTTGAACTTAGACAGTCATTACCACATACCTCAATTTACTCGCTGAAAACAAAGACTGAAACAACTACTTGTCAGTGTCGGATTAGCCATATAGAGTAGCAAATGCTACGGGCCCTGCGACTTAATGGGCCCTGCGGTCCAACACCTACTATTTATATTTTACTATCTTTGCCATCCTGAAAATCTTAAACTGAAAGAAGTACACAGAAAGTGTCATTACAATTTTTTTTAATCCTATAATTTCTAAATTTTAATTAAATTGAATCCAAAAAAGTTTGTAAAGTTTTTTTTATTTATTCCCTTTACTTAAGGCAAACTATGGACCACTTGTCAGAATTTTGCTACAGGCCCCGCGCTGCCTTAATCCGGCACTGCTACATGTATGTATGTAACTTTTGAACATATTTGCTTGTCCAATGCACATTACTCGATGCCCGAAAGTTATGGCAAACCTAAAACATCGCACAAATCCTTGGCCATTTCAATACCCATGATAGTGACCAGAGCTATCGTGGGCAGATTTCCATAAAAATGTGTAGAATAAAACCTAATTTATACGTTTGTACGTGTGGCCCGGCCGATGGAGCCATAACGAGTCGGGCGCCGGACAGAAACCAGTCCGCGCAAATTAAATATGTAGGAGCGCCCACGCAGGGCTGCGACTGCTTGCTTAATTACTATTTATACTCGTAAGATTTTTCACTAAGTCAAATACTTGTTTCAAAAAATATTAAACTGAAATATTAGACGACCTGCGTGGCGGAGTTACCATACCGGTCTGACGCGCAATCGGTCCCGGGTTTGATTCCCGGCCAGACAGGTATCTGAATGATGAGTTTAGATTCGTATTCTGGGTCTGGATGTTTGTGTATTCGTCTTGTGGGTTTCCATGGTACCCACGACACAGGAGAAAATCCTAGTGTGGGGCTATGAGTGTAGAAAGCATGTTTTTTAACTGTTAATGTCATTAAAATGATTTACTATGTACATGTAAAACATAAAAATAAATCCAAAATAATTATTTTAAATTAATTGTGTTTTAAAGTGTCGAAATATGAGGTGCTAAAATCAACGAATGTGTAAGCAGTTTAAGATGGACTGATAATGTTCCAATGAAAGAATACTTACTTACTCAACTTTACTTACTCAATCCTGACATTTGCATTGAATATGTTGTAATTAAATATAGCTAAATGTAACATATTATATAGTAACAAATATTCACAGAGCATTTTAAAAATTATACTGCTTTGATACTTTGAACCTTAATACTATATATATTTTAGAACGATGAATTGTGAATAGGTATATATAATTTGGTTGAAACACATTTACTTTGAAAGTTTTTAACGTACGTCCAATATTTGTTAGTTGGTAACACATAACCTATAACAGATGTAACGATGTTTTACTTTGAAGGACGTGATATGATATAAAGCATTCCTCAGTAAGCCAGCGACAGTAAATCCATAATCTATATCGTGCCGATTATAGCAGTTTCCATAACTACGTGATAACTCGGCGTGGGGCGCCCCAGGGGCTATATCGTATAATAGGGGGAAGCGAATACATTAATACCACGGTGATTGGGCCTACTGGCGTAGTGCTTCAGATAAACTGAGTTATATCAAATATTAGTAATTTTTAATACTTATTTATGAGATTATATTGTTTATAAATAAAATTAAAAAGATTGGGCCTACTAGCGTAGTGCCTTCAGGTAAACTGAGTTATATCAAACATATAGTCAGATTTTTAAATATTTGTTTAAGAGATATTATTTATGAATAACATTAAAAAACTGATATTAAACAAATTTATGATATTCATTTATTAGGCTAACATGCATAACAATTGAAATGTATACAGATTAATAAGACTGTTTAAACTATGCGTTTTTACAGCAACTAATATTTTCTAATTAATTGTAAAATAAAAATGTTTTTAACAAATTTTACGTATATTTTGCGATGCATTTCATATTTATTGTGATAACTATACGCGAAAACTAGCACGAAGTGCTCATTAAATATAAATAAACGCACAAAACAGAAGTCATTCATATAAATGTAATATTATATCTTCAACAAATAAATCATTTGCGTCCCTACTGTAGAAGCGGGCGTAGCGAGAGCTTTGTCATTAGAGGGCGTCAGCGCCCGCTGGTAGCAGACATTTTTATCAACGTAATGCAGCTGAAAGTGAGTTATACTCGTATTACCCGGAGAAATATCACGAAAATATCACGTTTTATGACAGGAGTAGGTAGTACTTACAGTACCGTCCGGATGTTTTAGTGCAGTCGTAGGTTAGTAACTGCAAATGTAATTGAATGTGTCCTAAATGCCTTGGATCTGTTTTTTTTGAAGTGAAACTTCTTTAGGCGCATGAGGGTAAAATTTTTACAGATGAAACGTCACGCCGGTATGCAACGGAAGTGTCGGAAGAGAGAGAGAGAGTGATCGAGACCGATTGAGAGAGAGTAAGACAGGGCGAACGTAGCATGAGCAACTAGCCGTGGAGTGAGAGTAGGGAGCAAGCGAGTGAGAAAGATTGAGAGAAAAAGTGAGACAGAGCGAACGTCGTATCACGCCTTTTTCCCTTCCTCTTAATCTTGGAAATTTAAAGTTTTAGATTTGTATAAATATAAACAAGATTTACAAATTAGTTCGCCAAAGAAGTTTCACTTCTGACATGTGTACTTTGTACGCACGCATGTCTTTTTTTTTATTTGAATGAAGTAAACGAGCATGCAGTCCACCTGGTGGTAAGTGGTCACTGCCGCCCATGGACATCTGTAATCAAGTTCATACAGAAATGGGTTCCATCTGAAGTCAATCACAGATGCATTGCCACTCCCGAGGACTATGATGGTCGCCTCATGTGAAAGTGTGCCGGCAACCACACCCTTCCATCGAAACGCAAGAAATGCTTCACAGAAATAGGTGTGGCGGTGATACTTCCCCGGTCGAACTACACTGAATCTAGCATCTCGAAGAATATTGTTGAAAGAACCTTGTTTTTCTATAATGACAAGAATATACATTTTCCTTTTAACTTCAAGATAAACGTGTGTCCTTTGTCAATGAAAAAGCGACGGCTTACAATCAAACCTAACTTACTGACACTTACTAATTGAACGATTATTCAGATTTACATTTCGTACAAAATAAAGCTGTCAAAGTGAATGTAGCGGCTTCCTGCCAAAGGTTACATTATGTAGCAGTTTTAATCGGGAAACGTTAGCCAATGTCTGTCACATTTAACACAGTATCTGAAGTGCAAACCTATTGTCATATACGATGAATGTCAATCACAAGCCTATAGGACTATAGGTACAGGCATCTGTAAAAAAGGTGACATAATATGCATTTGTTATGACACCGCAAAACTTAGTGTCAGCTCGGATTAAGGACAAATAAAAAGTATGTAGATAAAAAAAATATATCAACATCGACGCCAGAAAACGAACTGATCATATCTCGAGAAATATGAATTTAGGCTATATACCTACATAAAATTAATACTTGAATAGTTATATAGATTAGATATAATCGTTTTTAGTTGGAAATTCAATATTCATTATATACGAGTACTTTTAGAGTATAATTTAATAAATAATAAATAATTAAAGTTATGAACTTGCTAAACAGTTTTTTTTTCAAGTAACAAGATCGTTTTCGTTAAAGTAGTAAGCAAGCACACAGTCCACCTGATGGTAAGTGGTCACGTTCTGTAAAACAAAGGTTCTGTCTAAAATCAATCTGTGATAGACGTTGCGTTGTTACTCCCGTGGACTAAACGATCGCCTTATACAAAAGTGAACCGAATGTATAAAATGTCCCTTGAATTCATCATTTGCGTCCCTATCTTAAATCGTCCGGGCGCCCAGTCATTAGGCGCCGCGCTGCCAACTGCGTACATTTATTTACGTTACACCTCCAACTTTGGATACAGTCTCAAAGGCCCCAACACTCCGTCGAATTATTCATAAAATGATCCCATCTTGTACTTTTAAATAAATTAATGTCACTAATGTATTAAATTGAGATATTTTTAGTATCTGAAAGTACTGTTTTAATTTAAATATTTTGAAAATGAAAAGGTATCAATAAAAAACGTGGGAATAAATCTAAGTATAAGTTATATTTTATAAGAAGAAATGTTAATTATTAAAATTATACACGCTCAAATAAAATAATAATAAGAATACTGAACTGGCACAGACATCCATAAAGTTTATGAATTGCACCAAAATGCAAAATTATGCCATGTAACAATATGCCTATCTCAATGTTATTAATAGAGCAGTGATAGTCTAATGGTTGAAACTTGCCCTCTCAATCGGGAGGTCCGAGGTTCAAACCCAGGCACGCACCACTGATTCATGTGCGTATTAGAAATTAATTATCACTGCTTTTCGGTGAAGGAAAGCATCGTGAGGAAACCTACACACCCGAGTGTTCTTTAAAAAAAAGTTCTCGGAGGTGTGTAAAGTCCACCAATTCGCACTTGGCCAGCGCGGTGGACTATGGACTAAACTCTCTCATTCTGAGAGAAGACCTGTGCCCAGCAGTGGGACGATAATGGGTTGACGACAATGTATTAACTAAATCGGTAATACTATCGTTATTATGTTGATATTATTGTCATTGGACTCATACATTAAAGAATTCAATCATACAAATTATTAAGTAGGTACTCTCTTTTCTCAAAAAAAAAACATGCGTGCGTACAAAGTACACATGTCAGAAGTGAAACTTCTTTGGCGAACTAATTTATAAATCTTGTTTATATTTATACAAATCTAAAACTTTAAATTTCCAAGATTAAGAGGAAGGGAAAAAGGCGTGATACGACGTTCGCTCTGTCTCACTTTTTCTCTCAATCTTTCTCACTCGCTTGCTCCCTACTCTCACTCCACGGCTAGTTGCTCATGCTACGTTCGCCCTGTCTTACTCTCTCTCAATCGGTCTCGATCACTCTCTCTCTCTTTTCCGACACTTCCGTTGCATACCGGCGTGACGTTTCATCTGTAAAAATTTTACCCTCATGCGCCTAAAGAAGTTTCACTTCAAAAAATAAAAATTCATATCAAAAACAGCGTCATTTGCGTCCCTAGCCTTCGCGGGCGGCGAGTGCTGTCATTAGGGCGTTAGCGCCGCCGAACGGAGCAGACATTTTTTATGCGACCCGCCCGAACGAGGCAACGAGCATATTGCGGGCGGCGCGCGGCGTACACTGCTTACGATTCCTATTAAATTTAGGGATTAAAATATGAAAATCCAATTGGGGTTTGTTTTTAGAGGCTTTTGATGAATTACAAACAAATACAGGAAATCGGATCGTATAGAATATGGGATACAGAATCGAATTCGCAAGGGTGCGGCATTTTAGCGCTTCCTACACTCATGCCTTCCACGTTACGATTTTCTCCTGTGTGATGGGCACATAAAGATCAACAAACCTCCAAACCCAAAAAATAAATCTGTTTTCATTATTCAAACATTGTCTGGGATTTGAACTTGGAACCCATTGGATAGTGGTAACCTAACCAGTCCACCAATAGGTTAGCGCCGCCGAACGAAGCAGACATTTTTTATGCGACCCGCCCGAACAAAGCAACGAACAGATTTCGGACGGGTGCGCAGCGTACTGCTTAAGATCCTTATTAAATTTACGGATTAAAAAACGAAAAACCGCTCATAACAGACCCCAAGTTTGTTTTTAGCGGTTTTTGGATGTAAGAGAGATAAGGCGACCGCGCCACCACGCGTGTCGTTGGGTGGTATGTTAGGCTGATACAGGTACCCAAAGTGTTTTAACATTTTAGCATATTTGTAATCTTAGCAGACCCCACAAGATTCAAGAAAGAACGTAACAAAGGATACCCTAACAAAGATTAGAACGTAACGACGACTCGCGTGGCGGAGCTGTATCCATACCGGTCTGACGCGCAATGGGTCCCGGATTCGATTCTCGGCCAGACAGGTATCTGAGTGATGAGTTTAGTTTCATGTTCTGGGTCTAGGTGTTCGTGCATTCGTCTTGTGTGTGTCTATAGTGCCCACGACACAGGAGAAAATCCTAGTGTGGGGCTATAAGTGAAAGCGTGTGTTTTTATTTTATTTTGCGGCCTAGTTTAGTTTGGTTCTCTTCCATATTTAATTAGGACACATTTGGCAACTTTCAGTTCAGATCGGGAACCAATCGATCCCAGCCAAGCAGACATCTAAAATATCTAATGAAGGATTTGAATCTCTAGATGTTAATTGTATCCAAACCTCTCACGACATGCCTAAATAGTCTCTATTCGACCTAATTTCTCGTTATTAATTTGGAGAATGTAGTTGATACATATTGGGAATTTAACATTCTTTCAGTTGGTGTAATGATTGGGGTATTACAGTTTTTTTCATCTGCAATGGAATACTGTGGTTGATCTCAGATAAAATTAGAATCTACAAGTTACAAAGTGGTAGAACCAGTGTAGTTTGACCGGAGAAGTACCACCGCCACACCTATTTCTAGCGTGAAGCATTTCTTGCGTTTCGATGAAAGGGTGTGGTTGTCGGTACACTTTCACATGAGGCGACCATCATAATCCTCGAAAGTAGCAACGCATCTGTGACTGACTTCAGATGGAACCCATGTTCTGTATGAAGTTGATTACAGATGTCCATGGGCGGCAGTGGCCATTTACACTCAGGTGGACTGCATGTTCGTTTGCTACTTCAGTCAGATAAAAAAAAATCTTACCAGAGTACAACATCAGATGCGTACAAGAGTTGAGAAAATATGTAAGACGAATCGGCAAGTCTCCAGTCATCATTGTCATTGGTTTTCAATATATCTTCTACACACAATTTATTTAATCTTAGTATTACTTTCCGCGTTCTTCTAGGTATTTTTGATGATATGAACTGATAATCTATGTATATAAAAATGAATGTCTGATTGTATGTTCTAATATAATGGTAAACTATGCATTTAATCTTATGATTATCTTTAACAAAGTTGAGTGCAGGTTTCTGTTTTTTTTCTTTCTGTTTATATTTTTGGTGTTATAGGTAGCAAGTTGCGTAGGTACATCTGGGTATAACTAAAACTTGAAACCAAATATTACCTTAATAATTATGCTCGCCTTTTACGGACCTCAACCGCTGCTCATTAGTTGATGGAGACTTTTTACACAGGTGCCATCGCCATACCTACTTCTAGCATACAGTAGTTCTTGCGCTTCGGTGGGTGGGTGGTTGCCGGCTCACCTAAATATGAGGCGATCATCTCAATCCTTGCCATGTTACCATCAGTTGGACTACATGTTGGTTTGCTTAAATCTTATAAAAAAAACTCGGGTAGAATCCATTTTTGTCCCACTGCTGGGCACGAGTCTTCTCTCGGAATGAGAGAGTTTTTAGGCCATAATCCACTGCGCTGGCCAAGTGCGAATTGGTGAATATATTTATAAAAAACTCAACATTATATAATTCGAAAAGCGACATATAAGTCATTTACCCATTATTTATCTGTAACGGTTCCATCATATAAGTCATGTAAACACCTATAAGTCAGCACAACCAACTCCCGGATGCTCCTAATGAACGTCCAATCATTTTTCTTGGTATGTGCTACTTCGAAGTAATGTACGTATGGCATAAAAAGATCATTAATAAACGCATTACCACCTGTTATACTAATGTTGGAACCCATTAATACGCTTTTCATTCCCGTTAGATATGAAATATATGAAAGTACTTTGAAAGTTAGGTTGTACATGTTTGGGTGAAGGCAATGTCGTTTTTTTACGGTGCTAACCCTAAAACTAATTTTTCCCTTATGACAGAGATATGGAATTGTAGTCAAGTTTTTGTTAGGAGGTAGAATGTGGGATGGTAGTAGTGCCATAGAAGAATTATATCTGACTGAAGTAGCAAACGAGCATGCAGTCAGTCCACCTGATGGTAAGTGGTCACAGCCGCCCAGGGACATCTGTAACCGGTGTGTAATTGAATGAGGCTGCTGTTAAAGGGTACTATTTGCTGAGAAATATAAGGAAAGATACTGGAGCTAACTTTTAACACAAATGTAAAAACAATATGGCAAAAAAGGTATACAAAGAAAAAGGACAAACCAATTCAGTTTTTTGCCGGATCTTCTCAGTTGAGGTCGTGTTCCGATTCAGTGGTAGTGTAAAAAAAAAATGTAACTGATAATTTGTAAGTGCCTCCGTAGGGCCTATGCAAAATAAAGACATTTCATTGCAAACATATTTTATTTGAAGGTTTCAAAGCTGGGAACATATATTCACTCAACTGGGATAAACTTGATGAATGTATAGGTAGGTGATAACAGCCGTATTAAAGTTGTACTCCCGACTAATTTAGAATGCCTCGAAACATGGTTATTTATTCGATGTAGTAGTAGCAATTTAACACGCAGTCCATTTAACGGTAAGTCACTGCCACCCATTAACATTTCTAATCATCCCAGATAGGTTGATAGGTCTACCCGAGTTTCTCAGTATCATTGCTCCTGAAATCTCAGTTACTGTTTCTACACTCATAGCCCCTCATTTGGATTTTTCCGTGTATCATGGGATACCATGGACACACACAAGACGAATACACAAACACCCAGACCCAGAACATAAATCTAAACTCATCATTGAGATACCTGTCTGGCCGGGAATCGAACCTGGAACCTATTGCGCGTCAGACCGGTATGGTAACCGCTCCGCCACGCCGGTCGTCAAGTTAGAATGAATCGTATAAGTATTACCTCAACTTTAAAACCAAAACACGGCAGCGCTCACCATTCCTTATTGGTCAGAAATAATAACTTTATTCTTCAATAATTTTACTGGTACGCTTCTAACTCGGCTGTCGCATCTTAATTCATAATTCAATGCCGGCTCGCAAAGTGCAAGCGCGCGAAAAGGCGAGGGAGTGTGGGGTGGGCCGTGGGGTGCAGTGGGGTAATCCGGCGACCGCACATCGGCAATTATTATAAAGAGGCGCCGCCGTTAACGGGAACTACGTGTTTTAAAGCTTAGCGGAGTCGGAATGCAAGGTTGATTTGTTAATTAATTGCTTGTTAGCATTTTGTGATTGGGGATGTTGGGGAGGATTGATCAAAATGCCCTTTTTGTTGATACTTCTAGTCTAGTCTAGATTAATATATATTTGCACTAATGTAATAGTTGATTTAGTTTAAATAACAATAGTTAACAAGTACCTACTATTTGGACGAAATTAGTAAGTAGTTAGTTAACCTAAATCGATTTTAAAAACTATAATTTAGAGATCTTTAAACGACATCTTTATTCAAATAACACAATTAAAGATAATACATTAGTAACAGCTATCATCAGATGCTCTGTTCTAATTTTATTCACACCTCCTTATGTACTTCTAAAATGCAAAAGGAATCTTGGATACCAACCAGCGACTTCAATATTATAAAATTTGAATCATGTTTAATCATAAATACGAAAAAGTAAATCAAGTATCAAGTCTAACCGCGCGCAGTACAGGATCGCGACCGTAAGCTGTGTAAGCCATCGGCGACCGCACGGCCCTCCCGTCCCGTCCCGTCACGTCCCGTCCCGCGCCCGTCCCGCCCCGCCCCGTCCCGTCCCGCTCACACACCGTTTGACACGTCCCGTAACAAGAGCTTAACTTAAGCCTCGGGTGAACGAATTTCATCTCTCGGCGTAAAAATTTAATAAAGACAAGCCAGCCCCGTTCCGTAATTAGACGCAGGTTAAGGAATGACTGCAAATATTCGTTACGTAAAGGTTTAATTATAAACACGTTACACGTTTTTTTAGGTTCTCTTATATTCGGAGAGGTCATAATATAATGAAAATGCACAGTCGAATGCGAGTAATAATTATTGTTTACTTTAATAATAAAACTAGTTGAACCGGCGAACTTCGTTCCGTCTAAAAGTAAAAAAATCTAAAATTATCAGTGTTTCTCTACTGTATTATACATGTATTAAAAATAAAAACCTTCCTATTGAATCACTCTATCTATTAAAATCCGTGGCGTAGTTTTAAAGATCTAAGCATACATAGAGACAGTTGGCGAGAAGCGACTTTGTTTAGTTTGTTTTTATACTATGTAGTGATAATTACTTGTCCTCTTTTCAATAGTCTCGTGAAATTAAAAAGTAATGGGCTATCTCTATATATTGTTTTCGCAATAGTGTTATTATTAGGTACTTATTTCTGCATTTATTGTCATGTAGTCATCAATCAATCGAATTGTAATATCTACGCAATTTGCAAATAGTATAAGTAGGTAATCTCACAGCTTCGCATTTTAATCCCAGCATGACGATAACTATTATGATACTTAGTTTGAAATACGGAAAACAGTTTAATATTGATACTTGTCAATAGTAAACTGTTTGGAAATACGTGTGATATCTAGTAATTATAATTCCTTATTAATTACAAATTATTCACTGAAAAACACATTCTTCTGCGACGACACGTCCGGAGTTATTAAATTTTATAGTGTAAAAAATTCAAACCGCCGTATACCGACCACGCAATACACTAGTGGCATTTTTATAAAGATCGCGGAAACAAAGAGGGACGTGACCACTTGTCCTGACGCGACATTCGCTACTGAAGCACCGCGAAAACCCCTTAGCGGCCTCGTCAATGTGAGTGTGCCGTTTTCGAACGCATGAAGGCAGTTTCCGTACTTTTCCTAATGTCTACTGTGACGTAGCGCGCACACTTACCAATCACCATATCCATAATTATATGTTCCTAATTCTGGTATAATTTTCGTCTGAGACGAATGCGAGCGCGTTATTATGATAATACACGTCTGAGAGCGCCAAGACGCAGAGCTCAGCTGTTTATTATTAATCTGTGCTTTATGTGAAGCTGTTTCCGATGACTTTCTATTCTATACGAGATGTCTATTAAATCGTCTTTTAAATTAAATAAATAATTAAAAAAATACCTGACTGCTTAAAAACAATAAAAAAATGACAAGCAAAACTTTTTAAGTAGTCGAGTTTTTTTATTTTGACCACTGAGTCGATTTAACCCGACATAGCTCTCAGAATTAGTAGGCTGAAGTGGCAATGGGCAGGCCACATCGTTCGTAGGACAGATAACCGATGGGGTAGAAGAGTCCTCGAATGGAGACCACGCCTCGGCAAAAGGAGTGCAGGCCGCCCCCCGACCCGGTGGACTGATGACCTGAAGAAGACGACGGGTAACCGCTGGATTCAGATGGCTCAGGACCGGTCGAAGTGGCGCAGATTAGGGGAGGCCTATGTCCAGCAGTGGACTTTCAAAGGCTGATGGATGGATGGAGTCGATTTAAATGTTATTTCTTGGAATATATAGGTAGGCATTCGGGTATAAAGTTCAATTGTTCTAGGCTTATTTGAGAAATAAACCAAAGTATTTGGGAGCCATTTAAGCCTATAGAACTAATACCTACTATGGTCTAAAGTGGAGGTGATTAAGTGTCGTATTTACCTATAACATTTATCCTGTAAA
The DNA here is from genome assembly GCA_949699795.1 of Spicauda simplicius. Taxonomy (NCBI): domain Eukaryota; kingdom Metazoa; phylum Arthropoda; class Insecta; order Lepidoptera; family Hesperiidae; genus Spicauda; species Spicauda simplicius. The sequence continues at coordinate 10,293,177 of OX453080.1, read as the reverse complement.
ATAACAATGTAGGGTATTGTACATCGAAAAACCCTACAAATAAGCAGAAGGAACTTCGCAGTTATAGAATAATTTACAGTTACCTGCATTAATGCGATACCCGGCGAACGCAACAGGTCTAGCCATAAATCTTGGCGCCCCGTAATCAGGTGCGAAGCTTTATCAGGCTTGTTTAAGATTTCATTTAAAATTAGATTAGTGTCAATTATATGCGCTCTTTTATAGTTGTTAAAAATTCAGGCTTCTAGTTTTATCCACAACGAAGGTGGGGGGTCGAAAATGGCCAAATCGCCTCGATAAATGGATGGTACGGCCGACCCGCTTTTTTGCTCGACTTGGCTGCGGAACTGCCGTGCCCTCAGATACCTTTAACATAAATTTACGAACTTATTTTAGAAATGTACGAAGCTATTATGGGGAGCCAATTAAAATCTATAGAAGTGCTAACAGAGTGATCTGTTTACTCAACTTTGTTATCTATATAATAATATGTGAAGCAAAAACTTGAAATCCATTCTTAAGAAAGTTGCCGCGGACGGAGAAGTATGAAATTTAGCACGCCTATAATTAATGTAGCAAAGGAGAACGAAATGTTAATATTTTTTTAAAATAATGCAAAAACCATAAAAAAAGTCACCTAAAACTAAAAACACATTATCACATCATATAATAAACGAAATTGCCACGGACGTGCAAGATGTGGAATGAGCTTCCTCCTCAGGTATTCCCGGAGCGTTATGACATTGGGCTCTTCAAAAAGGTGCGAAATGAGCTCTCCTCCAAAGTCGGCGATGCATTGGCAACTCCTCTGGTGTTGCAAATTTCCATAGGCGAAGGTGACTACTTTTCATCAGGTAGCCCATCTGCCTTATCGCCAGGTTCAATTATAAATCAAAACTATTGTTACTATGAAAACCAATTATATCGGAAGTGTAAGATGTCTTTGTCAAAATACCTGTTATTTCTTTTAAATATATCTTAGGCAGTTAAACCTATTTTTGGTCTTTTTACATTATCTTAAAAATGAACATAATTTAACTGAATTTAAGAACATACTACTTTGGATTATTATTATTATTATATTGGATATTAAGTTCAGTTTTTAAGTCGAATTACGGTCGAATTTCGACCGTTGCCATGGACAATCTTCGTGGCGGTGCGGTTAGGATAGCAATCTGACACGCAGTAGGTTCCGGGTTCGATTCGTTTCTAGACAGGTATCTGAATGATGACTTTAGGTTCCTATTTTGGGTCTGGGTGTTTGTGTATTCGTCTACGTCTGTGTTCATGGCACTCACAACACTGGAGAAAACCACACTGCAGAGCTGCGAATGCGCATTTCGCCAGCGTGGTGGACTATGGCTCTCTCATTCTGAGAAGACCGCGCCCAGCAGTAACAATAATACAAGCAGTTACAATACAATAATGGGTTGACGAGAGATATGAATGTAGAAAGCGTTTTAAGCGTTTTTAGTAACTGATTTTATTATTTATCATAGTATTAAATTAAATACATTTTGGCGATAACAATTTTTACCACAACAATTAAAGATACTGTTTAAATTCCCTTCATTCTTGTTCCCAAATGCCCTTTCCGTCCTTGAGGCCGAAGGTATCGATAAGTGTCTCAGAGTATCAAGCCAGCGATTTCCAATTTGAGTGGCACGTGTCCTCGTCTCAGCTCGTCTCGAGTCGCAGCCGGTCATTAATGATTCCGTTTACCGTCGAACGTATTTTGCCCTTTATTGGATGCGTATATGTCGTATACCTTGTTACTTTATGAACTTAGGGCTTCCTACAATTCTTATATTGATAATATGTAATAAATGCATTCTCGTGTCCTACTTCTGTAGGTAAGATAAACACAAAAGTGTGTGCAATTCACACACGGTAGAAGTGAAACTTAATAGTATGTAAATAAATACTAAATTTGAGCTCTTAGATGTAAAATTTCGTCCCTGTAGTTTCGGGATCAGAACAGGGCTACGATATCCCCTGCCTATCGCAAGAGGCGACTAAACGGGCTTCCGGGGTTGGGGGCGGCTAAAGTGGGAGCTTGACCCGTCCAGCCAGGATATCCGGGGAAGGACGGCGGTATGTGTGGTCGCATATCGTCGTAAAGACTAGACAGAGCGGTGGGCCCAGCGGCTCATCTGAGAGGAGACCGATGGGGCAAAAAAAGGGGTAAAATCAAGCTACAAAGTAAAATAGCGTGAATCAGAAAGGGCTACAGCGCCATCTAGTTGTAACACCGATAACTGCTGTCGTAACGCATATTCGTTTCAAGTTTGAAATCACTAAACATTCACAAAAATATGACTTCCCAAAATATACCGGCTTACTGTCGTAGGCTTGTAAGCACGTTTAGTGTCTCGGAGTATCGAGCGGCACGACTTCTTATCGGGGTGGCAAGTGATCTCGCCACTCGTCCCGGGTGGCGGCCGATCATTAATCGTCCTCCGTCAAACGTACTCGTTCCCTCGTTTGTTGAGCGCTAAATCTCTTCATGTAGATTCGTTCCGTTGATTTTGAACTGCATTTTTTGGATTATTATAGAAATAGTAGATACACATTGACAGCTGTCATCACTCTAAATAGTCGTTTCTTTATTTGTCTCTCGATTTAAACAAAAAATAATAAATTTTAGCGTAGTATCTGTAGTGAATATAATACCACAATCACACGTATTTTTTATGAAATCGGTCGCCGCGCTCAAAGCCCGCGATGAAAGCTATGCAATAGCTTAATATGGTAGAAAAGTGAATTAAAAATATTATTATTTTTGTTTTAAATATAACAAACTTGAGCTATTATATAAGCTACAAAGTAAAATCATAAGCATTATTCAAAAAGAGAGTCATTTTCTTTCATTACGATTGAGTTTGAAATGACAACGATTCTAAAAAGATTCACTTCGTAAATGTAACTGCAAAAATACCAACTTATTGTCGGCTCGTAAAAAAACACGTTTAGTGTCTCAGAGTATCGAGCGGCACAATATCGGGGTGGCAAGTGATCTCGCCACTCGTCCCGGGTGGCGGCCGGTCATTAATCGTCCCCCGTCAAACGTACTCGTTCCCTCGCTTGTTGAGCGCTAAATCTCTTCATGTAGATTCGTTCGCTGATTTTGAACTGCATTATTTGTATTGGTATAGAAATAGTAGATGTATCTAAATGTATGTATGAATTGCGGTCCATGATATGGATAAGAGTAAAAAAATCTAACAAAATTATTTTCTTTGGAATGAAATGTACAAAATAAATTATTTTATAGATACCTTGCAGAATCCACGCGACTTCGTTCGCGCAGACTATAATATAATATATACAACCATTATAGCTCAGAAATAACGTAGCATTCTAATGGTGAAAGAATTATTAAAATCGGTTCAGTAGTTTTAAAGTTAATTCATAACAAACATACAAAAATACAAAGTTTTGCTCGTTATAATATTAGTATAGATATAGGTAGATAAAGACATAGATATAGAAAAACTTAGTATAACTTAGTTTCGTCGTCGATATATTATTCACTGTAAAGGAAAGAAATAATATAAGAAGTAATATTATAAATAAGTTATTATGAGTCTGGTTAATATAAATATTGATATTATACAATGTTTGTATGCCTATTTGTTGACTATTGTGTAAACTTCAGACCCCACTAGCATTTTGTGAATGAATCACGCAAAGATAGATAATGTTATGGAGGTAAATATATATATTTTTTAATTGCTTCCGTGTAAAGATGGAAAAACTACGCGATAAGGCACGCGGGTGTTTTCGAATTACCTTAAAAATTTAATATTATTCAGGTTCATGTGGTTCATCTAATTAGATTTAACTAACTATAAAAAACTATTTACAAAATGTACATATATACAAAAAAGAAAAACAAAAACATATAAACAAAAACACTACCATAAAAAATTATCACCATCGCAGTCCCTGGGCAAGGTTCCCAAGATGCTGGCAGCATTTCCTCTTTGAATGGCAATACCAATTCGTTGAGCAAAATGCGTGCCAGCTCTCGGGTCACCAGTAACGTCGACAACGTTCATGTTATAATTAATCCATATTGTGATAAACAATGTCACCTTATTAGATTATTACAATTCTATTCTTATTCGAATTCTTACTCTTTGGCGCAAAAACTACAGGTTGCATTTAGTTGAATTTTGACTCACAGTTTATGATCTAGCTTAACACATACTTATTACCATAAACACATAAATCAGTGGTGCGTGCCTGGTTTGAACCTCGGACCTTCCCATTCAGAGGGCAAGTTTCAACCATTAGGCTATCACTGCTTTTCGAGAGTTCTTTAAAAAAAAGTTCTCAAAGGTGTGAAGGCCACCAATTTACAGTCGGCCAGCGCGGTGGACTATGGCCTAAAACTCCCTCATTCTGGAAGAAGACCCGTGCCCAGCAGTGGGACAATAATGGGTTGTACCCAAACGTGCTGGTACAGGCGAAGCCGCGGGAATAAGCTAGTAAACTTCATATCATATTTCATACTAATATTATAAAGGCGAAAGTTTGTGAGTGTGTATGTATGTTACTTCTTCACGTGTAAACGGCTGGAGTGATTTTCATAAAATTTGGTATGGAGTTAGCTGACACTCTGGATTAACATATAGGCTACCTTTTACCGCGGGAAAATATCTTATTCCCACGGGACAATCGATACATTGATTTTTTAACGCGGGCGAAGGTGCGAGGTCCAGCTAGTATTAAATAATTCTTATCTCAAGTTTATTATTACATTATCTACACTGGAACAGAAAAACAAGCGCATACACCACATTTATAAAATATTTATTTTCAATAAATCACAATCCGTTTATAATCTATATTCGTGGCACATTGAACAACAGGTAAAATATATTCCATATCACTATTATCAAGTCTAGGTACCGTTTTCTATTTTGAGGTATTTTATTACGTTAATTCTATTTTTAACATAGATGTCAGTACCCAAATTAGGTCCTAACACTTTTCCTATTAATAAGTCCCTCGACTTGTGAGGCCTTGTTTTCATATTTAAAGACATTCTGAAGTCATTGTAAAATCGCAGTAATCGTCATTTTTGCAAAATGGATTTTTTTGTGATACCAAGTTGCATCAGAAGAAAGTTATCTACACATAGGAAGAAGCAAAGTTCTTCTTCAAATCTTACGAAATATGCAGTACTTACTTGCGTTAAGTTAGATGATCATTTTTGATGATTAGGCAATCATTCTTAACTTAAATGTTGCAAAAATATATTCACTTATCAAACCAGACATATTTTAACGGCAATATCAACGAGAGAAAGTAAAAATTTTAAAAAAGACACTTAATTGTGTTTGTCTCAAAACTATCATTTTGCAAATACTGCATTTTACATTATGACGGCAGCATTGAACATGGTGGACGCGTTAAAAAGACAAAAATAAGTATGAGTGTAGAAAGAATTACATATTCATGCTGAGTACAGGTATTATCGAAAAGTGCTGCGTTAGGACCCATTTGGATATGTCTATGATTAAACAATCACATATATGTCACACATACTACTTTACAACACCGTAATACATTTATCACACTTAAAAATAAATTCGACAAAGTATCTCAAATAGTAAAAATTAAATCCAAAAAAATATATGAAGAATATAAAATTAGGAATGCGGTCAAAATGACACTTCGACACGAACCCATTCGCTACTAGTGTCACTTTGACCATTTAGTACATTATTTCTAACATGTAGGCGGTTTACCTATTTATCTTGTAATAATATTATTTAAATAATTTGACAATAAAATCGATGTTTCATCTGTATACAAAATAATTGCATAGTTGAAAGTATTTTGACAAAATAATTTAAAAACTAAAATAAACACAGCCGAAAACAGAGATCACTACGTAGTAACACCCATTTACTTAATTACTAGTTTCCTAAAATCCATAAAAATTTAAACCAAAATTATATTTATTATATCGTTTGACAAAGCATTTACTATGTCAATAGATTTATTACAAACGAACATAGTCGTTAGAAGTCAGAACGTAAATATATTTATTAGTAGCAAGATTTTGTACTTTGGCATTTTAAAATTCTGGTTTTAATTTTACAATACATCAAATCTAAAACACTTTATGATATAAGGATATAGTCTATCACATTTATATGAATACATCTAAACACATATTATATATGTATCAATATATTAATGAGCAAGTTAACTAAATTTTTGACTTGACTCTTTATGTTCGAAGAAATCTATTTTAGTAGATTTCAAAATATTAATAATAATGTAATAATATTTCAAAGTGGGTTCTACTAAGCCCTTACTTGAAATTGGCAGTTTAGTGTTATGAAACAATGTTTCAAATGTTTTAAAAACCAGTTAGTTGCTTAAGTCAACATCTCAAAATAATTATAAAATAAAAGATCTACCTTTTTCCCGTCCGTTCTTTACAGAGGATCCCATCAATGCAACGGTATCTCTAGTCCTCCGCTTCTGAACCGAGAGAGTACTCGGTCTTTAAATCTCTGTTCAGGTCATCTGGAGAATCATTTCTCAGGCCCATTACGGCCCTAGACGCGAAAGTACTTTGGGACGCCATACTTGCCAATATCCCGTTTGAGAGCGCCTGAACCGACAGCGCTTCTTGCGACGGCCCCGCATAACTGTACTGCTGGTACACCGCTTGTATGCGAGCAGCGTTCACCAGCGTTTGTATTTTCAACTGCGTGTCGAGAGCCAAGCTCAACGGCAACTTACGAAGTTGACTAGCAATCAATTTCCCAAACATTTCGAACTCATTCTCATTCCCGTTCTCCGAATGCTGGCTCAGATCTTGCGGCACGTCGGAATGATCACTCCTGTCATCGAAACTCTTCTTCTGCTTCGCCGGGAGCGGGTAGATAGTCGCGAGGGAGGTAGTTAAAGGAGTCGCAATGCCGACGGGAGGATTAAGAAACGGCGCCGAAGTCGAAGTTGGAAGCATTCCAAACGGACTCGCACCCTGATTCATCCCGAAGGGTGTACCCGGCCGCGGAGACGGCGTGTTCAAAACGTACGGAGTCGACGAGCGAGTCGAGCTGCGGCGTTTTCGCGGGCTTTTCTTCTCGGGAGACTTACGCTCGCTCAAATCTTGCACCGCGTCGCTCTCGTCGCTCACCGGTATCTCGAGCAGGCTGTTGTCCACCTAAAAAAGAAACGAATAAATAGTTCTACTTCGTAGAAATTGCGAGTGTTGTTTGCATCGTAAACAGTAATAGAGGCGAACTTACCGAGCTCGGTGTGACGATCGCCCGCAGAAACCTGTCTGCGTGCTCGAACCACGTGACGCTCGGGCGGTACGCATGCGCGCCGGCCTTCCTCGCCGCGCGAATCTTCTTCAACTCGACACTGTACGACGATCGGATGTTTTTAATCTTATTCTTCAATTCCTTCACAGTGACGTCGACTAGATTGAGAGACTTGATGATTTCAACGTACCCCTGCTCGCGGATCTTCTTGTTCTTGTAGTGTTCGGAGACGGGGTTCCAGAGGTATTCGCGCTTTTCGTACTCGATGATCATTTGGATGGTGAGATCCTCGCTCCACTTGGGGTTAGCCAGAATGGCGACCATTGTTTATCATAATACGGGTGTTTTTGTTTGCGAAATCGCGTGGTGTGTACCAGGAGCGCAAGGGTGCGGGCGGGTCGCATGCGCGAAGCATACTAAAAGCACGTCGATGGGCCGGCGTGGCGCGGGGGGGCGCTATTTCGGGAGCGTCCGATACGCAGCCGCGTGCTTTGGCGCGTGCTGTTTCCTCTCGCGCACGGATGCTGGGGCCGAGTGAAACGGAAGATTTGTGGCCGGGCGGACGACGTCCACACAGAGACGGTATTCACGGTAACACACAGCGCAAAGTTAATGATGAGATTTATAACGCCCACGCTTCGGCTACTTAAACAAAGAGTTTATTAAGTTGTCTATTTCTTTATGCATTTATTATGGCGACTGCCTACTTAGATATGGACTAGATAACTTTGTTTTATTTAGTTTTATGTTTGGCAATTTATATTGTTTTGAGGCGAGGTTTTCGCGAAAATAATAATTCTTTGACTATTGAGCAACTTTAGCCACTAAATAATTTTCTCTCCTTAATTCTTTTAGATAATTTGTAACGCAATTTCAATTATGTTTAAAGATCGATAAAAAAATAGTTGCACAAATATTTTTTTTTAGTGTTTATTAGGTTTTTTATATAAAGGTTAGTAATACATCCCACTCGCCATACCCAATATTTAAATACTTATTTAACTTTTATGAAATATTTCTAAAACATGTTATTAAATTAAGTTTTTTTTAATAAATATGTTTTTTTGTATTTTTTAATAAACTTATTCGTATAAGTATAATCAATGGTTTTCTACGCTTTCCCAACTGTAGTGGGATTTGACACAAAAGTAAGTACAACTCTTAAACCTACAACAAAAACCTAAAATCATAAAAAAAGTTTATTGAAAGTCTGTTTAACCGTGTATTGAACCCCACACGAAAGCATTATACGCGCCAAACAGCTGTCATCAAGTGACGGCCGAATAACGGACGACGCTTAGATTCGGTTGCGGAGATTCGGTCCCATCTCGGTTTCATCACGGCCCCGTCTCGGTTCTCTCCCCATCCAGTTCATGTTGAACCGAGTTCTATTGAAGACATATCGCACAAGATAAAATAGACCTGATACGAAATTTGCTTATTGTGGAATAGAAATAGTGTTTGCATTTCGGAGCATTCTCTAAGCTAGTCACCAGTCGCAACGGTCGAAATTCGTCCGTAATTAAACTTAGAAAACTAAACTTCATATTGTCCAAAGTAGCACGAATATTTCTCAAATAATAAATTGTAATGTTTTTATTGATTAAAATTACCTTTTAAAGGTAATTATTAGATATAAGATATTTATCATAAGATCTGGGGACAGAGCAGTGTCCCCGCCAAGTCAAGCAAAAAAGTGGCACGGCCGTACCATACTTTTCTCGGAGCAATTCTGGCCATTAAACTTTATTAAGAATAGTTTCAAGTATGCAATCAATTTTCTATTCAAATTGTTTCAATTCGGAAATATTTAACTCAGGTAAGTGGTCACTGTCACTTACTGATACTGATACTTGCAAATGAGAACATACGAGTAACGAGAACTCGTAATATTAGGAATGGGGTTACTAAATTAAGTGATATGTTACATAATAAATATGAATGCATTGAATGAAGGTTGCGTTTGTTTGTTTTACCCTAGATTGATATAATACTATTTATTAACACGGCGCTCAGTTATTTTAAGTTCGCCAATATGTAAAACCAGAAGGAAATGTAATGATTCTGGAATCCAAAAACGATTTTATCAAAGATGCAATTGACAAGCGTCAAATCTGATGGTAAGTGATCCACTAGATTCAATAGAACTCCGAATAGGATAGGATTATAGGAGTGCATTTCAAACGAATCCCGATGTATTGCTGTCTTTGAACTACAGAGAACCCTCCATATTATTTGCTTTACAAACCAGAACACAGTAGTTTTACACCAACACTTTAATACGTATAAATTTAGAAAGTCCAAAAGTGCACGACTCATATGTGTGAATCTTAGTTTTTCGTTAAATACTATTAAACGACGCTATATAATATAACCATATACATTAACAATCATCGCATAGTAAATCTAAAGCTAATAAAAAACTGATTAAATTGACAATTTTTTACGCAAGTTACCGTTTTCAAGCAAAAAGTGTTGCAAAAACTGTCGCGATTGCGAAAAGATTGACGAGATATTTTTATAATTGTTTCCCTTCTATTGCCCTAAATCAATTTTTAAGAGTGACAGAATTAATCTCCATTAAATTATCTATAAAATGGTCCGCAGATTACAAAGATTACGTGGATTAGCAATAGAGTAATTAATTAAATAGTTGTAAAACCTAGGCTATCCGTTTTTTTCGGTAATAGGGCACTCTCTAGAGCTTCGCATTATGAGACGAGCAATATTAGTGTTACACTATTTAAATATCGCCACCCAAGAGTTTTAAATCCTTTAAAGGCGTAGTAACGGATCATTCTTTAAAAACAGAGGTGTCTGATTACAGATCGGTAATAAAGATTCGTTGACAAGCCAATTAATTTGGCGGTGTCACACCCAAGTTGGTTTTATTTATGTGTTGATGCAAACATGGGCAATTATATTTGTCGTTATGGGAAGTTAGTGATTTGTGATGGTCGAAATGTGAAAAAATATGTTCACCATAAAATAAAATATCAAGACATATGTAAATATTCACTAAATATTATTGTAACATATTTTAAGGCGCTTTTTTCTGTGTGTGGTATTGACCTCGCTTACCACCACTTCTTATCACATAAAAGAACTAACGTTTTAAATATAAGATGATGATAAAATAATAGGTAACTATGATGATGATAAAAAAATAAGATACACAAGACGACCCGCGTGGCGGGCGGTTACAATACCAGTCTGACGCGCAATGGGTCCCGGGTTCGATTCCCGGCCAGACAGGTATCTGAATGATGAGTTTAGATTCATGTTCTGGGTCTGGGTGTTTGTGTATTCTTCTTGCACGTGTCCATGGTACCCAAGACACAGGCAAATGTCCTAGTGTGGGGCTATGAGTGTAGAAAGCGTAATTGTAGTTAGATAATTGTGTTGCAAGTCAGTACTCGTCAATCTCAATCAATTCAATTCTCTTGATTATAGTACTCTACGTAGGTACGTTAAAATACGTATTTAATGAGAAACCCGACGAGTCTTTGTCCAATATTCGACTGAGTAAATACGTCGTGACATACAAATATGAATTTTGATTCCGTGTTTGTTAATGACGAACCGATCGGTAATGGTTTGTAAAATATTGACGTTTACCAATATCTGGTGTCGTGAACCCCTTGATGCATAATTGTTCGATAAAATTGAAGTAGCAAATAGCATGCAGTCCACCGGATGATGAAGTTTTTGCGTCCGTCCGTCAGCTCATTATTGCCCCATTTCTGGACATGGGTCTTTTCTCAGAGCGAAAGAGTTGTTAGGCTATAGTCCACCATCGTACCTGTAGATTAGAATATGTCGGATTAGAATAAGTCTACGGCATCCCGTGCCTGTCGTAAGAGGCGACTAAAAGGGGCTTCCGGGGTTGCGGGCGGCTAGACTCGGAGCTCGAACCGTTCGATCAGGCGACCCCGGGAAGGGCGGCAGTATGTGTGGTCGCATACCGTCGTAAAGGTTAGACGGAGCGGTGGGCCCAGCCGCCCATCTGGGAGGAGCCCGATGGGGCAACGCGCTCAGAGGATTCCGGTTGCGTTCCTTTGAAAATCCCGGAGTCCTCTATGTAGCGCTCAGGACGGCCACCTGGGGTTAGTGCGGTAAAAATCCCACATAACCCTGCATCGCTCCACAGCGTCAGGTACCTTTTGAAGGTTTCCTCCTCGAGAAAAAGGCTATAGTCCACCAAACAGTGCACTAGCCATGTGCAAATTGATAGACTACATACACCTTTAAATACTTTTTTAACACTCAGACGCGTAGTTTTCCCTACGATATTAATTAATTTCTATAAGCACGTAATTTTTTGGGAAATATCAGTACCTCGTGCTTGATTTAAAAGTCGGATCTTCCGATCAAAAGGGCGAGACTGGCATTAGTAATAGTAGACGGCTGTAATAAACTTCAAATATACCGAATCCTACCGACTGTCGGCCGCAGGTGACAAAAATGAACTACTAATCCCGAGTAAATTTAAATGGGTTGTATCCCTTACGACACCCTTCAAATCAGGCAGCAGCGCTCGTCTGTTACGAATATGTTATCGATTTCAAATTATATCATTATCACTTTAGTGCCTCAACCTTTCTCGATTCACAACACTCATAGATATTTAGATATTTAACCTGGTATATACTGGCAGATCCAAAATTTACGTTTGTTTACGTTTGGTGAACTGAAGGTTGGCTTTTTAAAAAAAGATTGAAAAAGGGGTCTTAGCTTATGGAATAAGCTATTTTAGATATGAAAGGGTGGGGGGCAGGTGTGAAGGCTTATAATTTCTGTAAGTATGCTGTGTAATAGATAGATTTATGTTCTTGTATTATCATATATCTTTGAGACCGGGGAGACTTACTAATGTCTGCGGCTTACGACTTAGAAGAAAATCTGCGATTTTGACCTCAATATTTTGTTGATTATATTTTCAATGCGGAGCCTAAAACGAGAAAAACGAGAATCCTACGCATGCGCAACTAATGCGTGTTACAAAATATAAAAAATGTCAATTTTATTAATTAAAAAAATACATCAACATTTTTAGACCCACACTAAGACTTAGAACCCACAAATTGGGTATACCATTCACCTAAATGACCACCACACAGTCGGGCACATACCAGGCGATGATAAGTTAGAAGAAACGAGAACAGCGATTTATTACATACTGACGGTACCGGCAGCTGCGGTAATCACTGACCACTTCAAAGCAAGTTGAAATGCGTTTATATGTTACGACCACAAACTAAAAAACAAGACAATGCTGTTAATTTAATAATAACACAACTTCTTTTTTATTGAAGTGAAACTTCTTTAGGCGCATAAGGGTAAAATTTTTACAGATGAAACGTCACGCCGGTATGCAACGGAAGTGTCGGAAAAGAGAGAGAGAGTGATCGAGACCGATTGAGAGAGAGTAAGACAGGGCGAACGTAGCATGAGCAACTAGCCGTGGAGTGAGAGTAGGGAGCAAGCGAGTGAGAAAGATTGAGAGAAAAAGTGAGACAGAGCGAACGTCGTATCACGCCTTTTTCCCTTCCTCTTAATCTTGGAAATTTAAAGTTTTAGATTTGTATAAATATAAACAAGATTTATAAATTAGTTCGCCAAAGAAGTTTCACTTCTGACATGTGTACTTTGTACGCACGCATGTTTTTTTTATAATATTTAAGGAACTTTTAGTTGCATTTTTATAGAACAAACCAGTTTGTATTATACCTAATGTGGTCACTGTTGCCAGTGTACATCTGTGACCAATTTTATAAAGATTCTATTAGAAGCTGATGAGTTACCACGCATGAAGACTGACATGGTCGTCTCATAAGCAAGCTGGTATCCACATCCTTCCATCGCAACGTAAGAACTGGTTATTAATATTTATACGGTGGTAGAACCAGTGTAGATCGACCGGGGAATTACTACCACCATTTCTTGCGTTTCGATTAAAGGGTATAGTTGGCGGCACACTATCACATAAGGCGACCATCATAGTCCTCGGGAGTAGCAACGCATCTGTTATTGACTTCAGATGAAATCCATGTTCTGTATGAAGTTGATTACAGATATGTCCATGGGCGGCAGTGACCACTTACCGTTTGCTACTTCAGTCAAACAAAAAAAAAACATGCGTGCGTACAAAGTACACATGTCAGAAGTGAAACTTCTTTGGCGAACTAATTTATAAATCTTGTTTATATTTATACAAATCTAAAACTTTAAATTTCCAAGATTAAGAGGAAGGGAAAAAGGCGTGATACGACGTTCGCTCTGTCTCACTTTTTCTCTCAATCTTTCTCACTCGCTTGCTCCCTACTTTCACTCCACGGCTAGTTGCTCATGCTACGTTCGCCCTGTCTTACTCTCTCTCAATCGGTCTCGATCACTCTCTCTCTCTTTTCCGACACTTCCGTTGCATACCGGCGTGACGTTTCATCTGTAAAAATTTTACCCTCATGCGCCTAAAGAAGTTTCACTTCAATAACAATAGAAATAGTTATGCCGGCTGTACCTCCGGAGTCAAACCATGTTATTCTATACGATTAATACGAATAAGTATGTCTGTATTATTAGACGGTGATGCCATCGTAGTCGAGCTGCAAAGGCTTGCAATTTTCACGTACTTCAATATATTTTTTAGCGACTAAGTCTTTTTTAAGTCTGAGGTCACTCCTAAATTTGTTTTCGTTCAGTAAATTATCGGAAGATAAAAGACTCGGACACCTGGTCAAGCATCTGGCGCGAAATCATAGATCGAGCTTTATTAACCTCGATGGAACTCATTATCACCATAAATGATGGTGGGAGCAACAAAAGCATGGTTAATAGGTTAAGTAATGTGACAGATTTCTGTCTAGAGTCATTTTAATGTAGGTTACTACATCGATTCTAGAATGGAGATTTTTCGGAGAAGCGTTTTAAAAAAGGTTTTATAAAAGAGTTTTAAAAAAGATTTAAAGCCCTTTTTAAACCACATTGCTTTGTCTTATTCTTCCTTAGGGCCTCCGTCAAAAAAATAATCTAATCTTCTTATTTATGTTTTTAAATTCAGTAGTTTAGGTCCTGCGACGACTAATTACTCAATCAGGATAAGTCTTCTTTTATACCGATGGAAGTTTTAAACGAGCATGCAATCCACCTGGTAGTCGTCACTGCTGCCCATGGACATCTATAAGCAACTTCACATAGAATATAGGTTCTATCTGAAGTCACTGATGCATTGCTTCTCCCGTGGTCTAAATTCGCCTCATATACGCATAGATAGATTTTATCCGTTGTTTTGTCCTATTTATTTTTCTGTTAGATATCCCGGAGTATTCCACGCAAGGCTGAAGACGGCCACCAAGGGTTTGGTGATGTAAAAACACCACATAACCCGTTCTTGCTCCTACGGCGGATACCTTTTAAAGGTTTCCTCCTCCCCAACAACAAAAAAAAAGTTTCATGTCGTCTCTAAAAGCCAAAAACGGATCTTCCAGCCCGGCATCTACCAGGCGCTGATAAGTCAGGAAGAAAGCGCATCGTATCGTATAAGAATTTATCGTAGCGTACGGTAATCACTGACCGCGCCACTTCAAAGCGAGTCAAACGCGTTTATATGCCACGACTTCTTTAACGATATAAAGTTTAACCGATGTGCGTTAATTAGATGTAGCAGTGCGCTACGGGACGTCCAGAACAGACTTTTAATTGAATAATTTAGTTTTGTAATACCTGATGGCTTTATCTGTAAGTGTTTCTGGTTCCCATATCACAGGAAACTCTAATTTAGGACTAGGAACGCATAAATTATAAGTTCTATTTGTAATAGTTATAGTCATTTCTGTTTATTTCCCCAAACTATTTGTCTTCAAATATATTTAATATATTAAAAGGGATATTTGTATAAGAAATATTTTTTTCTTTTTATATGCTTAGCGATAATAACTCCATTTAACAAAGTAGGAATAGAAGTAGAATAGTCCTTTTCGTATTAAATAGTATGTCTTATTACATTAATTAACTGCAACTGCAATTAAATTACATTCAAACAGTCCAGTTTCATATCACAATAATTATATTCAATATGACACAAACCCGCTCAACGCTATCTTTGGAAGATAGTCTAAAATTAATTCAAGGAATTAATAACGATCAATTAAAGTCGTCGGGTGTAAACCTACCTTTACGATATTTATCTGTCTCTTGGCCTCGTCGGCACCTATCAAGGAGATGTACCAAGATGTATTTACCACCCACAAGTCAGTTAACACGTTGAGAAAAGGTTGATATTCCCGTGCATCCAGACCTACGTAATTTTGTTATGCCACAACTTTATATTTGTAGTCTCCGCCGCGTTATGGGTCTAGAAATAAGATCGTAATTGGTGTGCAGATGTAATGTGTGTAGTAACATCAGGTCACCACCGCAGATGGATGAGCACTGACGCAACGGCCACGACTGGTATGACATTTATTTTCAAACATTCGCGTCGGCGACAGATTAAAAACGAGATGAAAGCGTACAGGCAACTCTTCATACGGCTTTCGGAGTCCTGTCAGCCACTATTTCGTACTTGGTCTTCTGATATATGTTAAGTTTTGAAGTGTGTGGTAAGGAAGACATACCAATTTATTTGAGGCGCTCCATGTTAGTCGGCGGGTTTAGTGACGCATTTTGGTGTACTTCAGATGTCCATCAGCGGCAGTGGCCAATTACCAACAGATGGTGGTAAGTGGCCACTGCCGCTTGGTGGTGGTGGTGGTATAATAGGTGGTAGAACCAGTATAGATCGTCCAGGGAAGTATGGTGATACTTCCCCGGACGATCTATACCGGTTTGTTACGTGGCGGTGGCCACACCTATTTCTAGCGTGAAGCAATTTTGCGTTTCGATGGAAGGGTTTGGTTGCCGGCACACTTTTATATGAGGCGACCATCTGAGTCCTCGGGAGTAGCGACGCATCTGTGATTGACATCAGCCAGAACCCCATGTTCTATGTGAAGTTGCTTACAGATGTCCATGGGCGGCAGTGACCACTTAGCATCAGGTGGACTGCATGTTCGTTTGCTACTTTAATCTTATAAAAAATAAAAAAAGAT
This sequence comes from Spicauda simplicius, assembly GCA_949699795.1. NCBI lineage: Eukaryota > Metazoa > Arthropoda > Insecta > Lepidoptera > Hesperiidae > Spicauda > Spicauda simplicius. The sequence continues at coordinate 10,276,790 of OX453080.1, read as the reverse complement.
GGATTGCTTGCTTCTCTGTTACTTGTGGCGACCTCCCGCAACTCGGCAAGAGATGGCGATACTAGTCTTCTGAAACACGCTATCGAAGTATTCTCAATACTCTGCATATATAAAAGATCCGAATTAAGATTGTCGGAGCACGGTCGCTCCCCAGGCATGATCAACTCGCCTGGCCGGAGATCTCCCTACTGCCAAATGCTTATTAAAATTATAATTACAAAAGTTTGTAAGGAAGTATGTGTGCTCACTCTTTTATGAATTACCAGTTGGATTTTGCTGTTTGGCACTACATAGTTTATTGCCTATATCAACACATAGGACACTCATAACTGTGGTAGAGGTGTCGAAGCGAAGCCGCGTGAAAAAACTAGTACGATATAAAAAGAAAATACAGTGAAATAGTAGTGCAAATTCGAAACTGCAAATTCAATTCAAACACTTAGTTATAAAATTGAAATACAGTCAAACAGTAGGTAGTGTTAATTCAAAGACTGACTTATTTATGAATTCCTTAAGTCGTTAACAGTAAGTAGCAAATGCTCACTTGCCCGGATATGGCAGTAATGAGGGTGATGAGGGTGGGTCCCTCCGGCACTCCGAGTTTCGGAGGTACCTACTGCCTGACCTAAATTTGCGAACTTGTTCACTAGAGTCCTCTGAAGTTGTGTTCCATGGGTTCTTGTTTGTCACTCCATTGTTATATTTTTATATCCACGCCTAGGTAAAGTTAAGTATATATTAGAATGTTAGAAATGTATGAAAGTTGTTATCTATGTTATTAAAATATGTAGTAACTAAAATTTTAAATCACGAACAATATATGTATCTGTAGTCAGTATTCGACGACCCGCGTGGCGGAGCGGTTAACATACCGGTCTGACGCGCAATGGGTCTCGGGTTCGATTCCCGGCCAGACAGGTATTTGAATGATTTTGATTCATGTTCTGGGTCTGGGTGTTTGTGTATTCGTCTTGTGTGTGTCCATGGTACCCACGACACAGGAAATCCTAGTGTAGGGCTATGAGTGTAGAAAGCGTTTAAAGTTTAAGTATTTGATATAGTTATTAAAAACAAGAGATTTTGAACATGAAAAAAAACGCACAACTTAAAAGTATGGATGTCTTATAAGACATAGGTAATTATTGATCGTTAGGCGTTTTTGCTAATACGTATGACATACTAAGTAGTCTAACTAATAGATGAGAACCATTATGTCCGTTACTCACACCTAATTCAGGTCACATCGCGGGAGATCCAATGTATGGCTGCCTTACACCCTCATAACCGGCATAGCCCGTTATGGATATACGTGTACCCATCTCATATATACGAATCTCAATAGACTACATACATACTACATTCCGGGTTGAGTCCGACGGGCACAATGATGGCACAATTAGAAAATAAAAAGATATACAAAGAAAAAAGACAAACCCACTGACTTTCTTGCCAGATCTTCTCAGTTGAGGTCGCGTACATATCCGGTGGTAGTGTAAAAAAAATATGTAACTGACAATTTGTAAGTGCCTCCGTAGGCCTATGCAAAACAAAGACTTCAGTTCAATAATCGGTAAGAGTAACATTAGCGAACGTGAACAAATGTTATTTGTGGTAGGAAAGTATATAGTTCATAATATCGTAGCAAACGAACATGCAACACTTCTAATAGTACGTAGTCACTGCCCTCCACACCCTTTAGAAACTTCATAAACAACAGAAACTGTCTATTCTTACAGATGTCCATTGGAAGCAATAGCCACTTACCATAAGATGGACGGCATTACCGTTAACTTCCCCTAAAAATTATAAAACGGCAAATTCAAATCAAGTAAACCATTCAGTTGACATAGACTTTACACCTTAATATTATTTTAACATTAAAAAATAAAAAAGAGTGTATGTTTCAGCTCCGACGCACGACTGGAGTTTACTCCCATTTAAAATAGATGGCGCCATACTCCCACACTAAAGATATAAATAATACCAATCCATGGTTAATTTTGAAAAATTAAATCTAATATATAATATATTTACAGAGTATTTACATTACTTATCTTAACGATTTACTATTTGAAATACCATTGCCATTTCGGTAAATCGTAATCACGAATCCTATACATACCATCCCCGCGTACTGATAAAATAGTTCTAAAGTTTTAACTAGATGGCGTTATACTAAAAAAAAACGTAACAAAGTCATTCATCAGTAGATTTTACTCCTCACATTTTTCTCACACCGGGGCCTTATCTATTTATTAATACGTGAAGCAAAACTTGTGAAGCATTTTTAAGTAACTTGCCGCGGACGGATTAGTATGGAATTTTGCACGGTTATAGTGGATGTGGAGAAGAAGTGCAGAATGTTGATATTTTTTCCAAATAATGCATATAAAATACATAAAATCAACTAAAATACATTACACACACTACCGTGCATTTAACACATAAATAATAAACGAAATAGAACATTCAATGACTTACTATGAAAACACATAACGTCAGAAATGTTAGTGTCTTTGTCAAAATACCCGCTATTATTTTTAAATGCGGCTTAGCTAATTAAACCTCTTTTTATATTAAACGGGTGATTCTGATTAATAAAATCAATACAATCTATTAAAAAAAAATAAAAAAAATACAATACAATTTATTAATTGAGAAATATTCGTGCTAGGACAGTTTAAGTTTAGTTTTTAAGTTAAATTAAGGTCAAATTTCGACCGTTATTATATGCAATATATATGCAATAATTATGCTATTATATGCAAATCGATTCTTAAGGAGTAAACTCCACAAAAAAAAAAACACAATAATCAAAAAATAAATCACAAGCACCAAGCTCTCTACGTCGCTGTAACTCGTTTGGCGGCGAGGCTTGAGGCGCGGCGGTCGCTTCTGTACCTGCCGTTACGTTTGTATATACTACATTGCGGGTGAAGCCCGACAGAAATACTTTTGCATTTGTCAAATGATCCGGTACTGTCCGGTACGGTTACTGGATCATTTGACAAGTAAGAGTAACATTTTTTGTGATGTGAACATGTTCGCTGTTGTAGTCTCTCTACCACAACTCTTAGAACGCCTAAGATTTTTTTTTATCTAAAGTAGCAAACGAGCATGTAGTCCACCTGATGGTAAATGGTCACTGCCGCCCATAAACATCTTTTTTTTTATTTTATTTCTGACTGAAGTAGCAAACGAGCATTCAATCCACCTGATGGTAAGTGGCCACTGCCGCCCATAGACATCTGTAATCAACTTCATACAGAACGTGGGTTCCATCTGAAGTCAATCACAGATGTGTTGCTCCCGAGGACTACGATGGTCGCCTCATGTGAAAGTGTGCTGGAAACCACACCCTTCTATCGAAACGCGAGAAATGATTCTCGCTAGAAATAGGTGTGGCGGTGGTACTTCCCCGGTCGAACTTGTAACTTAGTTGTCAATGATAAAAATGCAGGTAATATTTTACCACAGATGTACAGTCTATCAGATCTATCGAACATAAAACTTATCTGAAGTTGCGTACCGGATGTAGACGTAGTTGATTACAGACGTCGCAGGGCGGCAGTGACCACTTACCATCAGGTGGACTGCATGCTCGTTTGCTACTTTAGTCAGATAAAAAAATGATGTCCATGGGAGGCAGAAGGAATTTACTATTTGGTACAATGTAACATAAGCATAAAGTAAGATATATTTTTAGCTCTCTTACATTGGTCTCTTTAAAAAGATGTAAGAGCAAGAGATATAAAGAACTGTACTTTAAAGCCGATCATGTATTTTTACTGTTGTAAATGTTCATGGGCTAATAAAAGTATGCCGTTAACCACACCCTTCCACCGAAACGCAAGAACTTCTTCACGAAAAAAGTGTGGCGATTGTACCTCCCAGAACTATACTGGTTCTTCCACCTGGTGCCACTACCAACTTAAAAAAAGGTGTTTTGCATGCTTGTTTGCTACTTCCATTTTAAAGACCGAATGTAATATTGAGTAAAGTAATCTAAGAATCGTGCATCTGAGCTGTAATAGTGTAGAGGAATCTTGGCACATTAGCTGTGAAATCCGTAACTGCAAGCAAAAATATATACCATACCATCGCTTTAAACATTAAGACTTGTACTAGTGATGTTAACATTATTTTTAACCGACTTCCAAAAAGGAGGAGGTTATCAATTCGTCTGTATTTTTTTTTTTTTTTTATATTTGTTACCTCATTTCTCCGGACTGGGTGAACCGATTTAGATGATTTTTTTTTTATTTGAAAGGTAGTGCGTGTCATAGGGTCCCATTTTTTTTTAGTATTTTTTTGACTAGGGCATCCATAAGAAAAACGCATAAGTCTTAAATTTGCATTTTCAATGTACGCGATAAATGTATGAATAACTCAATATCCCGCCAACCGATTTTGATGATTCTTTTTTTATTAGAAAGGATGTACTCCAAGGGTAGTCTGATAAGAGTTTGATAAGGTTCTAATCATAGGATCTTCAACTTTTTGGAGCAAAATAATAAAATTAGTGATAGTCGGCCGAACCTTAGCTGGAGAAGTCCAATTGAGTAAAATATAGAATAAAATTACTATGTAGGTATTTACTATGAAAAATTTGACCTTCAACTTTTCAATCCTGATGATGCAGGGGTACTGCTAGCCTGAACTATAAAAGTTGGTCGTTTGATGTTTGCGAATATATAATGAAATTGTTAAGCAAATTCATGGGACAAAAATTTGACCTTCAACTCCTCAACCCTGATGATGCAGGGGTACTTAAAGCCAAAACCATAGGAATAAGCCATTTGGTGCTTACGTATATGTTATAAGATTACTGAGCAAAAACATAAGATGAAAAATTTGACCTTCAACTCCTCAACCCTGATGATGGAGGGGTACTTCAATCCTAAACCATAGAAGTTGGCAATTTGGTGCTTACGGTTATGTAAAGAAAATACTAAGCAAAAATATAAAATCAAAAATTTGACCTTCAACTCCTCAACCCTGATGATGAAGGGGTACTTCAATCCTAAACCATAGGAGTTGGCAATTTGGTGCTTACGGTTATGTAAAAATAATACTAAGCAGAGGCACAAAATTAAAATTTTGACCTTCAACTCCTCGACCCTGATGATGAAGGGGTACTTCAATTCTAAACCATAGGAGTTGGCAATTTGGTGCTTACGGGTATGTAAAAATAATACCAAACAGAGGCACAAAATTAAAATTTTGACCTTCAACTCCTAAACCCGGATGATGCAGGGTACTGCAAGCCTGAGCCATAGAAGTTAGCCACCTGGTACTAACGTATATGTTATAAGATTACTAAGCAACAATATAAGATGAAAAATTTGACCTTCAACTCCTCAACCCTGATGATGGAGGGGTACTTCCAGAGGGGGCGCCCTGTTTGTATGAATTGTAAAAGTGTTTTATGTTTAATTTTTGTGAATATGTAGATGCACAAAGCAAACTTAGAGGCTTTATTTAAATACAAACATAAAAATATAGTCACTAAAAAGTGTAAAATAAAAACTATTTAACAAAAAATATCTACCGACTTCCATGTCACAAAAAAGTAAAAAATAATTTAAATATATTTTGGTCTAGAACATACTCAGTACTTAGTACATAGTTCTGAAGTCGGTGCTCATATAGGACGTAGTTACCGTCGTCCAGCGAAATATGTCGAGCACCGACTTCAGTTTTTTCGAAGTTTTTTCAAGTAACCGATCGATCAGACTTGTGATTAAAATTCGTGTCATAAATTTAAGTATTCCTTAATAATCTGTGGACATAATTTCTAGCGGCATTTATTATTACTTTTTTAATAAATTGCAATAGATTTTTCATTGTCTTAACGTATATTTCTAAGCTACATAGAGGCTGAATAGGAGATTGAACATTTATGTTTATAACCTAACTATTTGACCGAGCAAACTTCGTTCCACCTAAAAATAAAAAATCTAAAATTATCAGTGTTCCTCCACTATATTGTGCACATATTATACATAAAACTTTCTTTTGAATCACTCTATATTTTAAAAAAACTACATTAAAATCCGTAGCGTAATTTTAAGACTTAAGCATACATAGGGACAGACAGCGGAAAATGACTTAGTTTTATACTATGTAGTAATGTAGGTACCTGTTACACTCACAAATAAACTGATTTGATTTGATTCCTAATGTATATGTAATGAAAATAATAAGATCACGTGTTGCTACATCGAATATATTTGCAAAAAAAATCAGAAAGGCTGAGAACAACTAATAACAGAAACTTCTATATTTATAGAAGTTTTTTATTTATAGACCTTCTATATTTATAGAAGTTTCTGTAAAATAATACTCTTTACATGAAATAGATAACTCTTTACATGTTTGGAATTAAAAAGTTTTTAAGCATTCAGGCGTTTTGTTGTAAAAATTAAATAATGTTTATTTTATTTCCTATATTTTAATCTAAAATAATATACGCAAGTATCAAACTCCGCGGTACAGTTGGCAGCGCCCATTTTATGCTAAACGGCCCGGGGCGCGCCGCCCGTCGCTTTTCATGTTACAATATATGTACATGTACCTCACATCCACGCTAATAAGTGGCACAATTACACGGATTTTTGGGGTTCCGTACAAAACGGGAGCCTATTACTAAGGCTAGGTGGTAGAACCAGTGTAGTTCGCCCGCCACATGTATTTCTAGTGAAGCATTTCTTGCGTTTCGATGGAAGGGCGTGGTTGCCGGCACACGTTTATATGAAATGACCATTTTAGTCCTCGGGAAAAGCAACGCATCTGTGACTGACTTCAGATAGAACTTCATGTTTTATATGTTTCATACCACTTACCATCAGTTGGACTGCATGCTCATTTGCTACTTCAATCTTATAAAAAAGACTACGTTGGCCGTCTGTCTGTCACCAGGCTCATGAACTGTTACAGTGTCTGTTACACTTGAAGTTTTTGGACGTGTGTTTCTGATGCCGCTACAACAACAAATATTACAAACAGAATAAGATAAAATATTTAAGGGGGGCTTCCATGTCACAAACGTGGTTTTTGCAGTTTTTATTGATATTGGAACGGAACCCTTCGTGCACGAGTGAGACTCACACTTGGCCGTTATTTTATTTTTAATCTCTTTTAATTCATGTTACATTAGTTTTGAAGGTGAGAATTCCTTCGTGGTGCTACTACGAAGGCGCCTCTGCAATACCAATTTCTGCCATATAACAGGAATGTTAAGTCCTTCTGTAACACATGTAAACATTCTAACTCGCTGCAATCTAAGTCCTCAGGAACAGCATATGTGCGAGAACCGCCTTCCCGTAAGTCCCGGGGAATTAAAGGACGGTCAAACGAGACCTCGGGAGGTCATAGGCAGTTCCACATCATTTTGGGGCTACCTAACTTGCTGTCGGAATACGGATTCTACTTACGATTAGCCACGTACGGTCCGCCCGCGGCTCCTCTTTCTTCCAGGATCCTGGCAAGGCTCCACGCGGTCCACACAACACGTGCCCACACACCAGCAATGAATTTGAAGGCTTCGATTTCGTCCACACGCTTAGAGTACACAAATAGTTTATATCTTCACAATACACACGAAAATTAAAGGTATTAAGTTCCACACACGAATTTTGTCCGAGCCGGTTAGCAGCGGTCGCTTCAACAACGCTTACGCCGCCATACTGCTTTACCGGAGCATGGTGAGGGATACTGCCCTCCGATTGGACGGACCGTATGAGCATTGTAAATAATGCTCTGCTATTGGTTGAAGAATCCAACCCCGACAGCAAGTTTAAAATCATTCGATCGAATTAAACTAATTTGATTTTAAACAACGGTTACGAAACAGCATATTATAAACAAAAAATACTTTAAAATGTAGTAAAATCCTCTGTGGCGACGGCGCCACGTCTATTCTTATATTTCTTGTAATTTATTTGATAATGCTAATTCTATAGAAAATAGAATTCGGTATTTAACATAATTGCACTACATTATATCCCTTAATACTCACATAAACATAAAATATTAGAAATTAATCATCCATTCTTTTCGGTGAAGGAAAACATCGTAAGATAACCTACACACCTGAGTCTTTTAAAAAAAAGTTTCCAGAGGTGTACGAAGTCCAACAATCCGCACTTGGCCAGCGCGGTGGACTATGGCCTAAACTCTCTCATTTCGAGAGAAGACCCGTGCCCAGCAGTGGGACAATAATGTGTTGACGAGAATATGCATAGATGAGGTAATTTAAACACAAGTATCAATTTCCATAGACACGCTTTACCACGTTTCACAGGCTTCACAGTCGTCAGATCTCAATTGATACGAGCGCGAACGGGGCGCGCCTGGCGCTTATACATGTATTATACAGATACACATTTATAACCGCCGACACCCACACAGAACTGAGCAAGAACAAGAGTCAAATACTCTTAAGTGTTTTCAATTGTGTTTATATTTTGTTAAAAAAGTATATGGTGACTAAAATGAGTTAATGTGTACCTTAAAAATCGAATACTTTTTATATATCACTTCTTCAACCTTCGGATTAACCCGCGCTTTAAAATTGCAACTGTGAAAAATATAACTAAATTTTCCTTTAAGAAATCGGTTAAAAATGTTAACTTTTTTGTAGAATAAAAAGATTATACTGAAATAAATATACTATTACCTCAAGATAAGAAACATAATCTTTGTGCAATATATAAGATTAAATTATGTACTTTTGCTTAGATGCGGTGTCAAACACACAGATAAGCAAATGTAATAAATTTGGTTGGTGAAAGATTCATATAGACAACTTTTATCTCAAAATAAAAAGAGTTTCAAAAGCACTTTTCCTATCGAGTGTGATTTCGCTCACACGCATGTCGCACCGGACGCGTACCATTTGAATTTCGGTTTATACGCACACATACACAGAACATAAAGAGACTAGCGAGGTAATAACGTGCAGACGTAAAGCGCGTGCATGCGTAAACACGCGCGACAGGAAAAGCGGACTAAGGGCCGGCGCACATATGACGGAGCGCAGCGCAGCGCAGCGCAGCGCAGCGCAGCGCATGCCCGCGAAATTTTCTTAACGAATCACACACTAGCCGAAATTCGCGCTAATTACTGGGAGAATGCGCGCGGATGCGCGCGAATGCGCGCGGATGCGCGAGCATGCGCTTTCATGCTCCTCAGAAATAAATTGCTGTTATTTAATTTTGGATATTATTTCTAAAGGGACAATGACGATAATAGTTTGACAGCAAAAAATGCGCTGCGCTGCGCTCCGTCATGAGTGCCGGCCCTAACAATCGAAACAGTGCGCAGCGAGCGCTGGGGGCGTTGGTATTATAGCCGTGTCGGGCACTGAACGCTCACTATGATCGCTCATTAAGTAGAAAGGTAGCGCGGACCGCTGTCGTAAGTGCAGACGGGCTGTACCGCGCGACTGAATTTGACACATAATTTTATCTTATTTATTTTAGACACATACATACTAGATGGATAAGCACTAGCATTGAACGCGAAGAGAGTAGCGAGGTAATATCGTGCATGCGTAAACACGGGCGACAAGAAAAGCGCCCTAAAAATCGAAACTGCGCAGCGAGCGCTGGGGGAGTTCGTAGTATTAAAGCGGTGTCGGGCACTGAACGCTTATTATACTCTCTCATTAAGTAGAAACTTAGCGCGGGCCGCTGCCGTAAGAGCAGACGGACTGTACAGGTCGACTGAATTTGATACATATTTTTATCTTATTTTATTTACACATATACATACATACTAGATGGATAAGTACGGGCATTGAACACGAAGAGAGTAGCAAGGTAATAACGTACAGATGTGAAGCGCGTGCATGCGTAACGTGCGACAGGAAAAGCGCCCTAAAAGTCGAAATAGTGCGCAGCTAGCGCTGGGGGGGTTCGTATTATAGCGGCGTCGGGCACTGAACGCTCACTGTGCTCGCTCATTAAGTAGAAACGTAGCGCGGGCCGCTGTCATGAGAGCAGACGGGCTTTACCGCGCGACTGTTTTTGATACTTGATTTATATTTTTGTTGTATTTATTTTGCACTCATACATACTTACTAGATAGATAAGTACTGGTATTGAACGGGAAGAGAGTAGCGAGGTAATAACGTGCGTGCATGCGTAAACACGCGCGACAAGAAAAGCGACCTAAAAATTGAAACTGCGCAGCGAGCACTGGGGAGTTCGTAGTATTATAGCGGTGTCGGGCACTGAACGCTCACTATGCTCGCAAATTAAGTAGAAGCGTAGCGCGGGCCGCTGTCGTGAGTGCAGACGGGCTGTACCGCGCGACTGTGTTTGATACTTGATATATATTTTTGTCGTATTTATTTTATATTTATTGAACGCGAAGAGAGTAGCGAGGTAATAACGTGCGTGCATGCGTAAACACGCGCGACAAGAAAAGCGCCCTAAAAATCGAAACTGCGCAGCGAGCGCTGGGGGAGTTCGTAGTATTATAGCGGTGTCGAGCACTGAACGCTCACTATACTCGCTCATTAAGTAGAAGCGTAGCGCGGGCCGCTGTCGTGAGTGGAGACGGGCTGTACCGCGCGACTGTGTTTGATACTTGATATATATTTTTAATATTTTTATAATATAATATTTTTTTACACACATATTAGATAAATATGTACCTGTATTAAAAGCAGTGCTATTAGATTCGATTTTGTAATACATGATTTCAGGCCAATATTATCGCGTAATTGTTATACATATTTTAACATGCAACGAGTCTTCATGAAACGCGTTTTTAAATTATATTTATGTTTATTTCGTTGTGTTTTTAAAGCAATGACGCGCAGCAGAGGGTACCTGAGGTTTATGTATTCGATCCAGTGATTAAAACGTAAAACGGCATTAAGTATGTGTACCACAGATTTCTACGAGTCGTATTTTTGACTACGCTGATGTGTTCTTTATTACTTTCTATAATGATTCGTTTTTTCAGTCCAATACAACAGTTGCTACAGCTACAGTTAATTTTATAAGCGCCGGAAAACTGGTATGGATATCTTTTGGTGTACGAAATGAGTTGAAATATCGTGAAGACCGATACATAACATCCAGGAATATGATTGTACTCGTCTATTTTCAAACTTAGAGAATTAATCTTACATTTTAAAGGACAAATTAATTCTGTAAGTTCAAAAAATATAAGGCTAAAATCATTACATTTGTTAACACAGAAGAGTACAGAAAACAATACGTGTGTTGCCGAAGTCATCAAGCCGATACATCGACACATAAAAGGAGTTAGTGGTAGGTAGCTACATCCCTGCGATCATTAAACGAGATAGCAGCTATTTGCGACCGCCATGGCAATAACGGGACCACACGGGACGCGCCGGAAATCCGGGAAGTTTGTACACATTCTGGAAAAGCGAAAACGATCTTGGTGACGCTATTAATGTTTCTATTTTAATGTTTGTGTACTAGGACCGGTATTTTGTAAGACTAAAAGGATTTAGTCATATGAATATTTATATAAATTTAGTCTAATTTTATTTTCATAATACGATAATATTTTTTACTAGGCAACCATATCTGTCACAAAATTTTTGTATAATATGTGAACTCTCATATTTTAGACACCTCATCTCTGTAGTGATATTACGTAGATAATAATGAGTATGACTACATGGTATATACCACACATAAAAAAATAAATTTTCACTTACAATTTTTAAACTAAAAATGTTCGTTTCAATAAGTACTAGGAGCGCAAACAAATAAATGTCAGCGCTCTACCAGGCATCTATAAGCCGACGGGAGAGAGCGGGCGGCGACGTTTCCGGCGCTTCCCGCGGAAATAGGGCCCGTTCCGGCGCCCGTCTAATGGCGCAAGCCTGGGACGTTATGCGCGCCTGGTACTCGCTTGGCAGATGTTATATTTTACTTGTCTTCTGTCTATTTTTTTGTTGTATTTCGTGTTTCTACTTAAAAAGCCTCTAGACCTCCAATGGACCTTCTAATATATTATTGGAAATTCCAAAACATTTTGAATATGTTAGAAATCGCAGGAGCTAAGATTTAGCAACACGCCGATCAAATTTGAGAAATTATTTTGCCACGCTGTGTGGAAGGTTGTGGTTGCCGGCACACTTTCACAAGAGGTGACCATCATAGTCCTCGGGAGCAGCACCGCATCTGTGATTGACTTCGGATAGAACCCGTGTTCTATATGAAATTGATTACAGATGTCCATGGGCGGCAGTGACCACTTACCATCAGGTGGACTGAATGCTCGTATACTACTTCAGTCTGTTAAAAAAAAAACTGACAATCCTAAAGTAATCACTTAAACAAAAACACTTATAGAAAGTTGACAGTAGATTTTTTAAATTGAAACCTAGGCTTGAAAGAAAGTTGCGAAGAGAATTTATACCACGACGCAATCATATCATAATCTCGGCTGTGCAGGGAGCGAGAGGCTTCCGGCGCTTCCCGCGGAAATAGGGTCCGTTCCGTCGGCCGTCTAATGGCGCAAGCCTGGGACGTTATGCGCGCCTGGTACTTTTGATAGAACTATGCTAAATAACGTTCCTAGATATCGTTTCGTTTTCATAGAAAAGATAAATTTTTGAAGCGAAAATTTATATTGACTTGGGTCGAAGCGATTACCATAGCGGTATGATGCTCAGTGATTTAAAGTATACACAGATATGTAAATGATGAATTTAGACTACCCGCGTGGCGCAGTGACGACCCGCGTGGCGCAGCGGTTACCATACCGGTTTGACGCGCAATGGGTCCCGGGTTCGATTCCCGGCCGGACAGGTATTTGAATGATGAGTTTAGATTCCTGTTCTGGGTCTGAGTGTTTGTGTATTCGTCTTGTGTGTGTCCATGGTACCCACGACACAGGAGAAAATCCTACTGTGGGGCTATGAGTGTAGAAAGCGTGAAAGCGTGTGCTTTAGGACTTTGTGTGTGTTCATGGAACCCACTACACAGGAGGAATCCTAGAGCAGGACGATGGATATATAATGCGTTAAACATCGTTGTAATTTTGAACTTCATGAAACAAAAGACCGAATCAAAGAAATATAAACCCGCTACCACAACGCAATGGTTGCCTGCGAGAGAATGAGATAGAACATACATATTTTGTAGTGATGTCCTTTACTTAATTTGTCAGTTGAGGTACATCAAGATAATTCACTGTCTAAATACGTGCACGTATTTATCGATGAAATCATTAGGATCGAACCAAATAACTATCAAGGCTTTCGACATATAGATTTTTGATGGTTCAATTATACCGCGTGTGAGTTGCTCTCATATTCCGTCTCTATAACTTATTTATATAATTATCACGTCAATATTACATAATAGTATCGAAAACCGAATGGATACGATTTGAGTTGATACGGAGCTGAAAATATGTTGGAAGAATTTTTTCTGTGTTCAGTATTATTATCTACTTGTAAGAATACAGCGTAACTACTGACCCAGGTGAAAATTATCTCACACTTCCCACTAAGATAAATAAAATGAAAGTAAAGGAATAAGAACGGTATTGAAAAATTACTTGCAATACATCTAAGCAAATTTGGGGTACTGAAGGACGCACGCCAAGTTCGATTTTTGTTAAGTTTTAAGGTTGCAACAAAACTTTTTCAATATTAAATTATCAAAAAATCATAAATTGGGTTTTTTGTGTTTGTATTTCAAAACTTTTTGTAAAATTTTTGATTGTTTTTCAACAATTTTTACAGTGAAACTGTTTTTGATAGGATTTAGTATCTTATTCTTCGACTATTGTATCTGAGTATAAATGGCGCATGGAGACGGATTGAACACTAAAAAATATAGTACGTATTATCACCTACAATTTTACTTTTCGAACTTTGGACCCCGCTTTAATGATGGGGTCCTAACCACTAAGCCTTTGTTAGGTAGCGACAATAAAAATAAAATGTTTTTTTATTGTGAATAACTAGCACTCCACACACAAAGATTTTCTCCTGTGTCGTGAGTCTCAAGAACATACACATAGACGCAAATACAAACGCGAAGACTCAGAACTGAAATTCATCATCCACAAATCTGTCTGCCAGGGATCGAACCCAGAACCCAATGCGTGGCAGACCGGTATGGAGATTGCTCCGCTACGGGAGTCGTCAAACAATAAAATAGGTATCTATATTATAACTAGCTGTCCCGACAAACGTTGTTTTGCCATATAAAAAATTTAAAAAAATTAAGGGTGGACAACCCTTAAGGGGTATGAAAAATAGATGTTAGCCGATTCTCAGACCTACCCAATATGCTTACCAAATTTCAGAGGAATCGGTCAAGCCGTTTCGGAGGAGTATGGAGACTAACATTGTGACACGAGAATTTTATATATAAGATATGGACACCATCGTAGAAATAACGGCGTAAGCTTGAAGCATTATGCGCGCTTGAAGTTCCTTCTGAGATAAGACAGCAAAAACACATTTCTATGGAAATATCTTCAACATTTTTTCTCTGTACTCCCCATTGTCTCTCTAACCTTGTAAATTTCAAGTCAAGAAAATCTCTTGCCATGAGATTTCATAACTAATTGAATGTGGAAAGGAGAAAGGCAACATTTTTAAAGGTACAGTATCTTCGTATGAGTTTATTATGTTGTATTAAAACAATCATTATTTACGTTTTCCCCTATCATTACAAAGTGCATTGCAAGGTAAAACGTAAAATTATTAAATTAATTAATTTGTAAGGTACAACGCAATATATGAACTAAAACGTAAACAATGTTGAATTAGATACAACGTAATAAACTAATAAAGACACGGTTTAAATTTGAGGATGTTAACAAAGTAGAAGGGGGTCCTAGGTAGTACAAAGTAAATACATTTTTTTTATTCTGACTGAAGTAGCAAACGAGCATGCAGTCCACCTGATGGTGAGTGGCCACTGTCGCCCATGGACATCTGTAATCATCTTCATACAGAACAGGGTTATATCTGAAGTCAATTACAGATGCGTTGCTATTCCCGAGGACTATGGTGGACGTCTCATGTGAAAGTGTGCCGGCAACCACACATTTCTATAGAAATAGGTGTGACGGTGGTACTTCCCCGGTCGAACTACACGAACATTGACACCACCTGACACTTAACGTTAAATTGTGATTATATTATTTCTGGATAGCTTCTTAAAAACACGATTTAATCAAATCAATGGAACTTTTATGTTTGGCTTTTTGGCACGAAATCATCACTTTTTAATTCTCAAGACAGACTATCAGTAGTTTCAAGTACGTAACTCAATTTGCCAAAATTTTGCGTCCCCTTCGTGCGATATAACTATAAATCGTGTCCCGAAGCAAAGATGGCTGTGACTTTGATCTTGCCTGCGCGCGACAGCCTTCACAGTTCGCTCGCTTCCCTTCGCTGTCATTATGCCTTTGTTGAAGCAAATTTGGCCAATTCTCGTAGTATTTTATCCCCACTTTCTAACGCTTGTTGATGTTTTAGAACTGTCTATATGTATAAAGAAAAAATAGTAATGAGCAATCATCGCAGATCTTAAACTACCGAAGCTAGAATAAAGAGGCTTGATTATATAATATAAGTTATGTTTAGATACCTACTAAGAAAGATTTTTTTGATATTCAATTGTTGTATATTATTTCATAGTCGTATGTCCCGTTAACACGTTGCGTCCCGTTCGTGAGATATAACTATAAATCGTGTCCCGAAGCGCAAAGATGGCTGAGACTTTGATCTTGCCTGCGCGCGACAGCCTTCACAGTTCGCCCGCTTCGCTTCGCTGTCATTATGCTTTTGTTGAAGCAAATTTGGCCAATTCTCGTAGCATTTTATCCCCACTTTCTTACGCTTGTTGATGTTTTAGAATTGTCTATGTGTATAAAGAAAAATAAATTTTGAGTAATCATCGCATTTATTAAACTACTGAAGCTAGATAGAGACTTGATTATAGGATCAAGTTATGTTTAGATACCTACTAAGAAAGATTTTTTTGATATTCAATTGTTGTATATTATTTCATAGTCGTACGTCCCGTTAACATTTTGCGTTCCCTTCGTGGGATATAACTGTAAATCGTGTCCCGAAGCGCAAAGATGGCTGTGACTTTGATCTTGCCTGCGCGCGACAGCCTTCACAGTTCGCCCGCTTCGCTTCGCTGTCATTATGCCTTTGTTGAAGCAAATTTGGCCAATTCTCGTAGTATTTTATCCCCACTTTCTTACGCTTGTTGATGTTTTAGAACTGTCTATATGTATAAAGAAAAATTAGTATTGAGCAATCATCGCAGATCTTAAACTACCGAAGCTAGAATAAAGAGACTTGATTATAGGATCAAGTTATGTTTAGATACCTACTAAGAAAGATTTTTTTGATATTTAAATTGTTGTATATTATTGCATAGTCGTATACAATAGCTCGTTATAAGAATAATTTTGTCTGATAGTGGTCTACGTGAATTGTAAGCGTGTCCCGAAGCGCAAAGATGGCTGTGGCTTTGATCGTGCCTGCGCGCGACAGCCTTCACAGTTCGCCCGCTTCTCTTCGCTGTCATTATGCCTTTGTTGAAGCAAATTTGGCCAATTCTCGTAATATTTTATCCACACTTTCTTACGCTTGTTGATGTTTTAGAACTATATGTATAAAGAAAAATTAGTATTGAGCAATCATCGCAGATCTTAAACTACCGAAGCTAGAATAAAGAGACTTGATTATAGAATCAAGTTATGTTTAGATACCTACTAAGAAAGATTTTTTTGATATTCAATTGTTGTATATTATTTCATAGTTGTATGTCCCGTTAACATTTTGCGTCCCCTTCGTGGGATATAACTGTAAATCGTGTCCCGAAGCGCAAAGATGGCTGTGACTTTGATCTTGCCTGCGCGCGACAGCCTTCACAGTTCGCCCGCTTCGCTTCGCTGCCATTATGCCTTTGTTAGAGCAAATTTGGCCAATTTATCTTCAGTTTCTTATGTTTATTAACGATTTAGAATTATATAGTTTTGAATAATCATCGCCGAGCCTAAAATACTGAAGCTAGGAACATAAGACTTTAAAAATACGTTGATTTTATGAAGTAGATACTAACTATCGTATCTGAAAGGAGTTATGATGTAAAAACTAAGTTTTGTATTTCACATACGTTTGATCCAATGTGATGTATATATTAGTATTAGTCTTTAACACAATGTATGTTATCAATGGTAATACTTGTGTGGGTGTAAAAGTGTATTTGGCTCATAACCCAGCTGAACTTAAATAAATAAATTAATAGATACATAACAAAAACCCGATTACTTTAAAACTGCGGATAAAAAATAAACTGAGGTATATATATATATATTGAAAATTAGAAAGTAAATAAAATTAAACAGTGGTGGAATATTTTCTTAAATAGACATACGTTTCTTAAGTATACCTATAAATTTGTGTATCTATTTGTTTGGAACCTCGGATAATTGTTAATTGAAAATATCAGTTTCAATAATATATCATAATAATAGCCTTTATTAAACAATCGTACATTACAATTAACTTTAACTACATGACACCGGTACGATAAGATTGTCTAGCTTTCCACCATAGGCCTCCCCAAGAGCTTGCATATTGGACGGTTCAGAGCATTACGCCTCCAAGTAGATCCTATAGCTTTAAAATCGTCCTCCCATCTTCAACGCTGTCCATTTTCGTCTTTTGTATTGTCTCGGACACCATTCTGTTATCTCTTGTTCATTTTTCCTTCTTATTCCTAATCAGATGCCCTGTTCATAATATAGCATAGACAGTTTTAAATGTTGGTTGAAAATTAATTTTGTTTACTTAATTTCGAAGCCACGAAACAACATAAGTTGATAAAGGCATTCTCCGAGGTATTTGCCTCTTTTACAGTCCGCGTGCTTCCGTCTAATCCATTTTTAATTTTGATTTATGTCCCCGCGGGGCAAAGTGCTTCGCGGATGTATTTTGGGGTAGTCTTAAATATAAAATACATAAATATAATTTGCTTTAAACACTATTTGCTCTACGCGTATTTTAACGACAGTTTATATTCTAAGAAATAAACACAGTTGCAATGTCTGTCTGTATTATTTTGAACTACTGTTTTTAGTTCGTAAAACACGATAAATATTTTTAAAATATTTGTATGCGCTATTTTGGTTTACAAAACCAATTATCTTGTCATTTATATGAGTGACTTTAATTTTATTCAATAGACTAATTTTGACATTAATTCAAATACCTTCGTTACAAGGAGTACAGAGCTAAATAGGTACTGAACAGTCGTATGAAAAAAAAAATACCTACAAAACTTTAGTTCAAAAAAAATCGGGACATAGCATTTATTTTAAAATGATAATAATATTACCTACACAATTTAAATTCCAACAGCGTTGTAAATATACAACATACATATAGGTACCATTTACTTTAAAATGTACCGAAGTGTAATTCCGCTCAAAATTCGCTCGTAAATAAAATAAAAGCTCACTAAATTACACTACACCCACACAGACACAAGTAAAATCCACGGATATATCGCGTGAACATACGCCCGTCAAATTGATAACTTGATAACCGACCCTCGGGGCGGCCGGGATCCACAATCCCGCATGCCGCAATCCCGCGACCGACAATCCCGGGCTTATCCCCGGTGAAAAGAATCGACGTAGGTGGTTTTTAGTGCGATGCCCGCCTTTTATTATTTTATGTAAATCGTAATACGACGGGATGGAACGATAACATTCTCGCAGCCACCATGTTTTTTCTCCGCGACCGCTAAGCGAGGCTTTATGTTTTTTTATTGTTTTTTTTAAGTTGACTCACAATATCTTTGGAGCACAGAATCTCCCTGTTTCGTACTTAGGATTAGTAAGTAAAATAACGACCGGTTTTTTTTATTAACATTATGGTATTAATTATTATGTTTATTATTATAATAAAAAATGTTCATTATGTTCACACTGTATTAAATAATAAGGAACATATTATTTCAGCATACCTACCAACAATTTTGATATAGGTTTAATATGACATTATTTACATATTATTAATGAGTTACAGAAAAAATACACCAAATTAAACTATACTATGAACTCTCGGTCCGTGTCAAACCCCGAACTTTCTGCATGGTAGATAATTACTATAGCACGTTCTCAATTCACAAACATAAATGTAAGGAAGGTAGGGAACACGATAAAACACTGCATTCTGTTAAAAAATACACGAAGCGTGTTTAAAAAATTGAATTAAGTTGAGGCGAAGTAGCAGTTCTGAGTTGGGAAGTTGTAGCGCTACGAAGTGAACAAGGAACTAGGCTTAGCACACAGGCAGAGCGGAAGCGGACGCGGATTCTGCGAGCTGATAGCAAAAAATTTTAGATTTTCCTGTATAAATGAGTTATGCAGCACTCATTACTGCCACATTGCTGAGTACACACCTAGCCAAATTAAAAACTTTGTAGCCTACAATCAACCACACTGGTTTAAATTTTCAGTATTCACAACTTTTCACATCTATAAGAAAAAAGGCAGCTAAACTAAAGCGCTCTGGAATCAATAGGCTCTGGACTTAGTCGAAAAAAACAAAACTTTCTGCTATTTGAAGATTTTTTTCACTCTCGCCTATCCAGATTACATAAACACCCTTATACACCCATGAACGTCCGATTACCAGCGCAGTCACAATGCGTTTTTAATTCCGCTACCTCTTATGTATTTATTAACTATCTTAATGCTGTAAATGAAAGGTGTTACACAGATCTTCCGCAAAATGTTTATGTAATGAATGTTGATTTATTTAGTAACAAGGTAATGATGAACTAAAGTAGTAAGTAAATAAAGCCGAATTATAAGTAAGCAAGCAATTTGCAACAAATAATTAAATAGTTTTATAAATCTATAGGTACCAAAACGCTTAAGAAAATTCCCATATGTGGACTGTATCCATCTCTTTACTATAGATGATTTTTGATAAAAAAAAATGTACATCAAAATAAAATGTTGTATATGATCAAACAAGAACTGTCTTTTTAATACCGTTGTGAGAAGACACATAATAGAAAACTGATGCTGTAGTTAAACCAGCATAAAACTGCGTTTACCCCGCAATTGAAACACGTTAGCCTTTCGGTCTTAATTAATTACTACGTGATTATCTTTACCGGCAAAGCCAGAATACACTATGCATAGAAAGTTTCGATAAGAAATTATGCCGTCTTGTACTGTAAGATCCGTCCCCGAGATGCCGCTCAAATGGAGACCGCTTAAATAACTTACCTACCTACTTATTAAAGCTGTCAGAATATTCTAAGTCTAGTCTTCTAGCATAACGAAAACCAAGAGGTATATACGTGAAATTGAAACCCTGGACCATATATTTTAATTTAAACCTATTTAAATAAATAACGGATTCTGTCAAGTCACGTTGTTTCGAGTAGCCGCCATTTTGGCAACTTTACGTCGCATTTTTACGACACCCGATAACGTTCACGCGGCGCGACCATACACCCAATATAATGTTCAGTGACGAAATGCATGGTATTTGATTTTTTGGATTTCGTACCCAAAGGGTATATATAACCCTATCTTTATCTAATTGAAGTAGCAAACGAGCATGCAGTCCACCAGATGGTAAATGGTCACTGCCTTGGATATCTGTACGCAACTTGATGTAGAACATGGGTTCTATCTGAAGTCAATCACAGATGCGTTGCTAGCCCGAAGGACTAAGATGGTCGCCTCATATAAAAGTGTACCGGCAACTACACTCTTCCATCGAAACGCAAGAAATGCTTCACGCTGAAAACAAGTGGCGGTGATACCTCTCCAATCGAACCACACTGGTTCTACCACCTAGTAAAGTATTAATATATTCTAGGTATCTAAAGCTTGTGTCCCTGTAATACCGGGAACAGAATGACTACAGTTGCCCCTGCCTATCGTAAGACGCGACTAATAGGTGGCCTTTGGGGTTATGTGCGGCTAGAGTGTCAGCTCTAACCACCCGGTAAATGACCTTGGGAAGGACGGCGGTTTATGTGACCGCATACTGTCACAATCACTAGATGTTGGTGTGGACTCGTAGCGCCTGGACTGATTAATCAGAGTAGTAACAGTACACAGTAGTAAGGCCGAAAGTGCGGAAGCTCTGCGCTCAGAGGAATCTAGTTGCGTTCCGTTGGAGATCCCAAAATACACTTCGCAGCGCTGAGGACGGCTGTGAGAGGTTTTAATGCGGTAAAAAATCCTACATAACCTAACATCGCTCCTAAGGCATTTTGAAGGTTTCCCCATCCAAAAGAAAAAAAGGAAGGCCGAAGGAGTGGAACTTGTTACGCAATTGTAGCAATTGCCAGCCTTGTGGCCTTTAATTACCTGAACATTACCCTTAGATCAGCAAAGCCAAAACAAACTTACGTACCGAAAGTTCAGAGGAACTGCGCTGGCTCGAAGTTCCTCCCGAGATGGCGCCGACATGAATACAGCTTAAATAAGTGCTACCTTTCGGAATATTCTGAGAGAGCCAAAACCTACGTATCGAAAGCTTAGTCGAGGTAGGGATGTGCAAAAAACGATTATTGAAAAAATCGATTATTTTTATTGACCAAAAAAAATCGATTATTTATTAAAAAAAACGCTATTGCACACCATAGTTTCGATTATTTTATAGTCGCAATTTTAAATTTCTAAATAGATACTTTATTTCGTAGTTTCACATCATACTTTCGATAATTCAACAGTTGCTCCATATTATAGTGGCATAACGCCATCTAGTGCACAACATACTAATTTATGTTGGCAACGAGTGTTTTGGTCAATAAATCTAGGAACGAAATTTTTAATGATAATAAATATAAATCTATTAAGAAAATGATTGTTTTAAAAATAATAATGGACTTTTCCCATCCCTGATTCGAGGCAGTAAAGCTGGTAGCGACGGAGTTTGCACCGCAATTACGGCCCGAGTTGGGCGCCGCCCGACATCGATACGCGGATGTGCTTTGTAAAGTTTGCTATTTCATTATTAGTATTATTTGATGGTCTACGTACAAAGTAAGTCATACAATTTCATTCAATATACAATTTCATACAATTATCATATATCATACAATTTCCTTCAATATTTGTTTTTTTTTCTTCTTTTATTTTTATGTTTTTGTTGTTTCTCTTTTTATCAGTGTGCTACAGTGTATTCCGTGAATAAAATTTTATTATTATTATTATTATTATTATTACAATACATACTGCACACAAATACATTCATTACATAATACAAATACTAAGTCAATTGTAATTGGGTTACAAACTTGATCAAATGTAACTAAATACATAACTTGTTGTCAAACCTGTTGGGATTACCGCAATTACCGCATATCATTTGTAACTAGACTTGAAAACACTAGTAAACACTTTATAGGTTTTGTCACACTTCTACATATTTATTTATTTATTAAAAGGTCGCCAACATTCTATACACACATAAATTTTAAAGTAAACATAACAAAAAGTCCAAGGTAAGTGCTAGAATAATTATAGGCAACATAAGACATAAAAATTACATTCAAATTATATAAAATTAATTTGAATTAACACAAAATAAAATTCAAATAAATGACAGAAAAAAAAATTATGACATACAGCAAAATCGAAGAAAAATTTAAATATTCTAAAAACATTAAAAATTGCATTAAATTTAAAATAAAAACAAAAGATCCAATCACCACATACATCTACTAGGCTTAAAAAATACTGCGTGGGTGCCATGTTTAAAGCTAGAAGAAACAGACAGCCAAATCTAAAACATTGACTGTCTATATTTGAATTGGGGTTTACGAAAAGTCGAACTACGTTTGCAGAGGCGAGTTCGCACCGCATTAAGAGCGCGTCCCACAAGAGTTTGGGCTCCGCCTGACACCTATTTAGTTCCTTGTACTTTTCATTCCATTTTTTTTTAATTTATTGGAATGAAAACGAGAAATAAATTGGAATAAAAAAACACTATCTGGATTTATTTTATTTGAATAAAAATCACTATTTAAAATAAATTTCAGTATTTACTGGTCATTTCTCGCGAATTTACTAATTAGTTAAGATGTCACATACAAATTATCTTGTATACTAATAAACTACTATTAATAATAAAAATAGTAACAGAAGTTATAGAAATAGAAATTCCAAATGAAACAAATACTTACATCGAGCTACAAAAACTCGTATCGAAAGATATAACCTACTCCTACTATAGAAAGCTTGATGTAGAAAAACCGTTTGCTCGGGACGGCGCGTTCACACCGCAATTAACGCGTCCCGCCCCAGATAGGGCGCCGCCCAACACGGAATTATATAGAGTTTGAGACTAAACAAACATCTGATATTAAGTTGAAACGCCTCGACATCAATCTGTGATGTCATACCTACGACTAAATAGACAACATAATTGATTTTTAAAATATAAAAATGCATATGCATTTATTGTGACACAAGCAACAAGCAACATTGGTATATGTATAAGTATTGAGAAAATCAAAATTCACTTTATAAATTAGAGGTGCTAGCACGAAGCTTCGACCGGGGAGGTACCTCAGCCACACCTATTTCCAGCGTGAAGCAGTTCTTTCGTTTTGGTGGAAGGGTGTGATTCCCGGCACACTTTCACGTCATAGTCCTCAGGCGACCATCATAGTGTTGATTGAGTTCAAATGGAACATATGGTTCTGTATGAAGTTGATTACAGATGTCCATGAGCGGAAGTAACCACTTACCATCAGGTGGACTGCATGCTCGTTTGCTACTTCAGTCAGATAAAAAAATGATAATGACCCAAACGAATCCGTTATGAGTATAACGTTCTGTACGTTCACGCAGAACTAATCATGGTCGCCCCTGCGGGCGCTGGACGGCATCGGCGAGCCACCGCAAGTGACGTCACTAGGTTAGAAGGGTGTGGAGACGCTTCTAAAGCATAGTTTTATATCTGTAATTTATATCTGTAATACTTGCAAAATTAAAACGAAACTATGCGTACGTAATATGCGAAAAAGATAATAATTTCATAGGTGGTAGTAGGTAGTTCGCCCGGGAAAGTACCACCGCCACACCTATTTCTAGCGTGAAGCAGTTTATGCGTTTCGATGCAAGGATGTGGTTGCCAGCTCACTTTTATAAGAGGCGACAATCTTAGTCCTCGTGAGTAGCAACGCATCTCTGATTGACTTCAGAGAGAACCACATGTTCTGTATAAAGTTGCTTACAGATGTCCATGGGCGGCGGTGACCACTTACCATCAGGTGGACAACATGCTCGTTTACTACTTCAATCTTATAAAAAAATAACCAAAAAACAGTTAATATAGGTAGTCGCGTAATAAAGGACATCGCATAAAAGACTGCGTTAAAAAATGTTTCATATTTACTGTGATGTGTGTTTAATAGAAAAGGGTCGTTGCACTAAAACAGTATTCTAATGAAGTAACCTTTGTTAAGCAACAGATAGATTGATAGCACTTCATTGAACGTCTTTAAGCAATATTTTGTTTTCAGGCGCCATACTTAAAATTATATAACATCCTGACAAAGTTTATTTAAAAACACCACGTATTTTTAGTCCACCAATTCGCACTTGGAAAGCGCCGTGGACTGTGGCCTAAAACTCTCTCATTCCGAGAGCAGACCCGTGCCTAGCAGTAGGACAATAATGGGTTGACGATATACTTATTTTATAATCGACCCAGCTTTTTGAGCTAAACCCGCGACCCAAAGACATTAACTATTACATACACAGACACACGCTAGAAAAAGTGGCGGCATCATAGTCGAATTAGAGTTTAGTAGACCTTTCAAAAGTATAGGTATCTAAGAGTCAACAGTTCTAATAACAATTATTATAAATAATTTATTCTACCCCTTTAAAAAAAAAAGAATCTATTTTTTACAGTTCGTTTCGACTCCATCGGACCCTCTGTCATCGTGTGTACGAGTTATAGCTCCGAAACTGCTCCGGCCACCGGCGGTCCATGCATCCGATAGCGGACGCAGACGCCGCTTTAGGTCTTATCCCCACGAACGACTTCTAAAAGAACATTTTCATAGTTACCTTCTGTAGTATAGTCAAGATTGGACCTATAAGGTGAGTAAATTATATGACACACACTTATAAGGATATCTTATGTTAATTAATATTTTTTTAGTCATTAATCGTACCTTTGGTATCGTAAAAATCAAAATAAAATAACACAAATAAATTTAGTTAATTGTATAGAAATATATAGACTAACAAATAAATATATACCAGGCGCACATAAATACGCAAGATTATTTTTACTTTCTGTTTGAATTAAGAATTCCAAAGTAATATAGACGAGCCGTTCGCCGATATTGCGCATGACCGAGGCCCAAGCGTGACGGTGAAACTTTAAACAAGCGCCTACAATTTATATCCGCCATCGACGCGTGGTTCAGCAATAAAAGCGGTTAAGTGCGAGTTGGGCTCGGGCACGAAGGGTTCCGTACCATTATCTATAAAAAAACGGCAAAAAAACACGTATGTTGTTATATTGTATGGGAGCCCCCCCTTAAATATTAATTTTAAACTGTTTTTAGTATCTCTTGTAATAGCGGCAACAGAAATACATCATGTTTCAAAATTTCAACTGGCTAGCTGTCATGGTTTATGGGATAAAGCCTGGTGACAGACAGATGGACAGATGGACAGACGGACAGGCGGACAGACGGACAGACGGCCAGACGGAGAGAAGAGTCTTAATAACAGAGTTCCGTTTGTGCCTTTTGGGTACGGAACCCTAAAACGAGGAACAATGCCGCGCGATAAGAGGCGATCGATGCGCGCCACGCTCGCCTCGATCGGTAACCGCTGGCTCATTATGCTCCCCTGGTGGTTTGGTATCGGAAATATTCGCACTTTCCAATTTAAAAAAATAATCTGATATCGTCCACACGCCAGCCGCACATTTTTACCCGACTATATCAGTAGAGTAATGTTTATCTTTTACATTTTTAAGCAATCGGGTTTTTTTTTAATAATTTAAGGAGGTTACTTGGTGCAATATAAGCGAAATATGTGCGTACGAACATACAAATAAGTAAGAGAAACTAAGAATCAATGAAATAAACAAAAAACACTATAATCGATTAAGGGATAATTAAAAATGGGAACAAGCATATTTTTATTTTATACACATTGAAAATTTTATTTTGTTGGAAATATTTAACTACTAAGACAACAATATTTACTAGCTAAGTTTATGGTGTGAGTATGCGCACGTCCACTTCAAAAAATATTTATTACTATCGTTTTTTCGAGAGACGTCATCAGAAGTATAATATTTAAAAAAAATTTTAAACAAAAAATACAACCGACTTCCATGCCACATAAAAGTAAAAAATAATTTAAATACATGTTGGTTTAGAGCAAACACAGTTCTTAGTACATAGTCCCGAAGTCGGCGCTCACCATATTTTGCTGGATCATGACGAAACTACATGTATCTTATATGAGCGCCGACTTCGGGACTATGTACTAAGAACTGTGTTTGCTCTAAACCAACATGTATTTAAATTATTTTTTACTTTTATGTGGCATGGAAGTCGGTTGTATTTTTTGTTTAAAATTTTTTTTTTCACGCTTTTCAGTCACGATAAAATCAGTTATGGCTGTTGCTAGTTGTCCGCTAACCGGATGAATAAAATAAATTATTCGTCCGATTTTCGGATGAATAAAATTATGTGCTGACGTCATCATATAAAAATAGACTTCTTTGACACAACCGGTCGGGGACGCTACCGCGCCCCCTCCCTTAGATTCTGAATTGGAAAAATCTGTTCGAACCTAACCTAACCGAATAAAACAACTTTTTCTGAGTAAACATTTATTTAAAGAATAGACCTATAATTATCAATATTTAAAGTAGAAAAAGTAATATAAACCTTATAACTAAGAGTATAATTCAACTGATACTGATAAAAATAACCCATCCAATTTAAAAAGGTTGGTGGTACTCTTGCATCTTTCAGGTAATTGTATTCAAAGTGGAATTTTTGATCATAATTATATCCTCTCCGAAACTCATTGTTGGTATTGTGAACAACAACATTATGTATACGTAAGCACAATATGGCCGATGCCTACGGTTTAAACTTGAAGGACCCCAGCATTATCAGGGTTGAGGAGTTGAAGGTCAAAATTATCATGTCATATCTTTGCTTAGTAATCTCATTACATATACGTAAGCACCATATGACCGATGCTTATGGTTTAAACTTGCAGTACCCTGCATCATCAGGGTTGAGGAGTTGAAGGTCAACTTTTTTATCATACGTCTTCGCTTTGTAAATATATTACATACCCATAAGCATCAAATGGCCAACGCCTATAGTTTAAGCCTGAAGTACCCCTGCATCATCAGAGTTGAGGAGTTGAAGGTCAAATTTTTCATCTTATATCTTTGCTTAGTAATCTTATCAGATATACGTAGCGATCATGTAGCTACCGCCTATAGTTTAAGCTTGAAGCACCCCAGCATCATCAGGATTGAGGAGTTGAAGGTCCAATTTTCCACCGTATACAACCATTTTTCTAATGTTTTACCTTACATTTTTTTAAATATCATTTTGAATGCGTAAGAATGAAATAGCTAAGTTTTATGGCTTAGGCATTCAATACCCCTGCATCATCAGGATTGAGGAGTTGAAGGTCCAATTTTTCGTCGTATACCTTTGCTTAGCAATGTTATTACAAATCCGTGAGCAACAAATGTCTAACGTTTATGGTTTAAGCCTGCAGTACCCCTGCATCATCAGGGTTGAGGAGTTGAAGGTCAAATTTGTCATCGTACATCTTTGCCTTGCTATCTTATTATATATCCGTAAGCACTAAATGGCCATCACCTACGGCTTGGGCTTACAGCACCCTGCATCATCAGGGTTGAGGAGTTGAAGGTCATTTTTTTTATAATATGTCTTTGCTTAGTATTGTTATAACATACCCATAAGCACCAAATGGTCAACCCCAATGGTTTAGGCTTGAGGCACCCCTGCATCATCAGGATTGAGGAGTTGAAGGTCAAATTTTTCATCACATGTCTCTGCTTAGTAATCTTGTTACATATATGTAAGCACCAAATAGCTAATGTTATAGTTTAGGATAGCTGTAATCCTGCATCATCAGGATCGAAGAGTTGAAGGTCAAATTTTTCGTCAACCTATATAAGCATAGATATATAATACATATTCCAAGTTTCATAAGAATCGAATCGGCAGAAGCCGAGTTATCTCAAATTATCTAAAAAACTTGAGGAGTGGTGGTGGTTTCCACCCCATAACTCAAAGAGTTAAGCATCACAGCATACCCATGTCCAAGAGAAAAAGTTGCGTGACGAAATTTCCTATCAAATGAAAGAAAGAAAGTGGAAATCGGTTTATAAACACCCAAGTTATTCAAGATTTTAAGAAACCGACATTTTCCAATTTTCCGGGAAAACCGCTGGAAGGTTTTCATTTTCCTCAATATGGGACTGCCTGTGAAACTAGTCGCATACAATGTCGTATGAATCGTGTCGGTAGGTCGACGATTTCTAGCCATTTCGCCCGAACATACATAAAAAAAAAAAAAAAAAAAAAAAAATATACGTGACGAATAGATAACTCTTTCCTTTGGGAAGTCGGTTAAAAAATGAATTTTGCACGTCTCGGCACGGTTAAGATCTAGGTGTTATGTAGGGACAATTTAAAAATATGCATGAATTACTGCACCGAATTTTCATCTAGGTATATAATTTTTGTTATAGTTCACCGTATGGCTTAAAATTTGAAAACTGCATAAGAGATTTTAATTAGATTTTAAGCATATTAAAGTACATATGACGCAATACGCATTTAAAGTTTGTATTTTTTCTTTTGGAAAATATACAAATTTTGTTAAATTTGTCTATCAACACCTTGTTATTTGTCTATCACACTTTCAGTAATAATTATATAGTCACATTAAATTTCCATGGGGAATAACCCAGAGGGGAACCGCAACCCAATTAGTATGACACTCCCAAATCTTCTCTTGCAGACAAAAAAATCTAGCAACAACTATGAACTTATGATGAAAAAGTACCAGTAAGACATAAATACGCCGCATATTATGCCTACTATTGATATTTTCAACGCATGGTTCAGCAAAAATCAGTGGAACAATGCCGTGCGATAAGAGACGATCGATGTGCGCCACGCTCGATCGCTAACCGCTGCCTCATTATGCTCCCTTCACGCCTGGTGATTTGTATCGACAGTATCGATGAGTTTAATACCATTTTGATTTTTTTTTTTAATATTGAAGTAGCTATCGTGCAGTACACCTTCATGTAAAAAGGGGTTGAATGACAGAGTTAACTCCCGGGGACTAAGATGGTCGCCTTATATAAAAGTGTGCCGGCCTTCCATTAAAACGCAAGAATTGCTTTACGCTAGGAATAAGTGTGGCGGCTGTACCTCCCCAATCGAACCAATGTTCTACCTCCTTGATTTAGTATTTATTTTAGTTTAATAGATTATTGCCGCTCACACTTGTTGAAGATTCTTTCATACTTTATCACTTACTTGCGTATACAAGATATTGAAGGAAGTTTCTTGTTGGGCAATACATTTATGTTTTCGTTAACAAAATAGCTATATACCGTTTAGTGACAAGATACACTG
Source organism: Spicauda simplicius (assembly GCA_949699795.1). Taxonomy (NCBI): domain Eukaryota; kingdom Metazoa; phylum Arthropoda; class Insecta; order Lepidoptera; family Hesperiidae; genus Spicauda; species Spicauda simplicius. The sequence goes on along the minus strand of OX453080.1, from coordinate 10,247,079 downwards.
TATCGAGTTTTCATGTCAATTTAAAATAAATGTATTTTATGGTGACAACGTGAAGCATTTTTTGCGTTTCGAGGGAAGGGTGTGGCTGCCGGCATACTTTTATATAATCCCAGTTCTCGGGAGTGGCAACGCATCTGTAATTGACTTCAGATAAAACCGATGTTCTATTTGAGGTTGCTCACCGATATCCATGGGCGTGACCACTTACCGTCAAGTGGATTGCATCGTTTGCCACTTCAATCGGATAAAAAAAATGTAAAATAAGCAGAAAACAGATATTGGAAGCAGGAACACGCAGAAAAAACTCAGACGTAGGCAGAGACATAAACTACATTTGCCACCAATATGTTTGGAAGTAGTCGGAAAAATATGATTGTTCGATCGACTCGGATAATTCAATCGAAATAGTTCTACAACATAGAACCAACATAATGGCAAATAAAGAACATAATTCGCCATCAAGTAGTAAGAATTCCCGACGGGTTAATCATAAAATAAAAGTTTGAACCTTGCCCTGGGGAACCGGCATTAATAAACCGAAACGGCATTATTCAGCGGCCAATCGTCCGGGTGACGCGGCTGATTAAAATGAACGGTGTTATCTGCGTAATGTTTTTTATGGAAATTATTTTGCAGTTTCCAAATAGCTAGGTCACTTGCTATATACTTTTTAAAGTACGCATATTAAAGTGCTTTACAAGTTTGCTTACCCAGCAAAGCGTTGAGGTGACAAATTTAAAGATATTAAAGCTGGTAGTAATGTAGCCGTACTTTTATAAAATGCTATTTAAGTTGTTAAATATAACAATTCTAATGGATTAGTTTAGATTTTTTTATATTTTATCATTTAACGGCAGCCAGAACCAATTTGTTAATTGGTTAATGATGCTGAGTATTTTATTATTCCTTTATAATTCATCGTGAATAAAAACCATTTAATTCATTTCGTGCCTACTTGTCTTTTATATTCCATATCGATAAAATATCGGCATATGTGTTTAATGCGTGTGGTGGCACTTCACAGAGGACACTTTATAAGTGTAATTTTGAAAACATCGTTAACTTAAACCAATGAAAATAACCTATCTAGTTAGAAATTTGAAGGTGGTAGAACCAGTGTAGTTCGACCGGGCAAGTACCGCCGCCACACCTATTTCTAGCGTGAAGCATTTCTTGCGTTTCGATAGAAGGGTGTGGTTTCCGGCAAACTTTTACATGAGGCGACCATCATAGTCCTCGGGAGTAGCAACGCATCTGTGTTTGACTTCAGATAGAACCCATGTTCTGTATGAAATTGATTACAGATGTCCATGAGCGGCAGTGACCACTTACCATCAGGTGGACTGCATGCTCGTTTGCTACTTCAGACAAATAAAAAAAAAAAAATCAAGTCTGTGATTGGCCATTTGGTAAAATGTCTATTCCATATTAATTAAATACTAAGCATATTTGTCTAATGCGTATGCTGGCACTGCACTGCATTTAAGTGCACTTTTAAGAAACACAGCTAACTCAATCCAGTGGAAGTAACCTATCTAGCTAGAAATTCACGTGATATTCCTCTTGGTAAAATGGCTAAGCGGCCTCGGTGCCCGCATTCTCAGCCAGGAGGATTAACAAAAACCATAAATACCAGGAGCGCAAAGCCGAGCGGTGTTATCCATTTAATTCGTGCGCAGGTAGCACTGAGCCCGCCAACGCAACATTCATTTTAATCAGCCAATGAATTATGCTTTTTCGTTTCGTTTTATTCTTACGGCAAACCGTTCGATCAGCATTTTTCGAAAAATGGCTTGTATAGATTTGAAAGTTCAATCATAACGTATAAAAAGCTTTCTATACTCATAGACCCACACTAAGATTTTCTCCTGTATCGGTGTGGATGCCAAGGACTCATACAAAGACGTATACACAAACACCCAGACCCAAAACAAGAATCAAATTCATCATTCAGATACCTTGCCGAGAATCCAACCCGGACCCCAGTGTGTCAGACCGGTATGGTGACCGCGCCGCCACGCGGGTCATCAGAGACATACAACGTCATATATACATATCTTAAGACTTAGATGGAGGTGCACAAGTAAGATTCTTTTTAGTTGCCCGCAATACGTTAAGTGAAGATAGGTCGTATTTCAACCCGCGACACGCGGGTTTAGTCTCTGCAGAAGGTATAGGATGCCAAGACAAAATTTAGCACCAAGGAGCTAGAAAATTGCCAAAAGTAGCTAGTATTAAGTATAAGAAATGCAGCTGGTAAAAGATCAAAATTATTTACCGACTGCCATATAGGTACGTATACAAAAGTGCCATATACAAGAAGCGCTTTTTCGTACGCTCTTAAGGTTTAGTCTCTGCTGAAAACATATGAGATGCCTAGACAAAATTAGCACCAAGAAGAGATAATTGTTAGAAGTCGCTAGCTAGTATTATAGTATTAGTAAATGCAGCTACAAAAAATCAAAAATATTTACCGACTGCCATATTGTAACAAGAAGCCATTTTTCATACGCTCTTAAGCAAACAATCTGATAGTATGAATATGAAAAAACTAAGACTTACTAAGTGGTTTTTATTGTTACAATGTATAAATTGTTACTTTACCATTGAAGGTGGTAGAACCACCAGAAGCAGGAAGTACCACCGCCACACCTATTTCTAGCGTGAAGAATTTCTTGCGTTTCGATGAAAGGGTGTGGTTGCCGGCATACTTTTATATGAGGCGACCATCATAGTCCTCGGAAGTAGCAACGCATCTGTGAATGACTTCAGGTAGAACCCATGTTCTGTATGAAGTTGATTGCAAAGGTCCATGAGCGGCAGTGACCACTTACGATCAGGTATGACTTCAGTCAGATAAAAAAAGAAGAATATTTTGCGCTCCATCTACTTCTCTTTTCCAGTGCTATATAGGTTGCGTTGAAGTTATTTTCATTTAAAAATGAAGTAGCAAAACAGTATGCTGTCCATCCAATCATTAGCAATAACCATAGAACGAAGTTTGAACGCGTCATACGAATGCTTTAGGCAAAAATAGATGTCGCGCCAGACACGAACCACGAATTCTTAAGTATAGCTAGCTTCAGGTAATCAAAGATGGCGGTGAACACATGACGCAATAAAAACACTTGGTCCAATACCGGCAGCCGGCAATTAAATTATTCCGCGTCATCACACCCAACACAGCGGGGTGGGCCGACAAATCCCTTACAACCGCGGAATAAAAATAAACCGTAAAATTTTGAGTTTACCGAGCACCGCGCCTAACAAACAATTTTTATGCAGAAGCAATTTTATCAACGCGTCTTTTCATCTGCTTACTGTGTCTGAAATAAAATTAGTAATCTCTCCTGTATTGACTAAATACTTCCCATTTTCTTAAACAACATAATAGAGGATAATCAAAATGAATGAATAAATAACAATAATCAAATCTAGACCCATTCATATATGAATTTTTTTTTTTTTTTTTTTTATACACTTTATTAATGCGATCTGTTTCATATGAACATATGAAAATATATGAAATTAAGTAGTAATAAATACATAACTTTGCATCAAAGTACACAATACTTGCCGTGATGAAATTTAAATACTCCTTATAACAGATGCATTGTCATAAAATTCTAATAACAAATACCTCGACTTCAAACAATAGAACACTAATCGAGATCAAAAGTCGATACTCAACCCTAGATCCCGGACAAATCGTAATTAAAAGAAAAAAATCGTTCATTTGGCTCCGTCTTAATCCGCGCAATCGGCTCGCGCCGGACTTTATAATCCGGATCGGGTTCGCCTCGCTCGGTCACAAGCTTTATTCCGGAATTTAAACGAACCAACCAATCGGACGGGTTTCGAAATTTTCATTGATGCCTACAAAGAATAAATGTTCGATTTTATTCTTCGGGAAATAAAGATATAAATGGGTGTAAAATTCATCTGGTATTCGTAGGTAATCAACTAGAAATGCAACATTAATCATCATGATAACGATCACAAACGAGTTATATCGTAACCCATCATCGTAATCGTCTGCCAGTATCAGACCACTGCTGGACATAGGCCTTCCTCAAGGCGCACTAACGAGCCCTTTTTTTATTAAGTAGGTAATCCTCATGGATACCCAGCCGCCCGGAGGAGCAACTAGGTTAAGCCGGTCTCTTACCGGCTAAACCCCCACTGTGTTTTCTCCTCGCACCGTACGGCGGGGACACGGGCACGCTTGCACTAACGAGCCCTAATTTAAGCTGGAGACTAAAATTGATATTCCATGCCGGGACAGTACATATCTGAGTATATAGTATAGTATATATAGTAAAAAAGCTGCTCATCTGTCCCGTCTTCTGCCCACGCAATCAGCCTACGCCATCAGACTTTGCAATCCGGATCGCCTTTCGAGACCAAAGGTTTATTCAGGAATTTAAACTAGGGCCAATCAACTAGGTTTAAAAGAAACATTTGAATTCTCTTAAGCTATTGCTCATTATTAGGCTAACAGATCTATATACAATCCATGTACACTTTTTGTTATATGGGCTTGATACCTTCGGATATCGGTAGATTAACTTTATAATTTTTTCGCCCTCAAGATATTATTGCTACTGCAATAATGATACTCAAAATCAAACTACTATCAGTACTTTGTGAATAACATTTTGACATATAAGTTTTCATACAAGATTACACACTTAATTTGATCAATGGATTTCTTACAATGTTCTGGCATTTCCGTTTAATCTACAGGTAATTTCTAACACACACATAACTTCAAAACACCCTCAATCTAAAAACAAACACCAGACACTATCCCGTATCTACTGTTCCATAACAGCGCAAGAGCTCGCTAACCGAACGGAGCATCGGGCAGCCGCCATTATAAAAATACCGCCATAAATCGGTCCCGGGACGAGCGGTCGCCGTAAATTATGGCGGCGCGGGACACGGCGGTGTCACGGGATAGATAAGGGTCTGGGAGCACTACGGGTTTTCTTTTGTTCGCGGCACGTTCTTGAACATCGACTAATTGTGGATGTTGATTTCGGGCGTTCGTGTGATTTCTTTAAACGTGTTAGTTGATACTTGGACATCAACTAACTCTGGTTAGTGATTTCGGTGGTCTGCTCGCTTGAAACGTGGTATTTGATAAATAGCCTGTTAAAATGTACACCTACTAAGTAAATACGTGCATTTTTATACAATTTTCGTTTGTGTGCTCTTCCTTGAAACGCGCAAGTTAATGCATTAAATGAGTTAATACGTTCAAATATTGTTTTGTTAATTTTGCCAGTTGGTAGGACCAGTCTGATTGACCGAGGGAGGCCCCAAAGACTTATTTCTAGTGTGAAGTAGGTAGTTCTTGTTTCGTTAAATTGGTGTTGCCAGTTCATTTACAACGAGGCGGCTTTCTTAGTTCTCAGGTTTAGCAACGCATCTATGATTGACTTCAGATGAATTAGCGAACTAACGCTCTACATAAAGTGTTTACTGATATCTGTGGGTGACAGTGGCTGCTTACTGTTGGGTAGACTGCGTACAGGTGGTAGAACGAGTGTAGTTCGACCGGAGTAGTATCACCGCCACACCTATTTCTAGCGTGAAGCATTTCTTGCGTTTCGATGGAAGGGTGTGGTTGCCAGCACACTTTTATATGAGGCGACCATCATAGTCCTCGGGAGTGGCAACGCATCTATGATTGACTTCTGATAGAACCCATGTTCTATATGAAGTTGCTTACAGATTCCCATAGGCGGCAGTGGCCACGTACCATCAGGTGGACTGAATGCTCGTTTGCTACTTCAATTAGATAAATACACGTTTTTGTATTTGTTGTGTCACTAAGATGTATCTTATATAACTAATATACGAGTAAATTAATTTGGCACACAGTTTATGATGTGGATAAACATATAGTATACCTAATGTCGTAGTAGACAAAGCAAGCGGAATCAAGCTAGCAAGTTAGTCGAATTAAAACAACGTTCCAACCTTTGTCTATATTTCCTTCATATTAATATTACAACGGTAAAGTTCACAAAATGAAACCTTTTCGAAATATTGAATAATGGAAACAATGTACCACGTCGCGCGGTTGACTGTTTTTTGATAAGGAAATCACGACATTAAGCCTTTTATCAATATTTGCATACAATGCACTCTGTAGTAGCGTAGACAAACTGAATTACCAACTATGTACTAAATTTATGTTTCCTTACATTAGAAGGGGTTGCTTGACAATGTATGAAGGATATGAGAGAAGTATAGTACAATTGAAAGAATTGGTTGGTTGCTTACTACAGGTGTAAACAGGTCTTTCCTGCCGCGAACGTGTAAGACGTGGAATGACTTTCCTCCTAAAGTATTCCCAGAGCACGGGGCTCTTCAAGAAAGGTGTAAAAAGAGCTCTCCTTCAAAGCCGGCGATGCATTAGCGACTCCTCTGGTGTTACAAATGTCCATAGGCGACGGTAACCACTTCCCATCTGGTGGACCGTCTGCCTTATCGTTAAGTATAACTATAAAAAAATGAAAAAAATACAATTTTAATGCTGACAGTATTTTATATACAATGTTTAAGAAATAGTAATGAAGCAATTCATCTCCTTGACGGTAAGTGGCCACTGCAATCTATCAACCTGTCTAATTCAACCAGGTGGTATTAAGTTCTGTCGAGGGGATAAGTTAGAATGCTTCCTGTCTGTGTGACTTCCTTACGACACTTTCAAAACAGAAACGCTCCAGGTTACTGTTATAACGTAAATTAAATACGTGTTGTAATGGTAGTCAAAATACAAAAGATTTAGGTATATATAACTCTTTAAGAGATGAGCCCCCGGGACCCCGGGACTTACTCCCGGGGTCCCCTGCAAGCGCAGAGGAAGGCCACCGAGGAGGTTTTAGTGGGTAAAAATCTCTCTCTCTCTCAGAGTCTATCCCAAGGCTCCGGTGTACCTTTTGAAGGTTTCTTCCCCGTCAATAAAAAAAAAGGTATATATAACTCTCATATTTCTTCTTTTAGATTAAAGCAGCAAACGAGCAGTTCACGTGGTAAGTGATAGCTGGTGGTTGGTGATTACTGTCGCCCAAGAACGCTGTAACCACCTCCGTATAGAACAGAGGTTATATCTGAGATCAATCACGGACGGATAAGAACGTAAGTCGACAACAGCATTGATAGAAGGTTGGCAGTTTGGGAGATCAAACGCAAGAACTGCTTTATGCCAGAAATAGGTGTGGCGGTGATACCCGACCTGTCAAACTATCCTGATTCTAGTACCTCGTAAAAGTAAGGTTTAGAAGGTGATCCAGTGTAGTTCGACCGGGGAGGTACCACCGCCACACCTATTTCTAACGTGAAGCATTCATTGCGTTTCGATGGAATGGTGTGGTTGCCGGTACACTTTTATATGAGGCGACCATCCTAGTCCTCGGGAGTAGCAACACATCTGTGATTGACCTTAGATAGAACCTATGCTCTATATGAAGGTGCTTACAGATGTCCATGGGCAGCGGTGAACACTTACCATCACATGGACTGCATGCTCGTTTGCTACTTCATTATAATAAAAAAAAGTAAAATTTTAAACACTATAACTATTTATACTACAGTTTTTTTCGACACTAGCACACTTACTCAATGTAGCAATTACACCTTTTCGAAAACGTATCCCCTTCGAGTACTTTAAGGTTGACCCCACCAATCGCTTCCTACCGTTACATAAAACCTCATTTGTTACTTTCATATAAAAACATATTCCCACAGTGCGTTCATTACCTAGAGAGGCGTTTGAAAGGCTAAGGCGTCGCCGCCAGATGGGTACACACACCTACCTACTTATGTTGTGTCGGGTAATGGTTTCCATACATCGTGCTCTGTTGATCAGTATATCATTGACACTTCGGATCTTTTGTGGAAATCTACTTTTTCTTTTTGATTAGACTAATTAATGTCTCTATTCCATATCGAAATATCAAGTAATTTATTTATTTACTTGCCTTGGCTTCTTTTGCTGCGATATAAAGGTGTTAAATGCCAAAATATATTTCTACTAATTATTTCTGCATTAATTACAACAGCGGTATAAGACTACAATGTACTACACTGCAATTGGTACTGATTCCAGATTTAACTCTGTCAGCAGCATAGTAAATGGTTTATAAGTGTCCACATAATATCAAACACTTCGACTTCCTTTTAAATAATTAATAGATTCACAATTGCTACTCTGTAATGATTGAATGTAACACCTAACTCAAACGCAAAGGGTGGAAGCTAAGCCTGTGTTAATCGCGCTATATAACACAAATCAATAGACACCGCACTCATCTCCAGATACCGGAGCTATTCATCGTCAACAATCAAGGGTTCCGTCGAATATTCGCAGGTAAAATTAATATCGCGCTGTTCAGGTGCGACCGCCCCGGGCCGCCTCTTCAATAAACATGAGCCGACTCGCTAATAATGAATGAGCCAGCGAGCGTGCGCCGTCGCTTTTATATTGCAGTTTGTCAACTTATTTATCAACGCTAAACCGGGTTGAAAAACATTTATATATGGTACAGTATCGACCATGTGAATCTTGAGTACCTACGGGTGGTTTTTTAAAACCACAAAAAAATAAGCGCATTTAAGTGCAATCCTAACGGAGGCCTTAGAGACTTATTTTAAACAAACATGAGCCGACTCGCTAATGATGAATGAGCCAGCGAGCGTACGCTGTCGCTTTTATATTCCAGTTTGTCATCTTATTTATCAACGTTAAACCGGGTTGAAAAATATTGATGTTTGGTATAGTATCGTCAAAAATAATCTCATTTAAGTGCAATCTTAGCGGATGTCTTAGCGGCGCCATATTTTTATAATCACGAGCCGACTCGCTCATAATGAATGAACAAGTGAACATGCGCGACGCTTTTATTTTGCAGTTTTTTAAATTATTTATCAACGCTAAACCAGACTGATATATGGTATCGACCATGTAAAAGCTGAGTAAAGGCTATTTGATAAAACATAAAAAGTTAAAAACTAAGCGCATTTAAGCGCAATTCTAGCGGGTGTCTTAGAAACGCCATATTTTCAATAATTATGAGCCAGCTCGCTCGTAATAATTGAGCCAGCGAGCGTGCGCCGTCGCTTTTATATTGCAGTTTGTCAACTTAACCTGTAACCAGTACCTGAGTAAAACCATTGATATATGGTAAAGTCTTTGATCCTGTTTAAAATGATTTAAAAAAAAAAAACAAAAAAAATAACCGCATTTAAATACAATCCTAGCGGATGCCTCAGAGACGCTATTTCTCCAATAATCATGAGCAAGGGAACATAGATGAAAATATTGTTTTATGTTTATTATTGTATATGCAAACATGCCGGTGCTTCTAGCTTATAAAGTTTGAAAATTATTTTTAAATGACCTAACCGCAGAAGTTACAAATATGAATTTCGAAAGGAAGTTTCTTCTTCAACTAGCGACCATAATCCGAGATTTCTTTTAAAAGTATAAGAATTCAGTTTGCGTGTAGGTCAGCGGATGTGAGCGCTCCGGGCCGCCTCTTGAATGAGAAGACCTAATAATGAACGACCGGGCGAGTATCCACCATTCCAGCTCAATTACTAAGTTTGTCAACGTCTTGGAATCTCACAAGATTTTTCTCTTAACGCATGTGAAACTACTTAGTATGGCATTTGAGTGCAGGCTAGTGGGTGCAACCGCTTCTGGACACCATCTCCGGAATAACGTATTAGTCACACCGCCAACTACGAAGGAGCCAACGAATGTACCTAATCTATATAACCAGATTGTAGACTTACCCAAATTTACCAGAAGATAGAATCAGTGTATTTTGACCAGTGAGGTATCACCAAACCTATTTCTAACATAAGCAGTTCTTGCGTTTCGGTGGATCGACGTGGTTGCCGGTTCGTTTATATATGAGTCTACTATCCTAGCCCTCGAGAGCAGCTAAGCATCTGTGATTAACTTCAGATAGAAACCCTGCTCTATATGACTTTGCTTACAGATGTCTATGGTCGATATTAACTGCTTACAGGCACATCAGGTGTAACTTCATGCTCATTTGCTACTTCGATGTGATAAAAAATTCTTATTTATCAGCACCAAACCAGTAATTAAATTATCTCATAAACTTATGGAAAACTCCCTTTACTTCTCAGAACCTAGTCAAAGAAGGCTTTATGTAAAAGTATAAAAGCCAGTTAATATCGCGTTTGAACGCAGGTGCGACGGCTCGGGCCGCCGCCTTCAATGAATCTTCAAGTTATGCAGGCGGTTACCGCATTTGGAGGTTTTAAAATAAGCCTTTTAAATTTACTTACATATTTTAAAAAATCTGAAATACCAAAAGTGCACGACGGTAATTAAAATAACCATTATCCATACCAATCACCGCATATTAGATTTGAAGCTAATTAAGCAATGGGTTGAAAGCTCTCTTTATTTCTCAGAACCTAGCCAAGGAAGGCTTTCTGTAAGTATGAAAGCCAGTTAATACCGCGTTTGAACGCAGGTGCGACGGCTCGGGCCGCCGCCTCTTCAATAAACATGAGCCGACCCGCTAATAATGAATGAGCAAGCGAGCCGGAGTCAGTGCGAATCTACAAGTTATGCAGTCGGTTACCGCATTTGGAGGTTTTAAAATAAGCCTTTTAAATTTACATATTTTAAAAATATGGAACAAGCGTACCTACTGTGAAATGGAATATTAAATACGGAATTGATATGTGTATAATACGTATATTGTTAAGTGCTACGTATTATTATAGTAGTCATCATCTAGATTAGAGCAGAGATAGCCTAATGGTTGAAACGTGCCCTCTCAATCGGGAGGTCCGAGGTTCAAGCCTAGGCACGCACCACTGATTTGTGTTTATTAGAAACTAATTATCACTGCTTTTCGGTGAAGGAAAACATTGCGTGGAAACCTACACATCCGAGACTTCTTAAAAAAATAGTTCTCGGAGGTGTGTGAAGTCCACTTATTCGCACTAGGCCAGCGCGGTGGACTATGCCTAAAACTCTCTCATTCTGAGAGAAGACCCGTGCCCACCAGTGGGACAATAATGGGTTGTACCCCATTTAATGATTCATGACGGGTTGTGATTTTTTTATGTAATTTTTATTTATATTCAAATAATTTATTTGAATTATGAATATTTTAATTGATTTGTTATCACTACACTAACGTATTAGGCTAGCCTGTGAAGTTAGATGTAAGTTTGAGTAAATAAATATAAAATATAAATAAGTTGGTGGTTGGATGGAATAAATCTGTTCAGCTTTTCTTGCGCTTTTGACTGTTACAGCAAATAATAAAATGTAATCTCAAGCGCAACTTTGAAGTTTCTGGAATTTATTTTGGATGCAAAACTACATTCGGCGGGCGGCATGAACGTGGAATTATCTTACTTTGTTGAGCGATGAAAGAAGGAGAACTGCCCAAAATAAGGAAAAAAAAACTTAAACTAACAATTATTTAGGATTGAGTAAGCAGAACGATCATTTTAATCGCATAAAGAACCTATCGAAAAGTGCAGCTGACAGCTTTCTACTAACTCCGTGCAAGTACAATGCTCTCGGCTGCTGCTAGAAGATTTATTTACTCACAAGTTATAGCGATTGAACCTACCGTTTAGGAAGTAGCAATGTGGCTGGGATACTTAAAAGACTGCAGTCTCTGCAGTATGAATTCGTCTATTCAGCTGATTTTGAAAACAATGAGTAAATCTATTTCATAACCATCTACGTAGAACGTGTGTTTCGACCGGGAAGGTACCACCGCTACCTAAATAATTTGAAGCAGTATGTTTCAGTGGACAGGTGTCCTACTTTGAACAAAGTTCAACTTTGAGAGGGTCACTCGAAGAATGCAACTCGGCTGGGATGAGTTCGGGAAATTGAGAAGTATCTTCTCATACACAATTTCTCAATTGAAGTAGCGTTTTTTAGAGGAGGCCTATGTTCAGCAGTGGACAAAAGGCTGATGGATGGATGAATGGATGGACGGGTATAGTTGCCCGATCATTTTGAAATGAGAAGAACTTCTTAGTCCTCAAGAGTAACACTGCATCTGTGATAAAGTTCCATACATTAATTTGCATAAGTTGCTTCCTCCTGAGGTATTCCCGGAGCGCTATGACATGGGGTTCTTCAAGAAAGGTGTAAAAAGAGCTCTCCTCCAAAGCCAGCGATGCATTGGCGACTCCCCTGGTGTTGCAAATGTCCATAGTCGACGGTGACTGCTTTCCATCAAGTGGCCCGTCTGCCTTATCGTTTGGCTTAACTATAAAAAAATACATATGTCTATAAGTGGACACTGGCCATGTACCTTCAGATAAACTGCATGCTCGTTTCTCCTTCAATATTATACAAAAAATATACATAGAATTGTACTCTTTGTAGTTTGAGTACAAAGACATTGCTGCGACTGATATTTTTGCCTATCAAAATAGTGTAGCTAATGTTATTTTAATTTAAATGGTCACCCACGTAAAGTACATATTCCTACACGATCTGAGGTATAGAAGTTACTCGTTTATAATCAAGTCAGGGTTCAGTCTATAATGATTATACTTTTAGGATAGATATCCGTCCATAAGCAGTAGCAATTAGGTACTTATTATATCAAAACTAAACGGCCATGTCATTTAGTTCTTTTTATAAAGAAAAATATAATTTTCGAAAGTATAATCACACATTGTGTTTATTTACCAGTAAATATGCAACACAAATCAAGCAAAACTAGCATTACGAGCTTGTAAAGAAACTTAGTAGTTCACTATTTCAATTATTTATGAAACATAATTTAGGACATTTTCTTATCCAGAATTCAAAGGTTTTATTAGCGGCCTAGATTTTAAGTAATTATCAGGTTAATTACGTTTCAAATTAAATTTGATTCGGATGTAAAATCTTAAATGACGTATACGTCACAGCAAACACGCACACACACGCGCTAAAGGAATGCCGCGAAACAATATGCTAGGCGGTAGAATCAGTGGACTACACTGATTCTACCGCCTAGCAAATTATTTAGCGCCTAGCTTATAGGTAGCAAACGAGTATGTAGGTACACCTATATACTCGTTTATACATACCTGATGGTAAGTGGTTACTGCCGTCCATGGACATCTTTAAAGCAACTTCGTACAGAAACAAAGGTTTTATCTGCAGTCGATCACAAATGAGTTGCTATTTCAGAGTACAAGTATGATCGCCCGATATATAAGTGAACCGGCAGCTACACCCTTCCAACGAAACGCGAGAATTACTTCTAGAAATTAACTAATTTCGATGTCGATTCAAGTTATGGAACATATAACTCTGCTTATCAATAAAGATAATGTTTAAAATGAAGCTATGAGAACGGTAGGCAGCGTGTGTGAAACCAGAGTGCAACCAACCGCGCTCGATGCCATGATGAATGGGCACGCATCCGTCTAAAGATAATGACGTTTAATCGCTCCGTCATCATGCGCGCCTTGTACTGTGGTAGGAGATATCGTAGATCTTTTCTGACTTCCTTAGTTTGTTTTTTGAAGTGAAAAACATATTTAGGAGGAATAATAATAGAAGAAGAAATAATTGAAAAACATATTTCAAATACAATTAAAATATTTAATTGTAATCGATTAAACGTATCATCGTTTACAAAAAAGTCAGTCATTAAGTCGATTTTAAATTTTTGGTGACTTGCATTATATGCTTCGTATTTGTATTAACCGAAGAACGAAATCAAAAAACCTTGGAATAGTTATGGGTCCTTCTTCCCAACTTATGTAATATTTAGGGATCCGTACCAAAGAAACCCTATTACTAAGACTTCGCTGTCCTTCTTTCCGTTTGTCTGTCAGCAGGCTGTATCTCGTGAACCGTGAAAGCTGTTTATATTTGTTACGATACAAAACGCGTATGACATACCTAATTTCCATTTACAGTTTAAAAGATACATTCATGTTAATGGACGAATGGTAGCTTAATATAGGTTCTGTACGATCCTTCGAATTCTTAAAGAACATCATAGAAAAGTATAAATATAAAAGTTGTTGTAAAAAATATGTTTTAAAAAGTCTGGTAAGGTGTTGTAGGATGCGTCGATGTTCGGTACTCATAACACGGTAGGCAGTCTACAACTGACGCACGACGACAAAATTAGTGGGCGGGTCATACCTCCTATATCATTATGATAGCTTGGTATCTAGACAACATCGGTTTAGTCTTAACCTTTACATCCGAGGGTGAATTCCACGAAATTTGTCTAGCAGGTATCTGATCTATTTACAGCTAAATAGTTTAATTTATTTATAAGCACCTTACTAATTAAAGCTCTCTTTGACTTTTCTATTTCAACGCTAAATAAAGAGATCCAATAACATTAGAATTACTACTTGAAATTTGAATATTTGTCGCGTAGGTAGTGTAACATTAACTCGCGAACCTGTTGAAAATTATAATACGGCTCACTTACCTTTAATGGTGGCGTAGAAATATACAGCGGCGGGTCGTTCTGAGATCCTGAGTATATATCCTGTCCATCTGGCCCCTTAGTGCAGCCCTCAGCGTCAGCTACACTGTATCTGCACACGATGCCGTCGGCGGGCTTCGGATCGTACCCCGGCGGCTTTCCAACGTGAAAACCTTTAGCTTTCACCCAGAAACGAAATTTTGAACTGTCAGAACTGTTGCACTCTTCACCGCGGAGTGTACGCAGTATTCTAGCGTACTTTTTCAATGTTATAGTCTTCGTTTTAGCCAAATCGCCATATGTTTGTATGACCCAAGGCTGGTAAGTCGAAAATAGATCAAGTTTAGGATCTCCTGTTTGCACCTTCGGTCTTTTGTTATTGTTCTGTTCATTCTTCTTGTCTGATTTAGAACTGCTCGCTGTAGACTTGCGTTTCGTTGGCTTTTTCGGCGTTTTCTCCGGAATACTCTCTTGCGCTAATTTCTTCCGCAAACCACGGTCCTTAATCATGGCTGCAGCCATTTTTATAAGTAATGAGCTTTTAACTGTTGTTTTTTACACACATTTTGTAACTGTAACTTCATCCAAAACTGTTCACGATAACTAAACACAAAATCACTGTTTTTAAGCAAAGATCACGTCTAACATTGGTACTCTTTTGTCTTTTCAAAGAGGGAAGGTTGGTGGAATTGCCCGTAGATTGTTTTCAAGAAAAGTTACAGCTTAAAGTTAGGAGTCTCGCGTGCGTACAACTTCGCGAGAACTTTTCACTGCGAAGTTTTACCGACGTGAAAGACTTTCTTTGGTAACTTCACCCGGCGGTTGGTATGAGAAAAGGATGTTGGTTAGCCTTTGGGTCCGTACCGATTAATTAGTTTACTATGCCATCAAGCAATACGCTGTTTTATTAGACTGACTTCCATTACGTGCTAAATTATGAAAATATTTCGCAAGTAAATAAAGTGCGGAAAATCGTAGCGTGAAAAATCTTGCAGCGCGCGTAGACCGCGTTATTCGAATCGTCGTACAAACCAAACTAATGAATCAATCAATTAGGAAGTTCCCTGTTCAAACAGGTGATGTTTGAAAAGTTGTCAAAAAAACAAAAAAGTACCAGGCGCGCAGTCAAAACCGGAGGTATCGTAACCGGTATAAATAAGGACGCGATATAACCCCCCTAAACACGGCCGCTCGCGTAGGGCGCGCGCGGTGTACTGTCGTAGTGTTGGCACGTGCGGGACGAGCGTTGCTAATTGCCCGCGAAACAATCGGCCCGCGCCCGATAATACTCGGCGCTTGGGCTTGGCGTTCGGGCCAAACCAACACACGCGCGGCCTTGTATACGCTTGGCCCGTAGTGAGATAATGGCGGGCTGTTCGTTTTATTGTAGCAGGTTGCGTTCGGAATGGAATGGAATTCTTATTTTGAATTTGACTGTTTATGTACTAAAATAGATCCTACTAATACTTCATATTCAAACCATAGACAACATATGAAAACCATAGATTTTTTTGTATATTAAAGCATTAACAAATAAAAGAAATATAAAATATAGTTAAGTGGGTAGGCGTTGATTAATTTTATATTACGAGAAAACAAATTCCGCCGTTACTAGTAATTGCAGTTTATTGTTTATTAGTGCTTGAACATTTGCAATTGTATGCATCGAGAAGATAATAATTTTATTACTTTTTTATTCTTTGAATTAATCTGGTAGGAATTTATTTATTACGAAACTAATACTAGGGATTTTATATTATCAGTATTACCTGGTATTGTAAGGTATGTATTTAAAATGTGTATACTTTCTTTACTCTCTTCGCCATTTTGTAATCATAACAGATGTCTGCTAATCATTAGATTTTGGCATGGAACACCCTTTGTATAAAATAAGTTCACACTCACTTTTGAGACCAGATGCAATATACGTGTAAATGTCTGCTGTCATTGTAAAACCTTAACCTACGCAGGTTTTGTATAAAATTCCAGCATTCTAAAATCGAACGTAACAAAATTATTGCGATCGCTAAAAAATTGTCTTCCACACATACCGTTATCTATTGTAGTGATGTAACGAATATTCGCATTCGTATTCGCGAATATTCGCATGTTTTTAGACATTCGCATTGGCATTATCATTCACAAGATTTGGTGCGAATATTGAATTGTTTCGCAAAAAAGGTCAATATCTATCCAAATTGAAATCGAAGTGCAGTTTGACGACCTAAAAAAAAGTCGTCAAATTTATATCCTCCGGCACCCTATACCAAGAACTGAAAAAAAACAACATCCGCACTAGCATTCGCATTCTCGAACGTCGATTGGTAATATACGCATTGTCAAATAATGATATTCGTTACATCACTAATCTCTTGACATAAGGGAGTCCCATGTCCAGTAGTAGAAAGGCTGCTAGGTGGTAAGATTTATCAGCGACACGACAGCGACATTTTGCAGTTATTATTTTAGGCCCAAAAATGACAGTAATATTTTCAAATTACGCACACCAGAATAACAGAATCGAAAAACAATAAAAAGTGGAGGTACAATGTGATACAATTAACATTGTTATTATTTCCCTTTATACATACTTCTATTATGTATTTTGTAGAATATACTACAGAAATAGCTGTTATCAAAATAAGGAATATTTATCCAATTGATAAGACAATATAGCAAAAGTATTATAGTCGAATTGGTATTATTTTTTCAAACTGACTTTTTATGTAACTGGTGGAAATTATCAATATAAAATTACAAACTTAACCGTGTTGTATACCATAAACAAGTAAAGTCGACTGACCATGACTGTCAGTCGAGTCGAAGGAGTAAATGATAAGTAATCTCAAATTGCAAATAACAGAAGCGCACGCGCAAGACCACCAATCGCATGTTATGGCATCCGTTAAGATATCTTCAACCTTATTTCTAGGCCAAAAGTTATACTTCGCCTTTAAAACGTCTTAAAGCTTTTCTGTAACTAGAATGTGCATGCGCGCGAATTAGCACGCCGCGTCCACTCGCGCGCAAGCCAGCACGCCTGCGCGAAGCACAAAAGTGTGCGCATCTTACTAGGCGGCTATAACTTACGAGAAGGTATTACGCGCATAAACGTTTATTCGTCGTCTAGAGCGAGCGAGTACGAGATAGTGCGTAAAGGATAGCATCATCTATCTGTCACTTTCGTGCAAGAAGGAACACAATATTAAACTTTAAGTTTAAAGACTCAGGCTCCATTGTTACTTGAATATTAAAAAGGAAGATGTCCATTTGTTTATCTTTAAATTGTAAAAAAAAACAACATACTGACCAGCTATGATGAGTAGAAAAGTGTGCGCAAGTTACTGGGAGATCATAATTATCACTATAATATAAAGGAAGAGTATTTTAGATGAGTGAAAACGACATGCGCATACGCTGATAAGCGTCTCTCTCTTTTATTTTTGATAATGGAAACTCAACCTTAAGATTGGGTAATAGCACTGATTTTTATTTGATGTACAAGCACAAATACAGTTATCGCTTCTTTGTTATTCATTAAAATAAAACGTATTTAAACGTCTTATAGATTACAGAAAAAGTTCCTAAATTTTATGCCATGCTGTGAAGTTGATGAACTTATTGTTAGCTATGATGCCCATCTTGGCTTTTTGTCACTTAGAATTTTTTGAGGAACATTTTTTGTTAATCCGCATAAGAATTACACGGTCGTATTACAACAAATTTATTTTAAAGACATGGAAAAATGAGCATTTAATTGAACCAAGATTATAACTTATTGTGTACATTGGTCAGAATTAGTCGCGACTTGAATAATTTATTTTAAACTTGTGCTGCTTCAACAGATGTATCAAATAAATATTAGTAAATACGACTCATCATTGCTACTCGTGCAAAATATATGGACGATAATATGGTACGTAATACATGAAAGATAAAAGGTGTATGTGCAACACATAGCATAAAAAACTTATGGTCAGCCTAATATATAGATTAGTAGTAAAGTGTAAGTTAGAAAATTAATTTTTATGCAGAGGATGCAGAAAAAGAATATCTTTCTATAATAAGTATTACAACCATACGAAAATTGAACAAAATAAAAAACTCATGTCAGTCAACTTACAATTAGTCAGTCATGTTGTATACATTACTGAAAACATGTTGTCGACATTATATGTTTTTATGTCAAAAACGCGTTATTGCTTTTAAATACAATTTAGGTAATGTAACCTTATTTTATGCACTTTTTAGTTTAAATAATTATTATCGACTAAATGACCCGTTTGGTAATCTCCACTCTTCTGTTGGCTTACGAGTATACTCAATTCGTCACCGATTTGAGCGCGAGTTCAGTTACTTCCGCTATTTAAGAGCGCCTAAAGAGTATTCTTATAAAATTATTATCAGATGCATAATATACTCTACAACATAGTTTCGTAACTTTGCAAAAGCTTGAAATTAGGAATAAATGGCTTAATAAAAACACGTCTGCAGCATAATTGTGATAATTTCTGAGATTTATATTTCCATGTCAACCTTTTATTGTCCTGGCTTTGGTCTATCCCTTAATTTGAGAGGGATTTTTCGGCTCATAGTTTTACTTAAGTGCGACCAATATAACGCAAAATAAACAAAATCTAAATTATAAGTTTGACGAAAAACATGGTATAAATGAAAATGGAACAGAGATGGTTGTTTAGTTAATGTTGGTTGTGACATATTGTTGCAATTTATTAGTCCAATGTACTAGGACCACATAATTTGTAGCAAATTCCATTAGCCGACTGAATTTAATCTCCTTGACTTTCTTGCCGTTGAAGTGCGCGAACACTAGAACTACATGATAAGCTAGATAATTTATACTTCCATTTGTCGACAGTTTAATTTCAGTGCCTAAGTTAGGAGACACCGAAAAATCTGAGGAGTATTATCATTTTGGTATTATTTATTTTAGCGTGTTAAAAATATTATAAAAAAGAGTACATTCAAGAACCGAACGTAATTAAACAGAGGTTGAATGAGAAGTACAAATATGTCTACTGTGGTATGTATGTACTGGTCGTATGTTATGCATGGAACCGCATGGGCTGTTCCGTGGTAGAGTTGCTCAATTTGCCCGCTGCATTTCTGACAAGGTATTCTTGCGACACTCACTACCAGGAATACATAAAGACTTGGATCAATCTAAATCAGAAGTTCTAAAATGGAGATAGAACTTTTTGAATTCAATGCGTTAATCGAATACCAGGGCGTCAGAAGTGTAAGAAGTTATTCCAATCGTACCGAAAATGGTGCGGATGACATTTTCTATGCTGCATTCTGTATATTTTTATATCTTACAAAAGTATAAAGGTAAATTAAAATGATAAGGAATAGAGAACTCGACTGTTTAAAATAATTGAATCAATATAATATTTAAGTCATGAGATACTATGGTGGTATAGCTATTATTTCGATGTTATTTTGATATGTGCAAGCGCATGTTAAAATGTCACTTTTTGTTTTTCGTGCGCGCATTACACTAGGGCTGTGGCTACACAGATCAGACGACGTATAAATAGTCAAGTGCAAGTCGCACTCACGTATGATGGGTTCCGTACCTTTATCTATAAAAAAAAAGTTATATAGAAGCCCCTAAAATATTTATTTTATTCTGTTTTTAGTATTTGTTATCATAGCCACAACAGAATCATATCTTCACTACATAGTATAAAACAAAGTCGCTTCCCGCTGTCTGTTCCTATGTATGCTTACTTCTTTAAAACTACGCTCCGGATTGTAATGCGGTTATTTTTAATAGATAGAGTGATTCAAGAGGAAGGTTTTTATGTACAATACATGTATAACATAGAAGAGAAACACTGATGATTTTAATTTTTTTAGTTTTAGGCGGAACGATTTTCGCCGCGTCAACTAGTATGTATAACTAGTCATCCGTCACAACGGTCGAAATTCGACCGTTATTTGAATTAAAAAACTAAACTTCATATTGTCCAAAGTAGCACCAAAAGATTTCTCTAATCTAAATAAATTGTAATAAATTTCAAGTTATTTTGAACGCACCCATTAAAGGTAAAAATAGGTTTAATAACTAAGCTGAATTTGAAAGCAATAGCGGGTATTTTGACAAAGACTTCTGACATTTTTGACGTTATTTGTTTTCATAGTAAGACATTGAATGTTCTATCTGTTCTATGTTCTATGTGTTTTTAGTTGATTTTATGTATGTTTTATGCATTATTTGAAAAAAAAAGAATAGCATTGCTCAATCCCTCTACATCAACTATAACCGTGCGTAATTTCATACTCCTAGTTTTTGCTTCACGTATTAATATATAGAGATATCAAATGTTCTAGCTCTAACGGTTCATGAGATACAGCCTGGTGACAGACCGACGGCCAGACAGATAGACAGACGGACTGCAGGCTCTTAGTAATAGGGTCCCGTTCTTTACCCTTTGGTACCCTAAAAACGGGTAGCTATGAGCCAGCGACTCGTGCTTAACTGCTTATATCGATATTTTTCAAGAAAGGTGCGAAAAGAGCTCAACTTCACAGCCGGCGACGCATTGGCGACTTCTCCAGTGTTGCGGATATCCATAGGCGACGGTAACTAACTTCCATCAGGTAGCTCGTCTGCCTTATCGTTAGGTGAAATTATATTAAAAAAAAACATAATGACTGGCCACGCTGGTTAAGGGCACATTATAACTCCATAATGTTCATTAGTTCTTTTCCGTGCGTATGCAGCCTAATAATAAAATATGAACCTAAGTAGCTGTTTTCTTATCTATTTTTATCAATGCATATCTTATCCATAAAGCGTTAGACACTGTGGCGACGACTACTTGAATAATTGAGATCATGTGTCAGTATAATTAAGATAAAATATAATAACTGGACAATATTATATGATGAGGATAAACCAACCCACTTTTATACATATATAAGTAGGTACATATGTATAAAAGTATCTTAAACTCATTATTAGAAGCTGCTTTGTATATTGTGGTTTTATTGGAAAGGCGGGAAATATTTACCATTCAACAGTTTAAAACGTTCAAGAACAACAGCAAATACGTGAACGACCTGATAAAACTAATGCCCAATTCGGAGTCGATTTTAGTTAATCTGTGACATATTCGAATACCGACCAAACTACTAAGCTGTAAACTTCGTAAAACACCCAGTAGTAACAGATCTAACAGTTTTTTATCTTCGTTGGAGGCCTTATGACCGGCATGAAAACATCTGTCAGAATTAGCCAGTAATTTGCATCTTCTAGAAATCTGCGTTAGAGCAACGTGGTTCACGTTCCAGGCATCTCCTTTTTTATAAGATTGAAAGAGCAAAGGAGCATGCAGTCCATCTGATGGTAAGTGGTCACTGCCACCCATGGACATAAGTTAAAAGCATTATACAGAACATGGACTCCATAAGAAGTAAAATACAAAAAATGCGTAGCTACTCCTGAGGGGTAGGAAAGAAGGAATAAAAATGTGCCGGCAACCACCTATCTATCGAAACGAAAAAACTGCTTCACACTAGAGATAGGCGGTGGTACGTCCGAACTAGATGAACCGTTAGTAATGTGACATAGAAGCCAAGCACTTAAACTTATAGGTACCAGGCTGTCAGATATGACAATAGCCATAACCTATGTAACAGACACACGCTGTTTGCCTAGCACTCGTAGCGCAAAACTCGCAACGCTTGTAAGCGTATATACGTATACTATATAGTCGCAATGATACAATCAAGTAGCGCGGTAATGCGTCCCGTCGCCGCTCCGCGCCGCGCCGACACTCGACACGCCGCCTCGTAATGTCGTAGTCATGTACCTAGATACATTTAATCGGTTATCGATGTCGATAGTTGATAATTGTATTTTTGATGTCGTTGATTAGCTTTAGCATGTTCTTCGCGTTATATCTACCTGTTTATATTTTTTTATTCGAATGGTCTTTAATTTGTTGTTTGATAAATGATGTACTGTTTAAAATGTATTTAGGTAAATTTTTATTCGATTGAAGTAGCAGACAATCATGCAGTCCACCCGATAGTAAGTAGTGACTGCCGCTCTTCGACATTTGTGAGCATAGAGAAAAGATGAAGATGGTCGCCTTGTAAGTAAGTGAGCAGTCAACCACATCGCTCCAATGAAACCAAAAAATTGCATCAAGCTAGAAATAAATATGTCTGGCGGTGGTACCTACCCGGTAAATTAGTTCTACCGCCGGGTTTTATTTATGCACAGACATAAAATGCGGAAATATAAATGATACAATTACTAAGACCAAGGATTAGTTAATTCGCCTATTACTACCTTAAAATGGTACGATAACTACTTAAAAATTATCTATCAATGACATCCATAATCTTTAAGTATATTTCCAAAATATAATTACTTATATTTCGCAACGTATGTTCCTATAAAATATAACATGTGTAATAATATTTTAGACGACAGGCGAGACGTGGCGATCACCAAAACGATCTACGAAATATAAAATATCTAGACTCATAGTCAAATAGGTACATGTAACTGAAGAAACTCATTTATGTGTGTCTATTGAACCCATGACACAAGGAATTCTAGTATGAATGTAAAAAATGTTTTTATGTTTCGGAATTGTAAAAATAACAAACTAGTTTTCATAACACAAACACAAATTTAATATACCCAAATGGGTCGAAAATAGAGCTTACCATAAATGTAATCCGATCAACAGTACAACCTATATACATGATTAAAGATATTTGTATTTAAACTTTAAATAATATCGATGTCGGTAAATATATTGTATTGACGCCCCATCCCACTTGGCACCTACTTTACTGCCCGACCCCTCCCCGGCTTATCTGAAGTCGAGCCGAGCGCAGATATATTTCATCTCGCCACTAGGCACGTTTTTATGCAACGCGCCCGCTACAGCGCTACTACTCTTTTTGTCGCTGCGACCCTAGTACCTCTTCACATTTTTGTCGGTGTCAAAGTCATTACGGATGACGCGTTTTTTGCGATGAGTTCGAAATACAAATGAGTTGGTTGTATTCTCCGTAGTTTTGGTATTTTTGACACGCTGTTAGTGGATGCTCTAACACTTTATCAACGTTTCTTCGAAAGTATTTTGGTATCTAAATAAAATGTGATATTAAGGGAATATACAACCTGTCAGATACGGTGTATCGGTATATATATGGATAAGAACTGGCGATTTATGGACACATTAGTGAAAATAAAGAAAATAAGTAGTAAAGGACAAAAGTTGGTTTTATGTGACATAATATATTCAGCAAAAACCAACCAAGTTATATCAAAATTGGTTCAACCGATTCTTAACTACTTATAATGAAATCACAAAAAAATCTCATGTGATAGGCATTAAAAGAAAACATATAAGATTCTGGTATTTTTTTACTAAATACTGAAATTTAAAAATATCTACCCTTTTCAAATTATGTTCAATTAAGCAAGATTTTGGCGTATTTTTGACGAGTCCACAAATTTTAAGCAAATCTCCGGGCTAGCTTGCAGGCATTTAATTAAAAACGGCGGAAAGCCAAACGATATTACTAAGTGCCTACGAGTTTTTTTCCATTATATACAGGCAGCCCTCGACTTACGTCGTTTTGAGTTACGTCGAACCATATTTTGACAGTATTCCTCAAACACGCGTCAATTGTTTCGATTTACGGCATAGGAGAATTCAGTTGTCGCAAGGTTGTCTGCTGGAAGGCCTAGTGCCACGGCAGTGAGCAGGCAGTACCCACCCCGCATATAGACATAGCATCTTCTATTGGTAACACAGAAAGGAACTGATACCAACAAAAAATCTGCAGATTTTACAAGATTGGATAATTGATAAAAAATATAATATGACACTAACTACTATGAATATTATTGATGAAAATGATACTAACTTTGAGAGAAGTTTTAATGATAATTACTTTAATGTTAATAAGTAAAATATGTGCGGCTTACAGTGTTACCTGTGTGATAATACGAAGCGGAAGAATCTAGAATTGATTATTTAAACCGACACTTTATTTTTTTCATTTTTGCTGTTCATATTTAGCTTATTATAGTTAATACGTAATACGTACCTATTTCATTAGTACATAATTATTTCAAGAACTTGCTATCAATAATAATGCATATTTTTTGTTATAAATTCAGCTTTTTATTTTACGGCCTTGAGCAACGTAACCCTTGAGTTTTACATGTAAAGATATGAAAAAATATGTTTTGAGTTACGTCGTTTCGATTTACGTCGCGTTTCGAGAACCTAATGTGCCGTAAGTGCGAGGACTGCCTGTACTATTACAAAATAAGCCGACGGATAAGTAAATTGGTAAGTTTGTCAAGGCCACACAAGACGCTTAAAGTTTTCAGGACTAGCAACGCATCTGTAGTCTGTCGTGTGGGACGCCAAAGTCATTCTCTTTGTAGTTTTACAGATGTTTCTTTACGCCAGTCGACAATTTGACATTCTCGTACATTCGTACATTCTCGTACATTGCTTGTTCACTATTACTCACTTATTGACGTTTCTTTCCTTACTATGATTGAAGGAATACCGATTTTTACTACTTCATCATTTTGACTTATCTAAGTTTATTTCTAGTATTAATAACTAAATTTGTTTTCCTTTTAACGGTTTCCCTTATTAATATTGGAATTTATTGCCAATTAGGATAAAAAACTGATATGAATGTGTAAACAAAAATCATTAATTAGAGCAGAATATAATTATAATTAAAAATAGAACACACATCCGAATATAGTTCCTCTTTCTTTTTAAGTCGGTTAAAAATACGAAAGAGTTCGCTTGCACCTTGGATTCTTGCATACGAAGTCTTATTGCGTTAATTATAAAAAATATATAACGACGCCCGCTTGTTCAATTGACACCTACATATATGAGGATTTTACAATATTAAATCGCTGTTGGGAGCTACGCTAAGATATCTTAAATTTAATTTACGACTACACGAATAAATTCGGAATAAACAGAAAAAAAGAAATTGCGCAGCAGGCGAGCGGATACCAGGGCGGCAACGGCGAGTAAATTAGGCGCGGAGCCGCGCGATATTGTTGGCGGTCCTCCTTAGGGCTATGGGAACTTGATAACTGTACACGTATATTATTGTTTATCTTTTATTCTATGTTATTTGTAGGCCATACGTATATTTTTCATTGCTAAGCTCATTTTTGTGTGATTTTATTTGATCTACTTGTCTGCGAAGTCGTTCCTTATACTACCACAACGATACTCCTTTGAGGCAAAGCACTATGTGTGTAAAAGAGTGAATAAAGATTCAGAAAAAAATATTAAACTAATAGTGGGACCTCTAATAGGTAATGTGTTTTCTTGTTTAGAACATCATTTTTATTAGAAATATAAGACTAAAGATTTGTTACGCCCACGAATCTCCGAAGGACTGCTATAACGCCTATTAATAAGGAGTTTCTGGCGTAATCTAGAGTGGGCAGAAAGGTGTATCTTCAGTATCGTAAGTAGGATAATCTTCACCAATAAGAAAAAAAGGAAATAAGTCAAGAAATAAATATAACGTTATTTTATAAAATAGGTACTAATAACAGTTGGCGGAAGCAGAGAATATTCATAAACAGATAATATAATAATAACATCTATGTTTTCATTAACTGACCTCTGAGATATGTGTTTTCGTTCATAACGGAAACCTTACCCCCGTCCTCAAGAGACTTTTTATTTTCCTCGACAAAATGCGTTAAAATATTCTACAACGTTGTAAAAATTACACAGTAAACAGTGAAAGTGACAATTGTGATGGATTTGAACAGTTGTTGAAATTAAAAAATGGAATAAATCGTTTTCATATACAATAATAGAATGTTTTATCACATTTTATCCAGGTAATGTTTTTCGAGCGTATGTATTTCTAAATAATTATTTTACAACGTACCATGCGCGTAGCCCGGTTTTGGTTTCGGATTTAAAGCAAATTAAAATATATCTGGTGGTGGTAACTCCACGGGCGAACCGTATACGTTCTATGAATTTTAATATTTATACCATTTTGGGGTTTCGACCACCCAAACCCCTCTTGGCTACACTCATGCATTCTACTTATGTTTGCATTCTTCACGTACTATATTAACGTATATTTCTTTGTGTCGTCGAACTCAGTACTCATACAAGTTAACTAAGCCATTTCTTTACCACACCTTGAGCACGCGATCGCATATAAAAAATAAATAATAGGGCATGATTAATAAAGCGACGTCCACCAATTCGCACTTGGCCAGCGCGGTGGACTATGGCCTAAACTCTCTCATTCTGAGAGAAGACCCGTGCCCAGCAGTGGGACAATAATGGGTTGACGACGAATAAAGCGACAGCCCTATGTCGCCGCCCGGGAACAAAGCGCCAAGCGCCACTCGCTGCTCGCCGCTCCCGGCCCCTACAAGCTATGATGTCTTGGTACTTTACTTTTAATCGTTATTATTTATGTTGACATAAATATTTTAAGTTAACTTTTTTTAGAACGGTTCGGTTAGAATACCTTGCACACAGATACGTGTACAGAGAACTTTTAATAAATAGTTACATTATGTATTATCAAGTTAAAGGTATTTTTATATTATAGAACACATTGATATGATAGGAAAAGAATGCATTCCATCTGCCACTGCCACATGACACCTGTGATCAACGCGAGATTAAATTAAAATCCTACCAGACATCAATCACAAATGTATTGCTACATGTATGAACTAAGTTCGCAGGCCTTGTATGAAGATATCTCATTTAACTCACACGTCAAACCAGAATACAGCAGCAGTTAACACAGTTACTTTTAGGCACAAAAAAGTGTGACGGTATTGTAGTAGTTGAACTACCAATACCTCTACTACCTTATTTACACGACTCCTGGTTCTAATTAATTATTTTTTTGTTTCTTTTGTAAATCTCATAAAATAAGACAACAATATAATAATAAAAAATACAAAAACTTGAGTGCATAATAAATATTCTTTGGCTTAAATAATTCCATGAGGTTTTCAAAAAATCGTGACTTTGGAACGGGAATGAGATACAACTATGTTGTGTGTTCATTAAATACACTTATTGAGTATCTTCTATTTGTGTGTCCGTATATGCGTGACAAACTGCCATATAATTCTGTAAAATAAAATAAAATAGCAAGTACCAAGCCATATCGTGCCAGCTCGCTCCATTACCCAATGATTCACGGAGGCACGGCCGCCGACATCACAGCGTCCCGCGCTAGCCTACCGCATACAGACATACATATACTACGTACAGTACCCGCTATAGGTACCTAGTACTGTATTTGTACGTACTACGTAGTGATGGAATATTAAGTGTATGCGGCGCTTACTGCAGCGTGCGCTGCGTGCAACGGTAATGAGCGCTTTTGGGTACGCAAAATAAAGTTGTGGTTTGTTTAAAGGTACATTTTAGCACCACGGTTTTAACACGTTACTGCTTATGGGCTCCTACTGGCACTAAAACGAAATAGGAGAGTAAAAGCAGAACATATGACTCGTGTAGACGTAGAATTAAAGTTTTATAGGACACACTGGTACTATAAATTTGGTTTGTTGGTGTCCGAATGAACAAAACCGGAGTTGAATCTAGTCGCAAGCGTAGCAAGTTTGCGAAGTAGTTCTATTATCGATTGTTTAAGAAAGTCTAGTAAAGAAAAAGTGTGAATATAAATTAAATGTAGGTATCTACGGTTTAATTTCAGTGTTCAATTAAGCCAAATAACGTCAACCTTGTGCGTTTTCCCATCTTTTTCAGAAATACGAGGAAAATTTAGTCTTGTAATAGATCAACGATATCATAAATTAACTACCATAGTGCGGTAAATTTCTACAAAAGAACATTTTATTCTAAGCTCCCGCTTATATTAGATGCCCATGTAAATGTTAGTTATGGATATAAAGTTATAACGGATTCACGGACTATCGAACAAACATCAGAATTCCGACGTACTTCCTCCCTTTCACGACATCAATCATCCACCATTCGCAATTTCTGTGTGCCTTAACAATTCACAAACAACACAATCGACGAGAGCGAGACAGGCAACAGGTTTATCACACGACCGTAATAAACTTATTGTATTCGATAGTCACACATCGTACTTGTAGATTATATATCTCTTTTATCCATCGAAAGCCGCTTCCTCGTTGCATTAATAAGTTTCCTTATGAAATTGTCAATGTATTACGAACTAACGCATAATGATATGGGCTGTGTACACGGGCTACGCTTTGTGTTTATGAACGCCTGGTACTTACAGTGACTGTGTGACGCGAATGTGACGGGGTAAAATGAAACACGTCAAGAATGAAATGAAATCGTTGTCTGTCTGCATTCCTTTGGACGATTCGAAGATTCACAGCCCCACGCGAGGTGAAGTGTATGGGTTTCGGTAATTTGAAAGGCGTGCTTGCATATAGAAACGTCTAACATTTCTGAAATATTTAAATTAATTTATTTATCGATCGGCTGACGTATTCAAAGACGATTAACCTTAGATTATTGAATATATAAAACGTATGAAATTTTATGCAATCTGCGGCTTAACAATGTTTTGTTTTAATCTCTAAAAAAAAATTGTCAATAATTTTGATTTTAATTAGATATTCTAGATTTCATATAGTAGTGCATAAACGCATCATATGACATACAATAAATATTAACTTGAGTGAAAGTTGGAAAAAGGAAATATAGATAGATTGATATAAAGATATACATCACCAATACAAAGGAAGTCGTATCCTTGATTTGGGACAATATGTGTATTAATAATAAACCTTTCGGCATATTTAATAATTTTAAATAGAGAATATTATTCTAAACAACATGCCATCTGTTGTTGAGCAGCAATCATAGTCCTATGACTGCCACCTAGTATCGAATAGCAATATTAAAAATAAGTGTTACTGCGGTTCGAATGTAACATTCCAATTTTAATGCAAGTGAACATAATAACAATTTTTTGAATCATTGAGATTTTATTCAATCAATCGATAGCACTGTGGGTAAAATACAAATTTTAAATGTACTTAGTGATACTTGACACGATAGCTCAAATAACTTATTTTTCTTTATCATTCATTTTATAATTCGTCACATATTATAATGAAAAGAAAAACGTATTTTAATTCAAGTGTTCCATGGTTCAGTTTGCGCGGTCTTTCCTACCACGCACGTGTAAGATGTGGAATGAGCTTCCTCCTGAGGTATTCCCGGAGCGCTATGCCATGGGGCTCTTCAAGAAAGGTGCAAAAAGAGCTCTCCTTCAAAGCTGGCGATGCATTGGCGACTCCACTGGTGTTGCAAATGTCCATAGGCAACGGTAACCACTTTCCATCAGGTGGCCCGTCTGCCTTATCGTTAGGTACAAATATAAAAAAAGTGTTTTTTCACTTTATTATAAGCATGCAATATTTTGTGCCCTACATAGGCAATAGGCCTCTTGTAGTAAGCGTAAAAGTATTTTACAATGTAATATTTTACGTTTTCCTTTTCCAAGGTAAGAAAATAATACACAATTTTACTTCATATAAAGTAAATTTTATTGCCATAGTCAAATACAAATAATAAATATTTACAATCTTAGAAATACAGCTAACAAGTAACAAAAATCATATTTAAGTTACACAGCATAAGTTTCCGATTGATGCATTTTGCGTATTGTATAAAAAAATAGAACTATAATTATTTCTATTATGATTGTGCTCTTAATACTTGTTCCAAGCAACATTATCTATAGCATGTTTCTTTAACTTATGCTTTTTCAGATACTTAGAATCTATAAAGGCCTCATCACATATAGAACACACATAAGGTCGTTCCCCTGTATGCGTTCTTAAATGAACAACCAAATTACCTTTTAAAGCAAAGAATTTCATACAAACAGAACACCCAAACTTCTTTTCTCTAGTATGAGTAAGTTGGTGTGTCCTTAAATGTGTTTTAGTCTTAAATCTTAATGAGCACAATTGACATGGATAAGGCCTCTCATTCGTATGTACTCTTTCGTGCATAATAAGCATAGCTTGACTTGCACAGCTCTTACCGCATATACTACATTCAAACCTTTTGAGAAGCTTCCCTCTCAAGTTCTTATCTGCATTTGGCACATCACCTGTTTCAACCATATGAGTGCTTTCTATATGTTGTATTAACGCTGATTCCACTGAAAACATTCTCTTACAAAGAGAGCAAGCATAACCTAATAGTTTGCCCATATCAGTTGTGATTTCCTGTTTTACAGTCTTAATTAGTTCTTCCTTAACTTTAATGACTTTAGATTTGGTACACTCATCTGAATGCTTGTGTGCCGTTAAAGCTGTTTTATTATCAAATGTCATATCACATTGATTGCATGAGAATGGATTTATGTGCGTTAATCTATGGGTTTGCATTGTTATTTTCTGATGGAATCTCTTCAAGCAGATGTCACACTGAAACTCCCGAATTCCGGTGTGAATCATCATGTGACGTTTCAAATTATTTTGGTTAGCAAACGTTTTTAAGCAAAGGTTACAGCGGGGTTTAAAATTGTGACCGTATTTGATATGCTGTGTAAGGGCATTTCGCTTTATCAATTGACTACAGAATGGACAAGGCACGAATAATCCTGTCACAGAATGAAGAAGCATATGTCCTTTCAAAATCTCTGCTGTCTCAAATCCTTTACCACAGAGATTACATAAGTACTCCCCAGCAGGGTTGTGTTTCTGTTTATGTTTCTCATACTCCTCCAAGTCTTCAAACTTTTCACCGCAATCACACAAATACAGCCCATCCTCCTGTTGTAAAACTGCTGATGCTATTTGACTGTCATCAGCATACTCTATCACTAGCTCTGAACCATCACACTTCAATATTTGGAACTGTGACTGAGATGAATCATCACCTTCATAAAAAATAAATTCCTGTTGAGTTGAGTCTCCATCAGCTATTGTACTTAGCTGTGAATCTGTGAGATACTTTACAGCTTCTTTGTTGTTAAGTAGTATAGTTTTCTCCAATCCTGATGTTGTCAATATTTTGATAATATTGCTTGAACTTGATATATCTTTGACTATGATATCATCACCAATTGTCATCAACTCTTGATGATTGAGGGAGTCATCCATTTCAGGACTAATTTGCCCCTGGGATGTTTCATCAACATTCATTTCATTGTGTTCATCAGTACCCTGACTTTCATCTTCATTTTCCAGAATAGTTGCAGGTACATTGAACGGTACAGTAGGATTTGAAACTAAGAATGAATCAATGCTGTTTTCAAAATTCCCATCCTGTTCTTCAGGTTCATTGTGTTCTGTATCTTCGAAATTTGGTTCTGCTTTTATATGCACTAGATCTTCCTTTTTCTTCTCCTTTTCATCTTTCTGATCATCAATGACTAGTACGTAATAGCAATCATCATCACTATCATTGGGTTCAGTCTTGATCATTGCTTCAATTTGCTTCATGGATTCTTTGGCAATATCCTCTATAGTTAACTCCTTGCCTTTCTCATTGATATCAGGCAGGTCCAGTATGAAATGCTCTTCTTTATTTTGTTTTAATAAGGCATCCAGTTGAACTTTCAGTTCTTTATCCATTTTCATACATTGCACCCGGAACTGATATGCTGAGTTTAATATGGTGAAACACTCAACACAAAGTTTCTGTGGCAGCCCATCATCCTTGTTTGCCTGAAAAGATATAAAACAAAATTTAAATTTGCTGATATTGGTAGGACACATTGTTAGATATATCTCGCATTGCTACCCTTGAGGACTATTTGGAATGCCGGTTTTTTGTGGGTGATGAATGAATTCCCTCATGAATATCAGGCCACCCGGGGCAGCAGCTGGGTTATGCCGAACTCTTACTGGCTAAATCCCCATTGTGTTTTTTCCTCGCACCGTACGGCGGGAACACGGGCATGCTTTCGCATTCATCCGCAATCCCGAGGGATATGTTGGAATGCCTAGTATGTTTCCCTAACTACAAGCTTAGCACTTGCGCCGATAGTACCTCTTGAATCTGTGTTATAGAATGACACAGTAAATCTCCATACATGACATATACGTGGAGTCCAATGATATCATATGTTTTAAAGATGTCTTGACAGAATCGAGACAGTAAAGTTTCTGGTATTTCACATAGTGTGACACAAGGTTCATCCGATAAGATTTCAACTTGAAAGTAAATAATATTGTATATTTGAATGTTTTCATACATTGTGCCATATCAAAATCTCAAATCATGACATACAATCACGTTCTGTCCGTGAAAGTGTAAACAATGCCATATGGCAAAAATAGGTGTGGTGGTTGTACTTCTAGTCTAACAACAAAGGAGTTCAACCGCCTTAATGCTGTATGGTATGATGTTCTTAACTTCTATACTTCAGATTAGTCAGTTGCATTGGTAAACTTTTTGACTTTGAATTTTACATTATGTTGGATTCAACTAATAAATAATGTGAAAAGTATTTTCAGTTGTGTGCTTGTTTGCCTCTATGTTGTTAAGAAAATTGTTAGTAGTAGAGCATTATACTAGAAGTATAATTGGACCTACTTATGCAAAACAGAATCAACCCACATAACCACAGTTTTGAGAAAAAGCCATTTTTGTCTAAATTTCCTATACTGTACAATTTTAGGTTAATTTTAATAAAATCTATTTACAAAGTTGCAAAAGATAATTTGTTCTATTTATACAAATATGGTATTATTAAAAATCATCAACATTTTTAAAATAATAGGAGGAAACCTCATTGGGTACTTTTGGCAAAAGTAGGTCCAATTTACCTCAAAGATAACCAAATGATAACTACAAGTTATTTGAATTAACCAGAAAAATATTAAATTACACAAGTTACTCACTATTACACTATTTTGTTTATATAACCTATTATCTTATTGGTTTGCTTGAATGGAAATTATCATATAAGTACAGCGAAAGCTTCTCATAGACTAAAAAACAAAAACTGATTTATCAATTATTTAAGCTTTTTAATTAATCTTGTATGTACAGACAAAAAAGTAAGCAATTAAATTTTGTAAAATAGCGGGAAATTAAGTTCGAAAACTTTTGTTGACGTTTATTCAAATTGATTGAGAGATTACATCTACAACAGAATTTTTATATGAGATTGAATTTCTTGGAAACGCAAAAATTTAAGCTACGGAATTTAATTAGGTTATAATTGTATAATTAAAGTGGAGATCCATACCTTTATAGTGGTTAGCTCAAAGAACTTCTCTTTAACATTTTGTTTTTCATCGAATAACGACACATTTGAATCCGGGGATAGACAGCACCGACACAAATTCGACCAGGAATCCATGTCAATTTCTTCTCCACATAATTATGCCACCGAAAAATCCTGAGAAATACAATAAATTAACCTTTAGCTGCATTGTTTTGACAGTTTCTTGTAACTTATCAAAGAGCACAATAAAGTTCGTATCCAAAGAGTAAAAATTATCTACGGACCTTGCCCATAAAGCTGATCTATTCCAAATTATAGACAACAGAGCGTACAAAATGGCGAACATGAAGAGCCGATTTGGCAAACAACGCGGTAACAGCTTCGGACGTTACGTCACAAGTATATCCTGTTCAGCTATTATCGACAAATTCGCTGTATCATGAACCTTAAATGAGTATTTATGACCATAATTTATTATTATTTTTTGATTACTGATTTTATGAATTACTAAGTAACAGCACAAATATGTTTTGTGCTTGATTTAAAAGACTTGATTTGAAGAATGTTACACATTTGCGATTTACATTTTTGTTGGGTTGGTATTCATGTATGAAAATGAAACCGGAGATTGGATTGTTCATTTATGTTAAATGTGTTGCTGTGTAAAAAACATTAATTATTGATTACTTAATTATTTACTAAAAATGAAACAATACCTAATCATATTACTGGTGCCAAAATTTTTTAATTGTCCAGACATAACAATAAGATGTAATTTAATACAAACTTAGCCTGTTCTAAGTAAATTTATAGAAATGCAAGTATGTTTGTTTGTCCTACAACATTCATGATTGTCGGGAAGCTTTTTACTGTCGTTGATTACACTGTCGCAAAGGTTTCTAGCGTAGTACATCTATCCCAAGTAGATAAATAATATTATTTATCTTAAAATAATTAGCATGCGCTTAGTCCCTTGCTTACACATTGATTTAGGCAAATAAATTCTTACAATATCTGGGGTTGGACTGTATGATTGTATGTTTCACCTTAGTTTATTTTTAATAAGTACCTAATCATACAATATTTTTAGATAGTTATGACAAAAATCAGTAGTTTCCACCAATAGTTTGTGGTGGAATGTATGCTGAATGTAAGCACAATTATTAAATTACAAAGGTTTTTAGAGTTGATGTGCAATAAACAATACCAAAAAACACTATATTTAAATAATTAATATTTATGTACATACAATGCCTCATAAATCATTTATGTAAATATTTGTTTTTAACAGTTTAATTCATTACTATCGTACTTTCGAATAGCCTATGCAAAGATCTAATTAGTACTTAATAATTACAGTTACTTATCTGCATTCATATTTTTCCACAATATATAAATGTTTTGTTTCTGAAGGTAGGAAATAAAAACACAATTTTAACGAAAGTAATTTTTATTTTCAGTGATAAAGACACAGCTTTATAATTACATTGTAAAATAATCACCAGTCAATCGAAGATCAACTATCAGACATTGATACTACTACCATCTAGCAGAATTTTAGGGTAAATAGAATATTGCATAATTTATTGAGAATTGCTTAGTATTTTTTTCTACTACTAACGTCACTGTAATATAAACGAGCGTAATTTATGTAGAATATTTTATTAAGTTATGGCCCGTACGATAACTTTCTCATTATGTAAAAAAATATAATAATTTTCAGATATTTAGGATGTTAGGTAAAAATAAATTATTTTTGAACTGAATAAATACATACAGTACATGTAAATACCTTTTCTCTCATAAAGTAATTAAAGATATCACAGCCAAGTGCAGAAACCTGCAATGCTGTACTACCTAGTATCAACCAATCTCTTTTCACAGGTATGCTGAAAGAAATGTTACATTACAAATAAACAGTCCCATTGAATATTTTTATTATCAATAGATCTATGTATATTTCTTTATTCTGTGTGCATAAATAAGGAAATAAAATAAAAAAAAATTGACAAAAAAATATCCACCGACTAACTATGTCCTATATGAGCACCGACTTCAGAACTATGTCCTAAGTACTGAGTATGTTTTAAACTAAAATATATTTAAATTATTTTTTACTTTTTTGTGGCATGGAAGTCGGTGGATATTTTTTTGTCAAATTTTTTTTATTTCATGCTTTTTAGTGACGATATTCATCTATTTGTATTAAAATAAAATCGCTAAGTTTGCTTTGTGCATACACATATGCAAACATTAAATAAACATCAACTTAAATCACAAATTGGGTTTACAGTACCCTTGCATCATCAGACTTGAGAAAAAATGCAAATTTAAGACTTATGCGTTTTTCTTAGTATAGATGCCATTGTCAAAAGTGAACTAAAAAAAAATGGGACCCATGACACGCACTACCTTTCAAATAAAAAAAAAATCTCCAAATCGGTTCACCCAGTCCGGAGAAATCAAGTAACAAATATAAAAAAAAAAAAAATACAGACGAATTGATAACCTCCTCCTTTTTGGAAGTCGGTTAAATATACAAGTAGGAGTGCCTTTATGTGTCTTGATTTTAAATCTTAATGAGCACAGTTTGTATGGATATGATCTAGAATTTGTAACAGCAGTTGTTAAGTTGATTAACACAGCAGTTACCATAATTGTTACACTAATTTTTTGGAAGTATTGCTCTCAAGTTGTTATCTGCAATTAGCACATCATCCTTTTCAACCATATTAGCCTTTCATATGCTGTATGGAAGTAAATTCTTCAGAAATTATTCTGGCAAAAAGAGAGTGAGTTTAATCTAACAATTTACACATAACATTTGTATCCTTTTTCACTATATTTATATTTTTTTAGTGACTTGATTTGTGGTCTGTGTGCTTCTATCTTGTAAAAGATGCTTACTCTTTACAATCTTTCAAATAAATATCACATTAATTACACCAGAATGGAATGGTTTGTGTAAGCTTTTGTAAGGTGGTAGAATAAGTATGGTTTGAACAGAGAGGTACCACCTACACACCTATAAGTAGAGTGGAAAGGTTTCTTTTTATCTGACTTAAGTAGCAAACAAGAGGATGCAGTCCACCTGATGGTAAGTGGTCACTGCCACCCATGCACATATGTAACCAACTTCAAATAGAACAGGGTCCTGCTAGAAATAGGTGTAGCAGTGGTACTTCCCTGATCGGACTACACTGGTTCTACCACCTGTTTCTATTTCGATGAAAGGGTGTGGTAGCTGGCTTTTATATATATAACTCATATGAGTTGACCATCTTAGCCCTCAGGACTGGCAAGCTCTGATTGACTTCAGATACAAACCCTTTTCTGTATGAGGTTGCTTAGTTATCAATGGTCGGCAATGGCCACTCACTATGAGGTAGACTGCGTGATTATAACAAAAACTGTTGAGTTTGTATTGTTACTTTCTAATGGAAAAACCTCTTCTTGCTAGTGTAAATCCTCATGCAATGTTTCATTCTGTTTCAGTTTGTAAATATTTTCAAATGTAAGTAGCAGTATAACTTGAAATTATGACCAAACTTGAAAAGTTTGAGCTAGGGCATCTTTTTTAGAGGATCTTTGTGGTCCTGAAAAAATATAAATGTTATCTATTTACATACAGGGGGAAATAATTTTATAACATTACATAATTTATGTAACTGCAACATACATGGTAGAAGTTATTCATTTGTTGTTTCTGTGTTTTAATCACTGCATTTCATTCTCAAATCATTCTATGTAGCATAACCTCAAGGATGGTTGATTATTTGTGAGTTTACAACATGAATGATTCAATGAATCCATGGCTAAGATACTGTTATACTCAAAACCTATCTAAAGAAGTATTCAATTAAATTCAGGCAGCTCTCTATGTTGCTAAGAAGTTGTATGATAGAGCTTCCTCCTTTTTTTATAGGGAGGAAACTTTCAATAGGTTCACTGGAGCCTTGGGAGAGACTCCAGGTTATGTGGGATTTTTACCCACTAAAACCTCCTTGGTGGCCTTCCTCAGCGCTTGCAGGGGACCCCGGGAATTCCATAGAAGCTTCCTTCGGAGCTAGTCCCAAATTGTATTGACATGGGACTGTTCTAAAAAGGTGCTAAATATGCTTTTCTTTAAATCCAAGGGTTATCCTTTAAATCATAGGGTTGCAAATGTCCATAGGTGGTGTGTACTTTTCATCAGATGGGACATTTGGCTTTAGTTAAATATATTAAAAAAATATACCCTTTGTCAACCCATCCGTTTCTCTCTGCTGAGTTCATGCTCCAGCCTCTAAATCATGGAGGAAAGTCTATGGTTTCTCTCAGTAAGAGGTGATCACGCCAAACTCCACTCATCACGCCTTTGAAAATTGTTTGTTATCTATAGAACTCTCTGACATGTACGTTTTCTCATGGGGTCCTTCTAGAGATGGTGTATCTGTCAGTCATAATTTATAAAATTCTCATAGACTAATAACCCTCCATAAACAGTCGGGTAAAAATAAACCAGTGCTCAATCAATTAACTATAAAAAAAATAAATGGGAATCCATCTCAAATTCTTCTGTTCGTAATTATGCCACCAAAGAATCCTGAAAAATACATTAAATTATCCTCTGAAATAAATACATTGTTTTGACAGTTATCATGTTTTTATCTTATGCTTATAATATTGCTCATGCGACCATAGCTTCTTGCTTTTTAGCCATCCTATATTTTCACTTTTGTGGATGTTTGATTAAGATGAATTTTTACTAGGTGGCAAATTATTATTAAGTGGCAAACTAAAATAAGAGCAGAATAAGTATTTGTCGTAATACTAATAAAAGATTTTACTTAATGTATTAGGCAATACAAATAAAGGTTCCCTTCAACACTTTAAATTATTGATTATGAACGTTATTTTACATAAAATTATCTGTAATTTACTTTAGATAAGGTTTGAGGATTATACTTCCTTTTAGAATTTTGAACTAACTTGTCTCTACAAAATATTGAGGTAGGTAATCTCGTCTTTTTGATATACCTACTAAATGAAAGGTACCACCTTTCTTCCCGTGGATGTCGTAAGAGGCGACTAAGGGACCTTGAACCAGGTGATGGGCAGCAGCATCACCCTGTGAATTTAAAACTTACTGCGGTCACCAACACGCACAGCCAAGCGCGGTGACTACGGCAAAAACCCCCTAATGGCAGGCCGCCCCCCGACCCGGTGGACTGATGACCTGAAGAAGACGGCGGGTAACCGCTGGATTCAGATGGCTCAGGACCGGTCGAAGTGGCGCAGATTAGGGGAGGCCTATGTCCAGCAGTGGACTTTCAAAGGCTGATGGATGGATGGATGGACTAAATGAAATGTTAACAAACGGTTTGAGCAGAATATTAATATTTAATGACTCGAGAGGCCGTAGTCGATACGAGAAGATTGATAGCGGTGTTGTTCAAAGCGGGATCGGAGATGCGGCGTCACGACTAAATACTTAAGACTTACTACTTGTTGAAGTGAAAACTTTAGATGC
Source organism: Spicauda simplicius (assembly GCA_949699795.1). NCBI lineage: Eukaryota > Metazoa > Arthropoda > Insecta > Lepidoptera > Hesperiidae > Spicauda > Spicauda simplicius. The sequence goes on along the minus strand of OX453080.1, from coordinate 10,207,839 downwards.
ATGGAGCACTTTATGGGCGAAAATCAATGGCGTAGCTAGACGTGGGCGCAGTGGGCCATCGCCCACGGCCATGCACTTAAAGGGGCCTCGCGAGGCCTCTTTGGAGGAGGAGATGGAGATCAAACCATGTTTCTTTCAATGTCATTCCTTTGACCCGCGTCTATGGTTGTTTTTGAAGTCTTAGAAAGTACCTTATAGGTTATGGATATTATTTTTAGTGCTTCTTAAAATTAAGCAAAATTGTTATTAGACCATAGTGGCACCACGGTCACCTTTTTTTTTCGGTACAGTAGTTCAAAACAACTATCTATTTTAGAGCTTGAGGTAGGCTTTAAGCTTATTTATCTATGGAAGTTACACTCACAAGCACTTACGATCGAGAAGTGGGTTAAAACTAAATCGAGAACACATAGTAACATCTAACTACAAACAAGATTTAAATGAAAGTGTCTGGAAGCATTCAATCCGGGTAGCGGTGGACCTGTTGTCTTATCTCCTGTGGAGTGATACGATCTATTGGGAGCTGAATAGTGTTGCCAGTGTGGAGCACGTTGCGGGAATTTAAGGTAAAAAAAAAATGATGGTAATTTACCTAAAAAATACTTGTTCGTGGAAGTAATCATGTTTAACGACCCGCATGGCGGAGCGGTTACCATACCGGTCTTACTGTGGCAATGGGTTCCGGGTTCGACTCTCGGCCAGACAGGTATCTAAATTCATGTTCTGGGTCTGGGTGTTTGAGTATTCGTCTTGTGTGTGGTCATGGTACCCACGATACAGAAAAAAGTACTAGTGTGGGCTATGAGTGTAGAAAGCGTGTTAAATCGAGTTATTCTTGCAAAATTGAGGTAGTAAACTAGTACGTGGTAGAACTAGTGTAGTTCCACCGGGGAGGTACCACCGCCACATTTATTTCTAGCGTGAATCAGTGCTTGTATTTCGATGGAAGGGTGGGATTGCCGGCACACTTTTATATTAGGCAACTATCTTAGTCCTCGGGAGTAGTAACGCATCTGTGATTGACTTCAAATATAACCCATTGTTCTATATGAAGTTGTTAACAGATGTCTATGGGCGGCAGCGACCACTACCATCAGGTGGCCTGCATGCTCGTTTGCTACAGCCAATCAGAAAAAAAAAGAATAAATAACTTGTTCAAATTGTGAAGGAAAATTTTGTAAAATCTAATCTAATTGCCTAATAGTGGCCAATTTTCAAATTTGTAAGAAACTTTGTTTGAAAGTTGTAAGAAAGTTTTCTAACGTATGGCCGTTTTTTTCGGCATGTTTCACTTTTTATAGTAATTAACTATTTATAAAAGTAATATAATTGATTATAATTATGTCAAATCGTTTAATTTGTTCAATGGTTTCGAGAAAAATAGTTTCTGGGAATATAGAAAATCCTGCACAAATCGTAGGCATTGGCGACGTCTACGATGTTAGCCCATTTTGATTTACGTGGACTCAGAAAGTAAAAAAGTGTTGGTGATATATGGAGTATTTTGTATATGGGAAAATTATATTCCCTTATTTTTATCCGTATGAATAATGTATGGGTTATTATACGGGACATATTGTTATCTCTGTACGGTTTAATCTTAGCTTTTTTATAATATTCGAATATTACAAGCTTTTATTGATCACTTACAAAGATTTCATGTTTGACTTATCTTTCTATGTATTTTTTACATCATACTTCGTACTAATATTATAAAGCCGAAAATTTGTAGGTGTGCTTGTGTTTGTTGTGTGTTTGTTACTTCTCCTCGTCTAAACGGCTGGAGCGATTTTCATTAAAATTTGGCAGCAAGTTAGCTGACACTCTGGATTAACATATAGGCTAACATTGTAATGAGATACCTATATCCAGAAGCGATATGACATCAGGCTCTTAAAAAAAAGGTTCGTAAAGGGTTCTCCTTCGAAGCCGGCGATCCATTGGTGACTTTTTTAATTTTGGAAATGTCCATCGGCGACGATGGAAAGTAGTCACCGTCGCCTATCTATCTGCCAATCGTTAGGTAAAATATGTATAAAATAAATAAGTATCTTATGTGTTTACACGTAATGTATCGAGTAAATACGGACACGAAGAGTTTTATTTTTGCTTAAATAAATACTGTTGTTGATTAGTTATGAGACGAATGTTTTGCTAAATTTTTTAGGTTGGAATCAAACTTTAGTGACAATAAAAATGTGACTGATTAATACGTAAACTTTCGATTTTATTCAAAGGATTCCTTAGGGGGCCGCAATTAACCCACTTTCTCCTTCTCGTACATCTGCATCTCGTATTTATAACATTAATAAGATAACTTATGATATAAAATGCAGTTCACTTGAGGGAAAGTAGCAATAAATAATATAACGCGCTTAAAACTAGTTACGAGACAAAAATAGATAAGATTGGGTAGTGGTACGCCCGGAGTCGAACCTTTATGTGACATATTCCTACTTCCTAGCAATCATACAATTGTAGGGGGAAAAAAAAATATACTTACATTTGATTTTACTTTTCATGCACGAAGAATTGACCAACTTTAAATCGCATTATTTAGCTTTTAGCAATCATATAATCATTATCGTGTCTCGATTCATCTGTTGCGATCTGCTCAGGTAATCGTGCATCTATAGAACAATGTTTATTCATATCTATAGGCGGTCCTGTTATTTGTTCATTTGAATAGCAAACGACAGGCAATTTGCACTTGATCAGTGCGGTGGGCTATGGCCTAAAAACTCTCTCATTCTGAGAGAAGACCCGTGCCCAGCAGTGGGACAATAATGGGTTGTACCCCAATCATATAATCGCAGTGCATGATGAACGTACAAATCAGAGTTCCTGTCGTTAGCGGTGAGTGATCACATTTGCATCTAAATTACGATTGTACTGATTACCGATCTGCGGATTTCTGATTTTAGAGATCCGCGTTATTGGATCTACGAAATGTTTATAAGCATTGAATTATTGTACTTATGGACCAAGTTGGAACACTTCGAATGAGTATGTCTACTTTACCACAATCTTTAGACAAAAACACAACAGTACTTATCACAGGTGTTGTTGGGAAAAATAGGAATGGCGGTGGTGCCTAGTTGACCCACAGGAAGTTTTACCACCTTATTCGATAACATAAAAACAAATGAAACTTTTTTGAATCAAAATTAAACAACTTTAAATATGATTTAAGCAATCATACAATCACAGTACATGATGAACGTACAAATCAGAGATTCTATTGTCAGCGGTGTCCGATCGCATTTGCATCTAAATTACGATCGTGCTGATTACTGATCTGCGGATTTCTGAATTTAGAGATCCGCGGTATTGGATCTACGAAATGTTTATAAGCATTGAAATATTGTACTTAAATCATATTTAAAGTTGTTTAATTTTGATTCAAAAATGTTTCATTTGTTTTTATGTTATCGAATAAGGTGGTAAAACTTCCTGTGGTTCGACTAGGTACCACTACCGTGCCTATTTCTGCCTAATAACACCTGTTATAAGCACTGTTGTGTTTTTGTTTAAAGGTTGTGGTAAAGGAAACATACTCAAACGAAGCGTTCCAACTTGGTCCTTAAATAATCGTACAATCGCTGTGCATGCACGTATAAATCAGAGATCACACCGTCAGCGGTAAGCGATCGCATTTGCATCTAAATTACGATCGTACTGATTACTGATCTGCGGATTCCCAAATTTAGAGATCCGCGGTATTGGATCTACAAAATATTTATAAGCAATGAAATAGTGTACTTAAAAAAAGGTAGAACCTATTGTGGTTCGTCTTGGCATCATCGTTATATCTATTTCTGCCTAATAATAGCAGTGACTAGGGCTGCTGTGCTATTGTTTTAAGTGTGTAGTAAGCGAGAGAGAGCTATGAGAGGCGTTCAAACTCTCTCCTCAGGGATACCAAAGTGTCTGTGGTCGCTCTGAGGTAAGACTTTGATTTTACTTAGTCTAATATAGAAGACTGTAGGTGGTCAGATAGACTATCGGGCAGCCGGCGCCGCGCGGCCAAATTGAATGCCGCGCAGCGTTTGATCGCGATAAGAGTCGCATGAGGTTATCGGACGATTTCCTACGAGGCGGCCACGGTCCTGGCGCGGTTTCCGCCCTTGGACATACTGGGGGATATGACCGCAGAGATCTTCTTTAAGATCCGCGGTCTCCGCCAGGGGGTCCAACCTCGTCAGGAAGAGACGGTCGAAGTGCTTCGGTCGAGAGCCTATTGTAACGCCCTAAGGCGTTGGCGCGAACGGCTCCTGGAGCCACGGGGCGCACGCCAACGTGTGGTCAGCGCGATCCTGCCCAGCTTCCGAGCCTGGTTGCACAGGAAGAAGCGCGTCACCTACCGGCTGACACAGATACTCACCGGACATGGCTGCTTCGGTGAGTATCTACACAGGATAGGCAGGGAGGGATTGTGGTCATGCCCAGGACTCCGCGCAGCACACGCTCGAGGACTGCCCAGCGTGGCGACTCGAGCGGCGGGTCCTGCGGCAATGTATAGGTCCGGACCTCTCTCTGGAGGCAGTGGTTGCGGCAATGTTCCGTTCTGGCGAGGCGTGGGATAGCGTGGTCGACTTTTGCGACCGCGTTATGCACGCGAAAGAGGACGCCGAACGGGCCAGAGAGCGCGCCGATCCCGCGCGAAGGAGGAGGCGCCGGGGACGCAGATAGCGTCCGCCCGGCGCGGTGTCCCTGTAGTTCCGGGACCAGAATAGGACTACGGTACCCTCTGCCTGTCGTAAAAGGCGACTAAAAGAGGCTTCCGGGGTTGCGGGCGAGAAGAGTGGGAGCTCGAACCGTCCGGTCAAGTGACCCCGGGAAGGACGGCGGCATGTGTGGTTGCATGTTGCCGTAAAAACCAGAAGGTGCGGTGAGCAGTTCACGCCCACCAGAGAAGAGCCCGATGGGGCACACGCTGAGGACACCGGCGGCGGTCAAGTGGGGTTCCCGGAGTCCTCTTCGCAGCGTCGACGTCGGCCACCGGGGGGGTTTTAGTGCGGTAAGAATCCCACATAACCCGCGTCGCTCCCACGACGTCGGGTACTTTTTGAAAGTTTCCCCCTCGAAAACAAAAAAAAAAAAGGTGGCAACGGCCATATATCATCCGGTGAATTAAGTCCACCACGCTCGTTTGCTATTTATTTTATTTAAGAAAATGTACATGATAGACAGCATATCAGATACGTAATGTAGCAGATAGATCACAGTATAGTTAGATTTAAAATCAGGTAAACTGCATACTCATTTTCTGAATCAGTTCCTGCTTTCAACAGCGAGCGATCGCATTTGCATCTAAATTACAATCGTACGGATTACTGATCTGCGGATTTCCGAACTTTGTGTAGATCCGCGATATTGGATCTAATGCCTGGCATTTGAATTCGTTTACTTAAATCGTATTTTGTGCTTTGGTTTAATTATCTGGATTCGAAATGAGGTAATAAATTAATTAAGACTACTCAGTTGTGATTTGCGGTTCTCACCTCGTGTAAAAGGTATCGTAACTTTAAATTGTAGTTTGGGAGTGGTCTCGTGAGTTTCATTACACAGTAAATAAGACGTTTCTGTGGTTTCTGTGGTGACCCAATGGTTTAAAAATATTACAAATATTTTTGTGAATAAGAAAATAAAGATACAATAAAGTTATTTATCTTATTGAAGTGGCAAACTAGCATGCAGTCCACCTGTTGGTAAGTGGGCACTGCCGCCTATGGATATGGCCATCTGTAACCAACTTCTTCAAATAGAACATGGGTTTTATTTGAAGTGAATCACAGATGCGTTGCCACCTCCGAGGACTATGATGGTCGCTTCATATAAAAGTGTGCCGGCAACCACACCCTTCCATCGAAACGGAAAAAATGCTTCACGCGAGAAATAAGTGTGGCGGTGGTACTTCTCCGGTCGAACTACACTGATTCTACCACCTGCAAATAAAGTTTAGTGTATTCAATCATAATACTTTGATAGATCCATAAAATCACAGAAATAATCATTGAAAATCTTCTCGTGTGGCGCCATAATTATGTTTCAGTCGCTACGTGACGAAAAAAATAAACAGCTTTGTAATATTTTACGAAAATTGTAGGCCGCAATCCGGTTGTTTACGTTTAAAAATGTATCGTTTATTCATGAAGTACTCGTAACATTGTTATACTTTTTATTTATAATGTTGTACTTTGCGCCGTAAATAGGTTTTTATTGGACTTTAATCACTATTCAACCTCCGCATTTATTCACAGTAGTAACATTTGGAAATCTTCATAATCTTCTTTTTAATATATGCCTTCGCGTAATTTCTAAGGTGGTAGAACCAGTGTAGTTCGACCGAGGAAGTATCGATAGAAGGGTGTGGTTACCGACAGACTTTCACATGAGGCGACCATCTTAGTCCTCGGGATTAGAAACGCATCTGTGGTTGACTTTAGATGGAACCCATGTTCTGTATGTAGTTGATTACAGATGTCTATGGGCGGCAGTGACCACTTACCATCAGGTGTACTGCATGCTCCTTTGCTACTTCAGTCAGATAAAAAAAAATGTTCCATAAAAATAAGATACATATGAAAGCATGCGTTCAAAAGAATAAATTAAGAAATGTAAACCAAAGCACACCTAGTTATGCAAAAGATAACACGTTTTGATGACATTATATTTCAATGTTAAATACTCGTCGTACATTTCCGGAGGTACAATTGTCACGCCTCTTTAAAGGTGACGCACCAGCGACCCGCGTGGCGGAACGGTTACCATACCGGTCTGACGTGCAATGAGTCCCGGGTTCGATTCCCGGCCTGACAGGTATCTGAATGATGAGTTTAGATTCATGTTCTGGGTCTGGGTGCTTGAGTATTCGTCTTGTGTATGTTCATAGTACCCACGACACAGGAGAATATCCTAATTCGGGGCTATGAGTGTAGAAAGCGTGTAAAGCGTGCGTGTTCTTGTGGCCCATTTCAGGTTTTTTTTTTATAATTTAACCTAACGATAAGGCAGACGGGCTACCTGATGGAAAGTAGTCACCGTCGCTTATGGACATTCGCAACAGCAGAGGAGTCGCAAATGCATCACCGGCTGTGAAGGAGAGCTCTTTTCGCACCTTTCTTGAAGAACCCCATGTCATAGCGCTCCGGGAATACCTCAGGAGGAAGTTCATTCCACAACTTGCACGTCCGTGGCAAAAAGGAGCGTGCAAACCGAACCGTGGAGGACCGCCACGAGTCCAGTTGGTGTGGATGGAACTTCATCCTTCGGCGAGTGGTGCGGTGAAGAAAAGGTGACGAAGGTCGATGACTCGACCTTCCGTAGACAAGGAACAACTTCGGTAAACTGATCTTATCTAGAGTCAATTTGTTTATGTGCGATATTGGCGGCAGATCACGTACAATCACGCACAGTAATGGTAGTGGTAAGAAAATGGTAAGTGGCCACTGATACTCATGTACCTCTGTTAAAAGAATTTTACCTGATGATGGCTACATATGTGCTGTAACCCCAGAGAACCTAGTTAAACCGCTCCGGATTTCCCCATTACCAGATTATAGAAACGCTTAACACTCCTGTTATTAGACAAAATTAAGTGTGGGGGTAGTACTTGGGTCCGAACAAACAAAAAGTTAAAATACTTTTAACTGTGTTTGAGAATGGAGGCAAGTCATATTGTACAATTTGCTATAGGTGTATATATATATATATATTAACCAACCCATTATTATCCCTCTGCTGGGCACGTTTTAGGTGAGTCCACCGCGCGGGTCAAGTGAAAATTGGTGGACTTCACACACCTCTATAAACTCACATCTATAAACAACTACATATAGAACATGGGTTCTATCTGAAGTCAATCACAGATGCGTTGCTACTCCCTCATATAAAAGTGTGCCGGCAACCACACTCTTCCATCGAAACGCAAGAAATGCTATTCGCTAGAAATAGGTGTGGCGGTGGCACTTCCCCGGTCGCACTACGCTGGTTCTACCACCTTTATAATCATTAAGTTTACAATGCTCCAGTCGGATTAGAAATCTCTCATCATGCTTGCAGTATTACATTATTAGATGAGTTGAACCAAAAACTAAGCGTTTTGTTCTATGTCAATGCCTTATCGATTTTGCATCCAGACTGGAATATTTATTGCGATGTGCCCGGAAGCAAGGCAGACAGGACGAAACGGGAGCGAGGGAAACGGTAGATACTAACGTCACTTTGTATTGCATTTTAAAGTAGTAATAATTTTTGACCTTGTTTGTGATATATACGCACTAAAGAAATGGATAAAAAACGCTCACTTTATAATTTAATATTTCTAGTTTTCAAAACATTTTTCTTAATTTAATGTCTAACTTAAGATAATATATAATGATTTTTATACTGCAAAATCGAAACAGAGTGGCATGTTGGGAGAGTAAAATATTGCGTTTATCCAGTGGTCGATATTTGACCGATTCTTCTCTCTATTTTACTGTCAAAAAATAAATAATTTTAGGACGATTCAAATATTCTTTGAGTGGGAACGCCATTTTTGAGTATAAAATTCTGGAACGGTTCATAATACCGTGATTACGATCCCCTGCATTTCCATAATAATCGAAAAGGATGCCTTAGGGATAAAACTCTTTTTATGTTCTTTTGGGGTGAACAAATATAATTCTTCGCTTTTGAGGGTATTGTTTATTTTTTGTTTCTTTACCCGAGTGAAAGGAGTAATGTTTTTATAGTGTATGTCCATTTCTTAGTACGTTCTACAGCTAAACCGATTTGACGGATTTTAGCATAGTTGTAGATGTATTATTTTAAATTGGCGGAGTGTCATAAAGTAAATATTTCTTAAATATAATAAAAATACATAATTCTTTTTTGTGGTACTTACTAATTCTAATTATTTTCAGTAATTGTTATTTATTAAAATAAATTAATTGATTTTTAACAATGAAGTATCAAACGAGCATTGGTCGACACAAGAACACCTACGAGTAAGAGCATGTAGTAGCAACGCGTAGCGCACGCGTAGCACGTATGTTGTAGCGCCGAGGACGGTCACCGGGGGGGTTTGAGTGCGGTAAACCCTGTAACCCTGTAAGTATAACCCTGCGTCGCTCCCACGGCGTCGGGTACTTTTTGAAGGTTTCCCCCTCGCGAACAAAAAAAGGCCATAGTCCACCGCGCTGGCCAAGAGCAAATTGGTGGACTTCACACACATTCGATTTTTTTTAAAGATCTCTCGGGTGTGTAGGTTTCCTCACGATGTTTTCCTTCACCGAAAAGCAGTGATATTTTTTTTTAAACCCACACACTTACCTACAAACATTGTAAGTTAAACAAAAGCTTTTAATAAAAAGGATTGTTTTATGTTTAAATAAGCGTAGTTCAAGCAAAGAATTTTCTAATTTGACTGTACAATTTCCTTTAACCTTCCCTATTTCACTCTACAATTCCATTGTTGAAATTTGTCCCTCCTCTGAAGCGAAAGTTCTTTAGAACCGTTCTATTTCAGACGAGTTCAATACTTATTGAATACTTACCTTAAAAAGACAATATTCCGTCTACCTAAGTAGGTAGCTTGAACTTTGACCTATACAATTTTTATTCCGTTTTTTCATCCATTGCGTATTTTCGTCGATTCGAAGAACGAAAACCAATCAGAATGAGAAATGTACTATAAATATTAAATAAGTTAGGTTGTACCAATTCATATTTATACGGAATTTCGTCGATTTCAAGCGACTTTCTGTTTATTAAAAGATGTTTGGTAGTTCAGGAGTTGTTGTTTTCATTTTATTTTAACTTTTTATCGACAACAGGCTTAATTTGATGCTTAAAAAGTATAGTTTTTGTTTTGTCTTAGTTTTTGATACATTCCCAAGGCTTCCTCAATTGTAAATAGCAATAAACCAATGCCTTCTTGCCTAGCAATTGAGGTATAAAACAATCATGCAACCTGACGGTAAGTAGTCTTTGCCACCCTCGGACATTGGACTTTTATAGAACATTGGTTCTATTTGAAGGCAATCGCAAAAGGGGCTTCCGGGGTTGCAGGCGGTAAGAGTGGGAGCTTGAAAGGGAAGGACGTGTGTGGCGCATACCGTTGTAAAGATTAGACGGAGCTGTGGGCCCAGCCGCTCATCTGGGAGGAGCCCGATGGGGCAACGCGCTCAGGGGATTCCGGTTGCGTTCCTTTGGAGATCCCGGAGTCCTCTTTGTAGCGCCGAGGACGGCCACTGGGGTGGCTTTAGTGCGGTAAAAATCCTACATAATCCTGCGTCGCTATCACGGCATTGGGTACCTTTTGAAGGTTTCCCCTCGAGGACAAAAAAAACCACACTCTTCCACCGAAACGCAAAAACATTTAAATTCAAACCAAAACCTAGTGTTTCAGCATAGAAACCAAAATGTACACTAAGTACAAGCATAAGCCTCGTTGCATGGATACCCTAGGGGCTACTGAAAAGTCTGAAATTTAAACCAGCTATATTTCATTACAGCTCACTGTAAGTGCGCGAGGAAATAGCATAATCGCTGGATTGGAGGCTTTCCAAGTAATTCCCGATGTTTCAGAACACCTGTGATCATATGGTAGGAAGATATGATCGGCGTGAAGGAGCGGTCAACACACAGGTCTCACGCAGTGCGTTCCGAGTTCGATCCCCCCTCAGACAGATGTCAACATTATGAATTCGATTTTCTGTTCGTTTCGGTGTTTATGTATTTGTCTTTGTATATATCTTAGGTGCTACCCTTAGCCTAGTTCTCGTACTCGTCTCCGCTCGTCAGTCTAATTCGTAGTAAAATAACATTCAAAATATATTCCAAGTAACCGAAATAAAAAATAAGCGTTCAAAGTACATATTATGTGTATTGCAATGTATAAGTGTAAAAAAACATAACCAATAATTGCTATGAGGAAACGAAATTAACTCTCAGGTACTTTAGATACTAAATGTTATGATTCGCCTTGATTTAGATTTTTATAGAATGACTTGTTTAGAATGTAAGTTTTTATTTATTGCTATTAACATTCAGTTCAAAATATATATAGAAATTGCAATAACGCTTTATTAAAAACGTAGCCAGCTCCTGTACTACTTAGCATTGTAAGCACATTGGATTAGCATAAGATTTGGAAATCAAAATCGGGTAAATCGCGAAAAAAATCAGTAACGCGTTTCCGTTGAAATATGAAAATGGAAATTGGATCGCGAAATGAGATATTTTCACGACCGTTATTTACCTAATGGGGAAGGTGATGAATATTGTAATTTCAGAAAATAATATAGGCAATATTATAACATTGTGTAATTTTTAAACTTATATGCAGATTATTATAGGTGGAAGAGGTGTTAGAAGCAGTGTATTTCGACCGTATAGATACAACCGCCACACCTATTTCTAGCGTAAAGCAGTTTTTGCGGCTTCTAAGAACGGGGGTATTGCGGTTGACTTATATGAGGTATAGTATCACCATATACCATCTCCGTTCTGAGTAGCACCAACGCAATTGTGATCGATTTCAGGTAAAACCCTTGTTCTATATGAAGTTTACAGATGTCCATGGGCGGCTGTAGCCACTTATCAGGTTAACTACATGTTACTTTAACCTAATAAAAAATGTACATTTAAGATGAAGTTATGCAATGATAGGTCAGTCCTATCATTGCTTAATTCCATCTTAAACGCTACGAAAGTTTCGCTGGGTACGAAAGAGTCAGTATTAAGCAAATTTGTTTCAATTTGCAGACGAATATCACAGATCAGGGACTAACATGTGTTTTCAACGCTTAATATTGACAAGACATTCTCAAGCATTATTCGCTTTACGTTGTAACTTAACGTCGACCATTAAAAAAACGAATGTATGCTTTCGATCTTGTAAGACCAAATTTCCCTGCAAATTGTGGGACAATTTGTTTATTTTCGTTTAACGCTGACTGTTGCAAGTCAAGCGAATGTTTCGTGAATTCGTGATAGTTGTGTAAGCATTCATTTATACTATACTAGTTGTTCCGGCGAACTTCGTTCGGCCTAAAAGACAAAAAAATTAAAAAATATCACTGTTCTTCCACTATATTGGGCATGTATTAACACTAAAGCCTTCCTTTTTAAACACTCTATCTAATAAAAAAAACTGCATTAAAATCCGTAGCGTAGTTTTAAAGATCTAAGCTTACATAGGGACAGACAGTGGGAAGCGACTTTGTTTTAAACTATGTTGTGACTATCTGTACTATATGTATAGGTACTTATTATTATTATATTAATACGTGAAGCAAAAATTTGTGACGGATTTTTAAGTAATATGCCGCGGACGGATTAGTATGAAATTTTGCACGGTTATAGTGGACGTAGAGAAGGAGTGCAGAATGTTAATATTTTTTTCAAATAATGCATTTTTCATACATAAAATCAACTAAAAACACATTACACACACTACCGTGCATTTGTCACAAACACATATGTACTTAGTAAATGAAATAGAACATTCAATGTCTTACTATGAAAAGACACAACGTCAAGAATGTCAGATGACATTTGATGTTTAGTTTTTTAATTTAAATTACGGTCGAATTTCGGCCGATGCTACGGGTGACTAGTTATTATAAAGCTGAGAACGCGCCAATCTCTGGAAGTACCTACTGATCAGATCTAAATTTGTTTTTCTGTATCTAATAGGATATTTATCGAGAATGGCTATAGTTTTTATTGTTTTTTAATTTCATTACTTAATTATTTTGGCGAACGCTGCGGAAACGGTTACAGTTATGTAGAAATTGTGCATAGCAGTATTGTTTACCATAAAAAGTTTTAAATAAAAGTCCGCGACAGCATATATTTATGTTGGTAAAGTATGGCGGTACCTACGTCTCTCTTTGGAGATATAAACGAAAGAGAGATACAGTAAATGAAGACCATTATCAGGTTGAAAATATTAGCATGGGATATGTAGCTCATAATAAACTTTTGAATGAATATCAAATCCACTTAGCGAAGTACCTGATACATTGAGCTGATATATATTTTGGTCTCTCCACAAAATAGGTGAGAAATTTGGCTTTTGAACTTGCCATAAAATATTATTTAAGCGCGCCTTACTTAGCCTTTCTCTTAGTCCTATTTCTAGCGTGAAGCATTTCTTGCGTTTCGATAGAAGGGTGTGGTTGCCGGCACACTTTTACTTGAGGCGACCATCGTAGTGCTCGGGAGTAGCAACGCATCTGTGATTGACTTCAGATGGAACCCATGTTCTGTATAAAGTTGATTACAGATGTCCATGGCAGTGACCACTTACCATCAGGTGGACTGCATGCTCGTTTGCTACTTCAGTCAAATAAAAAAAAAAAAAAAGGTACCACCGCCACATCTATTTCTAGCTTAAAGCAGTTCTTGCGGTTTCTAATGAAAGGTATGGTTGCGGTTCACTTATATATGAGGTATACCATCTCAGTTCTCAGGAGCATCAACGCAATTGTGATCGATTTCAGATAGAACCCTTGTTCTATATGAAATTGCTTACAGAGGTCCATGGGTGGCAGTAGCCACTTATCATCAGGTAAACTGCTTGCTACTTTAACCTAATAGTGTAGGTTTAAGAAATGAAATAAAACGAAATGTCTTTATTGTGTATAGGCCTACGGGGACGCTTACAAATTGTCAATTACACATTATTTTTACACTACCACCGGATCGGAACACGACCTCAACTGAGGAGATCCGGCAAGTAACTTGGTTTGTCTTTTTTCTTTGTATATCTTTTTTTCTTTGCCATCTTGTTTTTACATGGGTAATAAAAGTTAGCTCCATTAAGATGAAGTTATGCAATGCTAGGACTAACCGAACGCTACGAAAGATTTGATGGCTACGAAAGAGTCAGTATTAAGCAAATTCCATTTCAATGTGCAGAGGAATATCATGGCCTTATAAGATCAGGGACTAACATGTGTTTTCACCGCTTAATGTTGACGAGCTATTCGTCAAACGTTATTCGCTTTGCTCTGTAAGTTAACGAGCATTAAAAAAACGAATGTATGCTTTCGATCTTGTGAGACGAAATTTCCCTGCAAATTGTGGGAAAAATGTAGATTTTCGTTTAACGCTGACTGTTGCAAACCAAGCAAATGTTTCGTGATACTTGTGTAAGCATTCATCTATACTATACTATACTATCTTACTATCTATACTACTATTATTAAGCGGAAGAGTTTGTGTGCTAGAATGCGCAAATCTCTGGAACTACAGATCATATCTAAATATATTTTTTTATCTAATAGGATATTAAAGGATAATGGCTATAGGCTATTTTTTATTAATCAGATAAATGGAAAGAGAAATATAATCGACCAAATTTATCTCGACATAGATTTCTTTATACATAGTATCGACAGTCATACATAAATGAGGTCAATTCAATTGGTTTTACCGCGCGACTTATAATTTAAAAGCCTACGAGAACCACGGAACGGATTTTAATGCGGTTTTCATTGATAGATAGAGATTTTTATTATAAATACATTACAAAAAGCATTACAATTTGCCGGGGTACTTATTTTGGCGAACGTTGCGGAAATGGTTACAGTTATGTAGAAATTATGTATAGCAGTATTATTTACCATAAAAAGTTGTAAATAAAAGTCCGCGATAGCATATATCTATAACTTACGTGTAACCCACCAAAACTCTTTTTATATTTATAAAAAATCAATAATTATTAAGTTGATATTTAGTTATACATACTAAATATTAATTGTTATCAAAATAAATGATTTTAAAAATTAAGCATCTAATATAGATTGAATTTGCTTTTTATGGCATACAATTTGGATAAGTAGTTTGGAAGATATTACGAGTTTAACATATTGCGTTATCAATAAAAGGATGGTTCCGCGAAAAAATAGTTTTAGATTGGATTATTTCATTCTAGGCGTAGTTTAACTTTGTAAATGGTTGGTTTTGTTTTTTATAATAAACCAGTCGACCCAGCGAACTTCGTTCCGCCTAAAAGTCAATAATCAAAAATTAAGTGTTCCGCCACGATACATAAACACCTTCCTCCAGAATCACTCCATCTATTAAAAAATGCATTAAAATCCGTAGCGTAGTTTTAAAGATCTAAGCGTACATAGGGACAAACAGCAGGAAGCGACTTTGTTTTATACTATGTAATAATTATATGTATTAATTAATGTATAGTTAGATGTATTGGTTAGATATATTTTAGAACAAAATATTGACCTCACGTGGATCCACCCGCAGTAAATGCCGCACGCGCCGTCGCATACGATGAAATGCAATGAAAATTGTTATATGACTTTTACAAGACACAGGAGCAAAATGGGAAGAGTAGATCAATGTGAATAAACAGTGAAGAAAGTAAATTTTTTACTCAATCGTCATCAACCTTTTAATATTATACCTACTACTCGGCACATTACGACTTTTGAGACCTACTGCTGGACATAACCCTCCCACCTTCAGTTTGTTAACAGTCACCAATATATTGAACCACAAAGCCAAATACTAAGTCTCATTGAGTTTTTTTTCTCTTGAGGTGGAAATCTTCAAAAGGTACCTGACGCCGAGGAACGACGAAGGGTTATGTAGGAATTTTACCGCATTACAACCGCCCCGGTGGCCGTCCTCAGCTCTACTAACAGTACTCCGGGATCTCCAAATGCAACTAGAGTCCTCTGAACGCGTCGCCCCATCGGACTCCTCCCAGGTGAGTGGCTGGGCCCACCACTCCGTCTAGTCTTTACGATGGTATTCGACAACACATGCCGCTGTCCTTCCTGGGGTCGCCTGACCGAACGGTTCCAGATCCCACTCTAGCAGCCCGCAACCCCGGAAGCCACTTTTAGTTGCCTGTTACGACAGGCAGAGGATACCGTAGCCTTATTCTGATCCCGGAACTAAACACATCTTTTGAGCGTGCAATTTCTTTAGTAGGTATATCTATATTCCTTCATCAAAAAGCCTAACAACTTAAAAAACAGAGGTGGGTAGGATTCGAATAATGAATTTTAGGCTTCTATTGCTTCGTCCAATTAATTTTATTTTACACGTCATTCCTTATTCGGGTCGTTTTAGCCAGGCGAAAATTTAGGGCAATCCAAAAAATCTAATCTACTCGCGCTAAATATTGAATAAGCTTAAATCGAAAATTGGGCGTGTTCGTAATTGAGTTTGGTCTGATTTTATTATTAAAGGTTTCAACGAACTCCCAATCTAGGTTTTCATATAACTCCTTTATAAAAATGAATGTTTGTTTGTATGTCCTCTATAGAATCGTAAACTATTCATTTGATCATGTGATGATCTCTAGCAAAGTTGTTATTCATGCTCGTGAAGGTTTCTGGTGTATTTTTTTGTGATGGCGTAGCAACACGCGCAGGGTACAGCTAGTAAAGAATATAAATAATAGTACGTTCTAATTATTATAATATATTTGTATTCGTTTTTCTCAAAATAACATATACCTAATCCCGCTGCTTGTTTATACTGTAACCGATCAAAAGTAGGCAAGTAAACTGTGGTCAGAAGTTGAATGGGTGACCGCTAGTGTCTAAATTATAAGCACATTACGTACTTTGAGGGACTGCCCCAAGTAAAAACAGGTACAAGTTTGGTTTTTGTTAAATTAATTGATACCATAACTACATGTGTATATCTATAGTTGGCAAAACTGAAATATTTTTGTATAATATTACTATTACTTATAATAAAATTATTGATATTTTTATCAAATCAGATGTGTTTTAATCCTTGTTCAAAATAAATAATCCCATAACCTCTTAACTATTGTTCTAATTTTATTATAACCCAGTTACCGCACGTAATAAGTTATTTCACTCCATTTGTTAGCAACTTCCATGCGGGACAAGGATGGATATATACAAGCAACAGTGGGTGCGAGCGTAACAGATATCAAAAGTCCACTGAGGTAGTAAAGGTATGTTCAGATTGTAGATTGCACAAAGGATAAAGGGACTGGAGTGAAGTGGAGAATTTACCCAGATTTAGGGGAAAATAGTCTTAAAGTTTTATGTTCCCCTAGTATTTTTCTCTAAGTGTTTGAAACGTTTTACTGGGATCCTTTTTGTCTTCAGACGTAAATACGGAGATGTACAAGTTTAACGTGTATGTGTGTTTGTGGCATCTTAGGTACGACTATATAAGGAGAAATTTTAAATTAGTTTTGAAAATGTAAAGGTGCTTTACATGAATGTATTTCTTGCTAAAAACTAAAAGAAAACTGTTTTATTTTTTGAAGATCATTAGATTTTTTATAGTTTGATAGCTACTTACATTTTAAGTTAACATTTATTATATGAACCATTGTGGAAATGTTTTATCAGTAACAAATAAAAATATACTTATGAGTAGTTCAGATTTTCTAAAATAAACAGATTAAGGACGGATAGTGAGAAAATTAGCACAAATATTAACTTTAACTTTGATAATATTATATGTTAACTTCACCAACATCCTTATTAAAATTATATCCCATTGCTGGGCGTAGATCTATACGAATTGAGGTCCGCAGTCCCTTTCCAAGCCGCAGGGCCACGTGAGCTTCGAAACGCTTCGAGTTAATTAAAGAGTTAAAAGCGAAGATATTTCTAAGAAATTCTACTCCATTTTACATCGAACTTGTAATTTAATAAATCTCTTTCTCGGAGCAACGTCTCAATAGTTGGAATCAATGAATTACTTTATTAATTGTTCTCAACTTTGATACATTTATTTTCAGCACGTATTGGTTCGTATTTTTTTTCAAAGCTTTGTAAAAAGTATTAAAGAATTTTTCAAAGACAGGCACGGTAATTTTGAAGGGTGTTTTGGCCAAGACTTTGCTATACCAATGCACAAGGGGGTAATTTGGTGAAGTCAGCTTAGGGTGTCCCTTGGAGTTTAGCAGTCAGGCATGAAAAGGGTCGCCAATGAGGGTAGGGACAGCTACCCTATTGTTAAAAAGCATTTAATTTTTGATTATTTAATTTTAATTCCTACTGTTTGACGGCGTCGTCAAAGGTAGCTGGCCCCGTAGAAATACAAAAATCACAGTTCCAAATATCAACTACCCCCACCAGTCACAGGCTTGCGACCATAGCTGTAAAATT
This sequence comes from Spicauda simplicius, assembly GCA_949699795.1. NCBI lineage: Eukaryota > Metazoa > Arthropoda > Insecta > Lepidoptera > Hesperiidae > Spicauda > Spicauda simplicius. Next base: position 10,189,708 of record OX453080.1, on the reverse strand, counting down.
TTTATATTTTAATTCAGCGTTTGTCCCCATGGCCAGCCTACACTGAAACATGCGAAAGGTATATCAAATTTGGATTATAAAAAAATAGGAGGTAGCTACTAGCTTCATAGATAAATACTAATACTAGCTTCTTAAGGATAATAATGCAGATGTGGATCTATATTTATACATAAAGCGTCTTTATTAATCATTAAACCCGAATGTCGTAACATTTAGCATTAAACATGCAAATACAATTATTATTGGAAGACATAACTTCTGACTAACAAACTTTATTACGGGGGTAATGGCGGAATTAAACGGGAGATTGTTTTTACGGGGCTAGCAACATTGGTCCAAGCCGAGATCGGGAGAGCGGTGAATCAGTCGCTTCAGTCGGTCGCCGGTGCCCGGGTTAGTCAGTCATATCGAAGTTGCGTGCGGATTAAAAAACAATCGAGTTTAATTCATTTCTGTCATCGTTGCACTCAAATCGGATTGTAATTTTAATGAGTACCCTAATTGAAGTTGTGATTGTGTTCTGAAGTTGCAGCGTGAAGAGATCTAGGGTGAGTTTTTCATTAATCATTTAATATTTATGACTTTTTCTACGTTTGCGTACGAAAGGAATCGTCTATTTTATATTCACGTGTGCTAACACCTTTTTTATTGGAACTTACCCGTAATTATCGTAAGTTTCTGAAAAACTCTCAACTCTTTCAATGCTTTGTTTTCCTTTCATAAATAGAAGGCAAATGCTGAAAGGTTCGTAAATAAGAGGCTAGTACACAAACCTAAATAGTTTGCTTCACGGATGCATTTACGGATTTCTTGTAGCTTTTGTGAAAGAAATTGAAGGAAACCCGCAGAACGAAGTTTATACATATTTAGGTCAAGTCCTTTATTTTAATTTTTATACCCTTAATGTAATAAAATTATAAATCGTTTTTAAATACTTTCACTAATATTGTTTATAATTCAAGATGAATATTTCATATGATTAAAATATTTGCAACTGCAATAATACACATACATTGCGCATATAACGTTTTAAAAACTCATTTAAATTAAAAGTGATATATCTGTGTGAAGATATCTATATTAAATATTAATATTTGTTAATAAAAGATCTTAAGCTCCGTTAAAAACAACTCTGTTATCGAAGTATGTTGTAAAAATACTCCAAAAATGTGCATACTTTTTAGTTACCGACCAGCGGAAATATTTTCCGTCAAAAAACAGCGAATTTCCATGAGCTATGCTCTTTCTGTAAATAAAAATACACGGTTTCTCTTAAAAAAGAGTCATTCAAATATTTTCACCCATTTCGAAACCTGTTGACCCAATTTGACCTATATATGAAAAGAGCTACGTATTCCTCACTAAAAGTACGTACTCGGGAAATAACTTTTATACTCTTTAGCTATCCTTAATTATCCCACTGCTGGGCATGTGGGATATGTAGTAGTCTACAACGTGGCTCACATATTGCTGGACTTTAGGCACTAATATTTAACGAGGTTATTTCTGCGTATTTGCTCGCTTCGGTCACGTCTACCACGGTAATGATTTTTTTTTATGTTATCGAGGGGGAAACCTTTAAAAGGTACCCGACGTCGTGGGCGCAACGCCGGGTTAAGTCAGATTTTCACCTCACTAAAACCCCCCTGGCGGCCATCCTCAGCGTTGCGAGAACTCCGAGGACTCCAACGGATCCGAGCGCGAAGCCCCTTTCGGGCTCTTCCCCAGTGAGCATTTGAGGTCACCGTACCTCCTGGTGTGCGAAGCCCCTTTCGGGCTCTTCCCCAGTGAGCATTTGAGATCACCGTATCTCCTGATGTGCGAAGCCCCTTTCGGGCTCTCCCCCAGTGAACATTTGAGGTCACCGTATCTCCTGGTGTGCGAAGCCCCTTTCGGGATCTTCCCCAGTGAGCATTTGAGGTCACCGTATCTCCTGGTGTTTACTACAGCACGCAACCACACATGCCATCTTCCTACCTAGCAGTAGCTACCTAGAGGTTGCTTTGCTGGACGGTTCGACCTCTCATTCTAGCCGCCCGCGACCCCGGAAGCCCCTTTTAGTCGCCTCTTACGACAGGCAGGGAATGCCGTAGCCCTATTCTGGTCCCGGAACTACAGGGACAAATGTGTTAATCTAGGTCAAAAACTGTGTGAGTATGTGATAGTTCTTGTGTGAAAGAGTACAAACACACATACATTCTTACAAACTTGGCGATCATAATTCTTAATTCGATTTTCAGGTTTTACTTTTTCACATATTTAATTTTGGAATATTAGGTACACATGTTATATACACAAGTTTTAAATTAGAGGATTGGAAAAAGTAATTTCTAAATAGATATATTTTCTATTTTCACTACCATTAAAATACATATAATATCATTAAAATTGAATTAATCAGAAAAAACTTAAAAAAATGTGCTATGTCTATACATGTACCTACATATATACGCCGAATATCTTTTTTAAAAATAGGTATACAAATATAGTAAAGAGCTTTATTTAGGTAAAAATAATATGGAGATAAACCACGTAAGGGATGATGCAAGGAGAGCAACATCCCTTACGTGGTTTATGGAATAATAACTACTTTTACTCCCGGGAACACAGAACCTTAATTTCCGGGAGAGGGATTATCCTGATTTTTTGGTATTTCCCTTATAGTGTTAAGGTGGTGTGAGTTGTAAAACATCGCTGTACCCTTGCGGCTTCCTCGTCAATACTTTTTTTTTTCTCGAGGGGGAAACTTTCAAAAGGTACCCGAAGCCGGGTTATGTGGGATTTTTACCGCACTGAAACCCCCCGGTGGCCGTCCTCGGCGCTATAAAGAGGAATCCGGGCCTCGGAACGACCGTAACCGGAATCCTCTGAGCGCGTTACCCCATCGGGCTCCTCCCAGATGGGCGGTTGGGCCCACCTCTCCGTCTAGTCTTTACGACGGTATGCGACCACATATACCGCCGTCCTTCCCGGGATCGCCTGACCGAACGGTTCGAGTTCCCACTCTAGCCGCCTGCAATCCCGGAAGCCCCTTTTAGTCGCCTCTTGCTACAGGCAGGGGATGCCCTACCCCTATTCTGATTCCAGAACTACAGGGACGATCCTTGCAATATCTAGGTCAGTGTTATTTAAAGTGTGCGTTGCGGTCTCCTGGGGATCGGGACGGAAGTATGAGGGGGTCGCGAAACCTTAGTGTAAAAGAAAAAACAATCAACGAAAACATCGCTGTACCTTTGCGGCTCCCTCATATCCATGCAATATCTAGGTCAGTGTTATTTAAAGTGTGCGTTGCGGTCTCCTGGGGATCGGGACGCAAGTTTGAGGGGGTCGCGAAACCTTAGTGTAAAAGAAAAAACAATCAACAAAAATATCGCTGTACCTTTGCGGCTCCCTCGTCAATATCCATGCAAAATCTAGGTCAGTGTTATTTAAAGTGTGCGTTGCTGTCTTCTGGGGATGGGGACGCAAGTATGAGGGGATCGCGAAATCTTACTGTAAAAGAAAAACAATACAATATTAAAAGTTATTTTTAGTGAGAAAAATATTACGCAACAAAAATATATCCGCTTTAGGTACTTAAGTATGCATGTAATATATACCAAATTCGAAAAAACGGTAGGGGTTCGCAAATTGTCTAATACATACTATTTTTAGTGCCGCTGTTCATATTTCAATAAATAAAAATCACTGATTTAAGAAAGCCATTGCGATTTTATGTACTACACTACTACTACACTACATAGTATAAAACTATGTCGCTTTTCGCTGTCTGTCCCTATGTATGCTTAGATCTTTAAAACTACGCTACAGATTTTAATGCAGTTTTTTTTTAATAGATGGAGTGATTTAAGACGAAGGTTTTAATGCATAATATAGTGGAGGCACACTGGTTTTTGACTTTTAGGCGGAAGGAAGTTCGCCGGGTGAACTATTTATGAATATAAATAAAATATATTACAGTTTCAACATGAAATTCGATGTTTGTCGTAAGCTTTTGTCGGCCATGGACATTTGTAACCAACCCTATTTAGAACCGTGAATCTGCTTGAAGCCGGTTATAAACGCGTTTCCATTCTTGATTTATGAGATGTTCGTACGATGGAAAGATTCTTTCACCGAAAGATAGGAACTGTTACGGGCTAGAAATATAATTTCACGATTGCGGGTACTTTGATTATGATTACTATGTTAGTTATTCGTTAACGTGGTAAGTTATCAAAGTGAGCGGAGTACACATGTGACGGGCGAAACACTTGGGATACATCCTATGTGTTGATGTATCCCAAGTGTTTCGCCCGTCTATACAGCCCATAAAGATCACTTTGTTAGAGGCGACCATCTTAGTCCTTGGGTATAGCACCGCATCTGTGATTGACTTTAGACGTAACCCGTGTTCTGTTTAAAGTTTCTTACAAATGCCCAGGGGTGGCAGTAAACACCTACCACCACCTACCATCTGGTGAACTACATGCTCGCTCGCTACTTCAATCAGAAAAAACATCATACATCTTCACAACCACATTTAATAACATTAATTCGAAATAAGCTATGCATCATAATTTATAAACAGTCTCAAAACGACAGTTACAAGTATCTCATAATAAGTATGATAGACAATGTAAGTTTAAAGCCTTCTGACATTCAAGATACTTTACCAACTGACCTTTTAGAGGCTTAACTAATTTCGGGAGAATATTGCTTAATTTAAATAAATAATGAATGATTAATTAAAAGTGATTTACCTTTGTGTGAAACAGTAAAAACGTTTCATAAATGATGTTTAGACGACCCGCGTGGCGGTGCGGTTACCATACCGGTCTAATACGCAGTGGGTCCCGGGTTCGACTCCCGGCCAGACGGGTATATGAATGATGAGTTTAGATTCATATTTTGGGTCTGGGTGTTTAGGTATTCGTCTTTGTGTGTGTTAATGGCACCCACGACACAGGAGAAAATCTTGCTGTGGGGCTATGAGTGTAGAAAGCCTCTTTTTTATGTTGTTCATTTATAGTTCGAGGTTGCTTGTTTGTGAGATTAAACTAGCAAACGAGTCTTCCTGATAGTTATGGTCAAATCTGTCCATGGATATCTGTAATCAACTTCATACAGAACATGGATTCTCTCTAAAGTCAATTACAGATGCGTTGCTACTCCCGAGGACTATGATGGTCGCCTCATGAAAGTGTGCTGGAAACCACATCCTTCCTTCGAAACGCAAGAAATGCTTCACGCTAGAAATAGGTGTTGCGGTGGTACTTCTGCAGTCGAACTACACTGGTTCTACCACCTTCAATAGAGGTACCACGGGAACATTTTTCTGTGGTTGCCGGTTCACTTTTATTATGTGACGACCGTCTTGTTTCTCAGGAGTAGCAACGCATTTACGACTGACTTCTGTTAGAATCTTCATCCTGAGGGAAGTTGCTTGCAAATATCGGTTGGCAGCACCACTGACCAGGTGGACTGCATGCTCGTTGCCACTTCTATGTAAGAAAAAGAAAGTCAATTACAGATGTGTTGCTACTCTGGAGGACTGGGATGTTTGGTTCATATGTAAGTTAGTTGGCATAAACAAGCGTCCACCGAACCGAAAGAACTTCTTCACGCTAGAAGTAGGTAGATGAGGCAGTTTCTTGCTGGTGGAATCATGTTTTGTGATAAAAATAATCGCAGCAAATAATAATGTGGTATTGTAGTTTTTAATACTGAGAGCTTATTTGGCTTTTTAGAGGATATACTTAAACACTATTCTAATATTTATGTATTGCATTTATTAATATCCATCGCAACTTATTTCTATATTTATATATATGCGTAGTCTGCCGGTCATTGTGTCAGATTTATTTACGAGGCGGTCTAAACTGAATAGGAAATTTATTTACCAAATCATATTTGTTCATTTGATTGTAGATTATATTTGTTTATCTATTAAATATTTTTATATACAATTAAATTACCGATCACATTTCTGGTACTTAGTCAAATTTATTACATTTCCTCGAAACGATCACCGTTTACATTCTAAAAAGGCAATGTACATTGTAATGTTTACGTTTTGATTGTCGGTAATACCACAGTATTAATATCATACAGTAGTCTAACTCTGCCATGTCCTTGAATTTTATACCTACAAACGCCTAAAGTATTTTAATACATCTGTATACTTGACTTTCTTTCTTACTTATTATGTATTTTCTTCAGTAAAAAACAACGCGTTAATTTAATATTTAAGAGACTTAATAATAAATCGTACACAAATAATAGTTATAAATTTCACACTGAATAATATTTTACCAACCAAAATAAAAATTATTAACACTGGACTTGTTTATGCACAATTAAAGCAATCAAAAACAGCCTAATATAGTTTACAACTGCTCTTCGCTACATTATTATTTAAATAAAAAGATCCACTGCTTAAAAAACGTCACATCGCCCGCTCGCCACTACGGCACATTCGCTAGCTGTTGGGTACCGAGTGCATACCGAAATCGTGGCGCGTAGGTACAACTTGCGTTTGTAAGAAGTTAGAATACTGTAGATACTAGTACTGTGGTAATACCTTGAAATGTACATAGCAAAGTATTGGTTAAAACTTAAACGTAATATTCTTACGAAGAGCACAGAAGGCGTCGATAGTAAATATTTTGTAGAGTTTAGCTTGGGTTGACCTCTCGTAGCACACGTAGCTTGTACTTTCGTAGCTACGTAGCTCGTAGCTCGCTTACGTAGCAGTGACGTAGATCGCGTCTTGGAAATACGAATACTTAAGATTAAATCTTCTTGACTGCGCTCTGCGTTTTAAAAATGTCATATAATTTTTAGTTGTGATGACTTTTGATAAATTACATGCATTTTGATGAATTAAGCACAAAATGGTACATCAAGACATGGAGTACGTCCCTTAAATTAAATTCAATACATTTTAGCCGGTGCGATTTTAAACTAATGTAGTTGCCGGCACACTTTCACATGAGGCGACCATCATAGTCCTCGGGAGTAGCAACGTATCTGTGATTGACTTCAGATGGAACCCATGTTCTGTATGAAGTTGATTACAGATGTCCATGGGCGGCAGTGGCCACTTACCATCAAGTGGACAGCATGCTCGTTTGCTACTTCAGTCAGATAAAGATTTTAAACACAGACATTTTTTTTTAAATGATTGAAATTTGTTATATTTTTTATTTGAGTTTTTGGTGCGAGATCTATCGATGCAAAATGTTATTCTTGACAATCTTAATTTCAGCGCTTTCTTATTATAGCAGTGTTTTTTCGATTATAAAGAAAGGCATGCGCCTACGATGACCTACCTACTACTTACTACCTACGCAGACTACGCGGTGTTCTTACAGCCATCAGCGTTCGGTGGCACATCTTAGATAAAACTCCAAGCCTCCTTATTGTTGATTACAGGTGGTCATAAGCTATAGCGACTACAAATCGTCAGGTAGACTGCTTACTCTGGTACTTCAATTAAATAATCAGAAATTCTACCTTTCTCTCGTCAACCCATTATTATCCCACTGCTGGGCACGCGTCTACTCTCAGAATGAGAGAGTTTTAGGCCATAGTCCACCGCGCTGGCCAAGTGCGAATTGATGGACTTCACACACCTCTGAGATTTTTTATAGAACTCTCGGGTGTGTAGGTTTCCTCACGATGTTTTCCTTCACCGAAAAGGAGTGAGAATTAATTTCTAAAATTCTACTTTTATTAGTATGTATCTTCATTGTTTTCATAAAATATAGGAATAGATAAATCTACCGTAAGCCTGTAAGCCGCTCTACACCTGCGTCCACCCGCCCGCCCTGACCTTTACCAGAACTACGTAACTTTAGAATTCATCTATTTCATTCATCTGAAGTACGTTTTTTGTAATAATACTAAAGAATAAGTGTACGTTTGTCCACCCGCGTGGCGGAGCGGTTACCTGTCTGAAGCGCAAGGGGTCTCGGGTTCGATTCCCGGCCAGTCAGGTATCTGAATGATGAGTTTAGATTCATGTTCTGGGTCTGGGTGTTTGTGTCCATGGTACCCACGACAGGATAAAATACTAGTTAGGGGCTATGAGTGTAGAAAGCGTATGTGAAAGCGTGTGTGCGTGGGTTAATCCATACTTCCATACTAATATTATAAATGTGAAAGTGTGTTTGTTTGTTCTTCTTTCACGTCGCCACGTAGCTATTATATGATATGGTTTGTATGCTGGGAGATAGTTAGGAGGGCGGAGAGTGACGTAGGCCACTTTTTACCGCGCTCTCTCATTTCCATGAGAATATCGATGTTTTGTTAGTCGACACATATTTAGTAGTTCCAGACGATGTTAAGAGATGGCATTAGTAAAATTCATTTGCAAGTATTGAATCACGCTAGCAAATGCTAGTTAATACTCTTTGACCATGCGGGTAAAGCCATGGGTAAGAGCTAGTTGATTTATATGTATTGTATTTGGGTACTATGCATATCGTTATATATAAATCACATATAACCCGGAGTCTTTCTCTAGATACCATGATACCTTTCGAAGGGTGCCCGTTTGTACCAAGAAAATGGTTGTTGTAGTCGCTCATCAACAGGGTTTCGAGTTCAAATCCTATATAGGGACATATTTTCTTATGAACAACATAGTAAATATAATAGGTTTCATTCAGAACGAAAATAGACGTGAGTGCATCATATATAATTTCCGGACCCAGTGTACTAGGACAACATGACTATAAATCGAACGGGTTAATTGCATTGCATCTCGTTCAAATTTACAGTCGAGTGGCAGCGAGTGGGGAACGGTCGTTTCGCCGCGTTTCCTATACAGGAAGCAATCACGAGCACCCGCTTCGGGCAGAGCGCTCTTTATGATTTCTGTTCGCTTGGTACCTTGGAAAATTTAATATGTTTTCAATGTAAATAATATTTAATATAAATAATATTTAATTTAATAAATATAAACATATCACTTACTGTGATTACGTAATTAAATTACGATATTATTTTTTGGGCTTATTATTTAATGAAGTAAGGCTTATGGCCTTCACTTGAAAATTTACAACGACTTATGGTCTGTTAAGCGTAGAGTGGCTTTGCTGTAGGCCTCATTCAAAAGCACAAAATCGCTTATCGTGCTATGAAGAGGATAGCTCTCTCCATGCTTGGAATTTTGGTACGAGATATGATTCGTGACTATGAAATCCGTAGCTCAACGCTATAGCTCTTAAAATTATCAGGCTAATGTGGCACTGGTTAGCTAAATCTTGAAGCTACAGCTACAGCTTGAAGAATGATAACCGATGGAGAAGATAGGTTCTAGAATGACCACGTTTAAGCAATAGCACAGATAGCCGTCTGGCCGGGTTTACTGATGATCGGAAGAAGACAGCAAAAAATAGATAATTCAGACAGCACAGGACCGATTAGAGTGACGCCATTTAGGGGTGGCCAACATCTAGCAATGGATTTTAAAAGGTCGATGGATGGAACTGTTCTGAGCATCCAAACTCCATAGTTTCAATGTTCTCTCGTAATAAGGCAATAAGGGTAATAAAGGGTACCCCACTTTTCCCAAATTCTATTTTTTTGATTAAAACTTTTAATAAAGACATTCCACTGATCGCTTTAATAAAGGTTTTTTTGGATTTTTTTACCAATGTATGATACATAGCATTAAGAATCTTCCCTTCCTTCTACTTTTTCTCTGATCTTTGGTGGCATGTTCAAAAATTATATAGTCGATATCACATTGTCAACTAAGTCGACTCAAATGTTATGTCTTCACTACATAGTGTAAAACAAAGTAGCTTCTATCTGTCGTTCGTATGTATGCTTAGATCTTTAAAACTACGCTACGGATATTAATGCAGTTTTTTTAATAGATAGATTGATTCAAGAGAAAGGTTTTATGTATAATACAAGTATAATATAGAAACACTTATAATTTTAGATTTTTGACTTCTAGGCGGAATTATGTTCGTCAGGTCAACTTGTATGTATCTATTAAGAACTTGGGCTGTAGCACGTGCCATAAAAATTGACATACATAAATACGAACACACATGCATATGTTCCAAAAAACATTACCCACCTGACGCAGTCAGGTAAAAATTCAATGGCATTAACTTCAAAAAGTTTTTGGCTTAATTGGTCGAACTATTGTTACAAAAACTTAGTAGAACTTAAAGGTGACTGATTTAAAATTCGTACTGAGAAGAAAGAAAAAGGAGACTTATCTGAAGAAACTCACCGATTCGAAACCTTTAGGATTAAATAGGAACGCCTTTTGTTTCATGTAACTTAGTTTGCTAGTCATCCATCGCAACGGTCGAAATTTGACCGTAATTAACTCAAAAACTTAACTTGACATTGTCCAAAGTAGCACGAATATTCTAATTCCAATACGCACTTAAATCAGTCAACCCACGCTGGTTTGAACCTCGGACCACCCGATTGACAGGGCAAGTTAAAACCATTAGGCTATCACTGCTCTCAAAACATTATTGACTAATTTCGAAATATACATTATTTTATTTTTATTAACGTCTTGAAAATACTTACACAGCATCACAAGTTTTCGCATTTATAATATTAACACGATTATAAATAAAATTAAGACGTGTTGTCTTTCGTGAACTTTTATGAATACAATAACTCTAGAGTCTACGGAACGGAGCTTTGACAGCAGTTTCAGGGCCTCAAGCTAATGTTCCAGAAGTAGGATTGGGTGGCCAAAGTACATAATGTGTCGTTTAACGTACACATTATGTACTTTCACGATTCCACACTTATACACACTTATGAGGTATTCCCGGGGCTCTACGACATGGGGTTCTTCAAGAAAGGTGTAAAAAGAGCTCTCCTCCAAAGCCGGCGATGCATTGGCGACTCCTCTGGTGTTGCAAATGTCCATAGGTGACGGAGACTGCTTTCCATCAGGTGGTCCGTCAGTCTTATCGTTAGGTCTAACTATAAAAAAAAATACAATATCAGAATACATTCGGACAGACTAACGTCTTATACATGGAAAATTTTAAAATGAACCACATTATGATTATACCCTTCTTTTTATTCTAAACATGGCAGGCGTTAAGGAAACCGTCACAGAGACAAAAAAATACTATTAATCTATTACATAACATAAAAATTTAATATATGCATTTATAATATTAATTTATAAAATCTTTTATATTTATTTATGACTTATGACTTCTATTGATTTATGTTATTTATAATCACAAGGCACGATCGATTAAATATAATTAGATATAGATTCTTATTGATGTTTATAACTAACATGAGATTAACAGTAGTGTCCCCAAGCAAGCTACTTGTTGGTTGGTATCCAACAGCACTTATCGACCATCATAATGATTGAAATGACAAATTGCAATGTTTTCAAATACCTATAATGAACATAGTCTCAGCTTTGTTTCTATATCACTACTGATTTGTAAATCATTTTTGGATGGGCTTTAGAGCGATTAAAAGCAAATTCACGTGTCATTAAACGTTTCACAATGTGTTTTCCATCGCCATTACAGGAACCCAAAAATAAATTTAAAAAAAAGCACAAAAGCCAAAGTGATAAGGCCTATACACAGTCCCGTCCGGTTTTATTTATTACGGGTAGATTTATGTGCTCTTAGTAAGTTGAAACGGGCAATTTATTATCGATAACAGTCGGGTAATGTTTACTCCTGGTCCGGTGCAGTTTCGAGGTTTATATTTATTTATGAGGCGGTTAATGAGGTTATATTGCTGGCTGTGCCCCTTGTATGAAACGCGGAATATTTTTCGTGTTTGACAGGTACAGTTAAGTGTTAAGTATGGTTCGACGTAGAATCCTCACGGCTGTTTTTAGTGTAAAGCATTTTTTATGCTTCGCTATTGGGTTTTCCAAGAGCGAGTTGCTGCCTATTTTCTGGATTAATAGTATAGTTTAAAATAGAATCAACACGACTTTTTCTAGCGTAGAACTGATTTAAAACGCTTCCTACATTCATAGCCTCACAGTATGATTTTCTTCTGTGTCGTGGGTGCCATGGACACACACAAAGACGAATACACAAACACCCAGACCCAGGGAATCGAACCCGGGACCCACTGCGTATCAGACCGGTATGATAACCGCTGCGCCACGCGGGTCGGGAATTGTACTTCTGTGGAAGGGTTTATCTCAAGAAAACGCTGGCGCTGCTACCTATTTCCAGGATTTAATCAATTACTTTTAAAAATCACGGGAATAGATAGAAGTTTCTTGAATTTTATTAATGATTTCAAATCCTTTGACCTACATTAAATGGGTTAGCGCTTCATCACGTAACGTAAGGCCTTTAATTCAATTACACTTCGCCATTTGTGGCTAATCTACATTAGAATCGTAGGTTAGATAGCTATTAATCAATGTATGATGTAGGTACTGTTATATCTTTCTTCTTTTTTATTTTTGAGAGGGAAACCTTCAAAAGGTACCCGACGCCGTGGGAGCGACGCAGGGTTATGTAGGATTTTTGCCGCCCTAAAACCCCCCGGTGGCCGTCCTCGGTGCTAAAAAAAAGACTCCGGGATCTGCAAAGGAACAGGAACCGGAATCCTCTGAGCGCGTTGCGCCATCGGGCTCCTCCCAGATGGGTGGATAGGCCCACCACTGCGTCTATGCTTTACGACGGCATGCGACCACAAATACCGCTGTCCTTCCAGGGATCGCTTGGCTGGACGGTTCAAGCTCCCACTCTAGCCGCCCGCAATCCTGGAAGCCCCTTTAAGTCGTCTCTTATGAAAGGCAGGCCTATTCTGATCGCGGAACTACAGGGACGAGGTATACGGGTATTTAGAGTTTTTTTCGGGATTAGAATAGAGCTGCGATATTTCTGGGTGTTGTTAGAAGTAACTAAAAACACGCTCTCTGGGCGGCAAAATATGATAGCTCAAGCCAGTCGGCGAACCTGAAAGAAAAATAATATGTGTATCTGCCTATTGTCGTACGTATTAGAAGGTGACTCTCGTCAACCCATTATTGTTCCACTGCTGGGCACGGGTCTTCTCTCAGAATGAGAGAGTTTAGGCCATAGTCCACCGTGCTGGCCAAGTGCGAATTGGTGGACTTCACACACCTCCGAGAACTTTTTTTTAAGAACTCTCGGGTGTATAGGTTTCCTCACGATGTTTTCCTTCACCGAAAAGCAGTGATAATTAATTTCTAATACGCACATAAATCAGTGGTGCGTGCCTGGGTTTGAACCTCGGACTTCCCAATCGAGAGGGCAAGTTTCAAACATTAGGCTATCACTGCTCTAGGCGAAGGTGACTGGGTGGTTGCATTTACCAGACATCCTAGAGGCATCTACGTAGCGTCTCCTACATAGCGAGAGAATTTAAGTGCGGTAAAAAAAACCTAACCCGGTTCTCTCTCAAGGTACCGTAGTATTTTAGTAAGACCTATCCATCCATCATCTTCGAGTTGGTATTTTTTGGTAGAACTAAGGCCCTCAAAATATAAAAGGCAAAATGAAATTATCGGAAGACGTTATTTTATTTAGTCATCACTATCTTTCAAGCCACTAATAATCCTAAATCTTCAAGCGTTGAGAACTGTCATTCAGTTCTATGTAACATTGATTAAAGATGTCCACTAACGGCAGTGATCACTTACCATCAAGCGGATTGCTTACTCGTTTTTTTTATCTGACTGAAGTAGCAGACGAGCATGCAGTCCACCTAATGGTAAGTGGTCACTGCCGCCCATGGATATCTGTAATCAACTACATACAGAACATAGGTTACGTCTGAATTCAATCACAGATGCGTTGCTAGTCCCGAGGACTATGATGGTCGCCTCATGTAAAAGTGTGCCGGCAACCACACCCTTCTATCCAAACGCAAGAAATGCTTCACGCTAGAAATAGGTGTGGCGGTGGTACTTCCTCGGTCGAACTACACTGGTACTATCAGCTTGAAAAAAATAATATCACCTTTGCTAAGTGACTACCCATATTTTCATTTAGCCATTGCTTCTATTTCGAATTTTCTATGGGAAGAGGTTTGTTCCCAGTAGGTGCAAATTATAAACTTATAACTTTGTTACGCCTGTTACATTCGCGGCAGATGAGGACCGGCAACGCTCGGTATAATTAAATTTTTTTGTCATGATATAGCCAGATCTCACATCGATCACTATAATAATAAATTGTAATTTTAATTAGTTTAATAAATTAGTATAGAGTACTTTGCTTTTTTGAGCCCTCCGGCTGTCGTTAACGTAAATCGCTTCTAAAATAAAATTTAAATTTGTTGACATTGCCGTAAATAAATAAAGTTAATACCGCCAGTATTAACAGAAAATGGAAATATATTTATTTTTGTAATATGAAAACTATTAAATCTAATAAATTAGTTCGAAAACTGGAAGTTAATAAAGCGGCCCTCTGGTCCGGAGCAAATCCAATTTTAGTTAGCAAATTCGATTTTATCTGCCGTTTTACATGGAACCAACTGGTTATTCGATTTACACGCTTGGCTTGACTGTACGAGCTAATTTCAATAATTAAATTCAATATTTACTGAGTCACAGTATGATATTGGTGTTGGCATTCATATGTGTGTCGGTTATTACAATGTTAGTTTATATTTCGGGTTTGCGGCGCGACAGTCAACAGTTTCCTTCCTTTTCTTTTGTTAAGAAGGGTCTAAACGTGTCGGTCGCGAAATAATATATTCGGTGTGCAGAGAACACTCAATTTTTTGCCATATGCTGAGGGGAAAGTCCTGAATAGGTCCCTGTGGGTCCCAAAGGTCCCCAAAAACTCAAATGTCTTTGAAGAATTATCTGCTTCCCCTCTCTGTGTATGTACCTGCTGGACCATACCTGCTGAACTGGTATGATTCGTCACACTATATTACTCAGTTTTTCGGTGCAAGTGTTTGGAAGCCATGTAAGCCAGCACATGTCATCATCATCATCATCATCATCATCATCATCATCAGCCTTTATCATTCACACACCACAGTGCCACAATGCTCGGTCATCAGCTACTCTCATCCAACCACTACCTCCACCCCTCTTAAGGTCATCAGTCCAGCGAGCCGGAGGGCGTCCTACACTACGTCTGCCGGATCGTGGTCTCCATTCGAGAACTCGTCTGCCCCATCGGCCATCGGTTCTGCGACATATGTGGCCAGCCCACTGCCACTTCAGCTTGCTAATTCGTACAGCTATGTCGGTTACCTTGGTTCTTTGCCGGATCTTCGTATTACGGATTTTATCCCGCAAAGAAACGCCAAGCATAGCTCGTTCCATCGCTCGCTGAGCTACTCTGAACTTGTGGACTAGTCCCAATGTCAGGACTACAGAGCACATGTAAGTTGTTTCAACTTAGTCCTTAGAATGACAACAATGAAAAGATTTTTATAACTCTTAAACTTATTAAAATAAGCTGTAATTAAAATTAACCGCGTAAAGCCACTGACATAATTGTGTTGACAACAGTTATATCTATAAATAATCAGCCGTCACGTAGAAGTCATAAATCTTGTCTGTGTCCGTTTTGGTGGTATATTTTGTTACAGAAAGATGTTAATTTCGAAGTATAATATAAGTAAGTATAGTGAACCGGACTGTTATCTTACATCGATTTTTTCGTGAATAAATAACGCCTTTTTCGCTAGAAGCATACGTTTTTCACAAAAAAATATTAATTTACGCCATATGATTGGTGCAGAAACACGTGCTCTGAGTCGCCTAATACCCAAGTATCACGGATCAGGAACTATGCTGGCGAAGGCATATCTCCCTCTTCGTGTTACGAGGAACTTCTTAGCCCTCTCCCTACGTTACCTTGTCACCGCACCATACCGCACTGAAGGATGAAATTCCATCCTCCGTCCGTATTTCTGATAGCTCATCAAACTATGCACGAAAAGCGGGCGATGCATTTGCGCGAATCCTCTAGTGTTGCAAATATTCATAGTCGACGATGACTACGTTCCATCATGTAAATCAAGGTGGTAAAACCAGTGTAGTTCGACCGGGGAAGTACCACCACCACACCTATTTCTAGCTGAAGCATTTCTTGCGTTTCGATAGAAGGGTGTGGTTGCCGGCACACTTTCACATGAGGGAACTATCATAGTCCTAGGGAGTAGCAACGCATCTGTCATTGACTTCAGATAGAACCTATGTTCTGTGTGTAGTTGATTACAGATGTCCATGGGCGGCAGTGACTACTTACCAAGTGGACTGCATGCTCGTTTGCTACTTCAGTCAGACAAAAAAAAGCTCGTCTACCACATCCTTACGATCAAATGTAATATATTTTTTTTTTATATTTGTATCTAACGATAAGGCAGACGGGCCACCTGATGGAAAGTGGTTACCGTCGCCTATGGACATTTGCAACACCAGAGGAGTCGCCAATGCATCGCCGGCCTTGAAGGAGAGCTCTTTTTGCACCTTTCAATATACCCACTTAAATACTCGTGTATACTGTAACATAAAATAACACAGCAATAAAATAATAACCTGTTTATTTTCCTACAATACTTAAGATTTAGGACGATTTAGGACTTAACAAGAAAATTAAATACGACTACTCCATCTTACCCCACGGTATTTTTAAACGGCTTTTGTTAAGCAAATAAAATTATTCGTAATTCATTTCGCTGAAAATATACTGTAGTAGGTACAGAGTAATGTTTTATTTACTTGTGTAGAGAGCCTCGTAGTAAGGCTTGGATATAACATTTTATATTTCAGTAACGTTAAACAGTATTTTAATTGTTTTGTTTTTATATTTTAACATTTTCGCTATGGGTGCGCTATGGGGTGGGAGCGTTTTATTGTTTTTAACCGACTTCCCAAAGGAAAGAGGTTATCTATTCGTCACGTATTTTCTTTTTTTACGTATGTGATTTTTATAAGTCTGATATTATTTTTCTTAGTTTTACTCTTTATTTACATAGCGATAACTAAAATATATAGCTTTAAATTATTAAATGAAACAAAACTAAATACAGAATTATTCTAATTCTTTATATTCCATACTATTATTTATAACGACAATCTTAATTCCATAGAGTAGTTTTTGGGAATATAGCTTTATTATTTTTTACGTACTTTTATTAAATATCTCCAGCGAAAAATAAGTAATCTTAACGCTATTAACTTATCTGTTTTTGGGTGCTGCAAAGATGCTGCTGCCATTACCAATTCCACTCTTAATGGTTCTAATACTGGAAACGTGTTATTAATTAACTAGCTTTTCCGCGCTGCTTCGCCCGCTTTGATCACGCCGTAGTAATGATTATCCCATGTGTTAATCATCATAAACTATCTGTGTGCCCATTTTCAATGAAATACGGCATACAGTTTTTGTTTGTGAGATACATCCTCACAAACATTCGCATTAGGTATAACTAGTCACCCGTCACAGTGGTCGAAATTCGATCGTAATTTAACTTAAAAAAGCCTAACTTCATATTGTCTAAAGTAGCATGAATATCTCAAATAAATTGTATAGATTTAATAGATTAAAATCACCCGTTATAGATAAAAAGAGGTCTTTACTTAAAATTATTATTTAAAAACAAAAGCGGGTATTTTGACAAAGACATCTGACATTTTTGACGTTATTTGTTTTCATAGTAAACATTGAATGTTCTATTCGTTTATTGTATCTTCTCTACATCAACTATTATCGTGCGTAATTTCATACTCCTCCGTCTGCGACAAGTATCTTTAAAACGAATCACAAATTTATGCTTCACGTATTAATATATAGATTAGTAGGGATAATAAAAATCCTATGCATATATCTGTGTATGTATATCTCTGATTAAAATATATTACTGTTAAAAGCTTATATCAAGGTTGACACTAATTACAATAAAATTGGTTAAACCAATAAGCTGACACGCTCGTTTCAAATCACGTCTATTTTGATCCGACAATCAAATACGTAATTAGTGACGTCTGTTTTAGGTCAGCACACAAATTAAATGTTAAAAATAGAGTGGATTTCTCAACTAACAAAATGGTGAGGAAAGATATCGCAGCGAAATATTTCTCTGGGATTTCTAGTGAGATCAATAAAAAAAGTCAAATTTTCGACTTTAGTTAAATATTAAACAACTATCCATAATAATTATGGTTTAGAGAACGAAAAAACGGTTTCGAAAAAGAGCAATATTTTTTTTAAGTTAACTGAAAAGTTAAGTGGTCACTGCCGCCCATCTATAAGCAACTGCATATAGAACAGAGGTTCATTCTAAAGCCAATCTCAAAACAATGCTACTCCGCAGCACTGACATTGTCGCCTCATATAAAAGTAAACCGGCAACACCATTCTACCGAAACGCAAGAACTGCTTCACGCTAGAAATAGGTGTGGCGTTGGTACCTTCCGGGTCGAACTACACTGGTAGCACTACCATTTATGTGGTGGTATCTAGGGATTGCAATCCGGAAAACCGGATCCGGTAATCCGGCGGATCCCGCATTTTTTTTACACTGTTTTAACCGTTCGATTAATGCCGCCGGGCCCGGTCGGATCCGGCCGAATTGAGCAAAAAACGGCCGGATCCGGCCGGATTGAAAATGAGGCCGGATTGCAATCCCTAGTGGTATCATACTTATGAAGTATGATACATATCATACTTTATACTAATATTATAAAGGCGACAGTTTGAGAGTGTGTATGTTTGTTACTTCTCCACGTCTAGATGGCTGGTACGATTTTCATAAAATTTGGTAAGGAGTTAGCTGATACTCTGAATTAACATATAGGCTTTTTATTGTAGGAAAATATCTTATTCCCACGGGACAATCGGTTTTTGTTAACGCGGGCGAAGCTATGGGATTTAGCTAGTAAAATATATGTGGTGGCGGCGGGATAAAACGGACCTCATACTATCAGTATGGGGTCCGGTTTATCCCATGAGAGACATGCAAACGTATTATTTCGATTTCGTATGTTAATTATGTTTTTATAGTAAAAAATAATGTCTACGTGATACAGACTGTAAAGTATTTAAAGTAGGTGAAATGCTATATAAAATAATAATTTTAATGTTGTTTCTCTTATTTTAGATTCATATAAAGTTTTGTAAAACATTACACAGTTATAATGTTTGAGATAATTTCAATCTTATCTTTTCAAAACCACTATATGTCTATATATTAGAAACTTCCAAACCTAAGATTGTCGACGATCATCTTAGTCCTTCAAAGTAGAAGTGGCATTGGTACTATTGAATGAGTCCCTGTAGCCTCGGGATCAGAATAGGGCTACGGTATCCCCTGCCTGTCGTAAGAGGCGACTAATAGGGGCTTCCGGGGTTGCAGACGGCTAGAGTGGGGGCTCGAACCGTTTGGTCAGGCAATCCAGGGAAGGACGGCGGTATGTGTGGTCGCATACCGTCGTAAAGACTAGACGGAGCGGTGGGCCCAGCCGCCCATCTGGGAGGAGCCCGATGGGACAGCGCGCTCGGAGGATTCCGGTTGAAGTCGCTTCGAGATCCCGGAGTCCTCCTTTTCAGCGCCGAGGATGACCACCGGGGGGGTTTTAGTGCGGTAAAAATCCCATAGAACTCTGCGTCGCTCCCACGGCGTCGGGTACCTTTTGAAGGTTTCTCCCTCGAAAACAAAAAAAAAACATTAAATGAAAGGATGAAATTGGTACCTTTATATGAAAGTGAGTGACAATCACATTTTCGCAATGAAAAGCAAGAACCGTTTGACGACCCGCGTGGCGGAGAGGTTACCATACCGGTCTGACACGCAATGGGTCCCGGATTCGATTATCGGCCAGACAGGTATCTGGCCGGGAATCGAACCCGGCCAGATGAATGATGAGTTTAGATTCATATTCTGGGTCTAGGTGTTTGTTTATTTGTCTTGTGTATGTCCATGATGGTACCCACGACACAGGAGAAAATCCTAGTGTGGGGCTGTGAGTGTAGAAAGCTTGTTTTTCAAGCGAGTTTCACTCCAAAAAATACGTGCGACCGTGGTCCTTCCTTAAGTAGGACATGTACAGTCCACCACCTTCCAGATTATTCTTTATATATCATTAGGTTTATTGTTAATTCTATTTCCTCTATAATTTACTTACTCTGCGCTGCCGTGCCTGAATATAATGTACTTGGTGAAGTAATAAAGGAACATTACGACGAGACGAATAGAATTTCGTGCGGCCTTTTTCTATTTCAATAATGAATCTGTGGGAATGTTAACAAAAACAGCCTTTTATTGCTATCGACTTGTTTCACAGTAGACGTCAAGCGATAGCGATACACAATAGACTTGAAGCTATAGAAAGGAAATTTATCTTGTTGTGCGTGATCCCCGATATAAATATATTTTATTTTTCTTTGTTTAATTAACTATCAGTATTTGGCCGTATATTTGGCCGAGACATGATTCGCAACGATGAAATCCGTAGACGAACGGAGGTTACCGACATAGCCCTCGAAATCAGTAAGCTGAAGTGGGCCGGGCACATCGCTCGAAGGACCAATATCCGATGGGGAAGAAAGGTCCTCGAGAGGCGACCACGTTTAGGCAAAGGAGTACAGGTCGCCCTCTACCGGGTGAACCGATGACCTGAAAAAGACAGCGGGAAACCGTTCGATTCAGAGGGCACAGGGCCGGTTGGAGTGGCGCCATTTAGGGGAGGCCTATGTCTAGCAGTGGACATCAAAGAGCTGATGGATGGATGGATAGATTTGGCCGTGACCACTATTGGATAGTGCTTTACTAAGTTCTTTTTGACAACTCAGTAGTGTGTATTGTACTACGGCTTTATCAGAAAGAATTTTACAAAATTAACGTGTTTTCCCTCCTAACATATCTTAGTTATTTTTCGACATGGAGATATGAAAAATTTATAACGTGACAGTAATAGATGTATTGATATTTTTTATTGTACAGAAGAAATGTCCAATTTTCCCTATACATAAGTAGTAATTACGGAGGCACATATAATTTGTCTGTTACAATATTTTATCTTACGCTACCACAGGTTCCGAATACGACCTCAACCAAGGAGATCCGACAAGAAACTCAGCGGGTTTGTCTTTTTCCTTTGTAATTAGTTTATTTATACGTAATACTTATTTTTTTCTCTGGCATGTAGTCTAACGATGCTTTCTTTCGAAAGCAAGTCACTTTCACATAACATCGAAAAATTTGTGGATATTCTCAGATCATATTCAAAATGTAAGAGCAGTGATAGCCTAATGGTTGAAACTTGCCCACTCGATCGGGAGGTCGGAGGTTCAAACCCAGGCACGCACCACTGATTTATGTGCGTATTATAAATTCATTTTCACTGCTTTTCGGTGAAGGAGAACATCGTGAGGAAACCTACACACCCGAGAGTTTAAAAAAAAAAAGTTCTCGGACGTGTGTGAAGTCCACCAATTCGTCCTTGGCCAGCGCGGTGGACTATGGCCTAAACTCTCTCATTCTGAGAGAAGACCCGTGCCCAGCAGTGGGACAATAATGGGTCGACATGATTCAAAATGTGTTGGGAGGAAGGTCATTCCATATCTTGCACGCTAATTACAACAATTAACGTGCAAATCGTTTATTTCGCGATATTACCATAAAGTTACTCCATAATAAGTACCTGTCAGTCAATTTAGATACCAGGAAGACATCAATTAAAAGTTGACGTGCGCTGTTCCATCGAGTTAGACATACAATTTGAATTTCAAATGATGCGACTATGCTCGAGCTCTTGGCAGCGTTTCTTTGATAGCCTTGTTACTTGTCGTTGATTCTGATACCGAATATGAGTTTGATTGTATCACTTTGAAGGTGGTAGAACCAGTGTAGTTCGACCGGGGAAGTACCACCGCCACACCTATTTCTAGCCTGAAGCGTTTCTTGCGTTTTAATGGAGACGACCATCGTAGTTCTCGGGAGTAGCAACGCATCTATGATTGACTTCAGATGGAACCCATGTTCTGTATGAAGTTGTTTACAGATGTCCATGGGCAGCAGTGACCACTTACTATCAGGTGGACTTCATGCTCGTTTGCTACAGATAAAAAAGAAACCTAAAGCCTTAATTCTTTGTAGTTTGACTTGCTTTTTAAAAACAGTATAGCAGTTGGTACTTTAAGGTAACAAACGAGCGAAAATGAGCTAGTACGACTCCATAAATAGGCCTTTTGAAGTCTACTGCTAGGCATAGCCCTTCGTCCCTGTAGCCTCGCGGTCAGAATAGGGCTACGGTATCCCCTGCCTGTCGTAAGAGGCGACTAGAAGGGGCTTCCGGGGTTGCAGACGGCTAGAGTGGGAGCTCGAAACGTTCGGTCAGGCAATCCCGGGAAGGACGGCGGTATGTGTGGTCGCATACCGTCGTAAAGACTAGACGGAGCGGTGGGCCCAGCCGCCCATCTGGGAGGAGCCCGATAGGGCAGCGCGCTCGGAGGATTCCGGTTGAAGTCGTTTCGAGATCCCGGAGTCCTGCTTTTCAGCGCCGAGGACGGCCACCGGGGGGGTTTTAGTGCGGTAAAAATCCCACATAAGCCTGCGTCGCTCCCACGGCGTCGGGTACCTTTGGAAGGTTTCCCCCTCGAAAACAAAAAAAAAAACAGGCATAGCCCATACGTAATGGAGTATTTTGCCACTTGTCACTGCACCTGGTGTTTGTACCAACAAACACCAGGTTGACCGTAGTGGGTATTGATGTTGTACCTGTAGTCCTTGGATCAGAATAGAGCTACGGCATCCCCTGCTTGTCATAAGAGGTGACTAAAAGGGGCTCAGGAGTTGCGGGCGGCTAGAGTGAGAGATCAAACCGTTCGGTTGGCGATCCTGGGAATGACGGCGAAGAATGGTACAGGAAACCACAGATCTGGATCAGAGCAAAATTCATTGTGGAAAATCTCGCGACTAGCTTTTATATGATAGAAAATTTTACGATGCAACAAAATGATGGGTTCGACTACTATAAAACTTATTTTTTGCTTTGACTGAAATAAAAGCTTGTTTTTAAAATATTTTTTTTAATATTATTTTATTAATGTCTCGATCAAAATTTCATGCCTTGCTTTAGCTTTATTAGCGTTTTTTACTTTCAAAATAAAAAAAAAAAAAACAAAAGAAACACTGATAACGATTTCCACGTCGGTAATATTTTTTGACAAAAATGTTATTTCCCCTGTTTTGATTCATTTCTTTAGTTTTGTTTCTATACGCTGTTGCCACTTTAGCAAACATGCTATAATTGTCTAGAATTTAAACACAACTATATCCCTTATTCGTATGCAAAGTGGAATGAATAGTCTATTCTAATTATTCGTTTATCTATCATCTGTTTTGTTAACCTAGCTAAAGTGTTCGGTCTAGTTTAGATTAAACTATTGTCAGTTTAGTCTCCTGCCTAAACTGCTTGTTACATTTCCATTTATTTATATATTTACATTGTGTGCTTAGTGATGGAGCCATTTATCGTTTTTCTAAAACAGAAGAGAGGGAGACAGTGTTCGTGCGTGTAGGTTATCTGATGGTTATTCTTCGCCGCCTGTATATATGTGGCCAAGTCCATATAGAATTATCCACTACATATACATTGTATTAGCTGGTAACAGGTGGTAGAACCAGCGTAGTTCGACCGGGAAAGTACCCCCGCTACACTTTCTAGCGTGAAGCATTTCTTGCGTTTCGATGGAAGGGTGTGGTTGCCAGCACACTTTTATATGAGGCGACCAATATAGTCCTCGGGTGTAGCAACGCATCTGTGATTGATTTCAGCTAGAACCCACGTTATATTTGAAGTTGCTTACAGATGTCCATGGGCGGCAGTGATTACTTACCATCAGGTGGACTGTGTGCTCGCTTGCCACTTCAATTACATAAACGACTAAAAAAATATAAGGATAAAAAATTGTAACCGTTTTCTTTTATTGCAGCAAAAAAAATCTTTTTTCGCGGACGGTATAAGTAAAAAAATCGGCGTCTTCTGTTTGCGCGTCATCTTTTTTAAGTACTGATAGCACATCCCGAGGCGGCTTTTCCGAACCATTCCTCATTCGCGGTTTTGGTATTCACGGTATTTGGGCGGAATGTAACCCCCGCGAATAAAGAGTACATCGGTCCAATCATTATTAATCATTGGTCAAAGCAACCCTTAAAAAGTTCGTGAACATCAAAGGGCCTTATTTAATTTGTCTCTTAGCACATATTTCACTCCCTTTTCAGGCCATATATCGTAATTCGGGTAAAACGAATGCGGAGGAAACGAATTGAAAAATTATTTTCGACACATTGCTTTCCCCTGCTTAAGTAACCCGTGCGCGATTTTCTTTTCATTTTCTACGCCCAAGGCTTCTTGATTGCTATATGGAATTATATATATGGAATTATATAATTATATATGGAATTATATTATTATATATGGAACTGTTTTGCATGAATTTGCTTGGAGATTTAAAATGGATTTTAAAAATTCCATTAAATCTTATTAATATTATAAATGCGAAAGTTGGTAAGGATGTATGTTTGTTACTTTGCAAAAACTAACTACTGGTCGAATTTCGCAGAAATTTGGCACAAAAAAAAACATGCGTTCTACGGTCATAGCGCCACCCTAGGATTGATCTTCTGTGTCGAGGACACCATGAACACACACAAACACCCTGGGTGGGTCTGGCCCCAGAACATGAATCTAAATTCATCATTCAGATACCTGGCCGGGAATCGAGCCCGGAACCCATTGCGCGTCAGACCTGTGTGGTAACCGCTCCACCACGCGGGTCGTTGAAACAGATTATCACCTACCAAGATTATCATAAGCGATACTAATTACATTGGTAGAGGTCACCGAAGTTAGTATATAATAAGTTAGTATATAATAACCAAGAAAGGAACCACAAATCCTAGTCAAATCAAATCAAATTATTATTTATTAACTCAATAGATTTAAATTACAGGTGAAGCACACCCCTGTTAAGGTTGCAGAACTTGTGTTAGGGATGAACGCTCTTTCCTAATTGCATAGAACCAGTATTGTTAACAATATGATAAAGATATACAATTTTAGAATACAATTTTAAATTACAAACACAAAATTTACTTATAAAGCAAAATAATTGCCGCATGATCCGGTTGTCATTATCACATTATTAATCAAGCAACTTTGATCCATAAGGTTTAATGATAGTTTTAAAATTCCAAACTGATGTATGGTGATGGTTAGTGAATACCACCGTTTCGAAAGGTATATTCTTTATGGTAAAGAAGCTAAATAAACTCCATAATGTTCTTTAATATTCAACCACATAAATTAATAAGCAATCGAGGTAGGTAAATACAAAAGACCGTAAGTCTCTGATTTTGAGATTTTCTTGAATTTAAGACCTTCAGATCAAAGGCCGTCCTGTTTGAGGGTTTCTTTTTGTGATGAATAAAAATGTTGTTAGAATCTATACGTCTTTGAAGTGTAACCTTTTGAATATGATTTAATAATATAAAAATACTTTTTTTATTCGGAAAATCATAGCTAGAATTTGACCCTGGTTCTTAAGTCCAGTTTGGTTTTTGCAATACTAAGTTTTTCTTAATAGTATATTAAAATTATTTCTATAATTTTAGAAGAATGTACAACCTTGCATATTTTCTGCTTAGCTCATTGGTTGACTGATAAAAATGCTTCTAGCACTAATTCCGCCTTTTGCATCACATTTTAAGATATAATAAAAATTTAAATAAATAGATAAGGTGTTATATTGTTACATAGTTCCCGGAGAAGCAATAATGTTTCGCGAAGCATTTTATCCGCTGCGGCATTAGTATGCAAATCGAGGCAGTGACTACCGCAATACGAGAGATTTGTAGTCATATTTCAGTAGATGGCGCCACTTGATTCTAAACTGCGTTTTCAAAGTATTGTACAACTAGCAGAACCGACGCAACTTCGTTTGCGCGGAATATAATGTAATCTATCCAACCATTACACATTTGAGCACCACTCCTGGACATGTCCTTCTCCGATCCGTAATGAGGATTTGGTCAATAGTCATAATCAGTAGTGGGTATTGAAGCTATTCCGATAGTAGTCCCAAAAAATATAGCGACGACTGCTTTGCGTAAGGGTACACTGATCATTGTGCGGCCGCGGTGTCCAAGTCTTTCGTAGATATTGATATGTTCTCTTATATTATTGTAGAACATTTTTTGTCCTATTATCAATAGATATCAGTGTATGCAATGAAAAAAATATATAATATTAGTATAGAATAGTTAACAAGGCTTCTTATTCGCGGATGCGCGTTTTCATTATTGCCAAAGTTAAAAATTGTGACCATTTCCTTGTATTTGCAGCTAAAATTTCTATAAGTGCTTAGGTCAATGACATCGGTGAAATCCACCAATTTGCACTTGGCCAGCACGGTGGACTATGGCCTAAATGGCACGGATCTTCTCTCACATTCTGAGAGATGTAATAAATTGTAATCATTTTCAAGTTATATTGAACGCACCCGTTAAAGGTTAAAAGAGGTTTATTAACTAAGCTGCATTTAAAAGCAATAGCGGGTATTTTGACAAAGACATCTGACATTTTTGACGTTATGTGTTTTCATAGTAAGACATTGAATGTTCTATTTCGTTTATTATGTATATGTTTGTGTCAAATGCAAGATAGTGTGTGTAATGTGTTTTTAGTTGATTTTATGTATGTTTTAAGCATTTGAAAAAAAATAAAAAGAGAATGAACTATAGTTGATAAAACTTTAAAATTATAATTGGAGGCGCACCGAGCGGTTTATGGCGCTACGTGAATTATTCATCAGAAAGCGCTTATTGTTGAGCCTCAGTTTTGGAATTGGAAATAGTCGTAGTGTGTTAGTTAATTGTTGAATTTTATTACTGACTCAAATAAAACCCTCAAAAAGCGAGCCGTACGTCGCGCACGAAGGGTTCCGTACATTATCTATAAATAATGAAAAAATGTAAACGGTAAAAAATGACGTTCGTTCTATGGAAGCGCACTTAAATATTTATTTATTTTATTCTGTTTTTATTTGTTCTTATAGTGGCAACAGAAATACAATATATGTTAAAATTTCAACTGCCTCGCTATAACGGTTCATGAAACACAGCGTGGTGACAAACAGTCGGGCAGACGGACAGACGGACAGACGGACGGACAGATGGACAGCGGAGTCTTATTAATGGGGATTTGTTTTTACCCTTTAAGTAAGGAGCCCTACAAATATTGTGTTAGAACTCTTTGGCTTGACTTCGGTATCGCGGTAACACCAACTTTGCCTAGTAATGACATTTTTGATTAATAAGTATTTTAAAGATATATCTTTAAAATAACGCGATCTACACAGCCCCACACAAGGATTTTCTCCTGTGTCGTGGATACCATGGACACACACAAGACGCTAGACAAACACCCAGACCCAGAACATGAATCTAAACTCATCATTCAGATACCTATCTGGCCGGGAATCGAACCCGGGACCCACTGCGGGTTAAACCGGTATGGTAACCGCTCCGCCACGTTGGTTGTCAAAATATAATATTACACAAGGTTTTTACAACAAATAGACTACATATAGCAACTCAAGAAACGCATTTGTCGTCAACCCATTATTGTCCCTCTACTGGGCACGGGTCTTCGCACAGAACGAGAGAGTTATAGGCCATAGTCCACCGCGCTGGCCAAGTGCGAATTGGTGGACAAGAAACGCATTTACGCCACATTAAAGTGGCCGATCTATTTCACTTTGTGCTATAGGACATAGACTATAGTATTTGAGATTGATAACAGTTATTTCTTGTATTCAGCACGTCATTACACCTGGCTGGAGAACGCATATTGCTTCTTTTAACCATTTCTCATGAATTGAAAATTCGTAGTAGCTATTCACTTTCTTATCCGCGGATACGCTATTTATCTTCTATTTAAGTGCTATACATTCTACTTTTTGCGTTAATTTGTAGTTTTTTTGCCCGAAGAAGGAGAATAATATTTTTTGAGTTCATTGTTTGGCACGCACTACAAAAGGCTTGACACATTGAACATATTACGTATCCTTGGAATCGTTTCAGTTGTCATGGTGGTAAAGGCTGTATAAATTTAAATATGGCACTTACGAACAAAAAAAGAGGGGAAGAGAGATTTATCCAGAACATTGAAGTAACCAGTGGCTCATCATGTCCGATCTGACACGCAGTTTTTTGTGGGTTCGATTCCCGGAAAGACAGGTATCTGAATGATGAATAGATTTCTGATCTGGGTTTGGGTGTTTGTGTATTCGTCTTTGTATGTCCATGGCACCCATAGCATAGGAGAAAACCCTACTGTGGGACTGTGTGTAGAAAGTCAGTGTCGTGCTTTCGCGACTTTCGCTGAGTTGCGGTACCATTTGCGATCTTGGCTTGCAGCACAGGATAATATTTCTAAATATTCGAAAATAGGTTAATTGATAACTATTGTTTAGTTAAGTTAGTTAAGTTGTCCACCAATTCGCACTTGGCCAGCGCGGTGAACTTATGGCCTAAAACTCTCATTGTGAGAGAAGACCCGTGCACAGCAGTGGGACAATAATTGTATGACGACGTTTAGTTTAGTTATTATGTATTTTAAATGTATATTTTTTTGTTTTGTTTTATAGTTATTTGCTGTAGACCTTGTTTTCGTCAATAAAAGTTATTATTATTATTAAAAATGTTTGTGAAATTGCAGTGGAGGAGAGAAACTTTTGACAAGCACTGGTGGTAGTTTAGTTTAACCTACGTCTAGTTCGTTTTTTCTTTTTTAGGTTCCATTTAACGCAACATTAACTGCATACTTAAGCACCAAACTTTGCACTATTTGGGTCGAAATTTCGGCAAAAATAATAAAATTACTTATTTACTTGTATTTCGAGAGTACCTGTTACATATTAAAATATGTAGAGTTTATATTTCATCACGATAAGTGAAGCGGAACGCAGGTGAGAAACGTTAAAGGGAGCTAAGGTAATATAAACATATAAAATGTATGGGCTAGGAGAAATAAGATGTGTATTTGAAAAGTACAGATTTATTTCAATATTTATTTAAGGTGGTAGAACCAATGTAGTTCGACTAGGAAAGTACCACCGCCACACCTATTTCTAGCGTGAAGCATTTCTTGCGTTTCGATGGGTGTGATTGCCGGCACACTTTTATATGAGGCGACCATCGTAGTCCTCGGGAGTAGCAACGCATCCGTGATTGACTTCAGAGAGAACCCATGTTCTGTATGAAGTTGATTGCACATGTCCATGAGCGGCGGTGGTCACTTACCATCAGGTGAACTGCATGATCCTTTGCTACTTCAGTCGGATAAAAAAATATGACACGATAAATGGCTATTGTCGCTCATGGATATCTGTGATCAACTCCTAGAGTTAAAGTTTCACGCTAGGCTTTTTTTTTTGTTTTCGAGGGGGAAACCTTCAAAAGGTACCCGACGCCGTAGGAGCGACGCAGGGTTATGTGGGATTTTTACCGCACTAAAATCTCCCCGGTGGCCGTCCTCGGCGCTATAAAGAGGACTCCGGGAACTCGGTCTGGCCGCAACCGGAATCCTCTGAGCTACGCTAGGCTAGCGACTGTTTCGTTGCTACCCCAAAAGACTAAGTTGGCTCGCGCCGGATAAGTATGTCTCTCTTCAGACCTAATCACTGCAGCGTTTGTTAGAAGTAGCGGTGGTTTCCAGTGTAGAACAGCAAAGAATACTACCGCCTTAAATAATATTATTCATAGATTGTAGTAGCAAAGCAGGTGGTGCACCTGATGGTAAATGGTCAGTGCCGGTCATAAACATCTGTAAGCAACTTCATACTAAACATGAGTCCTATCTGAAATCAATCACAAATGCGTTGCTATTCCCGCGGACTAAGATGGCCTCATGTAAAAGTGCTGTCATCATACCAATATTTTCATAGCCATACTTCATACTAATATTATAAACGCGAAAGTTTGTGAGTGTGTATGTTTGTTACTTCTTCACGTGTAAACGGCTGGAGCGATTTTCATAAAATTTGGTAGGGAGTTAGCTGACACTCTGAATTAACATTTAGGCTACTTTTTGTGGTGGGAAATCTTATTCCCACGGGACAATCGATATATCGATTTTTTTAACGCGGGCGAAGCTGCCGGGTTCAGCTAGTTAATAGTCATCGTATAATAATAATCATAGTATCAATTATTTAATAATTATTTATTATCTTGATAGCATGCTAAGTTATTGCTAATAGTTTTTAAGTCAAAACACGAACTTAATGCTCCATTATTTTGCGGCAGAAATAGGTACCTCAGGTACTTAGCATAAAGTGCTTCGTAATGAATTATTCAGGCCGGATGACGTTACCCGTTTAGTTGAGCTTGTAATTATAATTTCAAACTCATGTTACGTTAGAATATAGATTGTTGAAGACAAATGAAAGGGCAAAGGGTTGTAATACCTTCTAATTATTAATTTAATTCAATTGGTGCTACAAGGTTCACGAATTTAAAAAAATGTATCTTACATGATCTATATCTATACTAATATTATAAAGGCGAAAGTTTGTGAGTGTGTATTTTGTTACTTCTTCACGTGTGGCTTCAACGGCTGGAGCGATTTTCATAAAATTTGGTAGGGAGTTAGCTGATGCTCTGGTTTAACATATAGGCTCCTTTTTACTGTGGGAAAATATCTTATTTCCATGGGACAATCGATTTTTATTAATGCGGGTGGAGCTGCATGATTCAACTAGGCTTTGATAAAGGAGACGATTTAAAGAGAAAACCCAGTTGTTGGTCAAGGTCAATATCTGTGGACTGTAAATAAATCATTTAGCGGTCCCCTAAATTAAATTTTATTCTTTAGGTTTTATGCCATTTCAGGACAGCGATAAACAGTCACACAAAAATTGAGGATAATTAAATATTACTTTTCTCAGTTCTTCCAAACTATATTTCTTGTAAGTATATGTGATGTATGGACAATCGGAATCTTACTTCTTATTATACGGATTAAGTGGTCATCAACGCATTATTGTCACACTGCTGAGCACGTGTCTTCGTTCAGAGAGTTTTAGGCCATAGTCGACTACTCTGGCCAAGTGCGAAGTAGTGGACTTCACACACCTCCGAGAACTTTTTTTTTAAAAGAACTCTCGGGTGTGTAGATTTCTTCACGATGTTTTCCTTCACCAAAAAGCAGTGATAATTAATTTCTAATACGCACATAAATCAGTGGTACGTGCCTGGGTTTGACCCTCGGACCCCCTTGATTGATAGGGCAAGTTTCAACCATTAGACTATTACTGCTCTATTATTCAATATAGCCTGTATATTCTCAGATCTCACTCTTTTTATGACACTCCTAGTCACCAGACCTTCGTCCCTGTAGTTCCGGGATCAGAATAGGGCTACGGCATCCCCTGCCTCTCGGAAGAGGCGACTAAAAGGGGCTTCCGGGGTTGCAGGCGGCTAGAGTGGGAGCTCGAACCGTTCGGTCAGGCGATCCCGGGAAGGACGGCGGTATATGTGGTCACATACAGTCGTAAAGACTAGATGGAGCGGTGGGCCCAGACACCCATCTGGGAGGAGCCCAATGGGGCAACGCGCTCAGAGGATTCCGGTTGCGGTCGGTCCTAGTTCCCGGAGTCCTCTTTATAGCGCCGTGGACGGCCACCGGGGGGGTTTTAGTGCGGTAAAAATCCCACATAACCCTGCGTCGCTCCCACGGCGTTGGGTACCGTTTAAAGGTTTCCCCCTCGAGAACAAAAAAAAAGTCACCCGACCTTACATTTATCGTTTGAAAAACATATTTTCCGGCTTACAGATCACAGTCATCGGCGTATTATTGATCAAGCGAACAACGTAAAATACAACAATACATTAAAAGTAACATAAACATTTTCGGAAACCCAACGATAATTTTCTTTGAGTTAACTTCGACGTTTGTTATTAATTCTGTCGTTTACCTGGGGACTACGAGATCAATCAACCTGTCAGAGTATTGACATTACGTTTGATTGATTCACGTTTGCAGGTAGACGTAAGAATATTGTTGTATTTTCCACTTTGAGCATTTGTGACCACTAAATATTATTTTACACATTACTCGACTGCGATAGGTTTGTTTTGTATGATTATACTTCCATACAAATGTATATTTTGACGAACCGCGTGGCGGAGCGGTTACCATACCGGTCTGACGCGCAATGGGTCCCGGGTTCGATTCCCGGCCAGACAGGTATTTGAATGATGAGTTTAGATTCCTGTTCTGGGTCTGGGTGTTTGTGTCTTTTGTATGCCCATGGTGCCCACGACACAGGAGAAAATCTTACAGTGGGGCTGTGGGAGTGTAGAAAGCGTGTTTAAATGCTTATATACATATGCATGTGTATGTACATATGTGTTTTTTATCGGTTTGAAGTAGGAAACGAGCATGCAGTCAACGTGATGGTAGGTGTCCACTGCCGCCTGTAAGTAACCTCATATCACAGATGCATTGCTAATTCCGAGGTCTAAGATGGCCGCGTCATATATCGGCAAAAATGTCGGCAACCATACCCTTCCATCGAAACGCAAGAATTGATCCACGGTAGCCATAGGTTTTTTTATATCTGACTGGATTAGCAAACGAGCATGCAGTCCACCTGATGGTAAGTGGTCACTGCCGCACATCGACATTTGTAATCAACTTCATACAGAACATGGGTTCTATCTGAAGTTAATCACAGATGCGTTGCTACTCCCGAGGACTATGCTGACCACCTCATATGAAAGTGTGCCGGCAACCGGTGTGGTTGCCGGCACACTTCCATCGAAACGCAAGAAATGCTTCACGCTAGAAATAGGTGTGGCGGTTGTACCTCCCCGGTCGAACTACACTGGTTCCACCATCATTAATGTACAATATACGTATGCATTTGTGTACATGTATGTACGTTTGCATATGTGTGTATGTATGTGTGTTCAATATTGTGGACTTAAAGGTAACTAAGGTAGAAACGCCTTTTGGGTTCGCTTCTAGTTGGCTCTTAATGATGAAAAGAAAGAAAAAAAATGAAAAAAGTTCTCAAAGGTGTACCGTACCTATAGTCACATTTTGTATTATAATAATATACAAAAAAACCTTAGCGCAAGATTCGTTAAGATGTAAGAAAAGGAAATAAAAAGTCTTAAATTGTCTTAAATTTTGTTCTCATTTATAAATAAAATATATTCTTATAACAAATAACAATTCGCATTTGATGTAAATCCGAAACTCAACAAGGTATTGGCATTTCGCTTGATTGGTTCTTTTACGAACACCGGTACCGTATTCCAACGACATTTCTTACACGTGAGCTTTTCCGTTTCATCGGTCACGATAAATATTTATTTTCGGCTTTTCTGCCTTTTTGCTGCTGTTTTGATTGTTAAAGTTTGACTTTGATTATACAACATGTATGGTTGATGTACAACCTATTATTGTCCCACTGCTGGGCACGGGTCTTCGCTCAGAATAAGAGAGTTTAGGCCATAGTCCACCGCGCTGGCCAAGTGCGAATTGGCCAGCGCGACACACACCTTCGAGATCTTTTTTTAAAGAACTCTGGGGTGTGTAGGTTTCCTCACGATGTTTTCTTTCACCGAAAACCAGTGATAAATAATTTCTATTACGCACATAAATCAGTGGTGCGTGCCTGGGTTTGAACGTCGGACCTCCCAATTGAGAGGGCAAGTTTCAACCATTAGGCGATCACTGCTCTGCAACATACAACATGTATACTGTACATTTTTTTATTATTTGTAAGAGCGAAATAGCAAATGAGCGTGTGTCCCGCGTGGCGATGCGTTTACTATACTGGTCTGACATGCAGTGGGCTCCGGGTTCGATTCTTATTCTAGGTCTGGGTACTTGTGTGTTCCTCTTTGTATTGTCCATGGCTGACACAAGAGGAAATCCTACTGTGGGGCTATGAATGTAGAAAGAGTTTAAAGTTTTTTTTTTTAAGTTTTAAGTTCACCGGATCTGTTTTTGTATTTGTCGAAGTTTAAGGACTTTAATAATAAAACATTTATCCCGTATATATGTTTATGTTTCATTTACTCACAAGATTTATATAGGAAACTAGCAGTCCACCTGATGGTAACTGCCACCCATAGATATCTGTAAGCAACTTCATAAAGAAGGGTTTTGACTGAAGTCAATCATAATCATGAGCTTCCTCCTGAGGTATTCCCGGAGCGCTATGATATGGGGTTCTTCAAGAAAGGTGTAAAAAGAACTCTCCTTCAAAACCGGCGATGCATTGGTGACTCCCCTGGTGTTGCAAATGTCCATTGCGACGGTGACTGCTTTTCGTGGCCCGTCTGCCTTATCGTTAGTTCCAATTATAAAAAAAAATGCGTTGCTACTCCCGAGTACTTGGACAGTCGTCTTATATGAAAGTGAGTCCGCAACCACACCCCTTTACCGAAATGCAAGAACTTAACCGTATAAACAGGTGTGGTAATAGTACCGCCCTGGTCCAACCATATACGTTTACAACCTTGCAAATATTCCTATGTAACATCACTATAGATAAACAGACGCAGAAACATAAAGAGGTTTATTTTCCCTATGTCCGCTAGAATAAACAACTTTTGGTCACAATGGAAAATTGTTTTCGTTTTTATTTACTTTAACTATATTTTCTTTTATTTTCCGGATCACAGGATAATAAAGTTTGGGAAACACTGGCCGTTATAATTGAACACATTTCGTTTTCCATACTAAAATATAACATTTTTGACTACCATAAATCAAAAGTGTTACATTTAATTATGGAAATGGTATTTACATTCTTGTCATTCCATTATTGTCCCACTGCTGGTCACGGGTCTTCTCTCAGAATGATAGAGTTTTAGGCCATAGTCCACCGCGCTGGCCAAGTGCGAATCGGTTGTAACATTAAAGAGTTTCAAGCATGAGTGTTCATAAAGAAAATAAACTATCTAATAGCTTATAGGCGTAAAGTTCTCAGTTGAGGTCGTTTTCCGATCCTGTGGTAATACATATGGACTTTCACTACTAACTTTCGATGGAAGGGTGAGGTTGCCGGCACACTTTCACATGAGGCGACCATCATAGTCCTCGGGAGTAGCAACGCATCTGTGATTGACTTCAGATCGAACCTATGCTCTGTATGAAGTTGATTACAGATGTCCATGGGCGGCAGTGACATACCATCAGGTAGACTGCATGCTCGTTTGCTACTTCAGTCAGATAAAAAAAATAACTACTACTAACTACTACTACCAAGTATACTTGTACTCATACTTGGTAGGAGTGAAAATGTCCCTGTAGGTCTTCACAATATAAAAACATTTCATTTCATTAAATGTTGACATCACACGTAAATTCACGCAATTCTGATATGATTTCACAGTGAACAGTGCGCTTAATTGAAATTAAATCTTATTACATGGAGTGTATAAATTAGTACGCGAAGTTACAAGTACCTGTAGTAAATTTGAGTGTCTCCCTAATTAACAATTCGTTTCTCGTCTGCTGAAAAAACCTGATTTTGGTCTGAATATCGTCAACGTTTGTCGCATGAATTGGGTTCAATTATTTTAACCAATACAGGTACTAGTATATTCGAGTATCTCAAGGTGGTAGAACCAGTGTAGTTCGCCCGGGGAAGTACCACCGCCACACCTATTTCTAGCGTGAAGCACTTCTTGCGTTTCGATAGAAGGGTGTGGTTGCCGGCACATTTTCACATAACCCGACCATCATAGTCCTCGGGAGTAGCAATGCATCTGTGATTGAATTCAGATGGAACCCATGTTCTGTATGAAGTTGATAACAGATGTCCATGGGCGGCAGTGACCACTTACCATCAGGTGAACTGCATGCTCGTTTGCTACTTCAGTCAGATAAAAAAACATACTTATTTAATACAGACTGTCAATATCATTAAAACATCCCTTATCAGAATCTACTTAATGCCTAAATAAATACGCAGTATGAATAAGTTATTGTACAATTGTGCTACAATAACTCAGAGATCAGACGCTATTGTTTTAGTGAAGATTATTTAATTAGATAAATTGTTAGTCCTTGATAACTTAGGATGAAGTAAATTTAATGTTTGAATTAATTAGTACTATCGTTGTAAGGAATATCAATTCCCACTTGGCCAATTCGGACTTTGGGCTAAAAACTTTCTAAGAGAAGACCACACCCCAGCAATGTAATGGTTTGAAAATTGCAATGAATAACTTTTTTGATTTGAATTCAGAGCCATCACCACCTTTATCTTTTATTTTTTCGAGGGGGTAACCTTCAAAAGGTACCGGACGCCGTGGGAGCGACGCAGGGTTATGTGGGATTTTTACCGCACTAAACTCCCCCGGTGGCCGTCCTCAGCGCCATGAAGAGGACTCCGGGACCTCCAAAGGACTGCCGGAATCCTCTGAGCGCGTTGCCCCATCGGGCTCCTCTCAGATGGGCGGCTGGGCCCGCCGCTCCGTCTAGTCTTTACGACGATATGCGACCACACATGCCGGCCGCCGTCTTTCCCGGGATCGCCTGGCTGGACGGTTCAAGTTCCCACTCTAGCCGCCCGCAACGCCGGAAGCCCATTTTAGTCGCCTTTTACGACAGTCAGGGGATACCGTAGCCCTATTCTGAACCCGGAACTACAGGGACACCACCTATATCTGCCCTTAAAAATTGTTTAACGATGTTTTCTGGTTTGATTAAGGGTTTCGTCCTTATCTAAGAAAGTTAACTTTTAACGAGAATATTATATCAGAATATAATATCATAATTACATTGGGGCGGCAGCGAAGCGTAGCGCTCGCCTTGATAGAAAAACAACACCTTTTGTTCATTAACGATTACCTACAGATGATTCTCTATACAAAGAGGCCTTGCTAGACTCGGTATTTTTTACAATCGTCGCCCATTGCCGGGTCGTGAGGTCTTATACCTACTTTCCCTGCTTCACTACATGATATAAAACAAAGTCGCTTCTCGCTGTGTGTCCCTATGTATGCTTAAATCTTTAAAACTACGCTACGTATTTTAAGGCATTGTTTTTTAATAGATAAAGTGATTAAAAAGAAAGGTTTTTATGTATAATACGTGCATAATTTATTAAAGAAATACTGATAATTTTAGATATTTTATATTTTGACTTTTAGGCGGAACCAAGTTCGCGGGTCAACAAGTATACCTATAATATATACATAATATTATAAATATTAGAATGTAAGTGGATTATTACGCTTTCACGTCAAAGCTGCACAACCATATATGATGACACTGAAATCATACTCTTCGAGGTATTAGAAATGACATAGGATGGTGTTTAAAATATATATTTTTAAATATATTTTGTATGTAGTAATATTTAAATACCGAATATATTTTTTTATTTAGAGGCTTTAACGCTAGTAGAACCCCGGGTAAAAGCTAGTTAATATTATAAATATGAAAGTATTGTGAGGATGTCTGTGTGTATGTTACTTTCACGCAAAAGCTACTGATTTAAAGTTGGTAGAACCAGTGAAGTTCGACCGGGGAGGTACCATCGCTACACCTATTTCTAACGTGAAGCATTTCTTGCGTTTCGATGGAAGGGTGTGGTTGCCGGCTCTCTTTTTTATGAGGCGCCCATCCTAGTCCTCGGGAGTAGCAACGCATCTGTGATTGACTTCAGATAGAACCTATGTACCTATGTTCTTTGTGAAGTTGCTTTCCGATTTCCATGAGCGGTGGTGATCACTTACCATCAGGTGGACGGCATACTTGTTTGCTACTTCATTATTATAAAAAAAAACTGGTTTTGCTGAAATTTGGCACTCACATTATTTACATTAACTCATAGGATACTTATCACTATGATAGGCGTGATCTAAGCGGGCAAAGCCGTTGGAATAAGCTAGTCATTAAAAAACGCTGTTGAATATACTTCTCACTCCTGTGTATATGTGGTAGTTCTACGAGCGAGCAACAATTCAGAGCACTTATCTTTAGCTTTGAACCGGAGTCCGGTGCCAAGTCGGTTCATTAAGTCAAATTGTGCTTTTAACTAGATTTACACGAAGAGTTTATAACTAGTTTGAAGTAGCTGCTACCTGGCCAAACATCAAATATAGATTCTTCTAGTAGAGCTGAGTAATTTTGGAAGTAATTACAAGTAGAATTCTTTACAAGTAGAAATAACTTTCTCGTTCCGAGAGAAAACCCGTGCCCAGCAGTGATACAATAATGGGTTGACGACGACAAGTAGAATCCAGTTGGCGCTCAGCTTTTTTTATATGAATAAAGTAACAAACAAACAGGTAATTTACCTGATGAGTGGTCACTGCCACTCATTGATTTCTTTAAGCAACTTCATACAGAACAGAAGTTCTATCTGAAGTCCATCACAGATGCGTGGCTACTCCCGAGGTCCGAGATGGTCGCCTCATATAAAAGGAAGCCGGCAGCCACACTCTTCCACTGAAACGCAAGAACTGATTTACATTAAAAATAAGTGTGGTCGTGGAACCTTCCGGTCGAACTACTGGTTCTACCACCTGGTAAAAGCTGCCTATATCGACATAGTAATAAATTGTCATTAGGAATACCACTTCTACTACTAAATAAAAAAATGAAATGATGTGAACACGCGCGACAGGAATAGCTACCTAAAAACGTTTGCTATTAATAAGTAACTCATAGGCATTTTTTTCTGTTACACGGGTTTCCCTTACGCGACATTTAAACCCGTATCCACCATGCTACTTAAATTTTACTATTTCATAGAGACTTCTTATCACGCGTGCAACACATACTTGGTTCTAGAGGAGACTGCAACGCATTAGTTAACGCGTGCGAAATAGGCCCATTTTCTTTGTAATAGGTAAAACAGTATTATAGTATAAAAACTCAAACACTTATTGACATTCATATGAATATATTAAGAATAAAGTTTTTACTCCATTTCATATGTAAAATATCATTATACCGTGACTTCTGAGCTAAGGAATACGTTTTCGGCATTTAAACTTCTGAACGGCCCCGGAAAATGAACTTTGTTTCATTGCAGTTATTCCTACAGGAATTATTCCCGTATCTAGAATTATTTCCTAGATAGCAAAACTTCCCTTAATTTCTTAGGAAACTTCGTTCCGGTCCACGTATTTTTTGTCATTGGAAAATCGACTTTATCTTTTCGTAGTAAGGTCGACACTGCTCCAGTTTAGAATTTCAATTTGCTTGCCCGGGGTCAGAGTGGAAGGCTTTTTTCTACAATAAAGCCTCGGCTTTGAATATATTTAAAGCCTGCTGTGTCTTTGCATGCTCATGCATTTTAAAACGATAAAAAATTCATTAAAAATGTCCTCACAAGAAAAATATGCACTAAAAATTTGTTGGCTTAAGATTTATAATTTCCTGCATATTTTAAATTTAATTTCTAACTTTTCTTATAATTTTTGAAAGTAGCAGAACCTTTTGTGGTTTTACTCCGTTCGCACTAACGCCTGACCTATTTTTGCCTTCTAATAGTGTTAACATTATTGTAAAGCAAAACACCGCCGAGGCTTTAACTTAGTTTTCGGAGTTGCAACGCGTCTGTGGTCGAGCTGTTGTATTATAGTATTATGAGAGGTTGTTTACAGGTGTCCATCAACAGCAAAGGCAGCTTGCTTAAAGGTGAACTTTTTTTTTAATCTGTTTGAAGTAGCAATCGAGCATGCAGTCCACCTGATGGTAAGTGGTCACTGCCGCCCATGGACATCTGTAAGCAACTTCATACAGAATATGGGTTCCATCTGAAGTGAATCACAGATGCGTTGCTACTCCCGAGGACTGTGATGGTCGCCTCATGTGAAAGTGTGCCGCTCTGGACTGCTCGTTTGTTGTTTCTGTGATATAAAAATATTGGTCCTCCGAGCCGGATAACGTATATAAACTTTAAGAAAAACAAATAGTTCGGTAGACTGCACTTAGAAACACATTATTGTAAGGATGAGAGTTGGGTTCCCGATACTAATAGCTTTTTTAATATTTCTCGACTAACGACCAAAGTTATTACTTTTTTATACTCCTACTATCTCTGCTCATTAGAACTTATTAAGTGTTGAATAAAAAGCGCTTTTTCTTTATGCTACGGAAAGTATTGATAAGTGCATAATACCATGTTCTGGTTTTAAGGTAAGATAGAAGGTGTTTAAGTTTAGGTAATGGAGTAATTAAGTAACTCTGATTTTTAGTTACATTTCTCATCTGGTACCTGCCCAGGTGTCACCGGGCAAGCTCCAGAAACATTCAGGTATCTGGGATCTTGGAGTATAATGTGGCTGGCCACATTAAATAGTTGTTGATCTTCATTTATATTTGAAATGAAATGAAATTTATTTAGGCCTACGGGGGCACTTACAAAGTGTCAGTTACATTTTTTTTCTTACACTACCACCGGATCGGAATACGACCTCAACTGAGAAGATCCGGCAAGAAACTCAGCGACAACTCAGCAACTCTGTATAGAATTGGAGATCTACCTCAAGTCTGTAACGGATTTGTTTTCATTCTCAAGGACTTAAGATCGTACAAGAGAAATTCTTACATACAATTTTACGTGGCAGAATTCTTTTTGATTCGACTCAACTGGTACCAATGGCATATCTATTATCACTACACAGTATACAACAAAGTCGCTTCCCGCTGTCTGTCCCTATGTATGCTTAACCACGCTATGGATTTTATTGTTTTTTGATAGATAGAGTGATGCAAGAGGAAGGTTTTTATGTGTAATACATGCATATTATAGTGGAGGAACACCGATCATTTTAGATTTTTGTCGTAGATAGAGAACCAAGTTCGCCGAGTCAACTAGTTTAATAAAATCAGTGTTAAACGCTATATTTAGGTTAAAAGGCTGTTGTATGGAAGGAATCCTATTCCGTGGCGTTCCGACTTAGTCCTCACAGGTATCGTATTTTGGGCTAACTCAAGTAAGATTCTAATCTTATCTGGGTTTGATTCTAGATGTCAATTGGTGGAATGTATGTACACACCCAGTGAGGGTGTATGCTCCTTTTCAACTTGTATTTAATAACTAAAAATCGGTGGGAGATTCACACTTCCCCGGAACGCAAGAACTGCTTCATGCTAGACATAGGCGAGGTGGTATCTGATTGTTCGAACTGTACTTGTTCTGCGTAGTCTTAAACCTTTTTTTACATGTAGGTCAGTGAGCATGACATCTGTAAGTAACTTCATGCAGAAGGGTTCTTTCTGGAGGAGGAATCAATCACAATCAGTGATGCGTTGCTACTTCCGAGAACTGAGGTGGCCTCATATAAATGTGAGCTGGCATCCACTCCATTCCACCGAAACACAAGAACTGCTTCGCACTGGATTATTTCCAGCGTCAAGTAGTTTTTTTTATTTAATTGAAGCAGCAAACGAGCATGCAGTCCACTTGATGGTAAGTGGTTTTTGCCGCCCATGGACATTTGTAACCAACTTTATACAAAACATGAGTTCTATCTGAAGTAAATTACAGATGCATTGCTACTCTCGAGGACTAAGATTGTCGCCTCATATAGATTTGCGCCGGCAACCACACCATTCCAACGAAATACAAGAACTGTTTTATGCTAGAAATAGGTGTAGATGTGTAGGTCGTACTTCCTCGGTCGAACAACACTGGTTCTACCACCTTCAAAGTAGTAGTAGTTGCAGTGTCACGGTGACCTTCCAACGCCTTCTACGGGAGAAATGGCTATTCGTCCTGCAGAAGGTGGTAAGGTCGGTGTGGTGACCATTGAACCAGGAATTTACTTAAATGACTCGTAATATCAAATAGCGTTGTCAATTTCGCCGAAATTAGTTATTAACGACCAGTTGCATCCACGATGATAAATTAGTTTAATTTAATTAAGTGCTTAATGACGTGAACTCAAGTATATGTAACATATGTAAAACATAATTGAATATACAACCTATCTAGTGTATTTGTTCTAAGCATTAGTAACGCATTTGTTATAGGTTTGAGAGGTAAAGAGCATGCAGTCCACCTGATGGTAAGTGGTCACCGTCGCCCATAGACATCTGTAAGCAACTTCACATAGAACATAGGTTTTCTCTGAAAATACAGGTTACATTATTCAATTACCAAAGGCATATAATGCACACAGGTTTTAATTATGTGTTAGCACCCCCACGGCGCAGCGCGATGGTATCCGGGCATCTACATAAATTACTAAGTAATTCCAGCGGCTTCAAACAAACTTACTATCACATTTGTAATATTATTAGGGATAACACAGGATAGCCTAAAACAAAATGAAAATGTAAAAAAGTGTAAATACAAAAGATTTAGATCTTTGTTTTATCTACAACTTTGCCATTTAACTTTTTTTCATAGGATTTATAGTTTTGCCGGAAATCGAAATAAACCATTTTTTACTCTAAAAACCTCCCCTTTCTACTTTCCGACCTCATATAGCCCGTAATTTAATTTCCTTTTAATTTTAGTCATATTCTCTTCCTTTTCCAATGGGTTTCTTTACATGGGCGTTACATGGGCATGTAATGCACACAGGGTTGTTAGGTTCCGTACCCAAAAAGAGTAAAAACGAAACCCTATTAGTAAAACTCCGCCGTCCACTTGTCCGTCTCTCCGTCTGTCTTTCACTAGGCCGTATCTCATGAACCGTCATAGCTAGGTTTTAATTCTTCCAAATGTAATATTTCTGCTGCCTCTATAACAACAAATACTTTTTTATATGATTAAAGTAGCAAACGAGCATGCAGTCCACCTGATGGTAAGTGGTAAG
Source organism: Spicauda simplicius (assembly GCA_949699795.1). Taxonomy (NCBI): domain Eukaryota; kingdom Metazoa; phylum Arthropoda; class Insecta; order Lepidoptera; family Hesperiidae; genus Spicauda; species Spicauda simplicius. The sequence continues at coordinate 10,146,925 of OX453080.1, read as the reverse complement.
CAACGTCATATAGAGTCAGGCTCTCACCAGGTACACTAGGATATAAATGTCTGATTTGCTTTGTCTTCTAACTGTTTTACCTAAGATCCCTTGATACAATGTATGATTACTTAATTGTGAGAGCAAATATTTTTATTTTTATTTTTATTTTTGAAGTGAAACTTCTTTTTTATATAGAACATAGGTAGTATCGACAGAATCACAGATGCGTTGCTACTTCTGAGGACTGAGATGGTCGCCTCATATAAAAGTATGCAGGAAACCACGCCCTTCCATCGAAATTAAAACAGAATAAAGAAAATATGTAGCTGGGGCTCCCATACAACAAGCATGTTTTTGACGTATTTTATGAATACCGTACGGAACCCTTCGTGCGCGAGTTCCACTCACACTTAGTCGCTTATTTAATTATGTGTTAGCACACATCCCACGGTGCTATGGTACCCGGCCAGCTTCATAAATTATTCTTGCATGAAGTTTAGGGTAACCACATTAACCATGTGAGCGGTGGACCGTATCACAAAGTTTTAATTAGAATGGTTGGGGGGTTGCAAATGATTTTATTGTAGGATTGTGATGTACTTTTTTATAAGATTGGAGTTGCAATCGGTCATGACGTCCACTTGGTTAGCGGTCATAGCTGCCCTTTTGTACGTTTGGACATTATTTTGTAAGCAACTTTATATAGAACGGCAAAAAATCTCGTTTTTAAGAACCTCATAAATATTTATTTTATATTACAATATATTTTAAAGTGGATATATGATTAAATATTCTGTGAATATTTCAAGCTCTACCTGTTGTTTTAATAAAATTGAGTTAAAAGTTAACGTTTGTTGTATAGAAGTTCCCCTTATATATTTATTTCATTATGTTTTTACTATTTTTTATTATAGCAGCAATAGAAATACATTATGTAGGACTACGGTTGTGTTTCTTTGGAGTTCCTGGATTCTACTATGCACCACGGGTTAATTTTAGTGCAATAAAATTACACATAACCCGGCTTCGCCCCCTCAGCATTAGGTGCTTCTTAGAGGTTACCTCTCGAGAGCAAAAACATATGTCACCACTAACTTTTTTTTATCTGACTGAAGTAGCAAACGAGCATGCACTTACCACCAGGTGTAAGTGGTCACGGCCGCCCATGGACATCTGTAATCAAATTTATACAGAACATGGGTTCCATCTGAAGTCAATCACAGATGCGTTGCTACTCCCGAGGACTATGATGGTCGCCTCATGTGAAAGTGTGCCGGAAACCACACTCTTCTATCGAAACGCAAGAAATGCTTCACGCTAGAAACAGGTGTGGCGGTGGTACTTCCAATACTAGTACTTTACTTGTAGGCTCCAACTTTCCAATCGCTTGGTAAATTAATGTTATTAAACTGAAACACGACGTAGACAGGTTGCTTGAGTATTTTTGATTAAATTTCTCCGCGCCTAATCTCGGCTTATGCGATCTTAAATTAATTAGCGCTCGTTCATGCTATGAAATAACCCGCTTAAAGGGATCTTAACACGACTTGTACCACATGTGATGGAGTTTGTAATGAAGTCGATGTGATCTTCATTTGTCGAGGTTTAGCGGGAAATTTGGTTCTAAATGGCATTGGTGAGATCTCGGCTTAATTTGAGAGGAATTTTAATGTGGTATTTCATAAATTGTTACACGTACTGTTACCAAAATAACACATGTTTTTTTGATTTGCAGTGTCAATAATGTTTGTCTAAATACGCGGCAGCGTTTCAATTTGGGTTTTATTTATTTGATTGAAGTTGAAGTAGCAAACGAGTATGCAGACCACCTGATGTTAAGTGATCACTGCCGCCCATGGACATCTGTAAGCAACTTCAAATAGAACATGGGTTCTATCTGAAGTCAATCACAGATGCGTTGCTACTCCCGAAGACTATAATGGTCGCCTCATATAAAAGTGTGTCGGCAACCACACTCTTCCATCAAAACGCAAAAAATGCTTCAATGCGCAAAAAAAACAGAAATAGGTGTGGCGATGGTACTACCGGTCGGACTACACTGGTTCTACCACCTGCAAAAAGGGTATTATTTTTACCGCGTACATATGGGGGTACAACTCATTAGTGTCCCACAGCTGGGCACAGATCTTCTCTCGGAATGAGAAAGTTTTACATATAGAAGAAGTATATTTCTTTGGCATGCGCTACATCCCATACAGAATGACGGATTATATTGGTCGATTCAAATGATACCACGTAAATGAGTGTCTTATGTGTTAATCTAGGTTATAAACGTTCTGTGTCACAAATTTCAGCGAAATAAGATCTCTAGTTTTTGTGTGAGAATAACAAATATGTATCCATCCTCACAAGCTGCATTTATAATGTTAATAAGATAAGATGTTGTAGGCAGAGGGGTAGGAGACACATAAACATTACACTAACACTACAATAACTTCGATTGTTACCTCAGGTAAAGTATAGGTTATACTAAAATAGTATAACCATATTAATAGTAGTACAAAGTGGGAATAATTTATTTTATTTAATATTTTTCTTAGTATATACAAAACAGAAACTTGAAATTATAAATAAAATGAACTATCTAAAATGGCCTTATGAGGCAGGGTTCCCAAACATTGGCGGCATTACCTTGCTGTACCGCGAGGCACTCAATCGTTGTACAAAGTAGCCGCCAGCTTTGGTCTCCGGAAGCTTCAAAGTTACAAAGTTATGTTTAAATATTAATGCAATTCTCCTTTGTTACAGAACACAAATCGGAGCGTAGTGAAAATGATCACCCACGGAGCTGTGACCACTAGATGAGACAACGTGATAGTGAAGTGAAGTGCGCGAACTGAACATTCACGATGGCGGATCCAGACGCGTTCGATGACGAGGTAATTTACAATCTATTATTGCACGCTTCAGACGCTGAGCGTGGAGACGTGGAGCGTGACGTGGGCGTGCTTTACTATCGGCACAGTATTAATATCATACAGTAGTCTAACTCTGCCGTGTCCTTGAATTTTATACCTACAGACGCGCTGGACAAGAGTTCGCGTTAGGGCTACCCGCCTAAAGTATTTTAATACATCTGTATACCCGACTTTCTTTCTTACTTATTATGTATTTTATTCAGTAGATAAGGGTAAAAAAACAACGCGTTCTTTTAATATTTAAGAGACTTAATAATAAATCGTACACAAATAATAGTTATAAATTTCACACTGAATTTTATTTTACCAACCAAAATAAAATTTATTAACACTGGACGTGTTTATGCACAATTAAAGCAATCAAAAACAGCCTATTATAGTTTACAACTGCTCTTCGCTACATTATTATTTAAATAAAAAGATCCACTGCTTAAAAAAGCTGTTGGGTACCGAGTGCATACCGAAATCGTGGCGCGTAGCTATAACTTGCGTTTCGTGCGTTTGTAAGAAGTTAGAATACTGTAGATACTAGTACTGTGCTATCGGTATGCTCTTCTTTATTGACGCACTGTGTGCTTTACTCGCGATATGCCTGTGTCAATTAAAGATAATACAATCGTTCATATTTTTTTACATTTTTGAAGGTGCTAGAATTCTTTGTTGTTTTACTCCGAAAGCACCACCGCCACACCTATTTCTCCTGAGATTAACAGTGTTAAGCACTGTTTTGTTCTGGTCTGAAAGGTGTGGAAAGGTTGACACTACTTTTTCGAGGCGTATTAACTTATTCCTCATTGTATCAATTAATATGTTACTTCAAACAATCGATACACTATTGTATAATTGCAATAACAAATATTTAATTTCAACACAACTAAATCAATGTCTTCGGATTTGAATGTTGTTGTACGTAGACTCTATTTATGCCCTATTACAATAAAAATATTATTCTAAAATCAATCATAATATGTTACTTTACCTCGACAATCCATAATTGTCGCACTGCTGGGCACGGGTCTTCTCTCGGAATGAGAGAGTTTTAGGCCATAGTCCACCGAGCTGGCCAAGTGCGAATTGGTGGACTTCACACACCTACGAGAGCTTTTTTTTAAAGAACTCTCGGGTGTGTAGGTTTCACGATGGTTTCCTACACCAAAAAGCAGTGATAATTAATTTCTTAATACGCACATAAATCAGTGGTGCCTGGGTGTGAACCTCGGACCTCCCGATTCAGAGGGCAAGTATTAGGCTATCACTGGTCTTACACAGTTTAACAGTCACTTTAACAGTCAATACACTAATGTAATTCTAATAACAAATATTAAATACACGTAGCTAAATCAATGTCTTCGGATTTGAATGTTGTTGAGCGGAGACCCTATCTTTGCTTATTACATTACCGAATCTACGTTAATCCAATAAGCCGATATACTCCTATCTCAAAGATGTGTGTATAATCGTAATTTCCATATTGGGTATCTCTTTGAGGCCGGAATCCATTTGAATGTATTGTGATGATCTATTGATTTGTGCTATTTGTGATAGTAGTAAGTAACATGCTAATGGTCGCGTTTTAAATATGTACAATAATATGTTTCTGTATATATCTTATTTGTATTTAAAAATAATCAGCGGACCGAAAACAAGTATTCATATAAATTGCTAAAAATTTAAAACTTTTGTATGTCTGTTTGTCTGTGTTTGTAATTGTATCAAACTAAAGTTCTGAATGAAATTAAAGAATCCTAAAACGAACTATGAAAATATATTCATAATCTTTGCTTTATTAAAATCCATCTATTCTATAAAGATATAATATGTACTTATTACTTGTTTTAAAACCGTGGATGAAGTCACAGCCACTCTTTAACTTCCATATAATATGTAAATTTTATATGCAAGTTAAAGAAATAAGGTAGTTAAATTCTACAGTAACTGTTGAGGCAATTATGTCATTTCTATTTTTGATTCACGTACTAACCAACTTACCTTAACTTATAATATAAACTTTTGATAAATGATGTGAAAATTCAATCCATTCATCATATCTGTATGTTTTAGCATTTGTAACATGTATGTGAACATACTTTCCCTGTGTCCTGAGGAGGGCGTAAATGACTGCGACACAGTTATCAAACTATTGCCGTCGTTTACGAACAATATCTTGATGTAAATTTGTTTCTATGTTCAATAAAAAATCTTTAAATCTTAAAAATTCTGGCTTAAAAGGTATGACAGGAGAGACACTTATCCAAAGCTTTCTAACTATCAGCCCTCGAGGGTAGCAATGCATAATATTGTCTGTCTTATCTTGAGTTTATTACGTATTATTGGACGCAACCGTTTACCATGAGGTGACCTGCAAGCTCCTCAGCCACTTCTTTATGTAAAAAAGGATTGTTCTTGGCGAATCCTCGAGTGAGAGGAAACTAAAACGCTAATCATATCATGCACATTTTCATTTTAAAAAGAAAGGTTTTTTATTAGTAATATAACAACTCCACGGACTGTTCGTCTGTGCCTTTTTTGTTTCTCGTGTTATTATTTGTAACTATTAATTTTTTAGCTCCACTAATTTTCCCGCCGTTACCATCGCCATTTTTTTTATTTCATTTTAAGATTTAAATGTTTAAGTCTTTCAGCAAACGCTGTCCAATCTGAACTCTTATTCAGAGAAAATAGGAAAGACTTCTTATTTTCTCCGCTTAAAAATCTAGATAGACACATAATCGTAGAACGCGAAGCTTATGAATATTGAAAGCTGTTAGCCATACAGCTACAGCCTACATTCTATTTGAAAAATATCGAGTATGTCATGTTTATTTGCTAGTTTGATACACGGTACTACTGATATTCTTTGATCTTTGAGGCAATTTAAGTAAATACTATAGACATACCAATGCAGAATTAGAAAGTTAAGTTAAAGAAGCATTTGAACTGTAGCTTTTCAGGAGGTAGAGCCAGTGTAATTCGACTGGGGAGGTACCAACGCCATACTTATTTCTAGCTTGAAGCATTTGTTGCATTTCGATGGAAGTAGCCGGCACATTTTTATATGAGGCGACCATGTTTATAAGGTGGTAGAATCAGTGTAGTTCGACCGGGGAAGTACAGCGCTTCACCTATTTCTAGCGTGAAGTATTTCTTGCGTTTCGATGGAAGGGTGTGGTTGTCGGCACACTTTTATATGAGGCGACCGTCATAGTCCTCGGGAGTAGCAAGCTGAAGTAGCTGTGATTGATTTCAAATAGAACCCATGTTCTGTTTGAAGTTATTTCCAGATGTCTATGGGTGGCAGTGGACATGCAGTCCACCAACAGGTGGACTGCATGCTCGTTTGTTACTTCAATCAGATAAAACCTGTCTGTGATTGACTTCAGATAGAACCCATGTTCTGTTTGAAGTTGCTTATAGATGTCCATGGGCGGCAGTGACTATACCATCAGATGGCTTGCATGCTCGTTTGCTACTTCAGTTAGTTAAAAATGGACATAGAAACATACACGTAAAGTTCATGAATATTGAAAGCTGTCGGCCATTCAGCTACAGCTTGTCTATTTGCTATTCTCTTTGAAAACAATAGTGTGTAACGATGTTGTCCTACCTTGTTTATTTACAGTACCACTGACATACTTTGATCTTTCAGTAGTCTCTCAGTAGTGAAGACCCGTGCCCAGCAGTGGAATAATAATGGGTTGACTTGTAAACTGTTTGATCTGGTGTCCACATCACCCTTCCTTTATCGCGCCACTCGCCGACGACGGATGAAGTTCCATACACATCAACTGGACCCGTGACGGTCCTCCACGGTTCGGTTTGCGCGCTTATACCTGCCGCAGACATGCAAGATAAGCGATGAGTTTCCTCCTTAGGTATTCCCGGAGCGCTATGACATAGGGTTCTTCAAGAAAGGTGTAAAAAGAGCCCTCTTGCAAAGCCGGCGATGCATTGGCGTTGCAATGCTCCTCTGGTGTTGCAAATGTCCATGCGGTGAATGCTTTCCACCAGATGGCCCGGCTTATCTTTAGGTCCAACTATTAAAAAAAAGAGCAGTGATAGCCTAATGGTTGAAACTTGCCCTCTCGATCGGGAGGTCCGAGGTTCAAACCCAGGCACGCACCAATGATTTATGTGCGTATTAGAAATTAATTATCACTGCTTTTCGGTGAAGGAAAACATCGTGAGGAAACCTACACACCCGAGAGTTCTTAAAAAAAAAAAGTTCTCGGAGGTGTGTGAAGTCCACCAATTCGCACTTGGCCAGCGCGGTGGACTATGGCCTAAACTCTCTCATTCTGGGAGAAGACCCGTGCCCAGCAGTGGGCCAATAATAGGTTGATGCACATTAAAAAAAACGTAGAAACACTTCACACCATTAGTAATTAAATCAATCAAACGTTTAATTGCCTATCCAAGTTTCGGTTTGTCACGGAAACAATTTGCATTACAGCGGATATGACAATCTTGTCATTGTGTTTGTAATTAATTGTATGTGATAGTTGCTTATGTTGTTGCATTTAGAACAGTGTTATTTTTGCAGTTAGTTTATTTAGTAGGGTTCCGTACTCAAAGGGTCAAAACGGGACCGTGTCACTAAGATTCCGCTATCCGTATGTCCGTCTGTCTGTCTCCAGGCTGTATCTAAAAATCCGTAATAGAGCCGTGATAGACCGCTAGATAGTTAAAAAATTCATAGATTACATATTTCTGTTGCGGCTGTATTAACAAATTCTAAAAACTTATTATATTTAGGGGGGGGCCTTCCACCCCTAAAATGGGGGTGGACCCTTCATGCGGGAGTCCGACTTGCACTTAGCCGGTTTTTTTTAATGTTTTTAATTATTTTTACAATTTTGGTAGGTGCTTTAAAATTACCTATACGAAGTAATTTCGTAAAAAACAGACTTAAACCAGTTTTCACTAATAGCACAGGTTTTGCCGAATATACCGTCGGCAAAACAATGCGAATTTATTTATGCGTAAAAAGTTTAGCGTTTTGATTGGAACTGCGGCTAACTGTGTTTTCATGGGTCGATGCATTCTGCTGCCGGATTTATTTTTAAATTGGCGTCCATTTTAAATGCATTTTTCATTTTTATAGGAAATACGAGTAGGTATGTTTTGTGCAATTTGTTCATGCTACAATTCAAATGCGAAGTTTAAAGTTGGGATCTGGACAAAAAGATATTATAAAGTTGCTATAAAATAAGTTTCAATGGTAGATATTTTTACGAAAATAAACGAATTAGGGAGATTTATATAAAATTTTAAAATTTGCCGAATGCTCAACTCGGGTAAGTTTAAATTTCTATTTTCTATGCTAGTTCTTGTTTGCGTAGAAACGTGAAAGATTATTGTGGCAATCGAAAAAATGGTGCCGGTGATCTGTTTTGTCTTTTCAACATTATCAAATTATAATTTCTTTGTTTTGGTCTGAACTGTATGGCACGGGAGGCATACTTAGGTAGGTATCGAGGTAGGTCAACTTAGTTCTCATGGGTAGCAACGCATCTGTAACTAACCTCAAGACTGTAAGCTTATCTGCGATTGATCAGAGATGTTCATGAGTGACAGTATATCGTCAAACCATTATTGTCCCACTGCTGGGCACGGGTCTTCTCTCGGAATGCGAGAATTTGTGGACTTTACACACCTCCGAGAACTTTCTTTACGACGGTATGCAACCACACATACCGCCGTCCTTCCCGGGATTGCCTGACCGAACGGTTCGAGCTCCCACTCTAGCCGCCCGCAACCCCGGAAGCCCCTTTTAGTCGTGTCCGTCAGGATGGCCGGTCACTACCCATATTTTACATCGAAATAGTTACTAAGAGTTGCTACCTAGTTGCTACCAGTTGCTACCAATCTTAAAATAATTGCTACCTTCGTATTTAAAAAAATAAACTGCTTTTTAAGGTGACCGGCCATTCTGACGTCAGGATGGCCGGTCACCATTCCAGTTAGAACAATCTGCGCAAATGATTGGAGTTTTTTTTTTACCAAGAGTTGCTACCAAATTGCTACCTTTTTTATACATCGTAATTGACCTCATAGCTGTTAAGGATAAAAAGATATTACAGATTTAATATTGAACGCCTGTACAACTAAATTAGCAAATCCGAAGTTAAATACAATATTCGTATTTTACACAGGCGCCACTTGCACTTTATATTTATATTAGGGTTGTAACGGAGGTCTCTTATCGGAGGCCGAGGCGGATGCGGAGGTTTAACATAGGCGGAGATGAAATTTTAAGTAGAAAAAAAGAATAGCATTGATTTATTACAGTAATAGATATAAACCAAAAATAATTCAAACAGATACATTGTACAGTTCTTAGCAAAAATTGAGTAATTACTAATAATAATAAAAAATTACAAACATTTTTTATGACATAACAGCTTTGCGGCCTTCCAAACGTTTAATGTAGTCGGTGAGATTCCTCTATAGCCGGGGAGTAGAATACGGCCTGCTCTGCTTGTCGTAAGAGGCGACTTTTGGGGTTGGGTTTGGCTAGAGTGGGAGCTCAAACCGACCAGACAGCTATACCGAAAAGACGGCGTGTGGTTTCATGTCGTCGTAGAAACCGTATGGTGCAGGGGGATGGTGACACGTCCCCAAGAGATGTGCCAGGTGGCACCGGTGCGTTCCTATGTGGACCCCGGGGACCCCTGCAAGCACTGAGGAAAGCCACTGAGGAGGTTTGAGTGGGTAAAAATCCCACATAACCCGGAGTCTTTCCCAAAGCTTTGGTACACCTTTTGAAGGTTGCATTCCCTCACAAAAAAAAGTTCAACCAGCTGCACTAAATAGAAATTCATCTGGCACTAAACTTCACGACACCAACAAGTCAAATCAAATCAAATCAAATCAAATCAATTTATTTGTGAATAAGGTAACCTAATTATGTACAGTTGGTATTCAAACATTTTTGTTCGCTTATTCTGCCACTGAGTGGCTTACAAATATAAATTAAAGTAAATCTTTCAAGTATAAATTAATGAAAAAAGTAATTTTAATGGATTATAAGTAATAGTAATAATAAATGTCACTAGATATTGTGTCCACAGATTATTAAACAGCACTTAAACTTATACACAAGTTCACAAATTTAACCGATCACTGTTATCACTTAAAAAAGAGTTTACACTATAGTAACATTTATCTAATAAATATGTTTTTAATTTATTTTTGAATATATTGATGTTCTTGTGGCATCGTATGGACTCTGGTATTCTGTTATATATAATTGGCGCTCTTCCGTAAAAGCTTTGGTTTAATTGATGTGTCCGAGTTGGAATCAGTGCTAGTTTATTTTTAAGACGTGGTCCTTGTCGAAACTGAAACTTATTAATATTTGTTTTGACAAAAACAGCGCATTCAAATATGTAAAGAGATGGCAGGGTAAGAATTTGTAGTCGTTTAAAATGAGGTCTGCATGACTTTCTTTGACTTAAGTTGCATATTGCTCTTATACATCTTTTTTGGGATTTGAACGCAAACTCTCTGTTAGTAGAATTACCCCAGAATATTAATCCGTATCTTAGTGTTGTAGCAACGAAACCATGATATGCAGTTAACATCGTTGCTTCATGAACTACATTTCGTAATTTCCGTAACATATATGAAAATTTACTTAATTTCTTACATACAGCGTCAATGTGAGATTTCCAATTTACTTTATTATCAATGTATAATCCTAAGAATTTTATTCCTTCTGTGTCTTCAATTACATTTCCGTTATAATTTATATTTAACTTGTTTTTAGTCTTAAATTTCATAGTTTTAGTCTTTTTCAAATTAATTGTTAGATTATTTTGTTCAAACCATTGTATTACTTGGACTAGTGACCTGTTTATTTCATTTTCCAGTTCATTTTCATCATTATTGGTAAATAGAACTGTGCTATCATCGGCAAATAAAGTCATTTCCTGATTAATTGCATTTGGCAAATCATTAATATAAATCAGAAATAATAAAGGACCTAGAATACTACCTTGGGGTACCCCATGTGTTACCGTTCTGCAATCTGATTCATAATACTGTATACTTTTAGTCTTAATACATAAATTTGATATAGTTGTAGTCTGTTCTCTTTCCGTTAGGTAAGATTTCATGAGATCATATACTTGTCCCCTTAAACCGTAACTATAAATTTTGTTTAATAATATTGTATGATTTACATGATCAAAGGCCTTGGTGATATCCATAAAGAGAGCAACTGTTGATCGCTTCTTATCAATGTTTGTCATTATTGATAGCAGGAAATTGTAAATTGCCATGTTAATGCATTTGTTTTTTCTGAAACCATATTGTTGATGGCACAAAATGGCATTATTTTCAAGAAAATTATAAATGTTATTATAAATATATTTTTCAAAGATTTTCGAGAACGACAATAGTAATGCCACAGGTCTATAATTATTGATGTTCGACGGGTCTTCTCTCTTTAACAAAGGTTTTATTATCGCTTTTTTAAGTTTATTTGGGAAGGTACCCTTTTCGATGCATATATTAATAATATAGCATAAGACTGGTGCTATAGGTTCCGATACTTTTTTAATAATTTTTGTGAGGATACCATCATAACCTGAGCTCTTTGTATTTCTTAAGGAGTTAATTATTGATAGAATGTCTTTATGATGTGCTGGAGGCATAAACATTGATTTAACATTAGTATACCCAATTGAAGATGCCTTATCTATATTATGTCTTGGATTTTGAATAACATCAATGAAGTGATTATTAAAAACTGTAGCTATTTCTTTACCATCAGTAATTGTTTTTCCATTTACATGTAATTTTGTTATTTCGTTTTTTGGGTATTTTATTTTGGCACTATTGATAACTTCCCACGTCGCTTTTGACGTATTGCATGCGGAATTGATGTAAAAATTGTTTTGTGATTTTTGGGTTTGTTTAATGATAGATTTAAAACGTTTTGCATATGTTTTTAAGTTTTGGTAGTTTGCTTCACTACAACAACGTCTATACTTCCAAAGCAATTCGCGTTTCCGTTTACTGCATACTTTAATACCACGTGATATCCATTTTGGTTTAATTTTTGCAAATACTTTAATTTTTTTATTTGGGAAACATAAGTCATATATCATCTGAAATAAATCATGGAACTTGTCGAATGCCATATTGGGAAGTAAATGCGAACTATTTAGTTAACGTTCTAATTTATATGGCATCTTATATCTCAGGATAAAATCCAGTTGAATCAGTTTTTTTATACTATTCATTAATTCATAATTTTCATATAACAAGGTTTCTTTTGATAAGCATCAAAAGAAAGACTCCGGGTTATGTGGGACTTTTACCCACTCAAACCTCCTCAGTGGCTTTCCTCAGTGCTTGCAGGGGTCCCCGGGGTCCACATAGGAACGCACCGGTGCCGCACATCTCTTGGGGACGTGTCACCATCCCCCTGCACCATACGGTTTCTACGACGACATGAAACCACACGCCGTCTTTTCGGTATAGCTGTCTGGTCGGTTTGAGCTCCCACTCTAGCCAAACCCAACCCCAAAAGTCGACTCTTACGACAAGCAGAGCAGGCCGTATTCTACTCCCCGGCTATAGAGGAATCTCACCGACTACATTAAACGTTTGGAAGGCCGCAAAGCTGTTATGTCATAAAAAAATGTTTGTAATTTTTTATTATTATTAGTAATTACTCAATTTTTGCTAAGAACTGTACAATGTATCTGTTTGAATTATTTTTGTTTTATATCTATTACTGTAATAAATCAATGTTATTTTTTTTTTCTACTTAAAATTTCATCTCCGCCTATGTTAAACCTCCGCATCCGCCTCGGCCTCCGCTAAGAGACCTCCGTTACAACCCTAATATAAATATAAAGTGCAAGTGGCGCCTGTGTAAAATACGAATATTGTATTTAACTTCGGATTTGCTAATTTAGTTGTACAGGCATTTAATATTAAATCTGTAATATCTTTTTATCCTTAACAGCTATGAGGTCAATTACGATGTATAAAAAAGGTAGCAATTTGGTAGCAACTCTTGGTAAAAAAAAAACTCCAATCATTTGCGCAGATTGTTCTAACTGGAATGGTGACCGGCCATCCTGACGTCAGAATGGCCGGTCACCTTAAAAAGCAGTTTATTTTTTTAAATACGAAGGTAGCAATTATTTTAAGATTGGTAGCAACTGGTAGCAACTAGGTAGCAACTCTTAGTAACTATTTCGATGTAAAATATGGGTAGTGACCGGCCATCCTGACGGACACTTTTAGTCGCCTCTTACGACAGGCAGGGGATACCGTAGCCCTATTCTGACCCCGAGGCTACAGGGACGATACCTAAAAGCAAGTTACTGAAACTGAAGACAATATTTTTTGTAATAATAAATTCCTGTAGTTGTCTCCACTACCGAAGTTACCCCAAAGCAAATATTTCATAGCCTTAAAGCAAAAGATCTTCCAATATTTACATAACTTGCGTTACAGAAAGCTGCAATACTTAACACATGTCGAATAGTCCGTAAATTTCTGCAATTAGATTCAGATAATAACACATGACATGATACAAATTTCAATCTGAATTAACACTTGGCTGTGCCCGTGTTACTTCATATTACCTGGCAAGTCCAGAGTATTAACATATAACACGCTCGTTTTTGCCACGGACGTGCAATTTGTGGAATGAACTTCCTGAGGTATTCCCGGAGCGCTATGACATGGGGTTCTTCAAGAAAGGTGCGAAAAGAGCTCTCCTTCACAGCCGGCGATGCATTGGCGACTCCTCTGGTGTTGCGAATGTCCATAGGCGACGGTGACTGCTTTCCATCAGGTAGCCCGTCTGCCTTATCATTAGGCTAAATTATAAAAAAAAAAAAAACTTGAGAGGTGTCAAGGGACACCCGGATGGAACAAAGTTATCCGGAACTTGTCCAAAAACACTGTCAGGATTCATTATTACTATTATTTTTTATTATTTATTATTTACAAAAAAACCTGTATACACTCAACAAAAATAATCGTCGCGACATTACACTGTTCAATGCGAAATAGAAATGAAAATATCTGGCTTGCTTTCTATAAGAGAGAGAGAAGGAGACAGACAGAGAAACATGCGCAGGCCGCACAGCTTACAGTAGCTTACTATACCAAAAAGTGTCGTGACAACTTTTCGTAAGATTTTTTTCCGTGTAGCCCCCTTTCACAACGCGCGATAAGGAACTTCGTTCCAAAACAAAAGATAATAATGATCTTTATTTAGTAATATTTAAGAATTTTACTCAGTTAAGTTACGTTATAGGTAAAAACATGTTCTTAAACGTAATTCATACACTTTTATTACCAAATAAGGTCAATGGAGTTTGCTTAATAAATGATTCATCTTTCGCTCCGAATGTTGGCCTAATCGATGCCAAGTTTGTTCAGTTAAGACAATATTGGTTCCTCGAATATGGGGCTTAATAAAGTTCTATTGGTGCTGGAAGTTCGGCTGGTTTGCAGGTGGATTATGGAGTTTGATTTATAGACTGGAACCATTGCATTAGGCATATTGATGTTTGATAGAAGTCACGACGTTAATGTTGAGTAAATAATTTGCTTGCTTGCCGCATGTGTAAATTAAATCAAATTAAATCATTTATTTGCTTGAATATAGGCACATACAGTTTTTACAATTAATTCTCCTCTATATTCCATCTCCATCTAGGGCATGCAAAAATTTAACTAATTTATATATTATTCCTAGTATTTCAATTGCGATTGATTTAACTAAAATTAAAATATGATTAAATAAAGTCATATGTTTATATCGGATTTTAATAAATGAACGCGGCGTATTATCTTTACATGTACCATATAAAGATGAATAATCCGCGCATCTTATATATCACTACATAGTATAAAACAAAGTTGCTTCCCGCTGTCTATGTATCCCTATGTATTTTAATGTTCTTTTAATAGATAGAGTGATTCAAAAGGACGGTTTATATGTATATAAGGGACGATATTGGTTAGTTCTTAAAACATAACACGATGTGATTCATCGATGTGATTATTATTAATTTGAATCCTCTGTTACACATTTACTAATATTAAATTGGATTAAATAACCAATTTCTTTAAAACGACATTTTGCAATAGATCCACTTTTTGACACAGTCAAAGTGGCTCTTAAAACTAAACTTAAAAACATTCTAATAACACTGGTCAGTGTCTACACAAAGCTTACATCTCCCCCCCCCCCCTCCGAAATGCAAATTTTATCCCATATTGAATAAAATTTTGCAGTTAAAATAAAAACTATAAGTTATTAAGTATTGGGATGAGCTTTGTGACATGATATAGTCCAATTGATCTTGTTCCACGACCGGTATTTATTTTAAAAACTGAATCCGATATTTTTTCTTCTATTTCAAAGGGACCAATTCTAATTTCATCCATCTTTTTTTTGTTTAATTTGTTTCCATAGTCAACATATACCTTATCTCCTTTTTTAAAATCATATTTTAATCTATTTTTGTCAAATAAAGTTTTATTATATTCGTGCGCTTTAATTGACCTTTGGAGCGCTATTTTCCTGTCTTCTTCTAAATTTTTTGTTAATAAATGTTTTTCTCTTAACTCGTCTGGTAACAAGTCTGTAGACTCACCAGATAACAAATATTTAGGAGAAAATCCTGTTACAGAATGGTTTGTCTCATTATATCTATTTCTACATTCTTCTGCTATTTTTGCCCAATTCGTTTTTCCTTTTGATTCATTCATTTTGCATCTTATTTTGTTCACAAGAGTCTGGTTTAGCCTTTCGTTTAAACCGTTTGAGAACGGTGCGTCTACTGCTGTAAGTATTAATTGAATATTTCGGTTCTTAAGGTAATTTCTGAATTCAATCGAATTGAAAGCTGGATATTGAGAGTAAAATGTCAATTGTTTCTTCTTTAGGAATTTTTTCAATTAGTTTGATAAAGTCTCGAGCGTGTTGATTCTTGGAACATAGGATATATGTATATCAAGTGAAATGGTCAACTAGCAGGTGCAAATATTTTTTTGTTGATCTTTGACCACCAAATCTTTCTATTGTGTCCACTGACATTATTTGAAAAGGTTTATTAGCTGGGCCTAACTGCGACAGAAAACCATATTTCCTATTTAACCTTGTTTTATTTTTTATACATATCTCGCAGTTTCTGCATATATTTTTTATATTTTCCGATAGATTCGGTGCAATATAAAATGGTTTTATTTTAGATTCTGTTAGGTTAATTCCAGTATGACAATATTTTTCATGTGTCTTTTTTATTATAACTTTACTGTAGACTTCACTTAGAATTATTTTTTTCCTATTTTTCCTACTTTTTTTATAATATATTCCATCTTCTAAAATAATATTTTGTGCATTTCTTCCTATTTTTAAATTTTGTTCTTGATCATATTTTATGTCATGAATATTAATAATATTTACCACCCTTAAGTTTTCTTCATTATTTTCATCTATTTCTAACACCGGGTTTCTACTGAGACAATCTGCTTCTGTATTATCTTTACCCGGAAAATATTTTATTTCGCAATTATATTGTGATAGATAATGAGACATATCTCCTAATTCGTCGTCAGGTCTGTTTCTAATGTTTAACTTCTCTAAAGGCTTGTGATCTGTATACACAGTAAAATAGTTTCCAATCAACCAATGTTGCCAAAACTTTATGCTCTCTTTTATGGCTAAACATTCTAAAAATATTGCTTTTTTATTTTTTTGTGATTCATTTAGTTTTTTCGAAAAATAAGCTACCGGATTTTCTTCGCCATTATGTTGAATTTGTTTCAAAACGGCTCCTATTCCTACTGCACTTGCATCTGTATAAATAAATATTGGTCGTTGTGGATTATAAATGGCTAGTATTGGTTTGGAACATAGGTAATCTTTAATTTTCTGGAATGCGTCCTCACACTGTTTGGTCCAATTAAATATTTGATCTTTTCTCAGCAATTTATGCAAAGGGTCAAGTACTACTGAGACATTTGGAATGTATTTCCCATAAAAATTAATTTTCCCTAAAAATTGTCGTATTTGTTTTCTATTTTGAGGAGCAGGAAATTCTTTTATTGATTTCAAATTATCTTTCATAGGTGTAATCGTATTCTCCTGTAATATATGTCCTAAATATTTTACAGAGCTAGATGCAAACTTACATTTTGTGACCTTCAGTCTGAAACCTTCTTCTTGAATAGCCTCAAGCAATTTTTTTAAATGTGTGATATGTTCATCAAATGTCCTAGAAAAAATCAGTATGTCATCTATAAAATTGACAGCAAATTCTCTCAGGCCGTTTTTTCTTATAATATTACTTAAAATCCGTTGAAATATGGCTGGTGATGTTTTAAGGCCGAAGGGTAAACATGTCCATTGGTAATGACCTTCTTGCGTTACAAAACCAGTTTTATGTCGATCTGTTATTTTCAGTGGAATGGACCAAAAAGCTGAATTTATGTCTAGAGTTGTGAAATACTTACAATTTATTGTTTTTGTTATTAAGTCCTCTATGAGA
Source organism: Spicauda simplicius (assembly GCA_949699795.1). Lineage (NCBI taxonomy): Eukaryota > Metazoa > Arthropoda > Insecta > Lepidoptera > Hesperiidae > Spicauda > Spicauda simplicius. The sequence goes on along the minus strand of OX453080.1, from coordinate 10,129,473 downwards.
GGAAATGGTTGCGATTGAGGTATAACTATTTTATTTAAATCTCTAAAGTCTATACATAATCTACTTTTTTTTCCTTCGTCCCTTTTAAAAGCTAAGGTAACAGGTGCTGCGAACGGACTGTAGGACTCTTCAATTAGTCCATGTTTTAAAAGTTGTGATATTTTATTTTCTATTTCTATTTTGTCTTGGATTGAACACTTATATGGTCTCTTATAACAATATTTTTCAACTTGTAAATCTATACAGGCTTCATACTTCTTCACTCTTCCCGTGTCATATTTATTCTTGGCAAAAATTTCAGTGTAACTATCTAGTAACATATTTATTTGTTTTCTTTGATCAGCATTTAAGTGTTCTATATCTGTATTAAATTTGTTCGTATTTATACCTTCATTAAAGTTTACCGCATATTCTTTTTCTTCTATATTTATTTCCATATTTTCAGTTTGTATATCTTCATATATATTTTTTCTGCTCATTTTAAAATTGTCTAGCTTTTTTATTTGGATATTTAAATTCTCATCATGAGTCAACCCAAATTTATGTATTGAATCCAACCCTAGTATTAAATCATACTCAAAATTTTCATTTTCAAATATAAATGCATTGATTTTAATCTTCTTATGCAGTAACTCCGCATCCAATGTAATTAATCCTTTAGTTTTACCCCCTCCACTTATTGTTTTTATTGTATTATAACAATTTGGCTTCATATTCTTTACCTGAACTAATTTTGAATTTATTAATGTTATCCGTGAACCAGGGTCATACAACCCCTTGACTTCTAATGTATTATTTAGCAGCACTGTAATTTCAATTAGTGGAGGGAATTTTAGTTTTTTGGATCCTCATCACTAAGTTCAACTTTTAATATTGAATTAGAATTAAAGTTTTTATCTTCGGTCATCTTTTTATCATAGTTATACCAGCAAACATTCTCTGGATGAAATCTATTTAATTTTCCTCTATTTTCACAAAAGCTACACATTTTTTTTCCTGTTGGTTTTATTTCTTTTTTACTATATTTATTTCCAACGCTTAAGTTTTTCCTTATGTCGTTTTTTCTTATTAAACTTTCATGTCCTCTTATGCAATTAAATAAATCGTTTACTTCCTTATGACTTTCTCTGTCTATTCTATCCATTATAAAGTTTGGTAGACCAGTGGCAATCAAATAAATCATAGTTTGTGTATCTATTGAATTGTTTATTTCTAGTAGCAGTCTCTCTTTTTTAATAGCATATTCTAACATTGATCCTTGTATATATTTAAAACTCATAGCGTACTTGATTGATAACCAACCTTTATCTGCAAATGTTTCACTAAGACTTTTCTTCCATACAGACCAATCTGAATCTATAGTATGTTTGATTATCATTGAGCTGTACCAATCCATACAAGAATCTTCCAATAGTAATTTTAGAATCTCTATTTTTTGTATATCTGTATCTATGTCTAAACGTACACATTCACTTTCAAAATTATTTAACCATTGTTCAACGTTTGTTGTATTTCTCGAAAATGCCTGTATTGAAAATTCTGCTCGTAATTTCATCTTATTTTCCTTTTTTTTAACGGCGTTGGCTCTGTTGATAAGGGCTCATTACTTTGTTCTAATTTCTCAAGTAAAAAACCATCAATTTGTAAGTTTCCATCATCCAAATATGTTGATTTCATTTCCTTGGTTAACGTTATCCAAACTTGCCTCTTATCATGCCTTTTCTGAAGCGATTTTTTTATTTTGTCAAATATTTCATGTTTTATTATTTCTTTGTGTAAATGCACTGGTTGATACTCTTTAGGCACTACAAAAGTTTGGTTTTGTGTATCCATAATAGAGGTTATGGCGTAAATACTTGTCTTATTATTATCCGGTTTGGCTTTTACAACAAATTCAAATTTTAATTTCTCCATTTTGTTGGTTGTTATATAAGTAAAATAACTTTATTTACGTGTATATGAATTGTCGATTTATAAGGGACGATATTGGTTAGTTCTTAAAACATAACACGATGTGATTCATCTAAAAACAGAGTTTATTCATAAAATACAAATATGTTTTATATAACTAATATAAATTGAAACTAAAATACTAACCTAAAAACAGAGAATCGACAATCAAATGTTCATGCTTTAGTATTATTATTATTAATTTGAATCCTCTGTTACACATTTACTAATATTAAATTGGATTAAATAACCAATTTCTTTAAAACGACATTTTGCAATTGATCCACTTTTTGACACAGTCAAAGTGGCTCTTAAAACTAAACTTAAAAACATTCTAATAACACTGGCCAGTGTCTACATAAAGCTTACATGTATAATACATTTATATTTAAATTCCACGAAACTGTACGGCAAATTATAACATAAAAACGATCACTAGCAGTGTGATATATATATAATAGACTTCACTGAATCTAGAATGTTTGTACTTCAATTCTACTGTATAACTACTGTTAGTAGTTACTTCACACTAAAATCCTAGCCCTAAGAGTCATAGCCACATTTAGTTACTTAAACTCTACTGTACAACTACTGTTAGATTCACTAAAATCCTAGTCCTCAGAGTCATAGCCACATTTAGTTACTTAGACTCTACTGTACAACTACTGTTAGCTTCACTAAAATCCTAGTCCTCAGAGTCATAGCCACATTTAGTTACTTAGACTCTACTGTACAACTACTGTTAGCTTCACTAAAATCCTAGTCCTCAGAGTCATAGCCACATTTAGTTACTTAAACTCTACTGTATAACTACTGTTAGCTTCACGCTAAAATCCTAGCCCTAAGAGTCATAGCCACATTTAGTTACTTAAACTCTACTGTATAACTACTGTTAGCTTCACGCTAAAATTCTAGCCCTAAGAGTCATAGCCACATTTAGTTACTTAAACTCCACTGTACAATTACTGTTAGCTTCACGCTAAAATCCTAGCCCTAAGAGTCATAGCCACATTTAGTAAACAAAGAAAAGCATGTAGACCACAATCCTAACAGAAAGCTCTTATGAGGGATATAAATAACAGTTTATTGTCCAAGCACACGCTCGCAGGACCCTCGCTAAACAGAGAAACGATCTCTCAGCCTTTATTCTTTTATCTGAAAGGTTGGTTCCAACTATGAGCGGAAATATTAAACTTAAATGGAAATTGTATTTTTTCTATCTTTAACACTAGAAGTGCGGACGTCCCAACATTTACCCATTTCGACGTTCTTCCTGCTCTATTTAATATTTTATTATGCGTATAATCGGGAGTTTAATGATTTTTCATGAAATATGGATAAATTTGTGCACGGGACTAAATAATACACATTTTTTTTATCTAAAACATTCGCGCTTTTACGGGTGTTAAAATATTCCGTGCTTCCAGTGTTAAAGACATTTACATTTGTGTCATTGCATTTCATAAGTTGGTTTTTGGGATTGTAGAACTCTTTGCAACTGCACTGGATGGTAAGTGACCAGTGCCGCTCATGGACATTTAATAGACAGTAGATACAGTCAGTCTTTTCTGAATTTAGCCAAATTTGAATGCGTCAGACAAGTATGTCTCCCTTCAGACTCAGGTTTTGTGTGTCTGTGTTCTGTGTTCTCTACCAGCTTTACAATGGTGTTTCGAGGAACTTTTTAACCTAGTGCCCACGTCACCTTTCCTCCACCGCATCACTCGCCGAAGGTTGGAGTTCCATCCGCATCAACTGGACCCAGGGATGTCCCCTACGATTCCGTTTGCACGCTCGTTTCTGCCACGGATTTGCAAGATGTGGAATGAGCTTCCTCTTGAGGTATTCCCGGAGCGCTATGGCATAGGGCTCTCCAAAAAAGGTGAAAAAAGAGCTCTCCTTCAAACCCGGTGATGCTTTGACGACTCCTGTGATGTTGCAAATGTCCATAGGTGACGGTGACTACTTTCTATTAGGTAGCTCGTCTGCCTTATCGTCAGGTTTAAGTATAAAAAATACCAGAACACAAAAGCGCACAACACCGCTGTTGTGTAGGTCAGAGCCGATCAAGGTGAACTCTGCATACTTTGCAGTAGGTACGTGCGAAAATTGGCATATGAAAGCACTAAACAAAAAACTGCTAGCCACTTATACAACAAAAAATAAAAGTCTAAATCGCTAAAACTATCACCACTCAGTCACGTTCCGGTCACTAATTGGCGGACTCGACAGGCGGAAACCAATTAATACAGTTTATCTTCACTTCTTTCTGTTTGGGTTCCCGATAATTAGTGAATATGCTAGTGAAAGAAATCGCTAACAATCCACGAAATTCTCTATGACCCAGTGACCTATCGGTTTAAGTTTCTTTCTGAAACGTTAATACAAAGTCAGAACTCTGTTCAATGCTGTTTCCAATTATGTTTATTCCTATTGGAGCTAACTTTTGTTACCCATGTAAAAACAAGATGGCAAATAAAAAAAAAGATATACGAAGAAAAAAGACAAACCCACTGAGTTTCTTGAGGGATCTTCTCAGTTGAGGTCGTGTTCCGATCCGGTGGTAGTGTAAAAAAAATATATTTCATTTCATTTCATTCCTGTAACGCAGGATTTAACTTCGCGAGCGAATTGGGACTGCATGCATATCACTTGAATTACTTCACAGATACTTTAATTATCGTACGTGCAACATGCATTTGGGTCGCGAGGCAACTGCTGTCGATTTATCCACGCGTGCGATTGGGAAATGTTTGCAAGCGTATACCTGTGTGATAGGAAAACGGTTCTCAAAAGACTGGATCAGTTATGAACTGACAACGTTAGGTACCTCTTTCAACAAGATTTCTTAACGAACAACTTATCCATACTAATATTATTAATGTTAAAGTGTGTTTGTTTGTTCATCTTTCACGTCGCCACATAGGTCTTATATGATAAAAAGGCTCTCATTCCCATTAGAATATCGATGTTTTATTAGTTTATACATATTAAGTAGTTCCAGACGTTGTTAATAGATGGCGTTAGTAAAATTTATTTAAAAGTTCTGAATCACGCTATCAAATGCTAATGTTAATTCCCTTTGACCGTGCGGGCGAAGGTGCGGGTATGAGTTATAATTATAATAGAGCAACAGGTGCATTGTAAGAGGCTTGGACAGAGACCTAGTCGGATAATGCATAATCAAATTAAGACTAGTCCTGTATAAAGTAATGGTTTCCTTGTCACAAGGACTTAAACGAACAAAAATGTGAATACTAATACGTGTAATGTGAAGCAAAACCGCCTTAATACAATTTAGGATTAATGTAATTTAGAGTGAGTGATAATAAAGCATTAAGCAATGATTTACGCTTTACTCGTTTCGACGATGATTACTTTCCATCAGGTTCTTTCTTCAGGCATTCTTCAGGCGGTTTCAGGCGTTTGAACGAAAAATACAAATATCTATTCAACAGATAGGACTATAACTTGATAGGTGGTAGAACCAGTGTAGGTCGCTCGCGGAAGTACCACCGCCACACCTACTTCTAGCGTGAAGCAGTTCTTGCGTTTCGATGGAAGGGTGTGGTGGTTATCGGCACACTTTTATATGAGGCGACCATCTTAGTCCTCAGCAGAAGCAACACAACTGTAATTGACTTTAGATAGAACTTCATGTTCTATATGAAGTTGTTTACAGGAGTCCGTGGGCGGCAGTGACCACTTACCATCAGGTGGACTGCATGCTCGTTTGCTACTTCAATCTTATAAAAAAAAAGAACGTAAGCGGATATAATTGTCATTTGCCTTTTGTACAAAGAAGCATTCAATATCTAGATGTACTGAAATGGAAGATTGTAAAATCTTAAAACATTTGAGGGGAACTGAATTTTCTCCCTATTTTCTGAGGAAATAGTTTTCAGAGATAGGCCACGCCGTCATGTGGAAATAAGGGGATCAGCGTAATCCACGTGGCGCAAGATTGTAGAGGTCTGGCCAAATGTAAGCGGTTTATGAACGGAAATTTGAAAAGAAACGCTTTTTACACTTGTAGTACAATGGTATTTCGTCTGCGGGTACTCCGTACATACACAAATACCCAGAAATAGGGCAGGGCAGGGAAATCTTATTCCGTTATAGTTTAAATTTAAGATGTATAGCGAGTTATTAGAGCCTCAACTACGCTTCTCATAATTACAACTTCAGATAGTTATCTTATTATTCTATAGTCTCGCGTAGTGAAACAAACAGATTTTGTAAAATAAGATTAAGAAAATATTTCGATATTTTAGATGGCATACAACGACGTTGTAGAATAATTCAATAAAGATACAGGAAATATTTACCTTTCTTTTCTGATTGCTAGTGCAAATCGCTCTTTTATTTATTGCGTTGCATGCGTATTGAATTAGACAGTGCTTTAAGACTTCAATACTTGACAATACCCAATGCCTTTATGGAAATTGGTAAAAATATTTTTGAACTCTACGTTCATTGCGTATAAAAATGTAGTAATTATATCACACATTAAATTAGTAAAATGTTCAATCACTAACCTCCGTTATTTGTCTTGATTTAGTCATTTCGCTCCATACTGCAATAATCTTGCAACGATAAGAAAAATACGCTTAAAAATGGGTGCTTCTACTTATTTATTTGAAGGTGATAGGTTCTTTTCTGTGTCAATTCCGGAAGCACTACCTCCATACTAAAGTTTGCTTAATACCAGAAGTTCTTAAGCGTTTTTGCGTACGAAATTGAAGGGTTTCTTTAAGGGGACACATGCAATTGAGGCATTCTCACTTACTCTGTATCATAGGTAGGAGGACTCTATCGTCTAGGGTAGAGTGGGAATTCTATCTGGGATTGATTACAAAGGCCCACGGGCGGCTGTGGCTACTTTCTTAATTCATTATATGTCGTCAACCCATTATTGTCTCACTTCTCTTAGAATGAGAGAGTTATAGGCCAAAGTCCACCGCGCTGGCCAAGTTTGAATTCGTGGACTAATTCATAATAATAATTCATTAACGATTGTTTATTAATTAAAAGTTTAAACTAGTGGATTGGAAAATTGAATATAAGAATGGTTTATAGGTATAACGTAAATTTTCTTCAATGCCTTTTTTAATTTCAATTGAAGGCTTTTGTGTCCATGTGTGGATCTGGCCTGCACTCGTATCACTTGCATCCTGTCGTTTTATAGATCTGACAACCTATGTGGCGAAACGGTACCATAGCGGATTGACATGCATTATGTTCCGCGTTCCATTACTGGCCTTAATCTTGAATTTAGATTCTTGTTCGAGGTCTGGGTGTTTGTGTGTTCGGCTAAGTGTGTGTCCATGGTACCCGCGACACCTGAATGTGGGGTTATGAGTGTAGAAAGCCTTTATTTACTCTTCCTTTAAAACGTGCCACACGCATTTGGGTGGCGAAGAAACCGCTGTGGCAAGAAACTCGCATGCGGTTGAGACTTGCGTGCACGCATCAGATGCTTATCTATTAATGAAAATTTAAACTATCCACTAGTTATTAGTATTTAAGCCATACGATTTTGTAAGAAAATTTTATAGGTATGACGTAGAGGAACTCTGAAACAGGATTCATTAAATTATTCTTGAGGGTTAAATAGGGCTTTGAAATTTAACCGTTTGCACGTTTCGGTTAATTTTAATAATTCATTATGAAGGATAGGGTTAGAATCCCAACTTCGTTCTATTTTCGACGCGAAATCTCTGTAAGTTTGCGTTTAAATTAATCTAATATCCCATCAAAACAAGAATCTTAAAATAAAAGGGCTAGTCCTTCTCATAAAAATATGTGTGTTGGTTACTTTCGCATACAACAAAAAATTAGATCTAAACGGGTACCAAGTTTTGGAAAAAAAATCTGATAGCTTTAGTTACAGGAATTCGCAACATCGCAAATAAATTTAAAAGACAATTTATTGTTTTCATCTACTACAATACAATGATGTTAGCCACTTGGTCTTGGGATTACTTTTTACGTTGTGGTTTAGATGTAACTGGAGCGTTTTATATAGAATTGGTTAGGTTGGGTTGGAACAAAGAAAACACAAAACTTGGCTAACAGAGAACAAGAACGTCCTGCAAGAGGGCGCGCCCAGTTCATGTGAATTTATTATCCAAATAAAAAATAAGCGTAATAATCTTTTTATTAATTTTAAAATCTACAGTCTAATCTTTATTTGGCGAAATTCGCCGGGTCAGCTAGTATTATTATATAATAATATATAGATTGATGTTATTTAGTTTAACAGTTAGTTAACTTGTAATAAAAATAAACTTCCACGTGTCAGTACATCAGATATTTTTGCAAAAATAAATTGTTTCGCACTATGAAAATAAGTAATGATTGATATTTCTATCACACCAAAAACTTGCGACTGTGTATTTGAGATAGCATGAAACTATAATTACTGAATATTTTTATAGTCCATGTGTTGAGTTAATATTTAGTCTATATTACTAAAAAACTATTTACTGTATTAAAAGTTATCACAATATGAAATTATGTTATTTAATTTAAAGGCGTTTGAAACCACGGGACACGGCTAGTCCTTAATAAAATTATTGTTGGAGGGGAGCTTTATGCTCCACGCGGGGAGGGGCTGCGGGAGCGGTCACACATCGGCGGGTTCGCGGATGACTGCGAAAGCTTACCCGTGTTCCCGCCGTACGGTGCGAGGAGAAAACACAGTGGGGGTTTAGCCGGTAAGAGTCCGGCATAACCCAGCTGCCGCCCCGGGTGGCTACCCAGCCATAGCTGGCCATATAGCCATGGATACCCATCCATGAGGATTACCCACTTAAAAAAAGTCCTTAATAAAATTATGTTGCAATTCCCTTAAAGTTTTATGTTAAAATTAATTTAATGATAAATTACTACACTCATATATCTCAATGTTTAATATCCGAAATTGTTGGGGGCGGAAATTAAATGCTCACACACGATATACGCTTTGATCGTAAAATTAAATGGCGCTTGACATATGACATTATGGAAATTTTCATATTAAATAGGTTTTATATTACTCAGTGACGCGATTTTCGAAAATTCGACCCCTGGAACACTCGAAGTTTTGGCACTATTTTGAAGCTAAGTTTTTAATTTAAATTACGGTCGAATTTTGACCGTTACGATGGTTTCCTAGTAGATTGAAATAGTTGTCCCTGTAGTTCCGGGATCAGAATAGGGCTACAACATCCCCTGCCTGTCGTAAGAGATAAAATTGAAGTAGCAAACGAGCATGCAGTCCACCTGATGACAAGTGGTCATTGCCGCCCATGGGCAACTGTAAGCAACTTCATACAGAACATAGATTTTATCTGAAGTCAAACACAGATTCGTTGGTACTTCCGAGGACTAAGATAGTTGCCTCGTATAAGACTTAGCCGGCCACCACACTTTTCCAACGATACGCAAGAACTGCTTTACGCTAGTAACGGTTTTTAAGGTGGTAGAAAAAGTATAGCTCAAGCGGGGAAGTACTACCGCCACACCTATTTCTACCGTGAAGCATTTCTTGCGTTTCGATGGAAGGGTGTGGTTGCGGTCACACTTTTTCACCAGGCGACCATCTCCTCGGGAGTAGCAACGCGTTTGACTTCAGATAGAACCTATGTTCTAAATGAAGTTGCTTACTGTTGTCCATGGGCGGCAGTGACCACTTACCATCAGGTGGACTGCATGCTCGATTGCTACTTCAATATTATAAAAAAAACGAGTGTGGCCGTGGTACCTCCCCTGTCAAACTGCACTGGTTTTACCAACTGTTTAAACAGCAACACACTGCTGTCAAGCTCCTGGCTTTGTCCTTTATTAGCTTCCTACGACATACAAGAAGAAAAGGCTGTTGGAAACTGACATCACATTCCGCTTACCGCTGACAAAACCACTTAAGCTTCAGAAAAGAACACAGTTTCGTTTAATAATAGATGATATTACCTTGAGCTGTGGATAATTCTTCCATTATAAAAAGCGATGTAATTAAGTCTACACACAATGTTTGTCCCAACATTGTTTTTGTCTATTTGTTTTCCTTTCGGTTTTCCTCTTGCGTTATTGTCTACATGTAAGATGAACACATACTATAACGATTAGATCATATACCTACACGAGATACACAGATGTCGTGCGGTGTCAGCCTAAACTAGCGACACTAGCAACTACTCTAGCGTTCCCAGACGTGTCTAAGGAGGCGACTTAGGGATTAGACCTAAGAGGTGAGCAGTAGCAGTAGCGAAATTATTCATCTGTGGTCAATACTGGCAGCTAAACGCTGACTGCGGCAAGCCCCTTAGTGGAAGGATTGACTAAAACCAACTTTAGACAGTCCCAAGCCAAGTTTAGCTCTATTTGTGGTATCACTACATAAAAACTGGCTAATAGCGAATCAGACTCGCGCACGACAATCTTTATATATATAAATGAATGTTTGTCTGTATGTCCTCTATAGAATCGTAAACTATTCATTTGATCATCTTTAGCAAAGTTATTCATGAGCTCGCGAAGGTTTCTGGTGTATTTTTTGTGATGGCGTAGCAACGCGCGCAGGGTACAGCTAGTTGTCTACAAAAATGCCAATAAATTCAAGTTTGTTGTTGGGCCTCATCACTTCTAGAAAACCTGGCAACACGCTGTAGCGAGATTTGAACGAGAAAAAAAAAGCTTGTTGTATGGGAGCACCCCTTTAATATTTATGTGTTCTGTTTTGATGTGACCACGTCTTATAATTCGATGGAGCCGGCTGCACGCACCGAAATACATGACTCATGCGGCGTTACCTCGCTCTGAGGCGTTCCATTTAAGGCTTGAAGTGCAAGCGAGATATCGGGACAAGCGCCAAAGACGCCAATACGCATAAATAAAATAATGTCAAAAATCTGACATAATTATATTTATGCGTATAAATAAATGTAACTTGATCAATTCTATTGTGATTTCAATGTACCTCCTTCTCTATATCCATACTAAATATCTATCAAACAAATAAAATTAAAATTTTCTTTTTAAACATGGTTAACGGAGCTTGGATAATATAAATTTGCACGCACACAAGCACACATCCAAATACAGAGACACATTCAAGCATGTAAAAACGCGTTCATACAAATATTAAACACACAAACACGGAAACCCACTTACTAGTATAGATAGAGTAACGAAACGAATAACGTTGTTTACGTAAATGCGACATCGTGTGAGGCACTTGAGGCCTTGTAAGCTTTTTCACTGATAAGAACTTTTCTACATACGTTGTGGCAATCTATATATGTTGACATAATCTCTTAGTTATATAGTGGATATGTGTGATCATCAATGATCCACCGTGAATACTTTTGCAAATAGTGCAGGGCAGTGATGCCCTCTCAATCGCGAGGACCGAGGTTTAAATACCAGGCAGGTAAGTTTTTTACGCGACGACAACGACGACGAGCGACGCAGGATTATGTGGAATTTTTACCGCACTAAAACCCCCCGGTGGCCGACGTCGGCGCTATAAAGAGGTCTCCGGGATCTCAGAACGACCGCAACCGGAATCCTCTAGCGCGTTGCCCCATCGGGCTCCTCCCAGATGTGCGGCTGGGTCCACTGCTCTGTCTAGTCTTTACGACGTTATGCGACCACATATACCGCCGTCCTTCCCGGGATCGCCTGACCGAACGGTTCGAGCTCCAAATCTAGTCGCCTCTTACGACAGGCAGAGTATTCTGAACCCGAAACTACAGGGACGACCATACAGGTACCTACTAAGGATTTTTCTAAAATTATGTGCCTACGAACACGCACACATACAAAACCGCGTTCATACACATATACATTAAACATATACAGACACAGAAATCTACTTACTACTATAGAGATGGAGCGGATAAGGTTGTTTGCCATACAACGTCAGTGCGGCGTCTTGTGACTTGAGGCCTCGTAAGCTCTTTCAGGAGTAATAAGAAGTTTTCTAGATACGATAGTTATGGCAATCTATGTATGTTGATATTATTCTTAGCTTAATTTCTTATGGATGTGTGTACGATCATCATAATTCCAAAAGTACTGTATAAAAGCCTAACCATATCATTCATTTCTAAGATAAGAAAATGTGACATCCTACTAGTCCTGAAGTCGGTGAAATGGTGTTTATTATAAAACTATATGAATCCCGCAGCTTCGCCCGCGTTAAAAAAGCGACGTATCGATTGTCCCCTGGGATTAAGACATTTTCCCAAGTAAAAAGTAGCCTATATGTTAATCCAGAGTGTCAGATATCTCCCTACCAAGTTTTATGAAAATCAGCCGTTTAGTCGTGAAGAAGTAACAAACATAACACAAACTTTCGCCTTTATAATATTAGTACTTCATACTACTCATGATGAGGCAAATAGAATAAAAAAACGTGCGGCACTTGGGGACTGCCGCGGTAAAGCTATTGCATAGCATTTGTTATCAACTTATGCAATTATAATTATTTACTCATACATGCAGTATTTTTTTCTTTAATATTTATTCAAGTTTTTTTCTTTAGTACTATGCTTTGTCACAAACAGCTTCTTACATATTGGCCGATTTCCGAGCAGCTCGTCTCGATCCATGCGAGCTTTGTACTGTCGTAGAATATACATACACCTTAAGCGAACACTCGGCCGCGCTACATGGTAGGCGGAGTGGGGGGTGTTACGTTTTTCGTTACGGTTTTTCTTAATTCGGTCGCCGCGCTCTTAGCCCGCGATAAAAGCTATTCAATAGCTTAAAAAATTTAATTATGTAGATGGATAAATAGATAAACAATTGACTTGGAAGAAATAGCTCCTGTAACTTTACAGTTACATTTCATTATTATCGTCACATTATACTTATGTATAATGTGACGATAATAATGATATGTCGAAATGGTCAAGGATTTGCCTTTCCTGTATCTAATTATATACAGGTATATAAACCGGGTAACATTGCTTGGTAAATACAGCTATTGATATCTGACTCTCAGTAGCAAAAACAACATTGTCCATATGAAAAGCGCACGCAAACATCAAAACACGTAAGTAGATAAAAATATAATAAATATAGGTATTATATTGCTAGTTGTGTAATATTATTTGATATTAGCAAAGTAGTATATAATCTTTATACTTTGTGGATTTGTTTACGATCTGTGTGGCAGTGCGGTTACTATATCGCTCCGACATATGGATTCCAGGTTTGACCCTTGGTCAGACATAGAGATGAATTCAAATTTCTTTCTGGGTCTAGGTTATTCGGCTGTTTGTATTTCCATGTACACATAAAAGTCCTTCTGTAGCCCCAGATATGGGAGTGTAGAAAACGTTTAACTCCATCTTGTAGTCTACCAGGAATTATCTATAAATTTCTATTCATCTAATTTAAATATCCTATTAAATTAAAAATATGTTTAGATCTGAACAATATTTCCAGAGATTAGCGCGTTCAAACAAACAAACAAACAAACAAACAAACAAACAAACAAACAAACAAACAAACAAACAAACAAACTCGTCCGCTTTATAATAGTAGTATAGATACGTTTAATCGATTTCGAATTATCTTTATCTTAGGCACAGATGAGGTTTTATCCTAAAGACTCAAAAAGTTGTCTCTCCTTTGGCACTCTCTAAAATGGCTATTTAAAATATATGTACGGATGACTACAATAAAAGAACATAAACCCGCTGAGCGTCTTGCCGTTTCTTATCTTCTTTCCGGTCTACCAGTGAGAGATAAAACTTTCGTAAACCTAAAGAAAATTGCAGCATTGTTATTTTTATTTATTTATATATAACTGCAACTATTTATAGATAACTGGCAACCTAACGGCATTTCTCACATAATATATTAAATAAAGAGTATTAAGAACCAGTGTAGTTAGACCGGTGAAGTACCACCGCCACACCTATTTCTAGCGTGAAGCATTTCTTGAGTTTCGATAGAAGGGTTTGGTTGCCGGCACACTTTTACATGAAGCGACCATCATAGTCCTCGGGAGTAGCAACGCATCTGTGTTTGATTTCAGGTAGAACCCATGTTCTGTATGAAGTTGATTACAGATGTCCATGAGCGGCAGTGACCACTTACCATCAGGTGGACTGCATGCTCGTTTGCTACTTCAGTCAAATAAAAAAAAATGATACAACGGAGCATAACATAATTCAAAATTACATTACAAATTATTCTGAGTCAGTCTATTTACGTTAAATAGCGAATTAATAAATCTTATGAAAACAATTAAATACAATTACAAAATATCAGGAATAATTATTAAAAATTGATTAGAATAGAATTGAATTGAAAGGAAATCAGAAATTTATTATAACACATAATTAATAATAACAAGATTAAATTAATAATAATTAAATTCATAACAATAGTAAAATTAATAATGATTAAAAATAATAATTTAATGAAATATAATTTAAATTAATGAATTTCATAAATTATAAAAAATCATTCTCAATGAGTTTGAAATAATTGATAAAATATCTTAAGGTAACATTGCATTACATCTTTGATGATAAAAAACTGAGGTAAATTAAAACTATGATCTATTTGCCAACAATAAATTAATGGAAGAAAGGATGCGTTTAAATTTTTTCAATGAGGTCGAGAATACATTAGTTAAACAACATTTTAAAACACTGCTATAGAAAAATAGGTATGCCGCATCGCGCCGCAAAATTGGTATGCAGTGCAATCAAGTGTAGTTGAAATACGAACTTTGTGTTCAGCGGAAACAAACAATCGACTCCGGAAAAATACTGAAACTTTCAAACAGTATTTCAACTTCATACAAACATTAATAGAGTAGTTAGTAGTTGCCTACAAATAGCTAAAATGCAGTTATAGCTCGAGATAATGCGACTATTTTTTTTTTATATTTTTTTATCTGACTGAAGTAGCAAATGAACATGTAGTCCACCTGATCGCAAGTGGTCACTGCCGTTCGTGGACATCAGTAACCAACTTCATACAGAACGTGGGTTCCCTCTGTAGTCAATTACAAATAGGTTGCTACTCCCGAGGGCTATGATGGTCGCCATATGAATTAATCCTATTTTTTTTGGTTCCGCGGGGGAAACCTTCAAAAGGTACCCGACGCCGTAGGAGCGACGCCTGGTTATGTGGGATTCCTAGGAATATCATAGGGTTAAAAAATTGGAAGCAGCTTTTTTATTTAGAAATATTGTTGTTTAATATATTAGTATATAAATATGATCATAATGGATTATTTTTCGCTGTAATTTATAAATACACAAAGACCAGTTGGCTGTTACATAACCCTAACGCTGATGCACAGCCCTAGTGCATCGCGGCCCAGCCAGCAACCCGAGGAGCTGACGCAGCACCTACAACGTTCCCACATATCGTGGGAATACACGGCATTCCGAGATCTAACATCGACTCGGTTTCACACCTTTAGTTTTAAGACAAAATGTAGTTGTAATTTTAGTTTAAAATAAATGTTAAGTATGGTTTTGCGTTTCTCTGCGACCTCCGGCCGCCACCAACATAACTTGGCTGTAATTGTGTTTTAAAAAAATACATCATCAACATGTTTCTTACGAACCTTCCAAGCAGTTTCTTTCGAACTAATGGATGTTCTTTAGACAAAAAATATTGAACAAATACACCACCCGATAAAAAATGCCTGTATATCATGCGTGTGTAGCAAGAATTAAAATTATTGCAAAACAATATACATTACTAAATGATAAATATCATATTGTATTATGTAATGTAATATCATATACGATACGTCATATAATATCTATAATAATTCAGTATGCAATAACACATTAGTTTCACAAACTCGAGATATTTAATATCAAATAGTTAAGCTTCCGCAGTTTAGAATATTAAATATCTCACCGTAAGTGAGTTTGAAGTAGGTATTTAATAAGGATATCTTATGTAGCGAATCATGACGTAATGAAATTGGCTTTCAATGATGGGTATAGTTTATCTAAATACAAATAGGTATGGTTGAAATCCATGATTTATATGCAAACCACCTTTCATGTCCCACCATTTCTAAGAAGTTTATAGTAATACTACCAGGCGAGTATAAACAGAAAACAACTATGTAAACTGTCGCCTAGTGCATCGGAAAATAGTGTCTAAACGTGTCTGCTTCGGATAAATCCGATTAGAACGCTCTTAGTGGAATGGTTGCCGTGGCTTCTCTCCTGTTTATTAAGTTTAAATATGCCTTATAATAGCATTTAAAGGTGGTAGAACCAGTGTAGTTCGACCGGGGAAGTACCACCGCCACACCTATTTCTAGCGTGAAGCATTTCTTGCGTTTCGATAGAAGGGTGTGGTTGCCGGCACACTTTCACATGAGGCGACCATCATAGTCCTCGGGAGTAGCGACGCATCTGTGATTGGCTTCAGATGGAACCCATGTTCTGTAAGAAGTTGATTACAAATGTCCATGGGCGGCAGTGACCACTTACCATCAGGTGGACTGCATGCTCGTTTGCTACTTCAGTCAAATAAAAAAAAAAAAAAAAGTATTATGCGCTGTTGTGTTCTTGTCTACAAAGTAGGGGAGACATACTAATTTTAAGCGTTCTTACTTAGACCTCAGGGGAGCAACGCATCTGTGGCTAAACTCAGGAAAACCTGATCTTATCTGCGGTTGATAGCAGATGTTCATGTGCGCATTGGCCACATACCATCAGGGGGAGTGCGTGCTTGTTTTCTACTTCTATATTAAAAAACACCAAATTGCTGCACGCTACGAATAGATATGGCGATAGTACTATCGGTAAAACCCATGGTAAACACTCCTTTCATATTCTACCATTTGCAAGAAGTTTATAGAAATGCTACCAGGCGAGCATAAACAGAAAACAACTATGTAAACTGTCTCCCAGTGCATCGGAAAATAGTGTTAAAACGTGTCCGCTTCGGATAAATCCGATTAGGACGCTCTTAGTGGAATGGTAGCAGTAGCCTCTCCTGTTTATTAAGTTTAATGCTGCACGTTTATTCTGTATGTAGGTTATAGTAATAGTCTTTAACGCAATTGTAAGGCGTTTTATCTCCTTCTTTATTTCTCTGCAGTGCAGCAGTGATTACTTACCATCTGGTGGACTGCTCGCTTGTTTGCTACATTTAAAAATAGATATTAAAAAAAATGCTTCACGTTACAAACAGTGGGAGGTAATACCCTATGTTTAAAACACTCTACCACCTTTCACGTCCTACCATTCGTAAGAAGTTTATAGTACGTAATACTACCAGGCGAGCATAAACTGAAAAAAACTGTGTAAACTGGCTCTCAATGCATCGGAAAACAGTGTTAAAACGTGTCCGCTTCGGATAAATCCGATTAGAACGCTCTTAGTGGAATGGTTGCAGTAGCCTCTCCTGTTTATTAAGTTTAATGCTGCACGTTTATACTGTAGTATGTAGGTTTTGTATTGTAGTATTTAATGGAATTTTCAGTCTTTTTATCTCCTCCTGTGTTTTTTTAGTCTGTAGTTTAGTGATTTCTTTTATGGTGGTGAACTCTAATCTTCGTGTGCGCCCGTGGCTACGTATTACCAGGACTGCGAATTTGATTGCTAGTTCAATATTAAAAAACACCCTATATCGTATCGTATCGTAGTAGAATGTTTGCAGTAGCCTCTCCTGTTTATTAAGTTTAATGTTGCACGTTTATTCTGTATGGGGGTTATAGTAATAGTCTTTAACGCAATTGTAAGGCGTTGTATCTCCTTTGTTTCTCTGCAGTGCGGCAGAGATCATTTACCATCAGGTGGTGCTCGCTTGTTTGCTACATTTAAAAATAAATATTAAAAAAAACGAAATACCCCCATGTTTAAAACATTCTACCACCTTTCACGTCCTACCATTCGTAAGAAGTTTATAGTACGTAATACTACCAGGCGAGCATAAACTGAAAAAAACTGTGTAAACTGGCTCTCAATGCATCGGAAAATAGTGTTAAAACGTGTCCGCTTCGGATAAATCCGATTAGAACGCTCTTAGTGGAATGGTTGCAGTAGCCTCTCCTGTTTATTAAGTTTTAATGTTGCATGTTTATTCTGTATGTAGGTTGTAATAGTCTTTAATGCAATTGAATGGCGTTTTATCTCCTCGTTTAGTACAAAGTTTATAAAGTTTTATGTTGATAATAACATGATCATAACGTTATCAATCTACTGAGATTTTTTGAAAAATCTATTTTGAGTAGTAGGTATGTTTTTGTAAGAAATTCCAAACGAAATTCTAGTCTACCTGATGGAAAGTCGTAATTTCCGTCCATGGACGTCTGGAATCAACCCAAGAGAGAGTCGGCAATAATGACAAATGACAAATAAATGACAAATGATCAAATGGCATTGCTACTCCAAAGGACAAAATTTGAACACCTCGGTTAAGTATGTTTCTTTATTAGAGACAATAATACAGCACCGCTTAATACTATTAGGCAGAAATAGGTGTGGGTTAGATAGAAAGAGGTTAGGTAGAGTAGTGATGCCTATGGGGTCGAACCATAAAGCCTTCTACCGCCTTCAAAAGCATTTGGATTATGACTTTTTTATTGTATTGAAGTAGCAAACGAGCATGCAGTCCACTGATGGTAAGTGGTCACGGGCACCCGTGGACACCTGTAAGCATCTTCATAGAACATAGTTTCTATCTGAAGTCAATCACAGATACGTTGCTATTCCCGAGGACTGAGATGATCGCCTCAAAAATGGTATGCCAGCAACCACACCCTTCCATCGAAACGCAAGAACTTTTTCACGCTAGAAATAGGTGTGGAGGTGGTACTACCCCGGTCGAACTACACTGTTCTACCTACGGGTTTTATAGGGGTTGAATATTAAAGTGGGCGCGTATGAAGACGCACGTAAAATCTAGTTTAATATAAAACAGTAACGGATTCCAATTAACAGTATCTCTCAAATACTGAGACAATGTTGAAATTGTAATTGCTAAGTAGCTAGCGACCCGTGTAACATAAATAAAAGTAATGTCGACAAAGAAAAAGTTGAGCACATCTGAATTCATTATTTAATTACGTTCAGCTTGCATAGAGTCCTAAGAGGCTAATATTCGGAATTTAGACTAAGGAAGATAAATACGGGTACATTTTTATGTTCCGCAGTATCATTTTATTCCCGGGCAATTTTCATATGAAGCGACCATCCCAGTTCTTGGGAGCAACGCATTTTCGACCCACTTGTTCAATCCTATTTTTCTTTTTCGTAAATTAGGCTTTGCTGTTACTAGAAATCCGTGCTTCACGCTCAAAATAAACATGGCAGTGGCGCCTTTCCGTTCAAACTATACTCGTTGTAACGGTATATCACCTTTAGATTGAACTGAAATGCCACTTTAAGTGTTCACCTTAAAATTAGTACTTCGTTGTTTAAGTAATTAATCTTAAACTAAAGAAAGAAAAGAAGAAAGAAATCGTTTATTCGTAATGCGTACACACTCATACAGTTAAAGACACAATAATAATATGGTAACTATTATATGTATATTATATATTGTTATAATTATATGTTACTTATCATAAAATTATTTGTTTATATAAGTATATATTAATATTTTGTGTATATATTTAATTTAAGCAATATTTATTATTTCAATAATTGATAATTTGTTTACTTTTATATACCTACCACAGATTATCGCTGTCGCCCAGGGTTGACTGGCAGAGAATGCCATTAGGCATTAAGTTCACCCTTGTAACCCTTAGATTAAGGTGTTTCAAAACTTTAAATAAATAAATAACTAACATGCAATATGTGAGTGGTATACATCACAAAACGGGCCCTTCTCAGCATTATGCTGGTTGATTATTTTCACTAACTTGTTTAACTACGAAGGATTATGTAGTAAAACTTTTATTACCTTCGACTTCAAGCCTTCAAGGTTTATTACTGAAAAAATATTCCTCAGTCAGTTCAACCGTTATACTCAAGTTAATCATCCCAGACCTTAGGTTAGGGATTGCAGAACACGGGTAACTACATTAATTATATTTGAACGAGGTTCACTGTAAAGATTAGCATATTTTGTTGGATGGTTCTTGTGCCCTTAAATGTGTAATTGAAAGAGGTATTTGAGCTTAACTTTCTTCAAAGTAACGTTAAACAGTTTTGTATTAATGGCGTTGAAGACCTTTCTGTTTATTGTTCCATTCATAAGTTATTTGGCAGTGTTCAAACTGCTAGTTAGAGCAGTGATAGCCTAATGGTTGAAACTTGCCCTCTCGATCGGGAGATCCGGGGTTCAAACCCAGGCACGAACCACTGATTTATGTGCGTGTTAGAAATTAATTATCACTGCTTTTCGGTGAAGGAAAACATCGTGGGGAAACCTACACACCCGACAGTTCTTAAAAATAAGTTCTCGGATGTGTGTGAAGTCCACCAATTTGCACTTGACCAGCGCGGTGGACTTTGGCCTGAACTCTCTTAATCTGTTAGAAGACCCGTGCCCAGCAGTGGGCCAATAATGGGTTGATGAGAGAGTTATGTACGAACAGCTTATGTACGATTTTGAAAACACGAAGTAATCTTAAATGGCTGTGGTAGGCTGCCATGAAAATTTTTGTTAAAGCTATTGTCACCAGACTTGTTATCACATTGGCTAATTATTTTATTCAAAAAGGTGGAATAGCTAGTTTGATTCGACCGGGGAGGTACTATTATACGTAGCAGAGAATGCCATTAGGCATTAAGTTCACCCTTGTAACCCTTAGATTAAGGTGTTTCAAAACTTTAAATAAATAAATAACTAACATGCAATATGTGAGTGGTATACATCACAAAACGGGCCCTTCTCAGCATTATGCTGGTTGATTATTTTCACTAACTTGTTTAACTACGAAGGATTATGTAGTAAAACTTTTATTACCTTCGACTTCAAGCCTTCAAGGTTTATTACTGAAAAAATATTCCTCAGTCAGTTCAACCGTTATACTCAAGTTAATCATCCCAGACCTTAGGTTAGGGATTGCAGAACACGGGTAACTACATTAATTATATTTGAACGAGGTTCACTGTAAAGATTAGCATATTTTGTTGGATGGTTCTTGTGCCCTTAAATGTGTAATTGAAAGAGGTATTTGAGCTTAACTTTCTTCAAAGTAACGTTAAACAGTTTTGTATTAATGGCGTTGAAGACCTTTCTGTTTATTGTTCCATTCATAAGTTATTTGGCAGTGTTCAAACTGCTAGTTAGAGCAGTGATAGCCTAATGGTTGAAACTTGCCCTCTCGATCGGGAGATCCGGGGTTCAAACCCAGGCACGAACCACTGATTTATGTGCGTGTTAGAAATTAATTATCACTGCTTTTCGGTGAAGGAAAACATCGTGGGGAAACCTACACACCCGACAGTTCTTAAAAATAAGTTCTCGGATGTGTGTGAAGTCCACCAATTTGCACTTGACCAGCGCGGTGGACTTTGGCCTGAACTCTCTTAATCTGTTAGAAGACCCGTGCCCAGCAGTGGGCCAATAATGGGTTGATGAGAGAGTTATGTACGAACAGCTTATGTACGATTTTGAAAACACGAAGTAATCTTAAATGGCTGTGGTAGGCTGCCATGAAAATTTTTGTTAAAGCTATTGTCACCAGACTTGTTATCACATTGGCTAATTATTTTATTCAAAAAGGTGGAATAGCTAGTTTGATTCGACCGGGGAGGTACTATTGTCACGTTTCGTTGGAAAAGTGACAATAGTACGCTAGTTATCGGGAGAAGCCACGCCAGGTGCGTTATTGACTTCTGTTGAATCCCCGTTCGATGTTAGGTGTGTCCCTGTACGATTATTTCTAACGAGAAACATTCCTTGCGCTTCGATGGAAGGGTGTGGTTGCCGGCGCACTTTTATATGAGGCGACCATCCTAGTCCTCGGGAGTAGCAACGCATCTGTGATTGACTTCAGATAAAACCTATATATTATATATGAAGTTGCTTACAAATGTCCATGGGCGACAGTGACCACCATCAGGTGGACTGCATGCTCGTTTGCTATTTCGTTATTATAAAAAAAAGAAAAAAGGTTTGTTTAATGATGTCCATAGGTGGCAGTGTCACCATCAGGGGGCTCTTTGCTTGTTTGATACTTTAATCTTATAAAATATCTTGAACATGATTCTTGAAATCCACTGAGGATTAAATTTCCGACTTACCCGGTTTTAGGAATTTCGGTACAGCAATGGCATATATAAAAGTTAAAGTTACAAAAAGTTATTTACCGAGGGAGCTATTCAAAGGTTATTAAATTGACAAGTATTATTTTTTACATTTTTTTATAATACAGTAATACCTCGACTTACGCGAACTCGGAGTTACGCGGTTTTCAAATCTTCTCAATTTGTCTTTTATTGAGTTCCAGCTGCGCCACACAAGCTCTTTATGGGTTACGTAGCTTTACTATATTACACTATTCACAAGAGTGTGGAATAGTAAGACTATGTATTATGTATGACGGCTACATTTTATTCTCTGGTACGTATTTCTTGTACCCCGACTTACGCGAATTCTACTTACGCGGTTATCAGTTATCACCTATCGCGTAAGTTCAGGGTATTCGCGAAAATAACAACCGAACCCATATAGCCCCCGTAACGAGTGTGTCCCGACTTGTAATTTGCATGAGCGTTTTAGTCTAAAAGGTTGGGTCTGCCTGAAAACTAGGTCGAACCTTTTTCGGAGCGGTGTGATTAATATTGTGAGTAAATTGCTAGTCATTACACTTAAGACGATCGTTTATCCGCGGCTGTGATGTAGTTAAAAGTACCCAGACCGTAAGGTCTGTTTCTAGTTAGACTATGACCTATGAGTCTTGATTGTTGTTTTTACCTTATTGCTTTATAAGGATGGTAATGCTTCTCGAGTGTGTGTATGTTAAAAAATACGCTTTCTACGCTCATAGCCCACTTGGTTTTTTCCTGTGTCGTGGGTACCATGGACACATAAGACGAATACACAAACACCCAGGCCCAGAACGTGAATCTAAACTCGGGCCGGGAATTGAACCCGGGACCAATTCTTGCGAATGCGAATGTCTAAAAATATGCGAATATTCGCGAATGCGTATGCGTATGTTCGTTATATCACTAGTGTATATGTATGTACGAGCAGTGATAGCCTAATGGTTGAAACTTGTCCTCTCGATCGGGAGGTCCGAAGTTCAAACCCAGGCACGCACCACTGATTCATGTGCGTATTAGAAATTAATTATCACTGCTTTTCGGTGAAGGAAAGCATCGTGAGGAAACCTACACACCCGAGAGTTCTTTAAAAAAAAAAGTTCTCGGAGGTGTGTGAAGTCCACCAATTCGCACTTGGCCAGCGCGGTGGACTGTGGCCTAAACTCTCTCATTCCGAGAGAAGACCCGTGCCCAGCAGTGGGACAATAATGGGTTGACGAGATATGTATGTATTAGTGATGTAACGAATATTCGCATGTTTTTGCATTCGTAAGAATTGTGAAAATGTTGTGCGAATATTGAACTGCAGTGCTTTGCAAAATGGTCTCCAAATTTATGTCGTCCGGCGTCCTATATCAAGAAAAAAACCAATACTCGCATTCGCGAATGACATTCGCTACAGCCTAAAGGCCTTGATGGGCTTGTAAAACATGATATATTATTGGAATGCCGCCTGTGATCGGAGAGAGGGGCAGAAAACGGCTTTTTTCTTTTTATTAGCTTCACCTGTATGTTTGTTTGTATGTTTGTAACCGACTTCTTTGGGCGCGATTTTGACCCACTTTAAACGGCCAGATTTCGTTCAAACTTTGTAGATTTATTGAGGACCGATGAGAATACACTAATTTGATAAAATTATTCAATTTTTTAATTTGACTAAAAAGTGGAAAATAAATAATAGCTAAAAAAAACTAAAAAACACGCTTTTTATAGATAACCGAATTAAAAAATAGAAAATAAATTTAAATGAATTTAAATTGAGAAAATAGTGTTAAAAATTTCAATGAATATAAATTAATAATAGTGTGAATAAAAAAAAATATTTTATTTAAAAAAAAACGTGGGGCGCTTTTTAAGATATTATCGAAATGATCTCTGACTCTATTCATATCTGTCAATAAAATATCTATAACTATTGACACCATGCACCCCACGCTTTTTTTTTAAATAAAATATATTTTTTTTATATATACGCTACTCTATGTACGTTAATAACTCTGCGTTCTGCTTTCCTGCGCCTTCCTCGGCTCGTAAAATACCGCACATTTGTTTGGTTAAAATGAGATTTTCCGCACTTCTATTTGCCAAGGTGTAATGCGGCATTACACCTTCGCAAATTGTGTTTTTTTTAATGAAATGATTTACAGCTTATTTTATGTACGTTTTCCTTTTTGTATCTCTGTGGGGTAAGTTATTTACTACATCGGTTCGACGTTGCATCATGACAGTCGTATGATACATACCACGAGACATGCAAGAGTGAAAGTGTAATGCTGGTGTTATTGCTACACGAAATACTTGTGAACAATCGATTTCCTAGCTTTAACTAAACACCTATTTGCATCTTCTTTGAAGACCCTCATGTTCCTCTAAATAGTTGTATCGTCCAAACAAAAACACAAGTAAACTGATAAAACGTATTATAAACATTAGACAAGATAATAAATTATCTTTTATGTTTTAATGTCATTAAAATATTTTTTTTTATTAAAAAAAATAAGAAGTAAACGAATACAGGATAACGCATCATTTTTTCAAACATAGTGATTATGTGTGTTGTTTCTACCACGATATGCCAAGCTCCCCTGTCTCTCTACATGGTGTAACTTTAGGGATGTGCAATACGTACATAACTTGGGGACGCATTTATTATGTCCATACTTTGTTGAACTTTGTATAGCGTATCCAGCTTTGTATAAAAGCTCTTTTAGACCAGACCTTTTTTTGAAGAGCTCCGCGTCTTCTTAGCCTATAGAATCGTCCAAACACAACCACCAACAAAAAAATAAAGTAACAAACGCATTATAAACACAAATAAAATCATTTTTATATCATTAACGTAAAATATTTTTGAAGTGAAACTTCTTTAGGCGCATGAGGGTAAAATTTTTACAGATGAAACGTCACGCCGGTATGCAACGGAAGTGTCGGAAAAGAGAGAGAGAGAGTGATCGAGACCGATTGAGAGAGAGTAAGACAGGGCGAACGTAGCATGAGCAACTAGCCGTGGAGTGAGAGTAG
Organism: Spicauda simplicius; assembly: GCA_949699795.1. Classification (NCBI taxonomy): domain Eukaryota; kingdom Metazoa; phylum Arthropoda; class Insecta; order Lepidoptera; family Hesperiidae; genus Spicauda; species Spicauda simplicius. The sequence goes on along the minus strand of OX453080.1, from coordinate 10,104,292 downwards.
GGAGCAAGCGAGTGAGAAAGATTGAGAAAAAAAGTGAGACAGAGCGAACGTCGTATCACGCCTTTTTCCCTTCCTCTTAATCTTGGAAATTTAAAGTTTTAGATTTGTATAAATATAAACAAGATTTATAAATTAGTTCGCCAAAGAAGTTTCACTTCTGACATGTGTACTTTGTACGCACGCATGTTTTTTTTATTTAAAAAAGAAACATCATTTTTTCACGCATCGTGATCAAGTGTATTTTCTCTACCACGATATGTCAAGCTCCCCTGCCTCCCCTACGATGTTTAACTTCAGCGATATGCAGTCCCTAACTTGGGGACGTATTTATCATGGACAACTTTGCGGAACTTCGTACTGAAGTCGGTACTATATTCATACATGAATACGTTTCCTTGTTTTATTACATACGAGCTGTGACCAGCGGTTTCGCCTGTTTAAAAACTACGAACATTATTTCCTTATAACGTTTAAAGAATAGAAAGGTTTTTATTACATAAAGACCAATTTACAATTATTGGCATTACATGTACAAGTATGTGTACAGGTACAATAAAATTTGGAAAAATTAGACAAACAAAATTTCTTAAAAATAATAGTCATGACATTTTGCTCCTAGCAGTCACCCATCAAGCTCCTGACCGTGGCCGATGTTGCTCAACTTTGTAAGATAGGAGTGGGGTACAACCCATTATTGTCCCACTGCTGGGCACAGGTCTTCTCTCAGAATGAGAGAGTTTTTAGGCCATAGTTCGCCGCGCTGGCCAAGTGCGTATTGGTGGAAGACAGGAATGCATACATTCTAAATACTAACGATCGTTTATCTCAACTTACGCCCGACGTTTTTCAACTTTGTAAGTCAGAATCCATAATTGATATTAACAGTGTTACATTTAATGTAAATTAATTACTTTTCCGTTACAATAAGAATACAAGCTATTCAAACTCCGTTACGGAAAGCTAATGAGGTCAGGCTCGGTGTGCTTCGCTTTACAATAAGTCTAAAACGACATTGTCGTTAACAGTAACGCCATTTTAAATGCTGTATTGACATGTCATTTTATAATGGAGGATATATGTTTTTAAATTAAAGATGTAGACTCTTAAACCTTCCTGAACATCCAAGAGGAAGAGGACGCCCAAAAGCTACGTGGTGGTCTAATATCAGAAGAGAACTGGAAGTCCTTCACTTGGACGCAGAGACAACCCGGGACAGAGCGGCCTGGAGCAAAATGATAAGGAGACCCGACCCCAAATAAAGGGAAAAGGGAAGGAAGAAGAAGAGAGACTCTTAAATGTTTAATTTTAAAAGACTTGCCCGACTACGTCAGATTGAGGGGGTTTTCGAGCGTTTCTTTGATTAAAATTACCTTTCCATTGCAAGCTTGCAAAAAGTTGGTAATTAAATTAGGAAATTTCGTTAGGCATAGCGCCATTTTAAATGCTGTATAAGCAGCGTAATATCATAGTAATATTTTCCAATCATTTGTATTTACGTATATAACTATTATTACGGGTACTCACGATATGCGATTTTTGAATTTCTTATTGCCGATATTTCGACCCAGTTGCATCGATCGTGGTCACGGCCAAACTATATTTTAACTATAGTGTGGCCATGACGTTGCATAATAAAATGTATAAATTTCGCGATAATATTAGTTTAAAACCGTATGTACCTATGTATGTACGTATATACATACTACATAGGTTTACGACCCGCGCGGCGGAGCGGTTACCACACCGGTCTGACGCGCAATGGGTCCCGGGCTCGATCCCCGGCCAGACCAGGTATCTGAATGATGAGTTTAGATTCTTGTTCTAGGTCTGGGTCTTTGTGTATTTGTCTTGTGTGTGTCCATGGTACCCACGACACAGAAAATCCTACTGTGGGGCTATGAGTGTAGAAAGCGTATAAAGCGTATAGGTACTTGTATTTATGCATGAGGTTAATTGCACCCGACATTTATAACGTCACAACTCAAGGTCCATAATTGATATTACTAAATATACTACATTTAATGTAAACAAATTATTGATTTTAATTTACTTTTCGTTACAAGAATATTACAAGCTTTTTAAACTCCGTCAGGGAAGGCTAACGAGGTCCGGCCAGGTGCGCGCCGTTTTGCAAAAAGTCTGAAATGAAACCGTGTCGTTAGTGATAGCGCCATTTTAAATACAGTTCTGAAACTTGTTATTGTTTACATGTAATTTTTTTAATTTATAAAACTAAGGGTATGTACTCCTTTCTAGAAGTATAAAGTCTTTCATGTTTAATTTTGAATAGGCGGACTTTTATCTGACTTTGTCAGAAGGAGGATAATATTTTTCAAACGTGTGTATGTTTGTATGTATGGTATGACTTTTATTACACCCGACATGTTAAAACTTTATAGCCATTCAAAGTTATTTCAATTTATTAAAAGCTGGTTTCAATCTCAAAATCATCGTCGCTAATGCTCATCAATAGCGACCAAGAAAAATAAAAACAGTAAAATCTTTATATTACCCATTTCTTTTGATGTATTTTTGACGTTTTCTTTGGAAAAAGTCCAATTGAATAAGATCCTTTATAGAAATAGCATTGTAAATGCGTTCTATAATATTTTTTATAAAAATACTTGCAACATTTGTATCCAGTGATCTATCAACTGCCAAGTCTAAGAAATACGCTAGATTTTATTTCAGACTACAACTTTTAAACGATTCGTAAGACTTGCTCGTAAATCATTTAGTAGGTCAACTTTTAACCTTTTTTAAATTCATTTACTTACGATATTTTTTAAATCATAATTTTCAAAAGGTTGCTCTGGAGCTGTTCAAATACTTCAGCATGAAAGCCATTGCAATAGACTTAGTAAATTTTAATAATTTACATTGAAATTGTAGTTCATAGCTGCATTGAATTACACAAATTACTTAATTTTGCGCTAAGCTATTTAAATTTAAGTGGTAAATTCCTTGATATAAAAACCTTATTATCTCAGTTAGATGAGACAGTTTTAAATTTGAGAGTCCATTGATAAAGAACTTTAAGCGAAAACCGATGTCTAATGTACGTAATTTAAGCAGTTCTCTTTACACTATCCAATCATCCATTAACATTTTAGGCCCACTTAGACATTTAGACATAGGGCTCCCTAATGGCGTCCCTGTAGTTCCGGGATCAGAATAGGGCTACGGTATCCCCTGCCTGTTATGAGAGGCAAGTAAAAGAGGCTTCCGGGGCTGCAGGCGGCTAGAGTGGGAGCTTGAACCGTCCAACCAGGCGATCCTGGGAAGGACGGCGGTATGTGTGGTTGTATATCGTCGTAAACACTAGATGGAGCGGTGGGCCTAGCTGCCCATCTGGGAGAAGCCCGATGGGGCAACGCGCTCAGAGGATTCCGGTTGCGTTCGTTTGGAGATCCCGGAGTCCTCGTTTTAGCGCCGAGGACGGGCACCGAGGGGTTTTAGTGCGCTAAAAATCCCACATAACCAGGCGTCGTTCCCACGGAGTCGGGTACCTTTTGAAGGTTTCCCCCTCGAAAACAAAAAAGGCCTTCCTAATGGAGATTACCAATAGTCATGACGCTGGGCAAATGTGTTGCTGAATGTAGTGGTTGTTGATGTTATGGAAAGACGCTGCTGCCTGTCACCTAGATTTTATCTCCTTCTTGCCTCCGACAACATCCAAGGGACATGAGGGAATGGTACTGATCAAGACTTATGCCAAGACAAATCCACTGCTTAATTAAGATCGAATTAATTGTGCACTGTTTAGCCTTTTCATCTCATTTCATTACTGAAGATCGCAACCGATAATGTATGCCTCCATGGACGATTTGACTACCAGCGCTTGCGCCCGCTATCTTTTTTTTATGAGATTTGAATAGCGTATGATCATTGCAGTCCACCTGATGGTAAGTGTCAATGCCGCCCATGGACATCTGTAAGTAATTGCATATAGAACATGGGTTACCTCAAGTACCTATAATGGTCTCCTCATATAAAAGTATGGCGGCAACCACACTTTTCCATCGAAACGCAAGAACTGCTTCATGCTAAAATTAAATGGCGGTGACACCTCCTAGGTCGAATTATACTGGTTCTATCATCAACTCACTCTTGTCCCATTGCTGGACACGGGTCTTCTCTCAGAGTGAGAGAGTTATAGGCCATAGTCCGCCGCGCTAGCCAAGTGCGAATTGGTGAACTTCACAAGCCTCCGAGACCTTTCTTTTTTAAAGAACTCTCTGGTGTGTAGGTTTCCTCTCGATCCTGAGGACCGAGGTTCAAGCCCAGGCAGGCACCACTGTTTTTTTTTTAAATTATGTTAGAAATTAATTATCACTGCTTTTCGGTGAAGGAAAACATCGTGAGGAAACCTACACACCCGAGAGTTCTTTTTTCTGATATATATGTCAACTTATCATGTAACAAAGCTAATTGTATATATATAGGAAAAGTATTTAACAGACAAGCCTATTTAAATAATAAAATCGTTGGCAGTCCGATAAAAAATTAAAATTCAATTTGCCCTCTCGCCGGACCAAACAAATATACGCCACGTGATCAGCCTACTAACGGGATGAATGTAAAGTGAAAATACTGTAGCGAGGATGTTGCTGTCTGTCCCTATGTATGCTTAAATCTTTGAAAGTACGCTACGGATTTTAATGCGGTTTTTTTAATAGATAGAGTGATTCAAGAGGAAGGTTTTTATGTATAATACATGTATAATAAAGTAAAGAATCATTAATAATTTTAGATTTTTGACTTTTGGCGGAACGAGGTCGCCGGCTCGTCGTCGTCAACCCATTATTGTCCCACTGCTGGGCACGGGTCTTCTCTCAGAATGAGAGAGTTTAGGCCAGTTAGTTTAGTTTAGTTTAGTTTACTCTGGTCGCCGGCTCAACTAGTTGAAAATAAAATGTAATAGTTTGCTACTAATGTAAATATAACTGTTTTTTTTTTTCAATAATTAATATATCTTAAGTATAATTTAATTAATAAAATCGTTTAAAATATAAGCTCTGAAAGATCAAAGCTTACACTTAAACTTTCATCAAAGGTTTTCTTTCTTTCGTTTTTTGTCGAAATCTTTTGATGAATGTATAACAGAATCCCTAAACGCAAAATTGCGCTCTTTTATGCCGTAATGAAAGCTGATTCGTCTTGAAATAAGATTAGTACCTATATAAGCAACGTACCTAATCAAGCGAACTAGACGCCATTAAATATTACCACCGAGCAAACGAAATTAGTGATGTAACGAACATTATTACAGACATTGGTGAATGCGAATGCGAATATGAAGTTTTTAAGATATTGAAATGAAATGAAATGAAATGTCTTTATTTTGTATAGGCCTGTGGGGGCACTTACAAATTGTCAGTTACATTTATTTCTTACACTACCACCGGATTGGAACACGACCTCAACTGAGAAGATCCGGCAAGAAACTCAGCGGGTTTGTCTTTTTTTCTTATTTATATTCATTTTTTTAATATTATTACAATCATGTTTTTTTTTTACATGGTAATGAAAGTTAGCCCCATATCTTGCCTTACAGTTCAGTAAAAGAGAGCCCTGTTTGGCAAGATACGCTACACTTTGACATTTATTAAATATATACTATAGTAATGCATATTATTGCTCAGTCCCAAGCTGTTTTGTCTTCTATTGCATAGCTTTTATCGCGAGCTTTGAGCGCGGCGAGCGAATCAAGAAATTCCGGAACGAAAAAACCTAACACCTACTCCGCCTACCACGTAGCGCGGCGGAGCGTTCGCTTTACGTGTATGTGTATGGTACGACAGTACGAAGCTCGCACGGATCGAGACGAGCTCGGAAATCGGACGAATATTTAAGCAGCTGTTTGTGAGAAAGTAAATAATATCAAAGAAAAAAACTTTAATTCATTTAAAAAAATACTGCATATATCGATAAATAATTATAATTGCATACGTTGATAAAAATGCTATGCAATAGCTTTACCGCGGCAGTCCCCGAGTGTCGCATATATTTTTTATTTGACGCGAACATGGGAGTAAAATATAGAAGTAGTGTAGGGGTTTATAAAATGTGAACTTGATGATCTTTATTGGTCGTCTATCTGCATTTCATGGCATTACATGGGTACCACTGCTGGGCACGGGTCTTCGCTCAGAATGAGAGAGTTATAGGCCATAGTCCACCGCGTTAGCCAAGTGCGAATTTGTAGACTTCATACACCTCCGAGAACTTTTTTATTTTTTAAAGAACTCTCCGGTGTGTAGGCTTATTCACGAAGATTTTCGTCACCGAAAAGCAGTGATAATTAATTTCTAATACGCATACAAATCAGTGGTGCGTGCCTGGGTTTGAACCTCGCACCTCCCGATTGAGCGGGCAAGTTTCAACCATTAGGCTATAACTGCTCTGCATTATTTTATTACATTTAATATTTGCACAATCCTTGCCAATGCGAATATGCCAAAACATACGAGTATTCGCGAATGCAAATGCGAATATTGCTTACATCACTAAACTAAATTAACGAAACCGAATGAAACATTGAATAATTAGGACCTTTAACCTAATTCGGTGACCCTGCGTGTTGGCGTGTCGAGGTATATTTGTTTGCGTCTTAAATGTTGTTAAACAAACCTAACCGTTTAACAAAGCACCTGGAAAAATAATTTAAACACTAAAAACCTAATTGTAGACTTAAATACAGAAGTAATATGTCGCGTAAAAGTGAAGGGAATAGCCTAATGGTTGAAACTGGGCGCTCAGTCGATTGTCTGAGGTTCAATTCCAAGGCAAATACCACAGATTTTTTTTAAGATGATGTGTACATTAGAAATTATTTAACACTCTCTGTGGAAAGCTACACACTTGAGATGTCTAGGTCTTAGTCAGCGTGTAGGACCATGTCCTAAACACTTATTCTAAGAAGAGACCCGTGTGCAGCAGTGGGACGATAAAGAGGTGATCATGACTAGACCACAATTGTGGAGTTGGTATATATATCCCTTAGTATTTTGACCGGGTGGCATTACCGCCACTGTTATTATCTAATAACAGATGATAAGGGCTGTTGTGTTCTGGTGAAAAGAGAGTAACGGAGATCCGAGGGCTTCCAACTTAGTCTTTTTTTATAATATATAGGCAGACATTTGATCGCAATCTCACCTGATGGTAAGTGATGATGCGGTCGAAGGTGTCTTGTCTGAGGTTAATTACAGATGGCCATTGACGACAGCTTCCACTTACTATCAGGTATCAATAAATTTAACAAATAATACGAGGATTTTATAGGTGGTAGAATCAGTGTAGTTCACCCGGGAAAGTACCACCGCCACACCTATTTCTAGCGTGAAGCAGTTTTTGCGTTTCGATGGAAGGGTGTGGTTGCCGACACACTTTTATATGACTTTTAAATCTTAGTCGTCGGAACAACGACGAAAGTAGCAACGTATCTGTGATTGACTTCAGATAAAACCTCATGTGCTATATGAAGATGTCCATGGGCGGCAGTGACAACTCACCTTGGAGTGGACTGCATGTTCGTTTGCTACTTCTAGCGTATAAAAAAGAGATTATATTAAAAATACTGCGTCGAATAAGTGAATAAAAGGCACCATTTCGAACATTCGTGATTGTAAAATGTATAATGCATGACGGTACTATATTGTAATAAATCTAACGACATCTCAGGATACGTTACTAAGTATCAAGTTAGTTACATGAACTACTATAACATAATGCTCTTCGCAATTGGTGAAAAACAAGTGGCGTTTCAAGATAATTATACAGCCGAGACCAAAAGTAATAATATTTTCAAGTCACGTTTCTAGAGCCCATTTTGACCAAATTGGTATAGTTTTTAAAGTTTCGTACGCAAAGTACAATATTACTAAGACTCCGTTGACCATCTGTGTGTCACCAGGTAACGGTACTGAAGTACCTAGACAGATGAAATCGCCTCTTTAAAGAACAACGTGTTGTCTTGAAAACTACGATTTTATTGAGTTACACAAAATAAAATTCCTTAAAATGAATGGACTGATACAAATCTAATACGATCATTAAATCTGACCTAATGATTTAGGGCTCTTATACACGAGCGGCAAATTGTCAAGCGCAGAGACAACTGCACCCTCCGGCAGCAGCCGTTGACGTGTCGCCGGCAGCCGTAGACATGTCAACATCGAAGCTCTGCGGCAGCCACTCATAGTCCAGGAGTCAGTTGGAAAATGTATTCCAAAGAAGAAGCGTTATAATTTGTACAACTTCCACAGATACAGCTGCCCATGCTCTGTCTTTTATTGTTTTGATACCAAGCATTTTTCTTTACTGCTACAATTAGCATTTCAACATCAATATTGTCACTCGAGCTCATTTTATAAAACCGTAACGCGTATACACTCCTAAACTATTTGCTGTCAACTGACAAAATGGCGGACGCGGCACGCTACAAACGTAAACAACTGCAAGCGTCTACATAGTTTGACGTCTGCCGCCGATGCATGGCGATTTGCCGCTCGCATATAAGAGCTCTTACCGGAAAATTTTAAGAAAAACATGATTATTATGAAATTTACCAAAAAAGGTCAATTTGTACTTGCCACATTGTTGTAGTAAAAAAGGCGAAATGTACACAGATGTTAATTTTCTGTTGCCGCTATATAACAATAAATTCTTAAAAACAGAATCCAATTATTAAAGGGCAACGTAATTTTTGCCGTTTATAATACGGAACCCTTCATGGGTGAGTCCGACTCGCACTTGGTCGATTTTTTAATTTATCCAGGATTCGTTTATATTCAGGATATAAATACATTGTGAGAAGCAAATAAATGTCTTGTCTAAATTAGTGTTATCATTTTGAAGATTAGTCGGAACGGACACACAAAAACATTGAATAATTAGGCCCTTTAACCTGATTCGGTGACCCAGCGTTGAGGTATATTTCTTGTCCATATCTTAAATGTTATAAAACAAGGTACCCATTAACCCAAACACGTAGTACTAGTTTCTATGAGCTTGAATGTTTTGTGGCAGTTAATTCAGTTTTTGCTTAATCTCACCGTTTAGCTAGTAAGATTATGTTTGCATGTTCAAAGGATTTTCGTTTAATGTTGAGTTCTGTTGTGGGAGCTTTGATTATATCTAAATGTGTTTACACAAAGACTGTGGCCGTAACGTTTTAATTTATTAATTTCTTTTTGTTTTCATTTTATACATATAATCATTCGCTACCAATTCGCACATGGCCAGCGCGGTGGACTATGGCCTATAACTCTCTCATTCTGAGAAAAGACCCGTGCCCAGCAGTGCGACAATAATGGGTTGACAACGACATATAATCATAAGATTTATTTAGTGAATGAGCTTGCAATCCACCTTATGGTAAGTGGCAGCTGCCGCTCATGAACCTTTGTATTAACTTCGTACAAACCGAAGGTTATATCTAAAGTCAATCACAAATATTAAATACATTAAAAATCATCCATCCATGAGCCCTAGAAAGAAGCAAATCGTTTCACTCTGCACTCAAGCAGGAGAGATTGGCAGGTTTCTTTTTTTTAACGCGCTTTTCTAAAATACTGATTAAATTAAATATTTTTTATGTTACGAACCCTTTAATTCCAAAAGCTTTGGACTATAATTCATTACAATCAGTTAACTGGTAGGAGGTTTCTAAACAATCAATTAAATTTCAAGCTTGATCTCTCTACACCTCGGAGTATGATACAAAAGAGGGGTCCATTAAAGTGGTCCAAGCTACACAAAGATTTAAATGTTTGTCTCCCGTATTTGTGAAGCAAACATAACTCTTCGCGACACTGTTGTCTCCTAATGATATATGATACACCTTGTTAGCATAATAGCAGCTCTGAATACCTAGTCATAGCAAAGTTCTATTTGTCAATGTTGATAATGAGCTTAGGAACTTAAACTTTTCGAGTTGTAGAATATTCTAAGCACAAGTTCGTAATCCATATTCTAAGTAACTTAAAATATGGAAATTTAGCTCTTCCCTCAGTTTCAGTTACGTTTAAAAAAAACATGCGTGCGTACAAAGTACACATGTCAGAAGTGAAACTTCTTTGGCGAACTAACTTATAAATCTTGTTTATATTTATACAAATCTAAAACTTTAAATTTCCAAGATTAAGAGGAAGGGAAAAAGGCGTGATACGACGTTCGCTCTGTCTCAATCTTTCTCACTCGCTTGCTCCCTACTCTCACTCCACGGCTAGTTGCTCATGCTACGTTCGCCCTGTCTTACTCTCTCTCAATCGGTCTCGATCACTCTCTCTCTCTTTTCCGACACTTCCGTTGCATACCGGCGTGACGTTTCATCTGTAAAAATTTTACCCTCATGCGCCTAAAGAAGTTTCACTTCAAAAACCTTACTTTAAAGATGTCTGGCTGCAGCGGCCATGAACATATTGATTGATTTAGTATTTGCCGCCACACTCACATGAGGCGACCATCATAGTCCTCGGGAGTAGCAACGCATCTGTGATTGACTTCAGATGGAACCCATGTTCTGTATGTAGTTGATTACAGATGTCCATGGGCGGCAGTGAACACACCATCAGGTGGACTCCATGTTCGTTTGCTGCTAAATCTTATAAAAAAAAGTTTAAAGTTATAATGACATATCAATGGGGCCGTGAAGTTTTCGGACTAAAAAGTAGAACATATGTCCTCTAAATTATATCTATGCAAAATATTCCGATGCCAGTTGGCCACCGATAAGTTGTTATATGAGATCTAATATCTCGTGGTAAAGATAGAGAACATAGATATATTCCTATATCGCATCGCTTTACATATCTTTTAACTAGAAATAGGCGTAATATGTTTCTTGATTAATAAGAACCCATTCCCAAGGATGTTTAAACGAACACAAGTAAACTCATTTAACTTTATTACGAAATTCCCCGTTGTAATAATGTATGAGTCACTTTCAAAGTCTACACTTATGATGGATTAAATACTCCGTAACTCTTTACTATGTGTATAAATTGTCATTTATCAAATTCGTCTAACTTGCGTAGGCTTAAGAGAATTGCTAAATTTCCTAAATCAAATCGAGATTAAAATATCTGAGTAACCTTACCAGTAATTTAAATTTGCTTTTATTTTAAAACTAGTTGAACCCCGCAGCTTCGCCCGCGTTTTTAAAAATAGATGTATAATAAGATATTTTCCCACAGTAAAAAGTAGCCTATATGTTAATCCAGAGTATCAGCTAACTACCTACTACTACAAATTTGAAAATCGCTCCAGCCGTTTAGACGTGAAGAAATAACAAACATACACACTTACAAACTTTCGCCTTTATAATATTAGTATCTGTGTAACCTTAACAGTAATTTGAATTAGCTTTTATTTTAAAATCAGACAATACCGAGAATTTTCTTTTACGTCGATTAAATTTTGGCTAATCAATGCGAGCCTAAACTTAGGGTTCTTTTTGTGATGTAAACACCCGAAGTATTTTTTAAATATTTCCAAAACTGCATTATTGTCCAACATAAGTTAGATGTTAGAGTGATTGTGTTGACTATGTCGGGGTACAACCCATTATTGTCCCACTGCTGGGCATGTGTCTTCTCTCAGAATGAGAAATCTATAGGCCGTAGTCTTCCGCGCTGGCCAAGTGCGAGTTGGTGGACTTCACACAACTCCGAGAACTTTTTTTTTCAAGAACTCTCGGGTGTATAGGTTCCCTTACCATGTTTTCGTTCAGTGATAATTAATTTCTAATACGCACATAAATCTGTGGTGCGTGACTGGGATTGAACCTCGGACCTCCCGATTGAGAGGACAAGATTGAGGGGACTGTGTTGACCTCATAATTTTTTAACAATATTTACCATTAAAATATCAGTCTTTGATTTGAAACGAAACAATAACTAAAAAAATAAATACAAAAAAGTTTTGTTCAAGTTCGTTTTCATTTAGTTTCATTTTAATCTTATCATAATCTTACACATAAGGTGTAATTAATTTCGCATTATAACTTTACACTATATTTTTTAAATTAAAAAAGACTGCATCTTTGAGAATTCTAACAAACATAAATATAATGCTAGTGAAATTAAACACTTTAAATAATGTGTACTTTTATTCATAATCGAGTGCTTCGTTCATTTGACCTCTGTAAAACTGATTCGGCATCATCATGGCTGCGTCACCAAATTTCTTTAACCACGCCCTTTTTTCTTCTGCTGCATTTGGATCCGGCGTTGTCGAGGTCTTAGACCTTGCGATATTCTGCAGATACGACTCGTATAGGCTCATTCGTGGTATCACGGAGTTGTCTTCAGCTGGCTCTAGTGGAACATTTATCGGATCGAACGGTAAGGTCAGCATAAACTTCGAAGGATCCATGAAATAAGGGGTGCGATCAGTCGTCGTGTTCATCACGATTGTCGTTAGTCGTGTCGTCGTTGAAACTGTTGTTGTTGGCCGATTATTCTCGTCCCAGATGGTCGAATCCAGCCATCTGGCGAAGCTGGAAACTTTGGGGAAGGCGTGAGTTTTGGTGTAAACTGCGCATTTGTGGAGGAAAGCCGAAATTGCGACCAGAGTGTTGTTCTGTATCACCGCTCCGCCATTGTCTCTCTGGAATAACGTTATGTAATGTTAAAGATGTGACTTGCGCTACTACAAGCGAATGAGCGATATGCGAATTTAAATTATATAACTAGTAGTTAAAGGTGGTACGATTGTTTTTCGTTCCAATCCGAAGGCCCTACTGATACCTGCTTTTGCTTAATAATTACAGTGTTAGGTGCTGCTGCTCACCCTGTAGTCGGGGAGTAGAATACGGCTACGGTATCCCCTGCCTGTCGTAAAGCACTTCGAAATGAGTGCTTTTGTTATAAAAACTAAGGGCCGATTATAATCTTACCACGAGGATATTAAATTTAAGATTAATCAAAAAGAAAACTATTTGTAGTTGATCTTATCTCGCTTTTAGTGCAACAAGATCTTATAGTTTAAATGGGAAACATTAAGCAATATTGTCCTGCGTGTTAAAATTATTTATACTAGACTTAGCACGAATTTCGGAGAGGAAGACCGCAGTGTTGTTTACTGCATTGAAACACTCGACTGTATAATTTAGGTACAGAAATTATAATGACTGGATATTTCAGGTGGTAGAACTTAAAAAAACGCTTTCTACACTCATAGCCCCACAGTAGGATGTGCTCCCGTGTCGTGGGTGTCATGGATACACACAAAGACGAATACACAAACACCTAGACCCATTACAAGAATCTAAACTCTTAATTCAGATACTTGTCTGCCCGGGAATTGAACCCGGAACCCACTGCGTGTCAGATCGCTATTGTAACTGTACACGTGGGTCGTCAATAAATATAGCGTTCATGGGCGTACCTGGAACGTAGGTATATGGACCGACTGGTGGTACCCTCGTTGAACTACACTAGTTCGACCACCTGAGATACTTCAGATAGAATTCGTGCTGGTCACGGTCTTTCCTATTATGATCCTAGTAAATTTTTTGTGTGCTTTTTTTGCGTGTATGGTGCTGCTCCCATTAGAGCCAATCCTTTCCTCCTGAGGTATTCCCTCTATGATATGGGGCTCATCAAGAAAGGTGCAAAAAGACCTCTCCTTTAAAGCCGGCAATGCATTGGCGACTCCTCTGGTGTCAAATGTTTATAGGCGACGGTAACCACTTCCCGTCAGGTGGCCCGTCTGCCTTATCGTTAGGTACAAATATAAAAAAACCCTGTTCTGTATGCAGTTGCGCACAGGTCTCTATAGGCGGCAGTGATCACTTAGAATCAGATACCAATTAAAAACATGATTAAATTAAAGCGCAATTGCAAGGGAAATCATAAGAATTCTCTCTATCAATTTATTTTTTTAATGTGATACATTATAAAATAAACACTCGATTTCCGATTCGGTTTTCTATATTTCAATTCTTAATTGGTTTTATTTCAGCAATCCAAAAAATTAATGAAATCAAAACTGCAATTTCGAAATATTTGCTTAATGGAGAATTTCAGCGATAAAAATATATTCTCTCAATTATGAAATGGAGTGAAGTTTTAAAAAATTAAATCTTAAAAGCTTTACTTTGACATTATATATCTCTCTGTATAAAATTACTGGTAACATTTAATATAGCTATAACATATATTAAATTTTAGCATTAATCAAGGTGGTAGAAATATTGTGGTTCGTCCTACGACATGCGGATGGTAGAACCAGTGTAGTTCGTATATATAAGCATCACCGCAACACCTATTTTTTGCGTTTCGATGGAAGGGTGTTGGTGTCGGTACAGTTTTATATGAGGCGACCATCATAGACCTCGGGAGTGGCAACGCATCTGTGATTGACTTCAGATAGAACCCATGTTCTATTTGAGTTTATTACAGATGTCCATAGGCGGCAGTGACCACTTCCCATCAGGTGGACTGCACGCTCGTTTGCCCCTTCAATAAGATAAAAGAAACATACCACGTCACACTTATTTCTAGCCTAAAGCAGTTCGTGCATTTCGGTGCTGTGGTTGTCAACTTACTTTCAGATAGAACGCCTATTCTACGTAAAGTTGCTTATATAAATTCATGGGCGACAATAACCATTTACAATCCGATAGATTGCAAGCTACATACATCAATCTTAAAAAAAATGTATTTTCTGGTTTGAAGGGCGGTTCTGAAGAGTCTGGATAACGAGACAGAATCACTGCAGAATAATTACACGTAAATTTAAATTAACGTTAATAGTAAAGGCTACACCTCAGATACTATACAGAAACTAGGAACTTACCCTACAAAAATGTCGGTTTGGGTCTTGAACACCTCCTACGCAGATATAGTGTCCTGGTAGCAGCTTGGTGGTGGGCTCACATATCGATGGATCTATTACTGGTATGTTTACCACCCTTATGTGCTGAGAAGAGAAATAAGAAGTTAAGAGACATGTTATGTGTAATTTTAATTTATCAGAAGTCGACAATAAACGTAGGTAAAAGTGTTTTAAAACTTCTAGATTTATCCTGCGATTTCCCCTGCGGATAGAAAGGTAAATTATAGTATTTTAGTACAGTAAATGGGTTTTGCTGGAATTAATAAATAAATGTTACTTAAAGATACGGAATATAGTATTACGAGTACATTTTCAATCCATTATATTAAATTTCGAAGTGTTGGTTTAATGTGATTTCAAATACAAAGACATACAGACAGTGAAAATTCCTAAAGTTGCAGATTTTTTTATAATTATTTTTCCTTTGAACTATCTTTTTTACAAATATTGTCGACTAGGTTAGTCGCGCGACTTTGCCCGCTTTGATCAGTATCTTATATGTTAATCTAGGTCATAAATTATATACCTCCAAAATTTATCAAAATCCAACCTTTACTTTACGTGTGAAAGTGTGAGAAACACACATACGTCCTCACAAACTTTCGCATTTATAAATACACGGACAGACACGCGGAACTCTTGTTATTATTATATGCATGGATATTTTGTTACATTCTAAATTTAGTTCATCAATCCATTTTAGGAGTACCGAAATATCTGCTTCAAAGTAAGAGATTCTGAAGTAGATTCAGTATAACTTCCAGTTTTAGAGCCCGCATCGGTTTCAAAACTTGTAACAGTCTAAACTTTCATGTTTCAATGGATAACTTTTATCTGTTTAGTGGCTCGTTTGCACTCTTTAGTAGCAAGTAAGTTGTTCAAGTAGGTACTATTAGTTCTGTCCCTGTAGTTCCGGGACCAGAATAGGGCTACGGTATCCGTTCCCTGTCGTAAGAGGCGACTAAAAGGGTTTTCTGGGGTTGCTGGCGGTAAGAGTGGGAGCTCGGACCGTCCAGCCAAAGACCCCGCGAAGGACGATGGCATGTGTGGCTGCATGCCGTCGTAAATACCGAGAGACACGGTAAGCATGAATCGGTCCCGGGAAGAGCCCAAAAGGGGCATTGCGCTCGGAGGACTCTGGCTGTGTTCAATTGGAGATCCCGGAGTCCTCCGCGTAGCGCTGAGGAAGGCCACTGGGGGGTTTTAGTGAGGTAAAAATCCCACATAGCCCGGCTTTGCTCCCAATGGCGTTGGTTACCTTTAAAAGGTTTCTCCTTCGATACCAAAAAAAGGTACTATTAGTTTATGACGAGTACATGTTTGAGAAAAAAAAACATGCGTGCGTACAAAGTACACATGTCAGAAGTGAAACTTCTTTGGCGTACTAATTTATAAATCTTGTTTATATTTATACAAATCTAAAACTTTAAATTTCCAAGATTAAGAGGAAGGGAAAAAGGCGTGATACGACGTTCGCTCTGTGTCACTTTTTCTCTCAATCTTTCTCACTCGCTTGCTCCCTACTCTCACTCCACGGCTAGTTGCTCATGCCACGTTCGCCCTGTCTTACTCTCTCTCAATCGGTCTCGATTACTCTCTCTCTCTTTTCCGACACTTCCGTTGCATACCGGCGTGACGTTTCATCTGTAAAAATTTTACCCTCATGCGCCTAAAGAAGTTTCACTTCAAAAAAGGTACTATTAGTTTATGACGAGTATATGTTTGAGAAAAAAACATAAAAGAGGGATAGAATGTTGCACTTTTATTATTCAGCGTTTGGCGTTTTGCTTTATTTGCTTCTCTATATTATCTAATTGATGTTGAGAAATAATGTTATCATCGCTATAGGTATGTGTATATGTGTTTATTTAATATTGCAGAAGTAGCAAACGAGCAAACAGTCCGCATAAGGCTAAATGGCCACTGTCGTCCATAGCCACGTGCGATCTATCCCAGATAACATATGAATCGTACATGAGGTCAACCACAGATGAGTTGTTGACCTCATGTACCATTTTCCTAAAACTAATTGTCGCCTCATAAGAAGCGAGTAGACCTCCACACTCTTTTAGAAAAACGCATGAACTGCTTCACGCTTGGAATAAGGATAACTGATTGAATGGACCTTGCAGATTTTGGGGTAGGTACATATAGCTTAACCAAGTCATGACCATTGGATCGTATGAAAATCTCCTCAACTAATAACTGAAGTGCACTTCTGAAGTGTAAACGAGGCAAAATCGAATACGTAGAACATTTTGTAACTTAGTGTAGAATTCAAACATTTATGTGAACTAGTATCGGTAAGATGCATTTGGTGTACTGAAGTTGGTGCTTAATAAACGTAAAAGCATGTTATATTTCGTTAATCTCTGGTTATCATTTCTAAATAGTAACGGCGAAGACTAGATAGCAGCGTGTACTGTCATTATTATCATATCAATTTCTATTGAATCAATTTTAAACACATTCCAGCATTTCAGACTACAAAACTTCTATAATAACTTTGGTGTTAAGAGTTAGTGGCGGGCTAATGAATAGGGGGAGATCTTGGCGAAAATCGTCCTCTGGCTTCTGCTACTAACTTACTTACTTCTAACTGGCACAGTACCTTTTTAACACTTGCCTTTGGTATATTGGCTCTTTGACTAGATACCTGGTTTAGTTTTACCTCCAAGGGCCTCAGCTTTGTTGCCTAAGGGTCTTAGTCCGTCACTGAATACCATTAAATTTCATGTCTATTAAATTCATATCTGAAGTTAGATATCCCATGTAATTAACAAACGAGCATGCAGTCCATCTGATGGTAAATGGCCACTGCCACCCATCGACACCTGCAAGCAACATTAATCAGAACAAAGGTTGTATCTAAAGTCTAAGATAGTCGCCTCATATTAAAAGTGAGCCGGTAAAGCGTTTCGGTGGAAACGTGTGGTACCTTTCCGCCGAAACGCTAAGAACTGTTTCACTGCTAAAAATATTTGGTGGTACCGGTGGTACCTCCCCGGTCGAACTACACAGGTTCTTCCAGTTACCAAATCTTCGTGATATTTATTTTAATTTAAACATTTCTGTTACTGGAGGTTTCATATACTCAGAAATGTAGAAGCTTAAAGTATTATTTCCACACTAATCATTCAATTAAATCACGAAAAACAATTAATCACTGAGTTTTTCTGGTACTTTTATGATTAACACGCTACGTACAAAACATTCTTAATTCCAAGAAAAAATATAAACTTGCAAGTAATAGATTTCATTACGAGCGATAGACCTAATTCCGTTCCGATTCTGTTTACGAGGCGTGAATAAGCTTCATTAATTTACCGATAGGTAAACAAATAGCTTTTCCAAATAGCTACATTTATACCGAAATAGCAAATGCTATTTACCTATATGCCACGAAGTTCGATGAATTTAATAACGGTGCATTCAATAGGTATTTGCGGTAATTACGTCTTGTAAAATTAAATATTCTTCGCTTTTGATGTTTTAGTACCTTATAATTTATGTAAGCCTGGTACCTTAATCACGCTTAAAATATTGTATTCATTAATTGTATGAAAAAAAGTTGTATGGAACTTAAATTTCGATAAGAGATATTGTGTATTATCTAGCTTATATAAATAGTTAGATTTTTACATTCTACCTACATAATTATGTAGCTAATAATTTTCACCGTTAATATTAACTATATATGTACGAGTTTCGATAAAGGTAATGATGGTGCTTGGTAATACTTATAGTATAGTATACTCTATAGTACGTATTGTGGGGCTGCTCCGAAGACAAAATAATAGTAACGCTAATTATTTATTCTTTTGAGGGTTTTTAGCATCTTATTATTAAAAACTACTAAAATATAACTACTAAAAATATATAAATATCCCACTTGATGGAAAGTAGTGACAGCCGCGTATGGCCAAGCAACTTTATATAAAACATGGGTTTTACATTAAGTCAATCACAGATGCGTTTCCGAGGATAAGGTAGTCGCCTCATATAAAAGAGAGCCGGCAAGCACACCCTTGCACTGAAATGCGAGAACAGCTTGACGATAAGAAAAAGTGTCGCGGTGCTACCTCCGCGGTACAACTACATATGTAAAGAAATAGTACTGTTATTTAATTTAATTTTATTGGCGTAACAATGTAATGAAATTCGAATCTATATCAATTTAAAGGGCATGTTGAATGTCTGTATCTTCTATGCAAAATTACAAATATCATGCGCCTGAATGATAAATGCGAGCGGTCTATTCTTTAGCTAGTACTCCCAACACACAACTTGTAATTTATGCGCTCTCTTCTAATTTATGCGCACCTGGTATACTGTATTTTATTCCGAGTATTATTCTGCTTGTTCGTAGAAGATTGTAGTAAACATCCAGTAAACTATAAGTGACGTCAGACTAAGACGTAAGTAACGTATAACATGTCTCAATAAAGATTGAAATTTTCATTTTCATTTATGTCTTATTAAAACAAATACTTTTTAATATAAAGTCCATGGTTACATCATTCAGTTAAAAAAGTAGTCTGTTTTGATAAGCTAAGTACTCGTAGTAGCAACGCATCGCTTAGATCTTCAAAACTACGCTACAGATTTTAATGCAGTATTTTTAATAGATAGAGTGATTCAAGAAGATGGTTTATATGTATAATACATGTATAATATGGCAGAGGAACACTGATAATTTTAGTATTTTGACTTTTAGGCGGAACGAAGTTCGCCGGGTCAGCTAGTAAAAAATAAAACTTAGGTATAATGTGCATGCTCGTTCGCTACTTCATTTTTCACCTGATGGTAAGTGATCACTGCCGTTCACGGACATCTATAATAAACTACATACAGAACATGGGTTCCATCTGAAGTCAATCATAGATATATACTACTCCCGAGTAGTACCCGACTAGGACTATGATGGTCGCCTCATGTGAAAGTGTGCCGGCAACCACTCCCTTCTATTGAAACACAACAAATGTTTCACGCTAGAAATAGGTTCAATCTTATAGATCCCAAAGATATATAAGATATTTGATGTGCAGCGTGGCGCAGCGGTTACCATACCGGTGTGACGCGCAATGGATTGCGGGTTCGATCTAGACTAGTCATTCAGATACCTGTCTGGCCGGGCAGACTGAATGTCTGATCTGAATGACTAGTCTAGATTCTTGTTCTGGGTCTGGGTGTTGTTTTTGTCTTGTGTGTGTCCATGGTACCCACGACACAGGAGAAAATCCTAGTGTGGGGCTATGAGTGTAGAAAGCGTGTTTATACTCGTATATATCAAAAAACAAAAATCTACATACCCCCGAAGGCATCCAAGCCACAATAGACGCTAAGTAGCCCAACGTGACGTCATCATCTTGAGCCGGCAGTCGGATTGCTTGGGTCCGTGATCCGAATTCTAATGGCGATTGTAGCTTCACCGCGGATACCTTGAGGTCGAAGTTGTTGATCAGCATTTTTATCTGGAATATGAGATAAGTGGCTTGAATTTGGACTTTTGTTATACCACACACATAGGTGCGTGGTATATTAACGAAAACAAAAACAGTTTTGAAGTGAGTATTGTTAGTATTATTGATGACCCGCGTGGCGCAGCGGTTACAATACCGGACTGACGCGCAAGGGATCCCGGGTTCGATTCCCGGCCAGACAAGTATCTGAATGATAAGTTTTGTTCAAGTTCTGGGTCTGGGTGTTTGTGTATTCGTCTTGTGTGTATCCATGGTACCCACGACAGAGGAGAAAATCCTAGTGTGGGGCTATGAGTGTAGAAAGTGTGTTTTTATTATAATGGTGAAGGAAAACAGTAACTTATCATATCTGAGATTTGCTTGTAAATTTTAAGAAATATTTTACTCTACTACTAAAATTGTTATATTTAAAGATCGGGTTTATAAAGACGGTAGTGACATAAGAATATAATGTTCAAAGATTCAAGTAGGAAAAAGAAACATTTTTGTCGAATAGATAACCTCTTTTCTTTGGGAAGTCGATTAAAAAAGAACTTCAGTATCAAAAAACAAAATATAATATAAATACAAAGTCAAAAATAACTTAAACAAAAATTGTATACATACTTAGTTGGGAAGTCGGCGTTTGATTTTTATCAATATTTATTCAAGAATTTATTCTCAAAGACATAAAAAAACACTTTATTAGAACAATGCTTACATTTATAATAAGGATAGGTGTACATTGTTACAACTCTCGTCAGAATGAGAGAGCTTTAGGACATAGTCCACCGCGCTGGCCAAGTGCGAATTGGTGGACTTAACACACCTCCGAGAACTTTTTTTAAAGAACTTTCTGGTGTGTAGGTTTCCTCACGATGTTTTCCTTCACCGAAAAGCAGTGATAGTTAATTAATTAATAATTTAAAATCAGTGGTGCGTGCCTGGGTTTGAACCTCGGACCTCCCGAACGAGAGGGCAAGTTTCAACCATTAGGCTATCACTGCTCTATGGGCACGGATTACGTTTTAACATTGTTATATGGTAAAACGTAATCTGTGCCCATTATTATATGCGATCTCTTGGATATTTCATCTGCATGATTTGTGAGGATATCGTAGTTAATAAAATTGTAAGATTTTAAAAATGGAATTCGTTTTAAAAAATCCCTATGATATTAATATTTTTTTACTGTGCCATATTTATGATGAGAAAACCAGAAACTGACACCATACATTGATGCAAATGAAACACTTAATAAAAACGGAAGTTATATTCACTTATGTTTATAAGGAAATCGAACCCAAAACGTTTATTTTTACCAATATAACCACAGTACCATGTGGGTAGTCATTAATATTTGAAACCGGGAGCAAATCCTAATCATAAATTTAATACAGTCGTATTTCACAGTGACGTGTTGCGTTTTCTCACGGAATTTTACTGAAAACCAATTTCAAGTTTCCCATTTTAATTAAAACACTAAGAGGCAAGGAAAATTTTAATGAAGACAAATTTCCACAAGTTCCTGAGATGACACCTTGAAATTTATTAATAACTAGACGCGACACGCGGTTATACCCGCGTTTAAAAAAATAAATATAATTTTAAATTGTTTCTATTAACTTTATAGAATTGGTGGGTTATAGAGAAACAAACACTAAATGTCAAATTGACTTACGGTCTATAAATATATCAGATAAATTAAAATCTATAGATTTTGTTTCAAGGGATTTAAAAAACAGAAATAGATAGACAAAATTTTTCCCCGTAGTCGGCGAGTAGAATACTCCTACGGTATCCCCTTCCTGTCGTATGAGGGGACTAAAAGAGGGCTCCTGGTGTTGCGGGCGTTTTGAATGGCAGCTCGAACCGCCCAACCAGTAACCCCAAGAAGGACCGCGGTATGTGTGGATGTATGTCGCCGTAGACACCAGAAGGTGTAGGGGGATAACTACATGTCCCCCAAAAGATGAACCTATAAGAGGCGCCGCGCTAGGAGGCACCAGTGCGTTCCATCGGAGATCCCGGGGTCCCCTGCAAGCGCTGAGGATGGCCAACGAGGAGGTTTTAGTGGGTAAAAATCCCACATAACCCGAAGTCTCTTCCAAGGCTTCGGTGTACCATTTGAAGGATTTCTCCCCTCACAAAAAATAGATAGACGAAATTATGGAAATGTCTTTTGTTTTTTTTTCTCGTCCTCGAAACTGTTTTTTTTTTGCAAATATGAGCGATTAACAGACACAGAAACTTTAATTTTTATTGTATATACGGATATATAGCGACTTAACGCAAGTTTGCTTTAGTACTGTTTGTTATTTTTACGGAGTAAGCTCAGATATTTCAGTTTATAAATTAAGCTTTGTAGCTTTCTCTAAAGCGTGCTGTATAATAAGTGTCCATTTTCTTTGGAGGAAGAAATGTTCAAAGCAGTCATCGTACATAGCCCTCATTTAATATTTGCCACTGTAATCAATTCGTAGAAGATAAAAAGAGGGAATTATTGATATAATACTACTATTTTTAGTGAGATTTTAATGAGCAAACGAGCATGCAGTCCGCCTTAAAGTAGCTACTGTCTTGTTTCTCCTGAGGACGTTACTTTTTCTGAGGACTTATGTGATTATCGCATATTTATGTAACTCAGCATACAAAACGCTTCACCAAAACTTTAAAAAAAAACGCTTAACACGCTTTTTACACTCAGCCCTATAGTCGAATTTTCTGTGTCGTGAGTGCCATGGACACACAAAGACGAATACACAAACACCCAGACCCAAAATAAGAATCTAGACTAGTCATTCAGGTGTTTGCCTGGCCGGGAATCGAACCCGGATCCCATTGCCAGACCGGTGTAGTAACCGCACTGCCACGCGGGTAATCAAACGCAATAAACGCGTTACTCTACAAATAGGTATGAGTTCAAGAAGAAAGAAAACTGAAAATGTAAAGATTATGATAACACGTACCTTGTGAACGTTCCCGCCTTTATGATTGTAAGAGCTTCCAACACGTAGCGTGTAGTTCCCGAGGTACTTGTGTGTTACGTAGGATGATATGATGTTCCTGGAAATTTAATAAAATCCGTGAAAATATTAAAGGTAAACGTAATTGAAAATAATGATTTTATTTATTACTAGTTGACCCGGCGAACTCCGTTTATACACAAAAACCTTCCTCTTGAATCACTTTATCATTTAAAAAACACTGCATTATAATCCGAAGCGTCATTGTAAAGATCTAAGCATACATAGGGACAGACAGCGTAAAGCGACTTTGTTTTATAATATGATAGTTCCTTACCTTATTACCAGTGTAGTTCGACAGGGGAAATACCATCGCCACACCTATTTCACACACTAATGTGAAACATTTCTTGTGTTTCGATGAAACGGTGGTGGTGGCCGGCACACTTTTTTTTCAGGCGACCATCTTAGTCCTTGGGAGTAGCAATACATCTGTGATTGACTTCAGATAGAACACATGTTCTATATGCAACTGCTTACAGATGTCCACGGGCGGCAGGGACCACTTACCAGGAGGATTGCCTGCTCATGTGGTACTTCATTACCTCGGTACCATAAGGCCTAAAGATATTTCGCATTGGCACACGAAGCATTCAGATCTATTCTATGTATAAGTAAGTGAAATGCGGAACCCAAAACGCTAACAAAACATTTACCATCATGAAAACCGCATGCTCGCTAAAACACACAAAACAAAAATAGAAGTGGAGAAATGCTCACTATTTTAGAAGCAAATGCTTATAAATTTATATTAAAACAATAGCTTGAGGTAAAACAGTGGCCATTTTGTGTGAGAATGTTTCGTTGGAGCTTAAGTAATAAGAGGCGAGAGGATGAATAGCTCATTCATTATTCAAAGCGAAATACTCGTAACGGTATATTTTTGCACAGAAAACCTAAACGATATATTATTATAATCTCTGTGTACAAGATACAACATAAGGTGGTGGACTTAAAGTGGTCCTCCCTGTAGCCTCGGGATCAGAATAGGGCTACGGTACCCCCTGCCTGTCGAAAGAGGCGACTTAAAGGGGCTTCCGGGGTTGCGGGCGGCTAGAGTGGGAGCTCGAACCGTTCGGTCAGGCAATCCCGGGAAGGACGGCGGTATGTGTGGTCGCATATCGTCGTAAAGACTAGTCGGAGCGGTGGGCCCAGCCGCCCATCTGGGAGGAGCCCGATGGGCCAGCGCGCTCGGAGGATTCCGGTTGAAGTCGTTTCGAGATCCCGGAGTCCTCCTTTTCAGCGCCGAGGACGGCCACCGGGGGGTTTTAGTGCGGTAAAAATCCCACATAACCTTGCGTCGCTCCCAAGGTGTCGGGTACCTTTTGAAGGTTTCCCCCTCGAAAACAAAAAAAAAAAAGACATAAAGTGGTACCCTTTTTGATTCGTCACATATTTCCGTTCAAGTACTGTAGCCTTTCTTTATCATTTTGAATTTCAGGTTCGGTAAGGGAGACAATTTTCATCAGAGGCGAGAGAGAAATATTATATGATTATTATGTAAGAAAATTCCGATTATAAGAAAATTCCATGCAAAATTTCATATAAATCGGGTTAGTGGTTCTTGAGTGATTGAGTGAGAAACAGACACACATTTTCTCATTTTTATAGATTAGTATAGTTAAAAATAGTGCAATTTTGAATTCAATTTATATGAATATTCCGGCTTCTTGGTGGCAACTCGAAAAACGCGAAAATCCAGTGGGATTTCGAAGACGGTTGGTTAGGTTAGGTTATAGGTTAGGTTAGGTTAGGTTATACTATTATTAGGTTAGGTTAGGCTTTGTCTTGTCTTGTCTTGTTTTGACTTGTCTTGTCTTGTCTTGCGTTCGTATTATGGGAGTTTGTTCAAAGAAGTAAAATAATTAATTCGACATTGCTGTTCTCTTATCATTTGCACCACACCAAAAGATTTGTATAGTGACCCGTTTCAGCATACGATTTGTTGGGACCGACATAAAATATGTCTGAATGAAAGCCTTTAGGCTTTCGAATTTTTGTATTTCTTGAGTTTTCACGCGATTTTGGTGGATTTTAGGTTTCATTTGTAAGGTATTAAGAGAATGTTTGAAATTATTATGCAAGTTGCTTTTACTTCATCTTTATAATTTATTTATCGTAACACAACCATTTTTGCATTTGTCACAAAAAAGGTTTCCCGTGCAGTTTTATGTGCTTAAAAATTTTATCTTACATCGGGTGTATTTAACTAAGAAAAAATATAATTGTATGCACATGTTTATTTCTCAGGGGATGCAATCTTATAATTTAAAATTTAGTCATGAACTATTCGGCTTTTATTCATTGTTTTATAAAATACACTAATTCCTAATTTTCATCGTAAACTACTAAGTTTTTACCAAAAACACTTTTGCAACATAGTCCTATTTTCGCGTGATACTTGATTAAAGACCTTATTCTTTTTTTTTTTAAAAAAAGAGGACCTTGGGATCGGACGCAACCGGAATCCTCTAAGCGTGTTGCCCCATCGGGCTCCTCCCAGATGGGCGGCTGGGTCCACCGCTCTGTCTAGCCTTGGTACGCGACCACACATACCCCCGTCCTTCGGGGGGTCGCCTAGCTGGACGGTTCGAGCCCCCACTCTAGCCGCCCACATCCCCGGAAGCCCCTTTAAGTAGCCTCTTACCAGTGGCAGTGGATACCGTAGCCATATTCTGATCCTGGAACTACAAGGATCAAATACCTACAATTGAATTAATTGTAAAATTATAATATTGTGTTATAATACAAAATATAGTATAAAATAGACCTGATTTTAATAATATGGTAGTCGGTTTTTGGATTACTTTACCTTATATATAGGTCTAAAGCCTATATTTCACAAGGAAAAGCAACATCACTTTACTTTGACATCGTTATATGAGCAATAATGTGCATTATTATAGTATATTTAATTAATGCCAAAGTGTAGCGTATCTTGCCAAACAGGGATCTCTTTTACTGAACTGTAAGGCTAATTTTCATTACCATGTAAAAAACATGATTATAATTATATAAAAAAAAATGGATATAAATAAGAAAAAAGACAAACCCGCTGAGTTTCTTGCCGGATCTTCTCAGTTGAGGTCGTTTTCCGATCCGGTGGTAG
The DNA here is from genome assembly GCA_949699795.1 of Spicauda simplicius. Classification (NCBI taxonomy): domain Eukaryota; kingdom Metazoa; phylum Arthropoda; class Insecta; order Lepidoptera; family Hesperiidae; genus Spicauda; species Spicauda simplicius. Next base: position 10,077,848 of record OX453080.1, on the reverse strand, counting down.
TGTAAGAAAAAAAATGTAACTGACAATTTGTAAGTGCCCCCGTAGGCCTATACAAAATAAAGACATTTCATTTCATTTCATTTTATTTCATATGTTACGTAATATATTACAAGATTTCATCGTTATAACTTATCTCATTCCTTCGGAAATTATAGATAAAAATGTCATATCCCGCAAAGATTTAAAATTAATAATTCCTCGAACCGAACGCAAAAATTTGAGTTACAAATTTGTGTGATCAATCTTTCGCAGCAGATTTTCTTATTAAGGAAGGTCAAAGTTTAGAATTAGCTTTCTTTGGATTTAATTAAAATTATGAATGTTTAGCTGAGTTTTTGTGAGCTGTGGCAATGAAAATTAATCACTTAATTTGTTATACTAGGCACTTTCAAGCTACAAAAGGCATTTTTAATGTCTGCCAACTCTTGCTGAGCGTTGTGAAGTAAAATAAGCTAATATTTTATGGACATGGATTAATCACTAGGTTTAACGGCAGGGACATTGTGAGGAATTTAAAGTTCTTTTAAAGTACCAAAGAAGCATGCAGTCCACCTAATGGTAAGTAATCACTACTTATTATCTATGATTATCTGTAAACAATTTCATATAGAATACACGTTTGCTACACTCATAGCCCCAAAGTAGGATTTTCTCCTGTGTCGTGGGTACCATGGACACACACAAGACGAATACACAAACACCCAGACCCAGAACAGGAATCTAAACTCATCATTCAGATATCTGTCTGGCCGGGAATCGAACCCGGGACCCATTGCGCGTCAGACCGGTATGGTAACCGCTCCGCCACGCGGGGCGTCAATAGTGGTGGTCAGTCACGGATGGATTGCTGCTCCCGGAGACTAAGATGGTCGCCTCTCATGAAAGTGACCGAACCGCCTATTTTATACCACATACTCTTATTATCAAGTGGTCCGTATTTGCTGCTCGTTTGCTACTTAAATGTAATATAAAAAAGTAATAACACTTCATAAACTAACACGCAACTACAGGCTACGATATATTCGATGTCTATAGAATAAAACTAATCCTTAATTGGTTACAAGCAATATCCGAATATTTCTTGGGAGTATTATCACTACATAGTATAAAAAAGTCGACGCCCACTGTCTGTCCCTATGTACGCTTAGATCTTTAAAACTACGCTACGGATTTTAAGGCAGTCTTTTTAATAGATATAGTGATTCAACAGAAAGGTTTTTATGTATAATACATGCTTATTATAGTGGAGAACACTGATAATTTTAGATTTTTGACTTTTAGGCGGAACGCAGTTTGCCGGGTCAACTATCCATCAGCCTTTGAAAGTCCACTGCTGGACATAGGCCTCCCCTAATCATTAGGGGGTTTTGCCATAGTCACCGCGCTTGGCTGTGCGTGTTGGTGACCGCAGTATGTTTAAAGTTCTCAGGGTGATGCTGCTGCCCATCACCTGGTTTAAGGTCCCTTAGTCGCCTCTTACGACATCCACGGGAAGAGAGGGAGTGGTGCTATTCACAAGACCGACACCACACGGCCAAGATCTAGATAAATAAACTGATATATTTGCCTTCTTTACCTTAAGCTTTGCCAAATATCAACAGATTTACTTAATTAGATTTACTAGGTACGACATAATACAATGTGACGAAACAAAATATTCAAGACTTTCAGGCGACAAAACTTCGTCTAAACATGTTTCTAATTAAACCGCTCACAAAAGAATCTTATAACTTCAGAGTGCCGAAACAATGGATTGGAACTAGCTTCGTTAGTACAGTTTCGGTCCAAGTGAAGTATTTGATGTCAGCAGTTCCTTTGACTTTTCTTTGTAGATAGAATGCAATTATTCTTTGGGGTACGGTTTGCGCATTTCTGTCTTTTAACGAGTGTAACGCTGTTGTGCTTTGATATAAGGTATCTATTTATTAATACGTGAAGCAAAAAATTGGGATTCGTTTCTAAAATACTTGCCGCAGGCGAAGGAGTATGAAATTACGTAAGGTTTATGTAGACAAGGATTGCGCAATGCTAATATTTTTTTCAAATAATGCTTATAACATACATAAAATCAACTAAAAACACATTACACTCACTACCTTGTGTTTGAAACAAACACATACATAAAGGAAATAGAATATTCGATGCCTTACTATGAAAATACTTAACGACAAAAATGTTAGATGTCTTTGTCAAAATACCTGCTTTTGCTTTTAAATGCAGCTTAACAGCGTTCAAAATGACTTGAAAATTATTATTACTCAACCACAACAATTAGGCGCATAAAACAAAAGTGGTTCAATACCCCGTATCTCGCAGCTTACCCCGCGCATCCCCTAGTGACGTGCAGTCGCGTATCGTCTAGGTGTTTACGTTAGCCAGCACGTGTTTAATCTTATTTCGTTATAATGTTAGTTTAATGAGTGATTGTTGAATTTTTAAAGTTATTATTAAATTAGTTGATTATTCGTCAATAAAACTCAAAATAGGTAGGAAAAAGACTATTCGTAGAGGAGAAAGGACTCTTACATTCAAAATATGTTTTTTTTTAACAAGAGAAGAGTATTGGGCTCAGTATTCCTGTCTCCCAAGTCGAAAATCGAATGTGTGCTGCAACAGGCATCAGTCTCTTACACACATAAAAAAGAAAGAAAATATTCCATGTCTGCGAATATATTAAACACATGAAAGTGCTTTAATAAATACTCGACTATTGAACATACACCACTATGGTGTATGTTTTAATAATGGTATACCTACATACTTTTGGTATTTGGTAATAGAATATACTTCGTATCGGTATAGGAAATCCCTACTCAGCGCGCTTGTTCTTTTTCTTTTGTATAACTTTTTTTACCATCCTTTTTTTAAATGGGTAATAAGAGCTAACTTCAATATTGGGACTGGTGCCGCGGTTTTTCTTTTTTTCATTTTTTTATTTGTACCTAACGATTAGACAGACGTTCCACCTGATGGAAAACGGTCACCGTCGCCTATGGACATTTGCAACACCAGAGGCGCCAATGCATCGCCGGCTTTGAAGGAGAGCTTCTTTTTGCATCTTTTTTGAGAGCCCCATGTCATAGCGCTCCGGGAATACCTCAGAAGGAGGCTCATTCTACATCTTACACGTTCGTGGTAGGAAACTCTGAATTCGAACCAGTGTTTTACCATTTAAATTTAATGAAAGCGACATTGCGTGTAATAACTAGTATGTAAACTTGATTAAATCCGCGCCCCTGTTTACATAATCCTATTAAACTTGAACGTTTTCATTGCGTTCTAAAGTTGAGAGTGATTTATATAGCTCTTAAGTAATTAGTGAACGCCGAGTCATTTGTTGTTAATTGCTTGTTTGTTTACAGTATATAATTAGAAAGCCTTTGACATTTTTTTTGTTAGCCAACGAAATAAGGAGTCATCGAGTCGTATTTTACAAATATATACAGCATTTAAAGTTTGTCTAGTAGAATATTTTACTTGGCGTTGTCTATATAGATTTTCGAGTAAAACTCGTAGCTGGATGAATATTTAAAGACCACCGCTATATGCATAGTTACTACATAGTATAAAACAAAGTCGCTTCTCGTTGTCTGTCCCTATGTATGCTAAGATCTTTAAAAATACGCTACGGATTTTAATGCAGTTTTTTTCAGTAGATACATTGATTCAAGAGGAAGAAATTTCATGTATAATACGTGTATAAAATAGTGGAGAAATACAGATTTTTTACTTTTGCGGAACGAAGTTTGCTAATTAATTCACAAATTTAAAGAAACACTTGTACAATTGAGAGCTTGATGGGTGGCCGGTTGTGATTAAATTAACGCATTGTTCTGTTGATTAAATCGCAATTGATGTTCAAAGTTAAGCAATAACAGGCAAGTTTATGAGATGTACAGCAAGTGGCAAAAACCACATGTAAAACTACGTACGGTCTTAATCTCTTTTAGTTTGAGATAAGACCCGGGTTTGGAAAACCAGTAAAATAATAAATCTAAAAAACAAAATAACTATACAGTGGAGTAATGCCTCGAAGACAACATAACAATTTAATATTTTTATTTTTGGGAATTTAATAAAATTCCCAAAATAAAAATATGTCATAATCTCATAATCGAAACAAGTTACTCCTAATGTGTTAATATCCAGTAATATCGGGAAATATACGGCCATTGCCAACTTACATGCAATCATGAGCACAGAGATAAATCGCAGGAAATGGCAATAGTTGGCTTTACTACTCATAATTCCCGTTCCAACGTGCGATAAGTGTATATTTGTATTACATTTTGTTATTACTATGCTGTAACGATTGCCTACTTACAATATTTTCTATGTTATGCATATAGTAAATTTCACAATATATGAGGATGTATGTTTTTGGCCAAAGAATATGACTCATGCGGCGTTACATCGCTCTGAGGCGTTCCATTTACGGCTTGAAGTGCAAGCGAGAGCGCGGAACGAGCGACAAAGAGGCACAATCGGCCTCCGCGTTCGGCCGCGTTCGACATCTGTCTCTCTCCTACTTGAGTGAGCGATGCGACTGCAACCATTTCATCAGTATTTTCTTATGACGTTGTCACGTACAACTATCGTCAGTGAACCGACTTTATAGACAACCAATTTTTTACTCTTTCAGCAAAAACTACCAGTTGGATATTCCTAAAATTTGGCATACAGCTAGTTTATGGCCTAACTTATAATAAGGATGCAAACAAGGATTGATCTGAAATTAAGCACAGATGTGTTGCTATGCTCGACGAATTCATTGGTTGTTTCATATGAGAGCGATCTGAAAAGTTTGCAGGTGGTAAAACCAGTATAGTTCTACCGGAGAGGTATCTCCGCCGGATTTATTTCTAACGTGAAGCGTTTCGATGGAAGGGTGTGGTTGCCGGCACACATTTATTATATAAAGCGGCTATCTTAGTCTTTGGGAGAAGCAATGCATCAGTAAGCATATAGAACCTATGTTATATATGCTTACTGATGTACATGGGCGGCTGTTACCATCAAGTGGACTGCATGCTCGTTTGCTATTCACATAAAAAAGATTACGTCATTATACTCACGTATCAAAGCATTTGGAAAGTGTTACCGCCCAAAACGTATTCAGAATGATGGCACTGCACTCATAGGAGTTATTCTTGAGAAGTGACGCGGCATATGGATGCTTGAAGATTTGCGTGACGGATGCTCCTATATGCTCTCCACTGTCTAGCTCGTGATCTGAAAGAGGTTATGTGGTTATATGAGGCGACCATAGTCCTCTCGAGGACTGCAGCATTTCTTGCGTTTCAATGGAAGGGTGTGGTTGCATACTTTTATATGAGGCGACCATCATAGTTCTGGGGAGCAGCAACGCATCTGTGATTGACTTCAGATAAAACACATGTTCTATTTGAACTTGCTTACAAATGTCCATGGGCGGCAATGACCACTTACCATCAGGTGGATCAGGTGGTCACCGTCGCCCGTCGGCATTTGCCAAAACAAAGGAGTCGCAAATGCATCCCCGATTTTAAAGAGCTCTATCTACACCTTTCTGGAAGAACACTGATAAAAAACTGTATCTATCATTCACCTGGATCTGGCTTGCTGATATGGGTGTAGTTACTCGTGATATTGTAGTCTCCAAACTCTATATCGTTATCTTCTGAAAATAAAAGGGTAACCTAAGTATATATAAGTACACCTCCTATAATCCGGGAGTAGAATACGGCTACGGTGTCCCCTGCCTGTCGTAAGAGGCGACTGAAAGGGGGCTTGGGGTTGTGGGCGGCTAGAGTGGACACACACAAGACGAATACACAAACACCCAGACCCAGAATATGAATCTAAACTCATCATTCAGATACCTGTCTTCCCGGGAATCGTACCCAGGACCCATTGCGCGTTAGACCGGTATGTTAACCGTTCCGCCACGCGGTTCGTCTAAAAAAATACTAAAAATAGAAAAATATAAATATTACTGAGTCCGGAGCCCTTCGTGTCCCACTCGCACTTATTCGAGACTAGCTGAACCCCGCAGCTTCACCCGCGTTAAAAAATCGATGTATCGATTGTCCCGTGGGAATACGATATTTTTCCACAGTATAAAGTAGCCTATATGTTAATCCAGAGTGTCAGCTAACTCCCTACCAAATATGAAAATCGCTCCAGCCGTTCAGACGTGAAGAAGTAACAAACGTACACACTCACAAACCTCCGCCTTTATAATATTTGTATGATAGTATGATACGACAAGTTCGCGTACCCGCTGTGTTTAGCACCGTCTATTTCAACTTTAGGAACTCCAGCGAAAAAAGATAAGGAATTAAATAAGGCGAAACGATTTCAAAAATGTTTCTTTGTCACCTTTAAGTGCAAACGAGGTAACGGAAATAAGATTACCAAACAACGGCGATGGCGGGACTTTAATTGGATTTTTAAATTAGAATCAACGTAAAAGTTAAGGTGAAATGACCTTTTGCTTCGTTTATTTTATAAAATAACTTGGTACGTAGGTTCTGTTTCTGTGAGTATAACATTTTATTTTTATTTTTTATTTTATTTAGCAGTTTAAGTTAGACTAGAATTGCTCATTAGCCTTATATAAGGCTAGATTGTAATTAATATGAAGTACCCTATTATTCGGTACTGTATATATACCTAACATAAAAAAAAATAAAAAAATCTGGACACATGTTACATAATATTGGTCTTAATATAACATAAGTATAACAGACTTAGAGTGCCAACACGTATTATTTAATACATTGGACAAGTTTAATGAGAATTGTTTAAACGAGAAATTATATTGATAATAACAGAAAAGTCATTTAATTACAGTTAATATATATTCAGATTTAACATTTTGTAACAGCGAAGTATCTTGTGTAAAAAACTATGAAAAATAACAAATATTAACTACCTAAGGCCTGGCGGAATAGGGTTAAAATTTGGGATACATAAAGAGTAGCAGACATATAAGTCCACCAATTGCACTTGGCCAGCGTGGTTGACTATGGCCTAAACTCTCATTCTGAGAGAAGACCCGTGCCCAGCAGTGGGACAATAATGGCTTGACGAGAGACATATAATTCGATGGTTCACGAGGCAGGCCGTTTACCATACCGATCTGACACGTAGTGAGTTCCGGGTTATATCCCCGGCTAGATTGGTGTGGGTGTCATCACCTAGGTGATGGTGTTTCTTATTCTGGGTCTGGGTGTTTGTGTATTAGTGTGTGTGTTTCTGGCACCCACAGTCCTCGTCTACACTTTCACACACACATTAATATTACATATTTTACAGCATTAGTGTTACTTCTACAATATGTTTTACTAGTTGAATCCCGCAACTTTGCCCGCGTTAACAAAAATCGATTGTCCCGTGGGAATAAGATATTTTCCCTCAGTAAAATGTAGCCTATATGTTAATCAAGAGTATCAGCTCACTCCCTACCAAATTTTATGAAAATCGCTCCAGCCGTTTAGACGTGAAGAAGTAACAAACATACACACTCACAAACTTCCGCCTTTATGATATTAGTATGATTAATAGAGATAAAATACCTGTAGATTATTATTACATAATCTAAATTCAAAGACTTATACAATCTGTTGTTCCTTAGCTGCTGCTTAAAATGTGTATCCTAAAATAACACATTTCCTTCCCTTTAATGTAGTAGAGACATGAACAGTAACCCTATATGTTCAAATAATGCGGTCAGCTATATCCTTAATTAAATATTTAGAGCCGGCACAAAAGCGATGCGGTGGCGTTCCGACAAAATCATTAAAAAATTGCGTTGTGCAACGCGCCGCGTATTTTGTGAATTTTTTTTAATCCGAAACGGGTACTCATATTATGCGATTTTTTTTTTGCTGATTTTTGAAAATAATGGAGAAACGCATATTGTGAGTGCTACATAAATAACATACAGTGTGTATGTGATCTGTAGTACACACACATTCTACACTCAGTCACTTATTTATGTTATTTTCTATGAAATTAAATTTGCTATATTTCAAACCTTTTCTATCTGATTGAGATAGCAAACGAACATACAGTCCACCCGGCTGTACGTGGTCAATGCCACCCATGGACACCTGTAAGCAACTTCAAATAGAACATGGGTTCTATCTGAAGTCAATCAAAGAGGCGTTGCTACTCCCGGGAACTATAATGGTCGCCTCATATAAAAGTGTGCCGGGAACCACACCCTCCCATCGAAACGCAAGATCCGCTTCACGCTAGAAATAGGTGTGGCGGTGGTACTACCCGGTCGAACTACACTGGTTCTAGGTACCACTTACAAAGCCAGATGTGCCAGTAACTAATTTCATTTTTTCTTATTTCTAAGTACATACCTGATTCCCTAGTATCTTCATCGGTCTCTCCCCTCGCATATATAGCAAGTATCGCGAACAGGAATCGAACATGGCACCTCATTCTGTTTGACTGACGCTCGTTCCGCGGTTTCAGACTAAGTGGAGCTTGTAGAGTTAGGAAATGTTAGAAATGCTTGCTACGTATTTTTTGTATGTTTCGGCTGGTGTTGGAAATAGCGATTGACCAGTTCGAAGATAAAATACATGTATATATCATATATTTTAGGGTATTTTTATATATTTACACAAACACATTGCCACGGGATGGAAAAAATATGTTCATCTATTAAATGAGTACCATATAAGAATATCACAACAAAGTCATTTGGCGCTGTCTGTCCCTATATATGCTTAGATCTTTAAAACTACACTACGGATCTTAATGCAGTTTTTTTAATAGATAGAGTAATTTAAGAGGAAGGTTTCAATGTACATACATACATACATGCATAATATCGTGGAGGAACACTGATAATTTTAGATTTTTGACTTTTAGGCGGAACGTAGTTCGCCGGGTCAACTAGTGTAGTATAAAAATGTTAAATATGTTAAACAATTAATCGATGTAAATATTAATTTTCTATTGTCGCCAACCCACTATTCCCCCACTACTGGGCACACGTCGACTCTTAGAGTCAAAGAGTGATAAGGCCATAGTCCATGGTGCTGGCCAAATGCGAAAAAGTAAGATTCACAGAGTTAAGATTTTTTTTCAAATAACACTTGCGCGTATAAGTTGTCTTAAGATGTTTTCTTTTATCGTCAAGAAGCGATAATTAATGTGTAAAAGGCTATTAGCGATTGGGCGGCCGAGTTTAAATCACAAGTGTATCTTTTCTTCGCAATTTTCTGTGACATTATCTTAAAAGTCACCAAATTTTGAATCGTGCCGACTACTACTCTTACAGTGCATCAGTCAAATACTTATAACAAATGTCTGTCCGCATTTTCAACGTATTTTTACAGAGCTTTATGTTGAAACTGCAATGCTTTTAGCGAATTACTTGTTTCATTGAATAAATCATGGGCATTCTCGAGTGTCTCCCGGCTTGTCTACTGTTTGTTTGTTCTTGTACCCAGTGTTTTCAGCGAAGTTTTTAGCGATTGCCTTGTTCTATTTTGTTGTTCTTGCAAGATTCAAGAGACTAGTAAAGTTACTTAGTATAATTTGTACGATATGAGGTTGTTTTCTTTTTATTTCAGTGTGAATAAGCTGAGAATTGTACTTTGAGAATTTCTAGCATTTTAGTGAAAGGGTTTTTTTATCTGAATGAAGTAGCAAACGAGCATGCAGTCGACCTGATGGTAAGTGGTCACTACCGCTCATGGACATCTGTAATCAACTGAATACAGAACATGGGTTCTATGTTAAGTCAATAACAGATGCGTTACTACTCCCGAGGACTATGATGGTCGCCTCTTATTAAAGTGTGGCGGATATGGATGCCTGATGGTAAGTGGTAACAGTCGCCCATGGACACTGGTGATCATCAAGATAAAATTAGAATCCAACGTATAGTCGACCACTACTAACGCGTTGGTACCCCCTGCGGATTAAATTGAAACTTCTGCGACATGTATACCATACCATACCCTCAAACCCGAAAACTACAGCGTCTTAACACTTTAGTTACGAGGCAAAGAAAGATGTAATTATTATGTAAAAAGAAAAATATTTTTGCCTGGAGAATTTCTAAAATGTTCTTAACTCTACCAGGCTATCATAAACCGCAGGATGTTTTCGCACGCGCCCGAATATTGTGTCAACACGATCACGCGGAGTTCGGGGGCGATCGCGCGTGAAAATGTGATAAGTTGCTCCGGGCGATAAACGCCACTTGATTCTGATGCCCTGGTACTTTTAGTTTGCTTGTGTGATCTTTATTATGATTAGCTTGAACTACAAAAAACTTTTATAATAAGTACAAATGAATTATAAACAGGTTATAAAATTTGCATGTTTTAAGTAAGTAATAAGTGATTTAGATTTTAATAAAGTGTATGTAATAATAATCCCTTATAAATAACACTAATAATATTTCATATTATAAATAGAAAAGTTTCTGAGGATGTAACTGAATTTATTACTCTTTTACCTACTCTATTGATCAAAACACGCTGAAGCGTGTTGCAAGTTCTCTAAGAAACAGGCAATACGCTACAAGTATTATTACTGGAGAATATATATATATATATATATATATATATATATATCCCATCCCATCAACCCATTATTGTCCCACTGCTGGGCATGGGTCTTCTCTCAGAATGAGAGAGTTTAGGCCATAGTCCACCGCGCTGGCCAAGTGCGAATTGGTGGACTTCACACACCTCCGAGAACTTTTTTGTTTTTTTTAAGAACTCTCGGGTGTGTAGGTTTCCTCACGATGTTTTCCTTCACCGAAAAGCAGTGATAATTAATTTATTTATATATATATATATATATATATATATATATATATATATATATATATATATATATATATATATATATATATATATTATAATAATGAAGTGGCAAACGAGCATGCAGTCCACCTGGTGGTAAGTGGTCACCGATGCCCATGGACATCTGTAAGCAACTTCACACAGAACATAAGTTCCATCTAAAGTCAATCACAGATGTGTTGCTACTCCCGAGGACTAGGATGGTTCTTACGTTTCGATGAAGGGTGTGGTTGTCGGCACACTTTCACATAAAGCGACCATCATAGCCCCTGGAAGTAGCAACACATCTGAGATTGACTTTAAATGGAACCCATGTTCTATATGAAGTTGGTTTTATTAGGTAGCAAACATTAATGTAATAGATGGAAACAATTAATTGTATTTTAAATTTATTTACGATGTTGCAAATTCCTGTAACTAAAGCTATCATATTTTTATCGTGAACTTAGTACCCGTTTAGATCTCATTTTTTTGTACGCGAAGAAAACAAGCACACATATATTTACGAGAGAACTTGCCCTTTTATTTTAATATTCATGTTTTTTGACGGGATAATATGTATATGACCTGGCTAAACACATGGGCATTAGGCATTTCTGTATAGGTTAAAGTAAATGAGCAGGAAGTCAATCATCAAATGTATGTATTAAACTTGAAATCAGATTAGTGTTCGTCAGGCCGGTAACAGATGAGTTGTTAGCGGTGAAGAATGTTATAATGCCTATTACCTAACGACTTAGATAAGTTAACATCCATGCAAAATTTCTAAAAGTCGACAGATACCCACCATCTTATTTTTATATACCTACAGCTATACCTACCCTGCGCGCGTTGCTACGCCATCACAAAAAATGAGAACACCAGAAACCTTCGCGAGGCTCATGAAAAACAACTTTGCTGAAGGTCATCACATGATCAAATGAATAGTTTACGATTCTATAGAGGACACACAGACAAACATTTATTTTAATAAAGAAGAGTATAGATTTTTCGTTGTATTCAGTTGCAAATGATGTCCGGTTAAAAATATCTCCCAAAGATTCCACTCATTATATTCGGAGCAAACAATCCCAGCCCATATTACGATAATGGCCGTTATTTCTGTAAGGACCCTTACTAATATGCTCGTATGTACCCATTAAATGTATATGGATCTCATATCTGTTAGCAAATTAGTATTTTCAGAAAATAATTCGGAAATTACGCTATCAAATTTAGTCAAAATATGTACCATATAACTTTTAATATAACACCATTATATTTAATTTCATAGATTAGAACATAATTGTTGTACTACCTTCAAAAGTCCATAATAAATATTGTAATCGAGAAAAGCAAACGGTACCGACTCGATGTCGGACGGCCGGGTGTAGCGGCGGTCATTCGAGCACAGACGGCGATAGTGAACGGACGCATACCGAGTGTGAAACAGAGTGTAATACAGTGTTTAAAAGTGAAACAGTTTATTATTTTAAAAGACCCCTTCTGACTAATTCTAACATATCCCTAACCGCCATTGCGCTATGAGCTACCTGAAATTTTCTGCTAAGTTTTAGGTTACATTCTATTTTTAATAATGTGACTCTCAGTGTTAATAGGTTAGAGTGATTTCAATCGGTTAAGTGCGAACTTCGTAAAAATGTGGAAAATACAGCGTAGCCAGTTTTAATAACAATATTTCTAGAAACGAACTTTTAGACATTATTAGGGGGTGAAATCTCATTAAATGTAAAACATATTTATAAATCAAGCTAACGCTTACCACTGACTACGAAACATTGGGTACAACCCATTATTGTCCTACTGCTGGGCACGGGTCTCCTCTCAGAATGATAGAGTTATAGGCCATAGTCCAGCGCGCTAGCCAAGTGCGAATTGGTGGACTTTACACACCTCCGAGAACTTTTTTTTTAAAGCTCTCGGGTGTGTAGGTTTCCTAACGATGTTTTCCTTCACCGAAAAGCAGTGATCATTAATTTCTAATACGTATATAAATCAGTGGTGACTGCCTGGGTTTGAACCTCGGACCTCCCGATTGAGAGGGCAAGTTTCGACCATTAGCCCATCGCTGCTCTGACTACGAAACATTAGTTTAAGCGTATTACTACTATATTTTCCTTTGATTAACAGCGAACTTTTGTGAACTTATAAGATCAGGCAATCACTTGTCTTGTCGCTTGAAGCGAGAGTTTTCTGGCCCTTAGGCTAGTTCAATTGCGGTAGCTACACTGTCTCTTTTAGTCATATGATACAATACAAATACGGTATAAATAGGTCGCATCAACCCATTATTGGCTCACTGCTGGGCACGGGTCTTCTCCCAGAATGAGAGAGTTTAGGCCATAGTCCACCGCGCTGACCAAGTGCGAATTGGTGGACTTCACACACCTCCGAGAACTTTTTTTTTTTAAGAACTCTCGGGTGTGTAGGTTTCCTCACGATGTTTTCCTTTACCGAAAAGCAGTGATAATTAATTTCTAATACGCACATAAATCATTGGTGCGTGCCTGGGTTTGAACCTCGGACCTCCCGATCGAGAGGGCAAGTTTCAACCATTAGGCTATCACTGCTCTACCATTAGGCTATCACTGCTCTTAGGTATAAATAGGTACTACAGGACAAATGTTTCTCAAACATCCTCCAAATGTGTCCTTAATGTGAAATCCTTGTCAAAGCAAGGGGCATTGAGACGACTTCCATTATCATGAAATGTTGGGTCGAACCTCCGGTCATATCACTTTCGCCTTAGCGAGCATTCAAATTCTGGCTCATTCTCTATTGATTATAGGAATACTATTACATAGTTCAAAGCGGTCCAAGTTGTAGACCATTCGTCTTTATCTTCGTATTGTTAATCATAATCCCAAAATATAAAGGGTCGTGATGATAGAGTGTCCATTGGTAGATTTAATGTACTTTAATTGTTTTTTCAATGACTCTTATATTTCGTTTACTTTTCTGTGTTCAATATTATGTGGTAATTGTTGTGATAGGATTAGAAAAATTGACATCCAAAAATTGATACTACGAAACTCTCAGTCTTCTATCATATATACATGAACATACTAAACATTCCACAAATGCAACAGTATAAATGTTTCCTAAATATACTCTTCATGTGTCTTTAATGTGAAATGCTTGTCAAAGCAAGAATACGCATTGAGATAACCATTATGTCGAATGTCGGTCATATCGCTTTCATTTGTAGCCATTTGTAACTTTAGCGACGATTCAAACTCTGGCTCTTTCACTATTGATTAAGTAAGTTAACGAATGAGCCAAGTAAGTTGGCTTATTCGTTAATCATAATAAAATATTTTAGTTACTATTATTAGGATTTTTTTGGTGTTTATGTGACTAATGTTTTAGTGATTTTAGGTATCATTATTGTAGTTAGTACAGATGTTGTAGTTGTGACACCCATTATTGTCCCAGTGCTGGGCACGGGTTTTCTCCTAGAATGAGAGAGCTTTAGGCCATAGCCCACCGCGCTAGCCAAGTGCGAATTGGTGGACATGTTGTAGTTATTTTGTAACAATTGTTTATAATACAATTGAATTAGTTAACGAGTTTTCTTACTGTTTCCCTCCAATGTTAAGTCACGTGATAATTATTGTGATATGTACCTATTTTCGAAAAAAAAAATACATATCTGGGCTTCGAAAACTGGACGTCCAAAATAATAGACTGAAATTCAAAACACTATGTTGTTCTTTGTACAAAAAACATAAACATACTAAAATGCACAGAAAAATAACAGTGAATAAATGTTCTCTGAGTATCCTCTTTACGTGTCTCTAATGTGAAATGCTTGTCAAAACAAGAATACGCATTGAGATAGCCATTACCGTTAGATGTCGGGTCGAATGTCGGTCATATCGCTTTCATTCGTAGCCATTTGTAACCTTAGCGACGATTCATACTCTGGCTCTTTCACTATTGATTAAGTTTGGCTCATTCGTTAATCATAATAATAATATAAAAAAATATTATTTAATTACTATTATTAGTCATATCGCTTTCATTCGTAGTCATTTGTAACCTTAGCGACGATTCAAAATCTGGCTCTTTCACTATTGATTAAGTTGGCTCATTCGTTAATCATAATAAAAATATTTTAGTTACTATTTTTAGAATTTTTTGGGTATATAAGTGACTAATATTTTAGTGATTTTAGATATCATTGTAGGTGTAGTTATTTTGTAACAATTGTTAATAATACAATTAAATTAGTAAACGAGTTTTCTTACTGTTTCCCTCCAATGTTAAGACATGTGATAATTATTGTGTTGTGCACCTATTTTCCAAAAAATTGAAATACGTATCTGGGCTTCGAAAACCGGACGTCCAAAATAATAGACTGAAATTCAAAACACTAAGTTGTTCTTTGCACAAAAAACATAAACATACTAAACTGCACAGGAAAACAACAGTGAATTAATCTTCTCTGAATATCCTCTTCATGTGTCTTTAATGTGAAATGCTTGTCAAAGCAAGAATACGCATTGAGATAGCCATTACCGTTAGATGTCGGGTCGAATGTCGGTCGCTTTCATTTGTAGCCATTTGTAACCTTAGCGACGATTCAAACTCTGGCTCTTTCACTATTGATTAAGTTGGCTCATTAGGTTATAATAAAAATAGTTTACTACTTCGTTATGCGTATATTCGTTATTTATAATAAGTGTATGTCATTCATCATTTAAAATTTAGTGACTAATATTTTACAGATTTTGAAGTTTACTAAATATGTTTATTATTGCAGACTTGATATATTACTAGTTGATTCTCGCAGCTTCGCCCGCGTTAGCAAAAATCGATTGTTCCGGGGAATAAGATATTTTCCCACAGTAAAAAGTAGCCTATATGTTAATCCAGAGTAGCAGCTAACTCCCTTCAAAATTTTATGAAAATGCTCCAACTGTTTACACGTGAAGAAGTAACAAACATACTCACAAACTTTCGCCTTTATAATATTAGTATGATAATTTTTTTAGCCGAAATTTAAATTTTTCGATAACAGTGCATATCAACAATTTCTTCTTGCCTCGTTATTCGTTTAATTGCAGTCAACGAGCATGAGGTACATCTGATATCTCATCATTACCGAATGTGAACTTGAATGTGTAGATTCTCTTCAAATAGAATAAGCAAATAAATATTCGAGATCGGAAAATTGACCATCATATATCACTTCATTAATTTTTCGAAATTTTGACGTATAGATATGTCTATGTCGAAGAGTATAATGTGAACGTGAGTGTGTTCACATACTCTTCGGTAATAGTAAATTCATATCAATCAAAACTAGGCTTTTGATTGATTTGAATTGTACCTCCTTAGTGTCGCCGCACACGGACCACTCGCAGCGGCCACAAACGCCGGCATTAGAAGCTAGAAGCGTTCACCGTGTGCATCAAGTCTTTATTAAATGTATAGCAACATTTTTTTTATAATAATGAAGTAGAAAACGATCATGCAGTCCACCTGATGGTAAGTGGTCACCGCCGCCCATACACATCTGTAAGTAACTTCACATAGAACATAGGTTTTGTAGTCAATCACGGATGCGTTGTTACTCTCGAGGACTAGGATGTTCGCCTCATATAAAGTGTGCCGGCAACCACACACTTCAATCGAAACGCAAGGAATGCTTCACGTTAGAAATACTTGTGTGTGTGTGTGTGTGTGTGTGTGTGTGTGTGTGTGTGTGTGTGTGTGTGTGTGTGTTGTGGGTATATGTCAGTGGCAGCGTTTTAAGGCTACGGCCGGTGGCCCGTGTGCGGCGATGCTTAGTGGGTGATTATGGCTATAAAGCTTTCGATCATTTCAGGGCTAGCCTGTTATTGGAGGAGCGTGACGCAGCGGTATTGCCGCCGAGTCACAGGTTTCTTTGTCCTTTGGCCCTGAAATTTTGCGATCTTTGAGAATCTTTTGCCATTACTCTTGATGTAGACCATATTGCCAAAATTTTTATCTTCCTCGGAATGAGTTTGCACTTTTGTCAAACATAACAGTTTGGTATAAATACGTAAAACACGAAGATACTAATTCCTACGGCTCCGCCTTTTTTATCTGACTGAAGTAGAAAACATGCAGTGTACCTGATGGTAAGCGGTCACTGCCGCCCATGGACATCTGTAATCAACTACATAAAAACATAGCGTTTCACCTGAAATCAATCACAGATGCGTTGTTGCTCCCGAGGACTAAGATGGTCGCCTCATATAAAAGTGAGCCGGCAACCAAGCCTACTTCAGTAGTGACTAGCCTGTGCGTTAATCCTGATCATAAACTATCTTGTGCCATAGTAACCTGTAATACTAACCTAGTTAATATGTAATTACTAACAATATTTATTATTATTTTTATATGCACCTTGTCTGAATTAAATAAAATAAATTAAATAATTTTTTTTTAGCGTAATCTGACTAGTAGTTAGTGCGTGAAAGTGTTACACACAAACATACATCCTCATAGCTTTCGCACTTATATTATTAAAAGATAACGTTAAAATGTTGAATTTTGTTCGGCGTTACGCCGAAAATCCTGGATAGTTTATGGTATTTAATGGATAATTAAATTAATGTCAAATATTGGCCCCATGAACATTTTAGTCCACCAATTCGCACTTGGCCAGCGCGGTAGACTATGGCCTAAAACTCTCTCATTCCGAGAGAAGACCCGTGCCCAGCAGTGGGACAGTAATGGGCCTGAGGAGTACCAACGCACCTGTGATCGACATAAGACACGACCACTGTACAATATAAAGTTGCTTACAGATGTTCAAGGGCGGCAGTAACCATTTACCTTCAGGACTGCGTGCTCTTTCGCTGCTTCAATGTGTAGCGACCTTATTTTGTATATTTTTTATATTTATTTTGTATTTACTTATTTTGTTTACTTTTATAGAAAACTATTTTGACTTTATATACGAATTTAGAATGCTAGTAGATTTGACATATAAAAAGATTTTTTTGTGATACAGAGTGGATAAAATGTTTTAAGTTTACTTATTATTTCTTGTCAATATACCCTACTTTTGTAGAGACTATTAATAAACCTAGTTGCTAAATTAATCGTCCATTGCTTTGGTTGCCCTTTAGCTATTGTCATTAGGTGCTAGGGATAATTTTAGGACGAGCCCTTTATTGTTCAAACGTGACGTCGCAACATAACTGTCGAGTCATAGGGCTTACCCATTTAGCCCTGGGATTTTGCGATTATCCTTGATCATAGGACATATTGCTAAGATTACCTGTCCTCGGAATATTTTAACGATTTAGCACCCGTTATATTGAATTAAGTATTTATATATACGCTTTATACGCTACGCTTTCTACACTCATAGCCCCACACTAGGATTTTTTCCTGTATCATGGGTACTATGTACACAGAAGATGAATACACAAACACCTAGACCCAGAACATGAATCTAAACTTATCATTCAGATAGATGTCTGGCCGGGAATCGAACCCGGTACCCATTGCGCGTCAGACCGGTATGGTAACCGCTCCGCCACGCGAGTATATACATATACGTTAGAAATGCCTACATATAATAAAAAAAACGTGTGCCACTCGGGGACTGCCGCGGTAAAGCTATTGCGAAGCATTTTTTATCAACATATTATGCAATTATAATTCTTTATTTATTTATGCAGTATTTTTTCTTTGATATTAATTCAGGTTTTTTTCTTTGATACTATATATTTCCTTATAAACAGCTGCTTACATAGGTATTCGTCCGATGTCCGAGCAGCTCGTCTCGATCTATGCGAGCTTCGTACTGTCGTACCATATGCATACATGTTAAGCGAAAGTGTGGAGTGGGAGGTGTTAGGTTTTTTGTTACGGAATTTCTTGATTAATATACGTAGTTGCCTCATAAAAGTGAGTGCCACATACTTCCCCGAAAAAAAATCGGTTGTCTGTAAAGTCGGCTTACTGGCGATAAATAGACGTGACAACGTCATATGAAAATACTGATGAAATGTTTGCATTTTTTAAAAGAATATTTTAATTTTATTTGTTTGATAGATGTTTTGTATGTGATTTCATATAGAAGAAGGTAAATGGAAATCACAATGTAATTGATCAAGTTACATTTATTTGTACGCATAAATACAATTATGTAATTTTTTTGACATAATTGTATTTATGCGTATTGGCCGATTGTGCCTCTTTGTCACTCGTTCTGCGCTCTCGCTTGCACTTCAAGTCTTAAATGGAACGCCTCAGAGCGAAGTAACGCGTCATGTTTTTTGGAGTAATGTTTCATGTTTTTTAGAGCGTGCAGCCGGCTCCATCCAATTATAAGACGTTGTCACGTAAAAAACATAAGCATATTCCACTACTTTGCGTAATCTGTCATTACACAATAAACAACACGTAGATTTCACAATATTAGTCAGACTTTGTTATGACAACGTGTAATGAATTAGCGTAAACCAGAAATACAGTTAACAGTTACATTAAACAGCGGTCATTATCTTTTGGCATCATTCCACTATCCAAACACTATAACGATCAGTAAAACGTTAAAATAAACAGCGTTTAAACTGAACGCTTCCGATAAACATGTCTTTCAATCTGACGTCCGCATACTCACGTAATAAGCGGGTAGAAAAAATATATAGGTACATTTTTAAACCGATTGATGCAGCAAAATGCAAGTCCATCTGATGGCAAGCAATCACTGCCGACCATGTAGGTACCTACATGGTCGGCTGTCTAGTCTGTGAGTTACTTCGTAGAGAACAGGTTTTATCTGTAGTCTATGATAGATGTGTTGCTGCACCTGAGGACTATAATAGTTGCCTAACATAAAAGTCATCCGGCAACCACACCCTTCCAAGGAAATGCAAAAACTGCTTCATGCTAGAAATATGATGGGTGGTACCTAAACTGGTCGAACTAAACTGTTTTTTTTTTATCTAACTGAAATAGCAAACGACCATGCAACCCATATGGTGTAAAGTGGTCATTGCCGGCCATGGACATCTGGCATGGCATTTTTATTACTAGAACATATAGGTCTTTGCTAAAACTTGAGTAATGTAATTCAAAGTATTTTACATTTGAGCATCAGCTCAAATGTGAAATGGTTGGATAGATTACATTATAGTCTGCGCGAACGAAGTCGCGGCGGTTCTGCTAGTTTAAAATAAACTAAATAAGTAACGCACGTTCCCGCCGGAACATCCCGACTTTAATTTCGACACGTGATTTTGTTTCGACATGTGATCTGGACGCTGGAAACGGGGGAAATGTTTGCAAAATTACAACTCTATTCTGGAGATCAAAACACGTCTATTATTTATTCTACTAATCTCTTTCGCTAGAGCGAGGAGATGAGCTCGCTTCTAATTTGATTGCTTGTTGCTGTGTAAAGCTAGTGTAGAAATACTTTATAATTTATTAGTTGACCCGGCGAACTCCGTTCCGCCTAAAAGTCCAAAATCTCAAATTATCTGTGTCTCTCTACTATATTATACATGTATTATACACAAAAAAACTTAGAGTATCTTACTCGTATATGTTAAATCAGGTCACAAAGTACCTGTGCCTCAAAAATTCATATAGCGACTAGTACTCTTTGGGGAAAGAGTAACAATCTCACACTTTCAACTTAATAATATTGGTAAGATGAAAAGTTACATAATCGGTTATATCAGTGCTATCCTGTATTAAAAGGAGATGAAAGTCAGTACGTCAGTTTTACGTCATCTTTTTTCGGAAATAACAATAAGACCTGTATGTTTCGTTGGAAATAAATAAACGTATTAGGTGTCACGGGATTATCGTGGCTTTAATTTAGACGTTCGTACGAGCTCATTTTGACGTTCAAATCCGGACACAATCCCACGGGGAAATTGTCGGCGAAATAAAACACGAGTAATTATTACGATTGCACGATATGAAACCGCGTATTCTAATACCGAAATCACACAGAAAAAGTTGTTTTTTTATTTAGATTGAGGTATACTTTGACGGTTTACAAATAAAAATATTTTAATAACAGATTGTCGTCAACCCATTATTGTCCCACTGCTGGGCACGGGTCTTCTCTCGGAATGAGAGAGTTTTAGGCCATAGCCCACCGCGCTGGCCAAGTGCGAATTGGTGGACAATAACAGATTACCATACTCTTATGTTTAGTTCCCGTATTTTATTTTGGGTGTGTACCATAGCGTTTTCTTATTAGAGTTTTAGTTAAGCTATTGCGTAGCTTTTATCGCGGGCTTTGAGCGCGGCGACCGAATCAAGAAATTCCGTAACTAAAAATCCTAACAACCCTACACTCCGCCTACCATGTAGTGCGGCCGAGCGTTCGCTTAACGTATATGTATATGGTTCGACAATACGAAGATGAAAATGAAACAAAATGAAAGTGTTATGCAATAGCTTTACCGCGGCAGTCCCCGAGTGCCACACGTTTTTTTTTACTAAATAATTAACATACCTCAGACTTAATTCGGTAGTAACCTATAAGATTATATTATTAGTATTTTACCTTTTCTGTTTTAATAAATGTGCGAGGTATTGGATTACTGGCGTTCTCAAATAAACAAGGATAAACAAATTACTCTAAACCTACAAATTCTAAATATTGCTTTTTCTATTGATGTAATTTACGTAAAATATGTTAATTTTGTATCAAATTATAACGCCGAATGCTTCTGGAAATAACGATAGAAAGTAAGTACTTTATATAAACAATCGTATTAGGTATTTCGTGGGAATATCGTGGCTTTAATTTAGACGTTCGTACGATCTCATTTTGACGTACAAATCCGGACACAATCCCCCGGGGAAATTGTCGGCGAAATAAAACATGAGTAATTATTGTGATTGCACGGAGTGGATTTGAATAAAGAATTTGTATAGATACAGTCGGTTTTTTTCAATCTCAATATACTTTGAAGTTTTACAAATTAAAAATGTTTTGAAAAGAATAGGTTGTTTGTTGAACAATATATTTTGTAATGTATTCCCGTATTTTTCTTTTTATGTTTGTTACTGTTACTAACTTTTACTCACAACATCGATGTGAGTAAAAGTTAGTAACAGTACCTACCGTATTTATTTTTATCAGTAAGAAGATATTAAGGCAAACATTTCTAGTTATACATAATTTAATAGTTGCAATGGATCATTTAATAGGTTGTAATGAACATTATGTTGATTTTATTGCTATTAAATGTAATTCTTATTGTTTTTCAAAAGAACGTTGTCAGTGTGCCATATATTCACTAACAGAAGCACACACACACACACACTTGCAAAAACACTAACACTTGTTTTTTTTACCATCGGGTGGACTTCGTGCTCGTTTGCTGTTTCAATCTTATATAAAAAAAACTTCAGATGGAGCGTATTTCCTAAATAGGGTTGCTCACTGTCCATGGGTGGCTGTTACCACTAAGCATAAACTGGACTGCATGCTAATTTTCTACTTCAAAAAAAAATCAATGGTCAAACATTAAACACTTTCCGTCAAATAACGTCTTTCGTCTTTCCGTAAATGTATTTACACTATATACAAAACAAAATATTAAAAATAAATAAAACGTGTCCGTCAGGATGGCCGGTCACTACCCATATTTTACATCGAAATAGTTACTAAGAGTTGCTACCTAGTTGCTACCAGTTGCTACCAATCTTAAAATAATTGCTACCTTCGTATTTAAAAAAATAAACTGCTTTTTAAGGTGACCGGCCATTCTGACGTCAGGATGGCCGGTCACCTTAAAAAGCAGTTTATTTTTTTAAATACGAAGGTAGCAATTATTTTAAGATTGGTAGCAACTGGTAGCAACTAGGTAGCAACTCTTAGTAACTATTTCGATGTAAAATATGGGTAGTGACCGGCCATCCTGACGGACACAATAAAACATATATTTTTTAAAAAGTAAATAAAGTAAAAGAAATTAATATTCATTTTGTTATGAATTGGATGAAACGTTTTGACATTTTAAGTCATATTGTCATGCAAAGTTCCGGTAATTAATGTGCCTTCATACAAATTCTTGTAGCGTAATTCCTACATACTTGTCTACATGCATTACGTACGTACTGAAATGGGGTCGCTTTGAAAAACTTTGTTGAGAGAGCCAAGTATGTTTATTCAAATTTTATGAACTTTATATTAATGTTATATTTTATACATATTATCTGTGAGATTATTTAACAAAGGTAAAGAAAAACAATGATTCTGTGTAAGAGACCACCTCTTGTATATAACATATAAATAGTATTTTTAATAATTTTTATAACACTTATTTCTACCGTGAGGCAGCTCTTACAATACCGTAGAAGGGTGTGGTTGTCGGTACATTTTTATATACACACACGATTTTTTATGCTCATATCCCCACATTAGGATTTGCTCCTGCGTCGTGGGTACCTTGGATACACACAAGACGAATACACAAACACCCAGACCCAGAACTTGTCTTATCTTATCATAACTGGTCATTCAGATACCTGTCTGGCCGGGAATCAATCCCGGGACTACGCGTCAGACCGGTATGGTAACCGCTCCGCCTCGCGGATCGTCAATTGAGGGGATCATTTTGATGGACTGCAGTAATTCCTGACCATCAGGTGAACTGCATGCTTGTTTGCTTCTTGATCACTACATAGTGCAAAACAAAGTCGCTTCCCGCTGTCTGTCCCTATGTATGCTTAGATCTTGAAAACTATGCTACGGATTTTAATACAGTTTTTTTTAATGGATAGAGTGATTTAAAAGGAAGGTTTTTATGAATAACATAGATAAGGAACACTGATCATTTTAGATTTTTGACATTTAGGCGGAACGAAGTTCGCCGAGTCAATAATTGACAAACAATTGACAATACCACCCACCCAAGTATGTACATAGTAGTGATTATACGAATGTCATTATATACACATTCGTGAATGCGAATGCAAGATCCGTTGCTTTTTTTTCAGTTTTGGAAATAGCAAATATATCTAGATTTGATGACTTTTTTTAGGTCGTCAGCCGTAGTTCGATTTCAAGTTGCATAGGTAGATTTGGCCACCTTTATTGCGAAGCATTGCAGTTCAATATTCGCAAAAAATTGCGAATATTGAATTGCAATTCTAATATCTCAAAACATACGATTCGCAAATGCGAATATTCGTTACATCACTAGTACTTAGTAACGAGGGAACAACGCTCTAAATGTGTAGAATTTCAAACATTTTCAAATTAATTTAATTTGCAGTTAGAGCTGGAAACTATTATTGGAAACTATGTAGTAATAAAAATGGCAGTAAGCTGTGAGTGCAGTTTCCGCAAATCCGATTAGTTTGGTTAAATTACTGCCTTCCCCAGATTTTACTGCAGACCGTTTTACAGCGTTTCCTACTCAGAGCGAGCTACTATATAGCCCAAGAACCAAGGAAACTGAACTTAAAATTTCGGAAAATTGAGTTAAATACTTAAGTCTCTACCAATTTGCATTTGGCCAGCGCGGTGGACTAATCTTTCTCATTCTGAGAGAATACTGAGAGAGACAATAATGTATAGAAGGCGACTCGAAACTTTTACTAATTACGTAATCTATTAACGAACTGATAAGTGATACTGATAAGTGTCGCAACCCATTACTGAGAATAATCGGTTGACGACCCCAAGTGAAAATTTCCTTCTAGAACACGATAGATACAATGATACTTCTCTGTTATAATTATGGGCTTTAAAAACCCCCGAAAATACGAACACAATTTTATAATTTCCAAAAATTTTCAAATTAATTTCCCATAACATCCCTTTTATTCTCGACATCTGCATACAGCTCGCTACTGGGTTCTTAAAAGAGTAGATTTTTAAGACCTACGTAATTACTGTAAAGGTTTAAGCTCTACAAAAAAATAACTCTTTAATGTTTTTATTTTGTCACAAAATCTGACAATACATTAAATTAAATAAATTCTAAGAACAACAAAAACCCGACAGCTCAATAACATTCAAGTAAACTGAATGGACTAAATCATTTTGACCAGTAGAGTTTTGATATTTTAACAATATTACTTATTTTAATCAATTGTTACTTAAGATATAAGTATTTTGTTATATAAAATACTATTACACGTATGAAAATTCAAGGTAAACTAAGTAATCAACCCTCGTATGATGGATACAACCCTCTCGTGGTAATGTCAGCCGTTATGGCGAGAATGTGGCCCGCCGCCATTTTATGCTACACTTTGGTAACATTATGTATGAAATTCATATATATATCTTATAAAGTTTAAACCATTCTACTATATGACTTAAAATACTTCAAATCAGTTTAGCTATACAAAGATGCAACACTGCCAGCATTCTTGGGACTCTCCCAAGAGGCAGCATATGGACTCTTTGTTTTATTTGTAATTTATTTTTATTTATACTTTTCTGATAATATTTTATAAAAAAAATGTTTTATTTATTCTTAAAATACTAATTTCGTGTTACGGATTATTAATTTTTTTACCATCTTATATAAAGGTACGTAAAAAAAGCTATTTTCATCCTGCGATTCCGTCTGAATCAAATTAAACAATAAAAAAATTGATAGCGTTGTAAAAATATCCAAACATACAAAGTCACAAGTGGACATAAAACTTAAATTAAGTGCCGGCAATATCGTCTCGTTTTCGAGGAAACAGCCCTCACTTGTGATAATGGCCGCCATTTTGGCGGGAAAATAGCCCTGCGACCGCCATTTCCCGCTGTAATCTTATAAGCAGATGCAAAAAATATGTGGCCAATATTTCGCGATGTAAAAAGTAATTTTGTGTTAAGATGGTATTTCGAGATCCCGAATTTAGGTTACCTAGTAGTATTATCGTTGGTTTTGAAGTATCGTATATACTTGTTTGGGATTTTATTTGCAGATAAAATGTCTTAGTGTGTAAGCGCAGAATGGTTTAAGGATTCGTTTATGCGCGGCCAGTATCTCTTAGATTTAAAGTGTAATAGAATGGATACCAATATTATACTCGTTTAAAATACAAAAATACAGATAATAATCTGTACATATAATAACACACGGTTTCACGCTTTCTACACTCATAGCCCCACACTAAGATTTTCTCCTGTATCATGGGTACCATGGACGCACACAAGACGAATACACAAACACCAGAATATGAATCTAAACTCGTCTGGCCGGGAATCGAACACGGGACCCATTGCACGTCAGACCGGTATGATAACCGCTCCGCCACGCGGATCGTCAAGGTGCGAAAATCTGTAGAAATAGTAGTAAACAAAAACTACTGTAATTTTATTGAATAAATATACGTAGTCTATCTACATATTGCGTTAGTCATATTTCATTAAAATTCATCTAGTTTATCAAAGGTCAACAATTTATAAATTGTTACATTTTTGAAACGCGAGTAACACCGTGGAAATCCGCTAGAGACCTAATAAAAGCGACCTCAAACCAAATCAACACGCAACAAATCATAAACTGAATGAAATATAAAACACAAAATTTCAAAACTCGCCGTAAAACCAGTCCATAATTAAATCAGTTTTCGGAGTTAAAAATTCCACCGCAAAGGCGCAAACTTTCCACCGATGTATTGTTCCCAGGCGTGATAAACGATGTGTACCCTGTTCATTGCCGAAAGGGTCTTTTGTGCGAGATTTATCCGTTTCTGCCACAATTTGATGCC
Organism: Spicauda simplicius; assembly: GCA_949699795.1. Lineage (NCBI taxonomy): Eukaryota > Metazoa > Arthropoda > Insecta > Lepidoptera > Hesperiidae > Spicauda > Spicauda simplicius. Next base: position 10,051,338 of record OX453080.1, on the reverse strand, counting down.
ATGAGACGTATAAAACGCTAAATCCGAAAGTCTGATCCGCGCAAAAATTCAAATACACTTATTGTTGGAAAAATAAACGCTTTCTTCCGCTTTTTACATTCATAGTCACACAGTAGGACTTTCTCCGTGTAGCTGTGTCGTGGGTGTCATGAACACACACAAAGACGAACACACAAACACCTAGACTCAATACACAACGCCACACATATTTCTAGCGTGAAGCATTTCTTGCGTTTCGATGGAAGGGTGTGGTTGCCGGCACACTTTAATATGAGGCGACCATCGTAGTCCTCGGAAGTGGCAACGCATGACCGGCAGTGACCAGTTGTCAGATGGACTGCATGCTCGTTTGCTACTTCGGTTAGATAAAAAAATTACTGTTCCTATGTATGCTTAGATCTTTAAAACTACTAAACTCGTTTGTATAACAAAATCAATAAAATATTAAAAATTAAAAACAAGACTAGAAACGGATTCAGAAAAGACATTCATACCTGGCTCAGCCAAATGGACTACGATGACGTCGAAAGTATGTTATTATGATGATATTTACGTAACAAGAAGACAATCACACACAAACACACACACACACATTCAATTCTATCATTACTACAAAATTAAATACGTCTGCACACATTATATTGTAATGAACATATTTTTAAAGACCGACAAAACTGGGAGAAGACGCTGATACCCGAGACACAGTTTCGAGCTAATTCGGGGATCAGAGGCTTCATATAATTTTGATGTAAAAATATGTCAATAAAGTCAATTTATTATTATTACTTTACGGATTTTAATACATTACTTTTATAGATATAGTGATTCAAGAGGAAGGTTTTTATGTATAATACTTGCATAATATAGTAAAGGAACACTGATGATTCTAGATTGTTGACTTTTAGGCGGACAAAGTTCGCCGGGTCAACTAGTTTAATATAATAAGATAATAAACCTATAATCAACTTTAATATTATAGCTTGTATTTTTTAATATTATTTAAATAACATATTTTATATTAAAGCAAAATGTAAACTAACTTAAACTAAAATATATATTTACAGCATATAAATTAATATAATAACCTATATTAAAAAGAGAAAATAAAAGCAATAATATGTAATTATGTTACATGTTTATTATCTTATTATATTAAACTATTGTTTCCAATAAAATGTATTTTTTTCTAATAAAATGCGAAAGCGATTTAGCGTAAAACTTTGGCTAAATATTTATTCCCTCTGCGTTGTATTGGTCGTGACAAATGGCCGTTCCTGTAACTCTATACGCCTATCAGGGCTCCGCAATCTTTTTTAAACATTTCTGCTCTATTTGAAGGTAGGTAATGGCATTGGGTTGATGTATTTCAACCAAAATCATGAACGTACGTTATAAAAAGACAACAGCAAAAAAGAAGACATGAAAAAATTTAAAGGAAACATAGTTATAAATTGTATTTATATTTGAAAGTTATTAAGTACATGTTTTATACAAATACATGTATAATATATAGATCTTTTTAACTGAATATTTTTTTATGAAAAATAAACGGAATGTTTCCCTGGATATGAACTGCCTATATATCTACAAGTTATCCTTGAAATGAAATTGGTTTGTTATGTTTTGATGCGATTTAAAAAAAAAGACAGGGATTGTAATAAAATATAATTTCTAATTCTCATCAACCCATTATTGACCTACTGCTGAGCACGGGTCTTCTCTCAGTATGAGAGAGTTTAGGCCATAGTCCACCGCGCTGGCCAAGTGCGAGTTGGTGGACGAAATTTCTAATTACTTGTCCTCAATCCAAATCTTTTTGAAGTTATAAGCAAAGTATAGACATAGTGAACTATCATTTTATGCTATGTATGGATTCATATTATAGATTCTTCTTATCATATATTCAGAAAAATAAATAATCTTTTCACTTTAAATAATAACAAAGAGAAATCATTTATAGCATCCTGATTGTATTGAATTTTTATATTTATCACATAAATATTAAAGTAAATTAAAAAATGCCTGGGTTATCAAAAAAATGGAAGTATTTATATATTAATACGTGAAGCAAAAACTTGTGATTCGTTTTTAAGATATTTGCCGCAGGCGGAGGAGTTTGAAATTACGCACGGTTATAGTTGTTGTAGAGAAGGATTGCACAATGCTAATATTTCTTTCAAAAAATGCATAAAACATACATAAAATCAACATTACACACACTACCTTGCATTTCACACAATCACATACATAATAAACGAAAAAGAACAATTAATGTCATACTATTAAAACACGCATAAAACACGTAACGCCAAAAATGTCAGATGTCAAAATACCCGCCGTTGCTTTTAAATGCAGCTTAGCTAATAAACCTCTTTTTACCTTTAACGGGTGCTTTCAAAATAACTTGAAACTTAGAGAATTATTGATTCTACTTTAGACCATATGAGGTTTCGTTTTTTATTTAATTTAAATTACAGTCGAATTTCGACCGTTGCGACAGGTAAGTTACAATGTAAAAACGGGTATCGAATCATTAAAATTGACATAAAATAAATAATAACTGTTGTAATATACAAACTTAAAATTGTATGTCGCTTGAAATAGAAATGTTTTGTCATTACTGTTATTGGTGTGGTTTATATTGTTTTAGTTATAATTAATTATATGTAGTAAATAGTTTTAGATGAAAAGTTCATAAGTTTTACTTTATTTCCAACAATAACAATTAAAATTGACCCTTGCTTCCAGAAGCTGGTGGTGGGAGGCCCCAACCAGCGGAACTGGCGAGGGATCCTGATAGCACTGCTCGTCATCGTGATGGTCCTGGCCTTGATCGTGACCTCCGTGGTGCTGCTCACGCCGCCTGACGAGGGACCCAGGGTGAAAGGCAGGCGCCTGAGGATCCAGGACCTGTTGACCGATGACCTGGTGCCCGTCAGGTGGAATGGCACGTGGATTTCTGGTGAGTCGTTTTTTCGTATATCGTCGGGTGACTGGAAAAACTCACTAACTGACATTTCTGACGCTACGTGTTTTCATAGTAAGACATTGAATGTTCTATTTCGTTTATTATTTATGTGTTTGTGTCAAATGCACAGTAGTGTGTATAATGTGTTTTAGTTGATTTTATGTATGTTTTAAGCATTATTTGAAAAAAATATTAACATTCTGCACACCTCTACGTACTAATCCGTCCGCGGCATATTACTTAAAAATGCTTCACAAATTTTTGCTTCACGTATTAATATATAGATCTCGATCCCAAAATTTCATTTATATGAAATGTCCTGAAGTTCTATCATTAAATAAAATATCGTACAGATTATTGTATCCATATATTATAATATGATAATAATGTATTGTTAAAGTAGTGGAGTAAGTGAAAAAATCGGGATTATACAATTTTGTAGTTAGTGAGTTTTTCTCGTCATCCGACGATATTTGAGTTTTTTGTCGTTCTAAATCTAGGGTAGGGTAAGCGTTTTTTTCTTGAGCGTATATAGCTCATTAATGATAGGTTTTAATCGATTGTTTTGCAACCTGATAGATAAGTAATCTATCCTTTTCTAAAGTGTTGATAGTAATTTATTGTAATTACCTTACTATAAAACAAAACATTTCGCAATGGTTTTGATTTAATTTTTTTTCGGAAAGTATATTAAAACATTTCACCACTATGCAATGTGTGATTGTAATAAGACTTTCGATTTACATATACATGTTTCACTTGCCATCGAAATTACATTTCTTCAAAATGGCAGACTTATATGCCAAACTTTGATACTGTAATCCGCATCCAGGACCTTTTGGCAGACGTTAATAGTGCCAAGCGAAATAATCCATACTTCCATAATAATATTATAAATGTGAAAGTGTGTTTGTTCCACCTTCATGTCGCCACATAGCTATTATATGATATGGTTCATATGCTGGGAGATAGTTAGGAGGATGGACAGTGACGTAGGCTACTTTTTAGCGAACTCTCATTCCTATGAGAATATAAATGTTTTATTAGTTGATACATATTTAGTAGTTTCAGACGTTGTTAATAGATGGCGTTAATAAAATTTATTTGCAAGTTCTGAATCGCGCTATCGAATGCTGATGTTAATTTCCTTGGACCGTGCGGGCGAAGCCGCGGGTAAGATAGTAAATCATATGTTAAGCCAGAAACCCGATTAAGGTTTAGATTCTTCTTTCAGAAATGGAATCCTTCACTCTGTAAATCACGATGTAAATAAATATATGTCTAAAACTCTCTTTTTAAACCAATATATTATCTGGCAGGCATAGCGCTGCTATACAAGGCTAAACGAATACTGTCATGATGAAAATTAAAACCGGCTAAGTGCGAGTCGACTCTCACACGAAGGCTTTTGTACAATTATTTACAAAAAACCGGCAAATAATAATATTTCTTATATGGGAACCCTTTAAATATTAGTTGTCTAAAAGCAAAACCGCCTCTTTGCCTAAAATTATTTCTGCAAAGAGGCGATTTTGCTTTTAGACAACTCATTATATTTCTAACTCTGTTTTTAGTATCTTTGTTATAGCGACAACAGACATACATTATCTGTAAAAATTTCAACTGCTGCAGAGGAACAGGCGGACAGACAGACAACGGAATCTTAGTAATAGGGGTCGGCACAATTTCACATGAGGCGACCATCATAGTCTGCGGCAATAGCAACGCATCTGCGATTAACTTCAGATGGAACCCATGTTCTGTAAGAAGTTGCTTACAGATGTCGCAGGGCGGCAGTGACCACTTACCATCAAGTGGACTGCATGTCAGCTACTTCAGTCAGATAAAAAAGGGGTTTTATCCATTGAGTACGGAACCCTAATAAAACAGCGATGCAAAACAAAAACTGTTGCCAGATAATTAATGAAGCTTTCCGTCTTTTACGTTGCTTATCATTTCAACTCGTCTTATCAGATGAGGTCGGAATAATAGCACAGAAGAAAATGCTTTGAAAAGAACGAAGACTTATTATGTCACATGTGTCGAAGCCAAAAAAATAACAATGTTGTTTAGTACTATGAGATTAGTTGTCGGTGGCTTTCGTTTATTTCTTTTTTGTCTGTATCTATATAAATAAATGGGAGTTTCTGTCTGTGGTCTTAAAATAACTTTGTAACTATTCCGTATAACCCATTATTGTCCTTAATATCAAGAGTTCTTAAAAAAAGCTTCTTGGAGGTGTGTGAAGTCCACCAATTCGCACTTGGCCAGAGCGGTGGAGTATGGCCTAAACTCTCTCATTCTGAGAGAAGACCCGTGCCCAGCAGTGGGACAATAATGGGTTGGCACCACACTTTTTCACGCAAAAGCTATCGGTCATATTTCTCTGATATTTGGCACACACATAGTATAGGATTAACGTGGTAGACTCGTGGTAGGTAGCGGGAATAACCTAGTATTGTCATATAGCAATTTTATACTCACTACTTTGCTCACAAAAACATATATTTACATATACATTGACTGTATATATGCATTTATGTATATTTACTTTTCATCTACATATTTATATCTCTTTTTTCTTTATATACATAGGTATTCTTATATTTTGTGTTTATTTTCCCTACTTTTGCACTGCCTTCAATTTTTTCTGCACTTCCTTAAGGTTGATTGGGAGAAAATGCTACTAAGCATTAAGTCCGCCTTTTGTCCATTGTTTTTATAGTCAGTAAAGGTTAAATAAATAAATAAATCCATACTAATATTATAAATGTGAAACTGTGTTTGCTTGTTTCTCTTTCACGTCGCCACATAGCTATTATATGATACGGTTTATATGCTGGGAGATAGGTAGGAAGCGGGGAGTGACGTAGGCTACTTGTTAATTCACTCTCTCGTTCCCATGAGAATATCAGTGTTTTGTTAGTTGCTAGATGTTTAGTAATTCCAGACATTGTTAAAAAATGGCGTTAGTAAAATTTATTTGTAATTTCTGAATCACGCTATCAAATGCTATTAATTTCCTTTAACTGTGCGGGCGAAGCCGCGGGTAAGAGCTAGTATTTTCATATAAGAATTGTATACTTATTATTTTGCCATCTCTGACCTGGATTTCATGTAGATGTAGGATTAATATTTAATAGAAAATTTATTATATTATTAAGTAAGTCGTAAACAACCGCGTCATTTATTACTCTCAGGAATCTCGGATTCCATTCAATAGAAAGATTTACTGCTTGGGAACCTGGCTGAAGAGTTTACGATAAACAATAAATTTCTCAGCCTTAGAGCACTAAAGCTTGTTAAAGTAGCCATCGAAAGAAAATATACGCTTTATTTACATATAAAAACGATGTTTTTTCCAAGCTTTATTTACTTCGTTTTTGAAAACTCTTCTTTAGGTTGAGTACTTTTGGGTGAACAAAAATCATGGAACTCGCGTTATCACCATACATCATCACCGTACACTTTCCATGATCTATATTTAGTATACTGTGTAACCTATTATATCTCCGTTATTTTTTTAAGATTTAATTTCTATGGGCAGCCCACATTCACCAGGCTACACTTGCACATGAGGTGACCATTATAGTCCTCGAGACTAGCAACGCATCTGTGATTGACTTCAGATCGAACCCATGTTCTGTAAGAAGTTGATTACATATGTTGATGGGCGGCAGTGAACACTTAGCATCAGGTGGACTGCATGCTCGGTTGCTACTTCAGTCAGATAAAAAAAACATACCTTCCTACTTTGTATGTTCAAGTACGTTCCTGTACCGTGTAGTGTGTATCTGGAATACCACTACCTCTTTTCCTTTAAGTGTCGTAGGAGGTACCTGAGGGAAATCGTCCAGGAACTTTTTATCTGATGGAATAGCAAACGAGTAAATAAGTAGTCTCTGTCACCTAAGAACAAGCAACTTCATATAGAACAGGGTTCTATCTAAAGTCAATCACAGGACTAAGATGGCTCATCTGGGAGGATTCCGGTTGCGTTCTTTTGGAGATCCTGGAGTCCTCTTTATAGCGCCGAGGACGGTCACTGGGGTGGTTTTAGTGCGGTAAGGATCCCACATAACCCTGCGTCGCTCCTACGGCATCGGGTACCTTTTGAAGGTTCCCCCTCGAGAATAAAAAGCACTAAGATGGCCTAATATAAAAGTAAGCGAACAACCACTTTTTCGAATCGCAAGAGCTGCTTCACGCTAGAAATGTGTCAACGTTACCTCCACAGTCGAACTACTCTGATTCTACTTAGATGTAGTCCCTTAGTCACCTTCTATGACATCCACATGAAGTGCTATTCAAGACTGACATCACACAGCAAGTAGGTCATTGGTGCCCGTCCCTGTAGTTCCGGGATCAGAATAGGGCTATGGCATCCCCTGCCTGTCTAAAGAGGCGACTAAAAGGGGCTTCCGGGATTGCAGGCGGCTAGAGTGTGAGCTCGAACCGTTCGGTCAGGCGATCCCGGGAAGGTCGGCGGTATATGTGGTCGCATACCGTCGTAAAGACAAGACGGAGCGGTGGGCCCAGCCACCCATCTGAGAGGAGCTCGATGGGGCAACGCGTTCAGAGGATTCCGGTTGCGATCGGACCGAGTACCCGGAGTCCTCTTTGTAGCGTCGAGGACGGCCACCGGGGGGGTTTTAGTGCGGTAAAAATCCCACATAACCCCGCGTCGCTCCCACGGCGTCGGGTACCTTTTGAAGGTTTCCCCCTCGAGAACAAAAAAAAAAGTCATAGGTGCCAACCCATTATAGTTCTACCGCTGGGCACGGGTCTTCTCTCAGAATGAGAGAGTATTAGGCCATAGTCCACGACGGCCAGGTGCGAATTGGTGGACTTCACACACCTCCAAGATTTTTTTTAAAGAACTTTGGGGTGTGTAGGTTTCCTCACGAAGTTTTCCTTTACCGAAAAGCAGTGATAATTAATTTATAATACGCACATAATTTAAAAAAATCTGTGGTGCGTACCTGAGTTTGAACCTCGGACCTTCCGATCGAGATGCCAACATTCAACCATTAGGCTATCACTGCTCAAGTAGGTCATTAGGACACGTAAATATTTAAAACTTGTCACTCTCTATACATCACGCAATGGATGCTGTTACATATCAAGATGCTTTTGTTGTGAGCATAACAATACGTTGTGTTTAATGATTATGATAGCGACGCGTATAATGATAATGGATCTGGTACGAGGATTACATAGTCTGTATATAGGTACACTGTATATATAACACATATCTGCGTCTATTCTGCCGGACGATCCGCGTGGCCGAGCGGTTACCATACCGGTCTCACGCGCAATGGCTACCGGGTTCGATTCCCGACTAGACAGGTATCTGAATGATGAGTTATATTCTTGTTCTGGATCGGGGTGTTTGTGTTTTCGTCTTCGTGTGTGTCCATGGTACGATACAGGAGAAACTCCTAGTGTGGGGCTATGAGTGTAGAAAGTGTGTTTTATGTCCCTGCAAAGAGATGTTTTTATGTGTTTACATAGATGTTTGCCGACTCGCGTGGCAGAGCGGTTACCCGTCTTCAATGCAAGATCGAAATCACTCGCCAAATATGTCATTAGGACACGTTAATATTTAAAACATGTCACTCTCTATACATCAAGTAATGGGTGCTGTTACATATCAAGATGCTTTTGTTGTGAGCATAACAATACGTTGTGTTTAATGATTATGATAGCGACGCGTATGATGATAATGGGTTTGGTAAGAGGATTATATAGTATGTGTATACAAAACATTATATGTCCTCTCGTGAAAATGTATTTAGAAGGTGGTACAAACAGTGTAGTTTGACCGAGGAAGCACCACCGCCACACCTATTTCTAGCGTGAAGCATTTCGTGCGTTTCGATGGTAGGGTGTGGTTGCCGGCACACTTTTATATGAGGCGACCATCATAGTCGTCGGGAGTAGCAACGCATGTATAAAGTTGATTACAGATGTCCATGGGCGGCAGTGACCACTTACCATCAGGTGGACTGCATGCTAGTTTGCTACTTTAGTCAGATAAAAAAAACCTGTAATTAAAATAGGCTTCAAAAGCAATAACTACGCATATTATGTAAAAAGTTGAAGAAAAACATTCAATACAAACATGAAACTACTGTATTCTTAGTACACAAACAAGTACTAAAGAATATCGAGGATAAAATCTCCTATAAGTTATTAAGTAAGTAGTAAACAACTTAGTCATTTATTACCTCGGAGTCTACTCTATTGAATAGAAAGATTTACGGCCGCGGCTTCAAGGGCTTACTAAATAATTTTATATAAAGGTTTATAGGTTTCGTATTCAACATAAAATTAACCTTGTATATTTACTGCACTATATTACATACTTTAAGATGTTACAGTCTCGTTTATATGTTTAGCTATCGATTTCTTAGTGCTAAGTACGTATCCCTGGCGAGCCAAGTTCGTATCTCTGATTATTCGAAGCTGAAACTTTATGAAACTGAACTATGTCTATCCATCAGCCTTTTGATGTCCACTGCTGAACATAAGACTCCCCTAAATAGCACCCACTAGAACCGGTCCTATGACCTCTGAATCCAACGGTTTCCCGCTGTTTTCTTTATGTCAACCGTCCACCTGGTAGGGGGGCAACCTTTGCTCCTTTTGCTTAAACGTGGTCGCCACTCGAGGACCTTTCTTTTTAATATAGAAGTAGCAAATTGCTGCTGCTCGTTCGTTTGCTACTTCAGTCATATAAAAAACAGTATCGATTCAATAATCGGACTCTCAATGCTGAGAATTCTAATTTTAAAACTATCTCTCTCTTAATCGGGTTACTAAAACTATCCGACTGTCTGTCACCAGGCTCTTTTCATGTTCCGTAACATCTAGCCAAACGTTATTTTTTTGTTTTTTTTTTATAGATAATGGTATACGCCCTTCTGGCATGAGTAATGCGCGCACTTAACTATTTTTTTTAATTAAACCTTACCAACTTTAACTGTTATAACATCTAATATAATATATTACGTCATACAAAATTCCATAACGTACAAAGTTCTCGTGATACGAGTATTGTTGCGCTATGCTAATGCCGCGGAGATAAATGACTTAATACTAACGTCGATAAATCATGTGTTGTGGATATTACCTCAGCCAAGGCTTTGTCTTTGTACGTTTTATATAATGTACAGAAAAATAGCAGCATGTTACTTCTTTTCATCGTTTCTTTATTGTATAAGGCTAGTAAACTGGTCTTCTCTCAGAATGTGACAGTTTTAGGCATAATCTATTACGCTTGTCAATTCTTTTGTGTCAAATGTCAGGCCTTTTTTTTTGTTCTCGAGGGAGAAACCGTCAAGAGGTACCCGACACCTTGTGAGCGACGCAGGTTTATGGGGGATTTTTACCGCACTAAAACCTCCCAGATGAGCGGCTGGGCCGTCTCCGTCTGGACTCTACGACGGTTTGCGACCACGCATACCGCCGTCCTTCCCGAAGTCGTTATATCGAACATTCGCAACATAGAAGTAATGTACAACACTACTGCTATATGCGAATGTTCAAATAATGACATTTGTTACGGCACACTTACAAATGAGGCGACCATCTTAGTCCTCAGGAGTAGAAACACATCTGTGATTGACTTCAGATGGAACCTATGTTCTCTATGAAGTTGATTACAGATGTCCATGGGCGACAGTGGCCACTTACCATCAGGTGGACTGCATGTACGTTTGCTACTTCAATCATATAAAAAAAAATATGTTAGGCACAGAATAAAATATCTTGTAATATGAAACAGGTTACAGGATCCGCGACGTGAGGCGAACACGGACGCCTGTGACGTGTTTTTAAATATTCAGTAGTAATGCTACGTTTAGGAATGCCGTCAGTCTATTTTTTATTCCGAGAATATGATCCCTAGGGAATAACGAGAACGTAATCTTTTTTATCTTGCGTTATAACGGTCGAAAACGTTGCGCTAGTGATAAAAAGTTGATGCAATAAAATAAAATGAAATGTAAGCTTTGTTTCGTATGGGTCTACGGAGGCACTTACGAATTGTCAGTTACAATACTCTTTTTTTATACTGTGAAATACTGTTATATTAATACGTCACTACCGTTTCCACCATCTTAATGGAAAGCAAAGCAAGGATGACCTCAGGTCTTCTTTTGTTCTCGAGGAGGAAACCTTCAAAAGGTACCGACGCCGTGGGAGCGACGCAGGGCTATGTGGGATTTTTACCACACTAAATGATGGCCGTCCTCAGTGCTACAAAGAGGACTCCGGGATCTCTAAAGAAACGTAATCGGAGTCCTCTAAACGGGTTGCCCCATCGGGCTCCTCCCACATGAGCGGCTGGGCCCACCGCTCCGTCTGGTCTTTACGACGGTATGCGACCACGCATACCGCCGTCCTTCCCGGGGTCGTCTGATAGAACGGCTCAAGCTCCCACTCTCGCCGCCCGCAACCCCGGCAGCCCCTTTTAGTCGCCTCTTACGACAGGCAGGGGATACCGTAGCCCTATTCTGATCCCGGAACTACAGGGACGACCTCAAGTCTACGAATATGTCGTACCTGAGGTGGCTTTTAAATGTCCATGGCTATCTGTAGCCACTAAACATTAGGAGGACTGTAAATTTACTACATCATATATTTTTATTACAAAAAAATACAGCCGACTTCTACGTTACAAAAATATAACAATTAATTCAAATAGATGTTGGTTTAGTACATAGGTCTCAATTTGTTGCTTTATTGAGCACTATTGAGCAATCTGTGTACATTCATAAAAAATATGACATCCGAATTGATAATCTCATTTTTGAAGTCTGTCTAAAGTAAGAAAAGCGTGACACCTCAAAACAGTAACGTGTATGACCTGGGAACGAACCAAAGACCGGCATACGTATCGATTGTCACTACCCCCGTTAACAGTGAACACATTCAATTTTATCTTATTGTTATTATACCCTTTTGTAACGTTAAAACCTTACATTGTTATGTAAATGCAAAATAAATAAAGCAAAATAGAATGTATAAAAATGGCTATTAGGTTTTCAGTTTGCTACACGTACTAAGTACGCAAAGTAAAACTATTCATGGTACAGTTTTTATTTATTTAAATGCAAATGAATGTTTTACTACCATATTTATTTTGTATTTTCTAAATGCACGTAGCGAGTTTACAAGGGTGAACACAAGTAAATATCGCCACATATACAACAGTAACGAATTTGAAGTAATTAAAATAAGACGGTATAGAAATTTAACAATAACCCATTCTTGCCCGACTGCTGGGCACGGGTCTTCTCTCAGAATGAGAGAGTTTTAGGCTATAGTCCACCGCGCTGGCCAAGTGCGAATTGGTGGACTTCACACACCTCCGAGAACTTTGTTTTTAAAGAACTGTCGGATATGTAGGTTTCCTCACAATGTTTATTTCACCGAAAAGCAGTGATCATTTCTAATACGCACATAAATCAGTGGTGCGTGCCTGGGTTTGAACCCCCTGATCGAGAGGGTAAGTTTCAACCATTAGGCTATCACTGCTCTTAACACTGGACTGTAACAAGATAGTACGTAACATTAAGAACTAAAGCTGATATTATATTATTCATATATACCCTTTCATCAAGATTCCGTTCTGTAGCTGTGTTGAATACGTTGAAAACTTAACAGCTAGCTCGGGTGAAAAGAGTCTATTATTAAGCGAAGCAAAAAAAAAATAAGGTTATTTTATGACATAGATGTTATTAATGTTCTAGTCACCCGTCGCAACGGTCAAAATTCGACCGTATTTAACCAAAAACTAAACTTAATATTGTCCGAAATAGCACGAATTTCTCAATTTCGATTAAATCGTACAAATTATAAATTTATTTAAAATGCACCCGTTAAAGGTAAAAGCGGGTATTTTGACAAAAATATCTGACATTTTTGACGTTGTGTTTTCATAGTAAGGCATTGAATATTTTATTTCGTTAATTATATATGACGGTAGTGTGTGTTATGTGTTTTTTTGTTGATTTTATGTATGTTTTTTGCATTATTTGAAAAAATATTACCATTTGGTTATCTACATCAACTATAACCGTGCGTAATTTCGAACTCGTCCGACCGCGTAAAGTATCTTAAAAACGGATACCAAGTTATTGCTTCACGTATGTACATATAGATTTTAAACAATTCACACTTACTACAAACGTGAGCTTTGTAAGAATAGTAAGGTGTTTGTTACTTTTCTACGCAAAATCATGTAGTCATATCATTATTGATTCATTCGAAACAACACCGACTTACTGAGTACCAACCATTATCTATTCGACGTAATCATCCAGTGGTTCAGTACATACCGACAAAAAAAATCTTCACACAACGCTTTTTCATATATATGGGGCCTCATCTATATAATTTACTGCACAAAAAATTAAACCTTTACCCATTAATCACACACAAATGCAAAGAACTTACAATCAACTTCCTCCTCAGTACTGACTATGACAAGACTGAAGCTCTCCTTAGGTTAACAATATAATTAATTCAACTTTTAAATCATCACCCACATAGATGTCCTCACATTCCAACGCGCACACACATACACACAATCACATACACACACACAATCAATACACATATATTCTTTTTTGTTTTCTTCTTTATTAATAGTACTAACTTATATTTTAAACCTGAATCTGTTTTTCTCACACAAATAGTCTCCATGTTACTTTTAAGTTTGTTTGCATAATAAAACTATCGTTGCAGTGGGCCTGGTCTCCTGTGGCACAGGTTTTTAACCTTTTATAGGGACCAGCCTCCACAAATACTCTAGTTTTGTTATAAATGCACCTAAGTTTTGTAACCCTTTATGTATTTGTGGTGGAAATAAACGATTATTATTATTATTATTATTATTCGCCAGTAATTCATTGCACGTTGTCAAAATCTTAAGAAACTACTAAATAATTTTTATAAACACGCTTTCTAAATTCATAGCCCCACACTAAGATTTTCTCCTGTGTCGTGGGTACCATGGACACACACAAGACGAATACACAAACACCCAGACCTAGAACATGAATCTAAGCTCATGATTCAGATACCAGTCTGGCCGGGAACGAACCTGACCCATTGCGCATCAGACCGGTATGGTAACCGCTCCGCCACGCGGGTCGTTAATAAATACTTACAATAAATACTTACTACTCACTGATAGTAGTAACAACTCTTTTTTTTTTTATTATAACACAAAAACTTCACAGACTGATCGTCCGTGCCTTTTGTCACAATAGTTCTTCTTTTTTTTAACAATATTCTTTATTTCTTAGCTCCACGTTAGGCCTTCGCTGTCACCATCACACTGTCGTGTGCGGTGGTGACAACGTTGGCAATTAAAGAAATCTTATAATAATTACGCTTAATATATATATAGGACCATTTATCCTTTTTATTTATGTGGTATGTATAATTTGGTGCATTGTAAATAGATGTATAAGTGTTGTGATTTTGTTTTTTTTTTACGTATAATGCTAAGCTATTGTATATAATTCTAAGGACACTACACTCTAATTACATTGTTATTACTGTAAGTTGCGCTTTAGTTCTTTCCGGAGGCCACTTCGAACGTGCAATTTACCTTATCTATGATTTTTGAGTCCCTGCTACGGATTGCCATGGAGATGTTGTAATCTTCTAGTAACAACTCTTTATATTTTATTACAACCCATTGCATAGTTAAACCCCATCTCATGTTAACGTAACCCACAATAAAACGTACGTACCAACGCGACCATTACTTCTGCGCGGTAATGAGATGCGGTGCGGAGTTTATTAATTAGGCGACCCCTTTTATGTCTGTTAATTCTCTTCTCTTTTTAAGAATATATAAGAACGTATAAGGTGGTAGCACGTGTATGGTTCGACGAAGAGGTACCACCGCCACATCTGTTTGAAACGTCCAGCAAATTTTGCTTTTCGCTGGAAGAATGCGATTCCTTGCTCACTTTTATATAGGGTGGCCATCTTAGTCTTTAAAGTAGTAACACATCTTGTGATTTACTTTAAATGGAACCTTTGTTCTGTATAAAGTTTCTTACAGATATTTATATGAGGATAATGAAGATAAATAGATGTCCATTTACCTTCAGGTGGATAGAATACTTCGTCTTACAAAAAAAATACTTGCGTGGTAAGGCTGACAAAAGGGGTTCCACAATATTATGGATAGTAAAAATCGACAATGTTAAATCACTTTTATTTATTGTTAAATGATAAAGTTCAGTATTAACAATTATATTTTTATTACAACCCATTGCATAGTTAAAACCCCATCTCATTAAAAACGTAACCCACAATAAAACGTACGTACCAACGCGACCATTACTTCTGCGCGCTAATGAGATGCGGTGCGGAGTTTATTAATTAGGCGACCCCTTTTATGTCTGATAACGCCTTTGTTTCTCTCTTGAAGAATATTCGGTTCTTTTATGGTATGTGTTATATTAATTCAAAGTAATATTGTTAATGAGTGTGATTGTAACTTGAGTATACAAAAGTGTCATTTGTTTTGCATTATATAACACTTTATACTCTTATAGCCGAGAGAAATTATATACCTTTATGGAGCAGTGATAGCCTAATGGTTGAAACTTGTCTTCTCAATCGGGAGTTCCGAGGTTCAAACCCAGGCAAACGCACCACTGATTTATGTGCGTATTAGAAATTAATTATCACTGCTTTTCGATGAAGGAAAACATCGGGAGGAAACCTACACATCCGAGAGTTCTTTAAAAAAAAGTTCTCCAAGGTGTGTGAAGTCTAACAATTCGCGCTTGGCCAGCACGGTGGACTATAGCTTAAAACTCTCATTCTGAGAGCCCCATGCCAAGACCCATGCCCAGCGGATAATAATGAGTTGACGATACTCTTATAATCCCACGCTAGGATGTTCTCCTGTATCGTAGGTGCCACGGAAACACACAAAGACGCATACAAACTACCCAGACCCAGGAAAGAAATCTAATTTCATCATTCAGATTTCTGTCTGGCGGAGAATCGAACGCGGAATCCACTACGTGTCAGTTCGGTATGGGTCGCTCTGCTACGAGGGTTGTCGTCGTTGACGTGCTATATGATGCATTCCAAATGAGTCCTCATCTCATGAAAGTCTCATCTCATCAAATGAGGCTCATCCGTGGCTAATGTTAAGTAGGACTCCTATTTTCGATTTATTACAGATGTTATCGTTAGTGTACTGAATTGAAGAAACAAATTAAACATTTGTAAGCTTATTTTATGACGTTGTCTACGTCATAAAATTTTATTTTTATACGATTTTTAACAATTAACACTTACATACTATGAAAGTGTTTCCTTTGTTATGAGAATAGGGATATTTGCTATTTTTTCATAGAAACTTTTAAGCAGATTTAGATTAAATTTAGAGCATTTTTTTGACCGGAATTAACTAATTAATTGTATCCAAATATTACGGTCGAATTCCGACCGTTGTGACCGGTGACTAGTATATATTATAGTACAATGGAAATAAAAAATACTGTGTCTTATTTCCTTCCTCAACATTTTCTTTATGTTGACATTGTGATTCGGCTGTGTGAATATCTTCCGAATTTTCTTTACATCGTGAAACGCTTTTCCGAGTTTTCTTTCCTCTGTTTGCAATAGCTAATGGTTTGATGTTATAAATGATTAAAAGCATTCTTTCAAAACACAAAAGTGTGCAAATATTGTGAAACGGTCAAAATGGTGCATATGGTAAATAAACAATAGATTACATGACTAACTATTAACAGTCTACTGGCATTATGACAGGGTGTTGTGCCGGCATTTTTATATGAGACGACCATCTCAGTCCTCAGGAGTTGCAACGCATCTGACATTGACTTCAGATAGAAGACATATCCTACAAGAAATTGCTTTCAGATGTCCATGGGCGGCAGTGACCACTTACCATCAGGAGGCATGTATGCTCGTTTGTTTCTTTAATCGGATAAAAAATATTATTCTGACGGTGTTTTTTTTATCTGACTGAAGTAGCAAATGAGCATGCAGTCCACCTAATGGTAAGTGGTCACTACCGCCCATGGAAATCTGTAATCATCAAGGTGGTAGAACCAGTGTAGTTCGATAGAAGAAGTACCACCGCCACACCTATTTCAAGCGTGAAGCATTTCTTGCGTTTCGATAGAAGGGTATGGTTGTCGACCGGGGAAATACCACTGTCACATCTATTTCTAACGTGAAGCATTTCTTGCGTTTCGATAGAAGGGTGTGGCTGCCGGCACACTTTCACATGAGGCGACCATCGTAGGAACTGAGTACAGTTCGACTGGTGTACCGCCATATCTCTTTCTAGCGAGAAACAGGTCTTAAGTTTCGTTAAAAGATTGTGGTTTACTCTTACTTTTATCTATTAAATATTACTTATATCAGCTCATTGAAGCAACCAGCAATTAAGTGGAGAGACCCGTAAATAATTTTAGTTTGAAAATAAAGTTTATTTATAAAGCCTCTTTTATATCTACAGACACTGAACGACACAGGCGGGTATGTTCTTAATACGATTTTGTCTGACGAGAAACGCTCTATGTCTGTACACAGTTTCTAATTATTAAGTACAATATTTGATGAAAATGGTCCACGTTCATCAAATATTCGCTTTCTTTGTTAAGTTCAAGAGTATATTGACGAAAGTGAACCTTATTGATTGCTTTCTGCCTTAAAGCAATCAATAAGGTCGTAAAAGACAATGAGGTACGCGTACAAATA
This sequence comes from Spicauda simplicius, assembly GCA_949699795.1. Taxonomy (NCBI): domain Eukaryota; kingdom Metazoa; phylum Arthropoda; class Insecta; order Lepidoptera; family Hesperiidae; genus Spicauda; species Spicauda simplicius. Next base: position 10,033,592 of record OX453080.1, on the reverse strand, counting down.
GAGTGAAAACAATTGCCTGTCGTTTCAATTGATGATTACTATCGTACAAACATGTTCGTCGTATCGCCAAACGGCACTTGTGTTTCTGAATCGTCGAGATTCTATCGCTGCTACACGGCCTTTGGGCAGAATTGAAAGTATGTTTGGGTTCTGATATAGTTACACAATTTTTATTTTATTTTTTGACCTCTTTTTGTAAGCTTACGTTAAAGATACGTTAAAGTTGATATTATTATTGTAAATATGTGAATATTTTATTTTCTAGAGTTGTTTTTCGTGGTTTGAATTAAAAATATTAAAATTTGTTGTTTGTACTGTACTGTGTACTGGTAATTATTTTATGGGGCACTAAGCCAATGAAAAAAGATAATTGTTCCGCGAACGTTTGTTTAGTGCTCGTTTGTGTTTTAAAAAAAGAAGGCGATATGCTTGTATTTTGGTATGGTGATGCCGTGTTTGTTTAAATTAGACTGAGAGACTAAGACCCATGTATGTAAAAATGTATGGCTTTAAAAGCACAAAAATGTAAGTACTCTTTTATAAGCACTCTTTTTCAACTTTCCAATCAAAATATAGCAGCGTCTAGTACTGAAATTGTCTAGCAAAAGTTCTGACCATGTCTGTAATCGGAGTCTATCCACATAGGGATATACAACCTTTACAAAGTTATAAATATTCAAACACCACTGAACATACAAACAACGATACTATAGCCAAACACAAGCCAACGCGCATAGCTGAACAAAGTCGCGCCGCGAGAATAAAAAACCGAATTTTTCATGGACTATTGATGCAGCGATTCTCTTTGTTTGTGTTATGGTTCACTGTTTCCTGACAATCAGAGATATTTGTATAGGCACTGGCATCACCGGCTACTGGTAACGTTGAGCGAGTAAATATATTTCTTCTTACCTTTACCAGATTAGAACCAGTGTAGTGCGACCGGGAAGTAACCACCTCCACACTTTTTTATATGATTAAAGTAGCAAACGAGCATGCAGTCTAGCTGATGGTAAGTGGTCACTGCCGCCTATGGACATCTGTAAGCAACTGCATATATAAAATAGGTTCTATCTGAAGTCGATCACAGATGCGTTGCTACTTCCGAGGACTGAGATGGTCGCCTCGTATGAACGTATGCCGGCAACCACACCCTTCCATGAGATGCTTCACGCTAGAAATAGGTGTGGCGGTAGTATCTCCCCGGTCGAACTACACTAGTTCTACCTGGTGAAGCAGCCATTTTTAGCGTGAAGCAGTTCTTGCATTTCGATGGAAAGGTGTGGTTTCCGACACACTTCTTGTGAGGTGACCATCTTGGTCCTCGAGAGCAGCAATGCATCTGATTTATTTCGGATGGAACACATGTTCTGTATGAATTTGCTTAAGGATGTCGATGGCCGGCAGTGACCGCTTACCTTCAGATGGACTGCATACTAATGTACTACTTCAACCTAATAAAAGAATACCTCACCTATATTCATTTTATAAGCTCTTATATTAGTCTTAAACGTGGTAGACACTAAATTCTAGAAGCACCAGCGCCACATCTTTTTCTTCCTTATATCTTATAGCAGTGTTAAACGCTATTATCTAATTTTGAAGGTTGTCAAAAGAAAACACATGAAGCTAGCTAAGTTAAGTTACAGGTAGAGACGTGGGGTAGACTCTACAGATATTGGCATCAATTTTATTAGGGGTTAAAAAAAATGTCAATAAAGGACATTTTTCTAGCTCGAATTCATAAAAATGACAATTTGATTTCATCATCCATCAACCTTTTGAGATCTTAATAGTCTCCGCGCCGGACAAGCGTTTTAGTAACAGCATTGGGTGTTAACACAGGAACACGGTGCTACCAGTCTCCAAGATTTTCTTCCTTAATCACCTCTAATGATGTCCACGGGATGTGAGAGAGTAGTGTTCCGATACCGTCACCATACGGCACTTACACTGCAAATTTGGTATGCTTTTGTAATAATTTGGACCTTATAAATAAAAAGTTTAGGGTTAGACAAAAGGAGTACAGGTCCCACCCTAACAGGTGGACCGATGACCTGAAGAAGACAGCGGGAAACCGTTGGATTCAGAGGGCACAGGACCGGTTGGAGTGGCGCCATTTAGGGGAGGCCTATGTTCAGCAGTGGACATCAAAAGGCTGATGGATGGATTGATGGAAATAGAAAGTATTATACTCTGTTATAGCGATCCGTTCATAATATATCTTAGCTCTACTGTGTTACGCTAACAATGAGACATATTCATCATTCAATGGAACTCAGTTGTTTGTTCGTATATCAATCGGTTTGAATGGAGTTGTCGCCTACATGTTTGTTTCTTGTCACATTTGATTTCTGTTTCCCTGGTACTTGGAAACATAAATGGATATTGTGGATATGTATTTCTAACCCAAGCATGTAGCCTCGCAATGTTTTCTTTGGCCCCAAAATCAATGATGATTAACTTCAAATATTAACAGGCGTTGATATTTTTTATAAGATTGAAGCAGTAAATGAGGATGGGTCCATCTGAGTAACTGCCCAAGACGCTTGCCAAGCAACTGTGATCAATGCTTGTCTATAAGAAACTTCATATAATAGTGGTTCTATCTGAAGTCAGTCACGGATGAATTTCACTTTCATGGAAAAATATGGTTTCTTCATATAAAAGTCAGCGAAAACCACACTCTTTCAAAGAAACTTTTTTTTTATCTGATTGAAGTAGCAAACGAGCATGCGGTCCACCTGATGGTAAATGGTCGCTGCCGCCTATGGACATCTGTCACCTGAAGTCAATCATAGACGTGTTGCTATTCCCGAGGACTATGATGATCGCCGCATGTGGAAAAGTGCCGGCAGCCCCACCATTAGGTTTTCAATTGCTCGTATATCGTAATTATGACGTTTCACAATTTCCAGTTGAATTACATTTGTTCTACTAGTGGTAGTATAAAGATGATCTTACAAAGATACGCATTTTAGTCACAAATCGAAGCCAAAAACCGCAGTGTCGAGTCGAAGTAGTTTCAATTGCCAAGTTCTAGTTGATCATTTAGGCCAGCACGGTGGACTATGGCCTAAAACTCTCTTATTCTGAGAGACTGATATAAACTTACATAATTATAACGTAAGGGTGAAATTTCTTACCGAAACTAGGCGATTCTGTGCTGACAAATGTAATGAGACTCTAATAAAAGTCACATATAACGTACCTGTATATGCGACGGTAAGCGGTGCATGTAGGTCACAGTGTCAAGAGCTGCATCGTTCTGTTTACGTATTGAAGAGCAGAAACATTGGAGATTGAATCAGAAATGAATGTTGATTTAAAATATTGTGGTAAATTACATGAAAACGTTTTTGTATCATTTTGCAAATAGGTAATACAATAGAGCGCACAGTCTAGGCAAGTTAATACCCACATGGACTTATACTCATTCTGGAGTAATGTAAACTAAACTTTAAAATTAATAAAACGATAATTGAAATAAAATGTCTTCACTTTGTAAGATAATTGACATTTACAATATTTATTTGTTACACTATTTCCGGATCGGAACACGCCCTTAAGACAAAATATCCACAATATAAGCGACAGAAGTGATAAGATGCATACTACAGTTAACTTCAGCATTTTCAATGTAATATATTTGTAATCATTAGGGACATAAAATTAAAAAAAAGGTGAGAGGTGTCAAGGGACACCCGAATGGAACAAAGTTATATTATTTTCTAATATTTATTATGTACGAAAAACCTGTATAAACTTAACAAAACAGATATAATCGTCGCGACACTACGTTATTCAAATGAAACGAAACAAAAATAATTGGTTTGCTTTCTATAAAAGAGATAGACAGACAGAGAAACTTGCGCACTCCGCGCGGCTTACTACACTATAGCACGGTAATAGTATCTACAGTATTCTAACTTCTTACAAACGCAAGAAACGCAAGTTGTACCTATGCGCCACGATTTCGGTATGCACTCGGTACCCAAAAGCTAGCGAATGTGCCGTAGTGTCGAGCGGGCGATGTGACGTTTTTTAAGCAGTGGATCTTTTTATTTAAATAATAATGTAGCGAAGAGCAGCTGTAAACTATATTAGGCTGTTTTTGATTGCTTTAATTGTGCATAAACACGTCCAGTGTTAATAATTTTTATTTTGGTTGGTAAAATATTATTCAGTATGAAATTTATAACTATAATTTGTGTACAATTTATTATTAAGTCTCTAAAATATTAAAAGAACGCGTTGTTTTTTTACCTTAATCTACTGAATAAATTACATAATAGGTAAGTAAGAAAGAAAGTCAAATATACAGATTTATTAAAATACTTTAGGCGGGTAGCCCTAACGCGAACTCAGCGCGTCTGTAGGTATAAAATTGAAGTACACAGCAGAGTTAGACTACTGTATGATATTAATACTGTGACTATGGCAAAAAATGTCGTAACAACTTTTTGTCAGATTTTTTGCCGTCTTGGCTCCTTTGCAACACGCGATAAGGAACTTCGTTCCAACGAAACGCAAGAACTGCTTCACGTTAGAAATAAGTGTGGCGGTGGTACGTTCCGGGTCGAACCACACTGGTTCTACCGCCTGCTATACCCCGTAAAATTCTGTACGTATTTACTTGGTAGTAAATTTACTCCATTTGCTCATTGATGACAATCTATAAATTACGAAGGTATATATTGATCGTCGGTATTTTAAAACGCCCAAGGACATATAAGAGATGAAAGGAAGGCTTGTTTTGCTAATAATAAACGGATCCCTGCGATAATATAAGCATAACCTGGACCCTTGGAAGCCTCAGGCTGACATCTAACACGTACAAATCTCTGCTTTGCCCGAATAACCGTACAGTTTCTATTTATTAATTTATACTTGAGATAAAAATCTTGGTGATCTAACTACAGCTTGTAGGCTCGTTCATAACCGTGGAAATTAAGAATGCCAACAGCAGAAAATAATCATATCTATTGTGGTAAATTAATAAATGCTTTCTAATCTCGCCACACACAGCCCCACACTGGAATTACTGAATTTACCTGTGCCATGGACACACACATAGCCGAATATACAAACACCAGACCCAGAACAGGAGTCCCTGTAGTTTCGGGATCAGAATAGGGCTACGGCATCCCCTGCCTGTCGTAAGAGGCGACTAAAAGGGGCTTCCGGGGTTGCAGGCGGCTAGAGTGGGAGCTCGAACCGTTCGGTCAGGAGATCTCGGGAAGGACGGCGGTATATGTGGTTGCATACCGTCGTAAAGACTAGACGGAGCGGTGGGCCTAGTCGCCCATCTGGGAGGAGCCCGATGGGGCAAACCGCTCAGAGGATTCCGGTTGCGGTCGGACCGAGTTCCCGGAGTCCTCTTTATAGCGCCGCGACCGGCCACCGGGGGGGTTTTAGTACGGTAAAAATCCCACATAATCCTACGTCGCTCCCACGGCGTCGAGTACCTTTTGAAGGTCGAAACAAAAAAAAAAGACCCAGAACAGGAAACTAAATTCGTCATTCAGAAACTTATCTGGCCTATGATCGAACCGACTCTATTGGCAAACTGTTATGTTGATCACCGCTACGAGGGTCTCTGGTGGAAGAAATTATGAGAATGAGAATGAGAATTAACCATGAGAGCTACCAACAGTTTCAACAACAAATACCCACATTATGTTAGTGGAGAGACTTCCCGACATTGGAACAACAATCACAAAAGCCAATGCATAGAAATCCAACAGTCGAACACACCCATAACTTTTAATGAAATTTCTTCGTTACGAGTTACTAGTTTGCAATTTCAAAGCAGTTAAACACGAGCGCAATTAAACTTGATCACACCCGGACTTCAAACTAATATTGGATAACTGAGATTGGTTCTCACTCCAATTGGTGCAGCGTCAATACTAGTCGAAATCCATGTTCCTGGGGACAACGAAATTGTCAATAGTCTAGTAGCTTAGTGGAGACATGTTTGTGCGATGCTTTTGTTTGTCTCCGTACTGAAGCCGGAATTCATTGCCGGATTTAACCCCGGATCTATTGCGTGTAGTCTTACACGATCTTATATGATGACTGCTTTGCCAAGGGGTCGGCGGTATAGACACTTATCCCAACCGAGAGACAACAACGCCTACAGTAGCAAATGTGGTGATACCGTTACCAACATTGGAACGAACTTCCCATCATTGGAACAAACTTTCCAACATTAGAACAAGCTTCCAACATTGGAACAACTACACCAACAGCCAATGCATTTAAATTCAATAGCCGAACGCAGTCATAACTTTTAATGAATTTTCTTCGTTACCACTAACTAGTTTGAAATTTCAAAGCAGATAAACACGAGCGCAATTAAACTTGATCACACCCGGACTTCAAACTTATATTGGAGTTATCCAATATTAGATTACATTGGTTCTCACTCCAATGGATGCAGCGTCCATACTGGTTGATATCCTTATTTCTGGGTCCAACAAAATTGCCAGTCCATTGGGAGCTTAGTGGAAATAGTGTATATTTGATGCTTTTGTTTGTCCTAGTACTGAACCCGGAACCCATTGTGTGTCTGACCAGTATGGTGATTGCTCTGCCAGGAAGGTCGCTGGTAGAAAGACTGAGTCCCACGGTTGGGGCTAAGTAAATACTTTGTAGGTGATGTGAGATGGAAATCCACTTCACAACACCTACAAAGCAAATGTGGTGGTAAAAAGACTTGTCACCAACATTGGAACAAACTTCCCAACATTGGAACAACAATTCCAACAGTCAATGCATAGAAATCCAACATTCGAACACACCCATAACTTTTAATGAAATTTCTTCGTTACGAGTAACTAGTTTGCAATTTCAAAGTAGTTAAACACGAGCGCAATTAAACTTGATCACACCCGGACTTCAAACTAATATTGGATAACTGAGATTGGTTCTCACTCCAATTGGTGCAGCGTCAATACTGGTCGAAATCCTTGTTTCCCAGTACAACAAAATTGTCAATAGTCTAGAAGCTTAGTGGAGAGAGTTTTCACTTGATGCTCTTGTTTTACTGGACTGTTCTTCTCACGTTATATCAGAAGAAAAGAATTAAACTTTATGTAAGAAGACGCTTCTATTTAACTATTGAAGAATTTCGGTGTTAGGCCGAAACCCTCCTTCGATGGACAGAATGGTCGTGTCCCGAAAGCGGTTTAGTGGACTGTATTTGTGTCGATAAAATTGCTTTAGTATCTAACGCACTCACCTGTTGCTGATGGGCGCAGCCTCATGTATAGGGTATAAGGCACTTTCGACTGACCCTTAGCTCGAGCTAGCTAGTCTTACTTCGCAGTGGTCTACCAGTTACCCTCTACAATCCACTGCCAACACGTTGCGTCGATCTTACAGCACGTTGCACACGAATTTGATTGTTACGCGAAAAGAAGGAATTTTACAATTACTGGCTACTATTCCGGATTATTAATGATAACGACAAAGTTGCGCGTGCGCGCCCGACGAATCCGGAAACCACGATCTTTGGCTAACGCCAACGAAAACGTCACAATGAGATTCGAACACTTCGAATTCTCCCAAACGACTCTAAAGTACTCCTGTGGACCATAGACAAGTCCATAAATTATACTACAAACGACAGATTATTAATTTATAACTAACGACAAAAGTGAACAACTATTTAATTTAGTGGCTTAATAACAATGTAACAATCATAAACGCTTACTTTTAAAGTAGCAAATGAGCATGTATTCCATGTGATGGTACGTGTTCACTGCCTCCCGTGAACACCTTTAACCAAACTTATAGAGAACAGAGGTTCTAACTGAAGTCACAAGCCTTGCTATTTCCGAGGACTGAGATGATCACCTCATATATTATAACATTTTGTCTTTGCGTCGGGTGTTAAAAAATGAGCTGGGAAAAACATCCTTTTACCGGAATTAAAATGAAAATGAAAAATTATTTATTTCATAAATGTTTGCATTTGATGCAATTATTTGTGTTTGGGACATCCTTTTAAGTAATTTAATACCTGCGTCAGGATGTCCCGATCTTCCATACCTCACAATTACTCATTTAAGAGGTAACTAACATTAAAACATTTATTGACTAAATAAAGCATAAAGAAAGACAGTGTATGTGTGAATGAGTGTGTGTGCATGTTTGTGAGTGTGTGTTTGTGAGTGTAAGTATGTGAAACACAAGAACTACTTAATGCTATAAATAGCTTGCTTGCTATAAATGCTTTAAGTACATTCAATTTGGGTAACATTGAACTGCGGTGTAACTTTGAACAAAGTTGTGAAAAAAATATATTAATTTATTACATGGAAACTTCGTGTTGTTTCAATATCGTACCTGCGTAAAATGGTTCGCCAAAATGTTGTAATAGCAATGAAAGTAAAAAAATGTACCTGTCAATATCATAATTTTAAAAAATACCGCCTTTTCCGTATTGAAGTTGTTGCAAGTGTTTGATGCTCCGTTTTGAAATAGCAATTATATTATAAAACTTACCGTTAACAGGTATGTTTTGGTGTTTATCTTTAAAATGTATATTGTATATTATTATTTTGAAACTGTACTATCTGTATCCCATGTTGAATATTGCGTAAAACTGTTAAACTTTTGACGACGTCGAAATTGGATGTAATACGGGTAACTTTCAACGGTTCAAAGTTACCTGTATCATAAAATTATTTTTTTCGGAGGCTCAGGGTCGCTCAGCGTGCTATGGAGAGGGTTATGCTCGGAATTTGGCTACGAGACATGATTCGCAACGTTGAAATCCGTAGACGAACGAAGCTTACCGACATAGCTCTCAAAATTAGCAGGCTGAAGTGGCAATGGGCCGCCACATCGCTCGTAGGACCGATAACCGATGGGGAAGAAAGGTCCTCGAGTGGCGACTACGTTTAGGCAAAAGGAGTACCGGTCGCCCCCCTACCAGATGGACCGATGACCTGAAGAAGACAGCGGGAAACCGTTGGATTCAGAGGGCACAGGACCGGTTGGATTGGCGCCATTTAGGGGAGGCCTATGTTATGTCCATGTTCCGTCCATCCTATGGATGGATGGAATAAATAATCAAAAAAAAAACTAGTATCTCATTTTACCACCAAATTGGTCGACCTTGATTCATATGGCAAGACCAAGTTGTCTATTGTATTTATATATCAAAATAAATGTATCTTGTAGTGATTTGGTTTTAATTAACAAAAATATGTTAATTATTTTTACCCAGACCTTAAAATATTCGATTAATGACGGATTTTATATCCTCAAAAAATTATATTCAAAGTTACCCAAAACTAAGGATAACTTTGAATTTGAGTTTTAGGGGTAATTGTGGATAGTTTAATTGTTTTCTCCGTAAATTTATTATGTTAGATTAATAAACCAGCTAAAAAGGACACTATTCATTTAATAAAAACAAGGTGCAATAAATATAAAACAGATTATAATATCATAAATATTGTAAAAAATGTTCAAAGTTACCCAAATCGAGTTTACCTTCATCTTTTTTTTCTAAAACTCTATTCGTCACCCTTAAATTCTATCTATACTAACCACTTATGAAAATATCAGAAAATTATTAACTAAAATTATTGCGAAAGTAATATATATTTTCAGTGTAGTTCAAAATATATATTACAGTCCAATAAATCATCGACGGTAATATTTATATGGACGTGCATTCGAAAATTAAATTTATGTTACATGACCGAATGTACTGCAGTTAATATTAAGCTACATATTGCAATGTAATAGGGATGTGCTTGTATAAAATAACAGCTATTATTTTCCATACCAAATATTATAATGCGAGTATTTTTTGTATGAGTTTTATGACAGTAAAATATCACCTATGAAAAAAAATGTTAAATTTAGTACCAATTATTTATATAAAAACATTTCAACTTTTTTAAGCACGTGGTTGTATTTTTATTTCAGCGATCAAATGCATTCACAATCAGCAAGTATTGAAAGACCTGTCATGATATTTGGTAAAGAACTAAAGGCCTTTCATAATCGATATCGATAACGAACTAAGGATTTATTACTGTTACTACATTTATATCCATATTGTAACAACCCGAACACACCCCTATTGTGGTTACTTGCTATAATAGAATGTTGTTTGCATTCCCAAGGGAGTGCTCACGTAATACTAGCCGATAGGAACAAGTTACGTGCATGTTTGTAACTTCTGCGCTCCTGGTACTAAAATTTCTTGCCCCCTGTTAATGTGTATAAACGAGGATGGAGGGAAATTTATGGTTTTTATTAACATATTTTCAAACATATCTATGCGATTTTAAACACACCAACAAATAATGCAACAAAAATTCGTACAAATGTAGAAATTTATATTACTTCTGCTTATTTCTGCAAACTATTTTTTGCAATGATTTATTATAATTACATTTTAATACTTAACTTATTATAATTACTACATTGTTATCGATATTCGAACAACTTCAATGTTGCCTTGTTGTGCTTACTTGCTATAATAGAATGTTGTTTGCATTCACAAGGGAGTGCTCACGTAATACTAGCCGATAGGAACAAGTTTCGCGTATGTTTGTAACTTCTGCGGTCCTGGTACTTGCCACTTGCCACTCTTGCCCACTGTTAATTTATTGATAGAAATGGGAAAAAGGAAATAAATGGTTTTTACATCAGACATCGAACGTACCAGACACGTGCCATGGCAGACGAAATATTGTACTATACTAGGGGCTTCCACGATATCTGTTAAAAAATAAAAACAAAAAATTAAGATATATTTTGATAGAGACGATGGTTTTTAATGATATAAAGACAAATGTTACTGCAACATGTGGGCTATAAAAATGTTTAAATTATTCTTAACGCATTCATGAGCTTTTAAACACACAAACAGAACGATTAAAATTCTTGAAAAATGTATAAATATCCATCATAATTAAATAATTTGGTTCTACGGACAACTTTTATAGCAAAGTAAGCAGTTTATTAAAATAATAATAGTTTCAAATATTTTGTACTAGGACAACCCTAATTTTGGTTACTTACTTAGGGCCGGCACTCATATGACGGAGCGCAGCGCAGCGCATTTTTTGCTGTCAAACTATTATCGTCATTGTCCCTTTAGAAATAATATCCAAAATTAAATAACAGCAATTTATTTCTGAGGAGCATGGAAGCGCATGGTCGCGCATCCGCGCGCATTCGCGCGCATCCGCGCGCATTCTCCCAGTAATTAGCGCGAATTTCGGCTAGTGTGTGATTCGTTAAGAAAATTTCGCGGGCATGCGCTGCGCTGCGCTCCGTCATATGTGCGCCGGCCCTTATTCATATTCTTATATGTGTCTTCAAGAAAGCACTCAGGCTATAGGTAGAGTTTATAAGATTAATAATAGTATGTACTGAACGTGCTTCCATGTTATGTGCGCCTGGTACCCCCTTTTGTTTAAAAGCTTGACATGATACTGTTACGGTGTGGCCATAAAACGATCGTTTGAAGATCAAGCGATAGCGTTTAGCATTTCGGCAAATTTTACTATAATATGGAGTAAAACTTTAATTTTATTTGTATAAATACAACAGAGAAACACTAGCGGCATTACCTTGCTATACGAATAATTATATAAAATTGAATATGACGACATGAATGTCATAATATGACTAGATACGATGGAAGTGTCTATTTTTATGTGAACCACCTTGATTGTACCCGTATCTAATGACAAATAAACGATTTGAATTTGCTGTACGGCAAGACTTAATCTTTGTGAAAGTAGCCGCCAGCCTTTTGGTCTCCGCAAGCTTGAACAAGTCTGGTAGACATATCTGACATGATTTTTTTCATGTCAGATGACCATGGACCCATGGTCTCTAAAAAAACTTAGTAAAACTCCGTGGTCTAATAAAATCAGACATATACATTTTTTATATAAAAGTAGCAAACTCTAGCTGTTTAATTATGATTTACACCAAGAATCTGAACGCTACAGATATGTGGTCAACAAAAAAGTTCATTAAATATATGTAAAGTAGTACATTAATAATAATAATTACTTTATTAATTTTTGAAGTGAAACTTCTTTAGGCGCATGAGGGTAAAATTTTTACAGATGAAACGTTACGCCGGTATGCAACGGAAGTGTCGGAAAAGAGAGAGAGAGTGATCGAGACCGATTGAGAGAGAGTAAGACAGGGCGAACGTAGCATGAGCAACTAGCCGTAGAGTGAGAGTAGGGAGCAAGCGAGTGAGAAAGATTGAGAGAAAAAGTGAGACAGAGCGAACTGTTACGCGGCAGCCCCTGATTGTCCTTTTAAATTAAACACTGAATGTCACTGCACAAGAGTTTATTGGAAAACTTTCACAGAAAACTGTCCCTCACTTTTCTTTTGAAATATGGTAATATTTTAACTTCAACGCGTATTAATTCAACTGCCGGTCAAATGGTTGCAAGCTGTTTATATTAATTAAAAATGATCACGTCGGCGATATTCTCGAGCGGTATTGAATATAACAGAACGTCGTATCACGCCTTTTTCCCTTCCTCTTAATCTTGGAAATTTAAAGTTTTAGATTTGTATAAATATAAACAAGATTTATAAATTAGTTCGCCAAAGAAGTTTCACTTCTGACATGTGTACTTTGTACGCACGCATGTTTTTTTTTATAAAGAACTCGGGTGTGTAGGTTTCCTCACGATGTTTTTCTTCACCGAATAGCAGTGATAATGAATGTATAATAAGCACATAAATCAGTGGTGCGTGCTTGGGTTTGAACCTCGGACCTCCCGATTGAGAGGGCATGTTTCAACCATTAGGCTATCACTGCTCTATTAGGCTATCACTACTCTACCCTGCAAACCGTAGACAAAAATGTTCAACAACATAGAACTCTTCTAAAAGTGAAAAGATTAAAAACATTCTTCTATCTCCACAAGTGTCATAGTTTATTTATACTTCATGAAGCCGTGAAAATCCACTACTTGAAGTGTTCGCGTCGTAAATAATGTTAAGTGCACTTACTGGGAGCCGATAATGGAATATTGCAGGCTTTGGACTGAAGTAAGGCTCTATCTTACGCTTTTAACTTAGATCTATGTGGATAAGTTGTAAATTGGCTTGGTATTAAAAGAACGTGATAGTTAAATAACGATTAATTTTTGGTGGAAGTGTGTGATTGCGGGCCCAATTTTATAAGCGGCGATTATTTTAATCCTCAGGAGTAGCAACACGTTCATGATTGACTTCGGTTAGAATTGCTTAAAATAAAATTATTACATATTTCGACCGGGGAAGGACCACCGCCTCACCTATTTCTAGCGTGAAGCAGTTCTTGCGTTTCGATGGAAGGGTGTGGTTGGGCGCACACGTTCACAAGAGGCGACCATCATAGTACTCAGGAGTAGCAACGCTACAACGCATCTGTGGTTGACTTCAGATGGAAGCCATGATGAATTTGATTACAAATGTCCATGGGCGGCAGTGACCACTTACCATCAGGTGGACTACATGCTCGTTTGCTACTTCATTCAGATAAAAAAAAAAAACACATTTATAGACTTCGGTTAGAATTGCTATTCTTCATGAAGTCGCTTACAGGTGGCAATTACGATTAAATGGCAAGAAAATAATAAAAATAAACTCTAATTTTGTAGGAGAATCAGGGAAACATTAAACATTGCTTTTTGTTTTATCTCTTTAAATAATGGATTTATTATAAATTATTAATAATATATTAAAAAAATATTAACCGTAGTGTAATAAAAACACCAAGTTTTAAATTCTAGGCATTTCTTTATGATAAAATTTATGAGTTTTAAATTAAGCGGTTATTCATGTAAATTAGCACATCCTCAGAGGTAGCAACTATGGGGATTGATCACAGGTGACCAAGAGTGGTGGCAGCCACTTTTCAGGTAGATTCGATGCTGGTTGTAAAATTTAAACAAAGATAAAACAAAATAGTACTTTGCTCAATAATTGTAAAGCAAAATAGACATAGTCAATATTACTTTATTAAATGCTGTCCTACTTTTCACTTCAATATGCATCGTGAATTCGATATTCATGGTGGTCGAATAACGTGGTTAACCAATTGACAATGTAATAAGAATTAATCCGATTGTATTCCATTTCCCTGCTTTGCGTGAGTTATACATCACAAAAACGCTGAATGTATGCAGTATAAATAATAAAGAATTAAAAGCTATTATAACACTTAAAACATTCAAAACTTTGTAGCCTTTTGGTTGTGTTAGAGCACAAAGTTTTAAGTCTAAAATATAATTAGGATAAAACTATATGTTTAACTTAAGGAATTTTGAATTGTACATTTTTTTACAATACCGATATATTTATTGTTTAGATCACAAACGCCATATTAAAAAACTAGCTGAACTCCGCAGCTTCACAAGCGTTAAAATAAATCGATATATCGATTGTCCCGTTGGAATAAGATATTTTTTCACGGTAAAAAATATCCTATATGTTAATCCAGAGTGTCAAAAAACTCCTTACCAAATTTTACGAAAATCGCTCCAGCCGTTTAGACGTGAAGAGGTAACAAACATACACACTCACAAACTTTCGCTTTTATAGTATTTGTTATGTTCCCTACAACTGAATAATCTTTATTATATATTCTTTAGTCATATAAAAATGTTCGGAAAACTAAGAACAAGTACCTAATAGTTTTATAGCTCCAAGCAAAACCTATTCTGAAAATATGCAACACAGTTTACAATTAGGTAAGAGATTATTAATTTATATGATTAATTTAGATGTTATTAAAATATTAAATACGTATATAACCGTATGAAGGTATTAGAATTAGTTGTTATTGAAGAAGTAATGAGTTCAGAATGTTTTAATCATGAAGGAGTCCTGTGCGAATAGTCTGAGAAATTCTAGACCAAGTACAGTCACGAGCAATAAGATGTGACTATGGAAGATTGGCAAAAGTATCTGACCCAAGAAGGAGTTCAATAATATCTGACTACACGAACGCAGCAAAAATATCTGACATTGATAGGCAGCATAATGCAGTAGCGTCAAAATTATGTGATTTGACGTTGATCTACATAATTTTGACGCTACTGCATTATGCTGCTTAACAATGTCAGATGTTTTTGCTGCGTTCGTGTAGTCAGATATATTTAAACTCCTTCTTGGGTCAGATACTTTTGCCAATCTTCCATAGTCACATCTTATTGCTCGTGACTGTACATTACTGAAGTGGATCCTAAAGGAGATCCATACATAAGATATGTAAAAAAATATTTACACATCGTTATTTAGTAAACAATGACGCTAAGGAATTAAAGGACTATGAAACTATTTAAGAGAATGTTAGCTTGACGTCTGTACAAAGTAATTAAGTTCCAGGGAAGGTCTCGACTTGAATCCTTTATAACGTAATCCTCATTCATGAAGTTACAAGCTTTCATGTAAATAAATGAACGTATTCATCATAGTATAAGGGATGAGGGGAGCTTCTAAGGAGGGAGGAGTCCGAAGGAGTTTTAAGGAGGAGGGCGAATCCCTCCTTTCTTTGGATAATCAAGAAAGGAAACAATCATCTAATGAGAGGCCTTTGTGCGTTTTTCATTTTTCAAAATTAAATTTCGTAGTCCATTCATTCTGGTTCCTCCTAACATAGGATGAAAGAAGTTCTGAAAAAATATGACTCAATAATTTTTTGTTATGACTTAATTTTTTGTTGACCGCCTCTGATGGATACCTCCTAGTATACTACTCCCTTGGTATTTACAATACTTAACTCTATGTAATTTTAGACTAGTATTATCGCGGAATTCATACATTATAATACTTAACGGGTACTCACGATATACGGTTTATGAATTCTTAAAGAATTCTCATATAGTTCAGTTTGGACGACAATCCATGCAACTGGGTCGAAATATCGGCAAAAAGAATTCTATAAGAATTCATAAACCGTATATCGTGAGTACCTGTTAAGTATTATAATATGCTTAGCTCTATTTTATAAAGTTTAAGGAGTGTTAAGCGCTGCTGTGTGGTAAGAATACCACATAACCCGCGTCGCTCCCACGGTGTCGGGTACCTTTCCAAGGTTTCCCCCTCGTACAAAAATCTATAATCATGGTGAACTTCGTGTTTCTTATCTCGTTTAACGTTTAGTTTACTCTTTGATGTTTGTCTTGCCGTATTCAACCCGGAACCCCAAGCATCTCAGTACTATGCGTCGCATAAATTGCTTATTTCTTATATGGTCGGAGATTAAAGCTTATCTTTGCAATAAGACGTATATTGCGCTGATCTCATTAAAGCCTTTTCACATTTCGCTTTGTAGCATGTAAAATAGACAATAGATTTAGCGAAATAATGAAGATTGAGAACAAAAGCGTTCGAGAGATCCGCGACTTAGGATAGTGTTGTGCTTAATTACTCTTTGTGAAGCGTCCTTATTGCATAGTCAGTAAAACGTTATATATTTTGAAACTTCGCTTACTGTCCATAAAGTGGTTGATAACATTAATAGTATTGAAAATTTGATGAAACATACTCTCGAGGGTCGTACATTGGTTCAACGTAAATAACTTACTTCTTAACGAGAAAAAAACTAAATGCATCAAATTCTCACTGCCCAACGTTAGGCAGGTTGAAACCAATGTACAACTCAATGGGACGGTTTTGGACCTTGTGGAGTCAACTGTCTTCCTAGGCTTTACTTTAGATGCCAAATTGCAATGAGGTCCCCATATTGAAAAATTGTCGGATAGACTCAGTTCAGCGGTTTATGCTGTGAAAAAAATCAGACATTTGACCGATGTAGAAACAGCTAGAATAGTTTATTTTAGGTACTTTACGTTACGTGTTGCCAAATTTTCTTAATAAACGAGTAAAATTGAAGTAGCAGCATGCATGCAGTCCACTTGATGTTAAGCGATTCCTGCCGTCAATGGACATCTGTAAGTAACTTCATTTAAGCAGTTCTCTCTAAAGTTAATCACAGATGCATTGCTACTCCCGAGGACTATGATGGCCACCTCATATGAAAGTAAGCCATCAACTATACCCTGATGCGGAAACGTAAGAACTGTCTCACGCTAGAAATAGGTGTAGGTGTGCCTTTTAATATTACACTTTTGAAGGTCATAGAACCTTTTGTTGTTTGATTAGGTAGGCATCACCGGTTTTGATTTCTAGTTCAAAGACTAAGAAAGGTGTGGTTAGGGAAATGTACCTGTTTCGGGCGTTGCAACTTAATTCTCAAAGATAAATCACCTTTGGCCAATCTAAGATAAAACTAATATTATCAGGGGTTGACTGCAGATGGTCATGGGCGGAAATCACACTGGTGTATTAAGTAAAGATAGATGTTATCGGCCGACTGGGCGTCTACCACTAGCCGTCCCAGGTATCGCAGGAAAGATGAAGTCATAAAGGACCTGCGCGAACTTCAGGCACATAACTGGCTGGAGATGGCGCATGACAGGCCGAAGTGGTGTCTCTTAGTATCGGAGGCTGAGACTCATTTTGGGTCGTTGCGCCATCTAAGTAAGATGTTATCGGACTCCCTTTCATGTATTGAATTAAATTATTTATATCATTATCTTCTGATATACATTGTGGTCTATATATTGTGGACGACCCGCGTGGCGCAGCGGTTACCATACCGGTCTGACGCGCAATGGGCCCTGGGTTCGATTCCCGGCCAGACAGGTATCTGAATGATGAGTTTAGATTCCTGTTCTGGGTCTGGGTGTTTGTGTATTCGTCTTATGTGTGTCCATGGTACCCACGACACAGGAGAAAATCCTACTGTGGGGCTATGAGTGTAGAAAGCGTGCGTGTGCGTGTGCGTGTGGTCTGGCGACATACCCATGTATAACTATATACTGTATGAGCCAAATGATTATAACGTTATAAGTCACTGAGCACTGCGGTGGCAATCGAACTGTTACGTGAAGCATTGTGTATGTTCCAATTATTTATAATTTTGCGACGATTTTGTTGATTATAATTATAACGCCAATGAAGCTTGTTTGATAAATTAATTTATACCAATTTTCAAGGTGTATGGAACAGAATTACAGATTTTTTATTTTGACGACCCGCGTGAAGGAGCGGTCACTGTCATCTGACACGCAGTGGGTTTTGGGTTCAATTCCCGGCCAGATAGGTATCTGAGATGAATTTAGATTCCTGTTCTGGGTTTCGGTATCTGGTATTGAGTTTGTGTGTTCGCCTTTGTATGTCCATGGCACGCCACGACTCAAGAAAAAATGTTAGTGTAGGAAGTATTATGTTATGTTATTCACGTATGTATATGTATGTATCACATTTGCCATATAAATGAATATAGTATCTCTTAATACAAGTCATCAACTATCTGTGTACAAAATTTCAGCCAAATCCGAGCAGTAGGTTTTGTGTGAAAGAGTAACAAACATTGCCTTAAGAACTTTCCTCTTTATAATATTATGCAAGATATTAATATGCACTTTAGTTTACTTTTTATGGTTTGTCCTTTGAGTCGTTTGATATTTAATAAGCTGTAGCTTTTTAATACGTTGTGTAAATGCTGTTGAGAAAAGTAGTTTAGCCATTTCCATTTTAATTGTATAACTTTGTTAATGTGTGTATGTATAAAACTATCGTATAGCAAAATAGTGTGTATCGCAGAGCAGCGATAGCGTTATGGTTGAAACTTGCCCTCTCAATCGGGAGGTCCGAGGCTCAAACCCATGCACGCAGCACTGATTTATGTGCGTATTAGAAATTAATTATCACTGCTTTTCGGTGAAGGAAAAGCATCGTGAGGAAACCTACACACCCGAGAGTTCTTAAAAAAAAGTTCTCGGAGGTGTGTGAAGTCAACCAATTCGCACTTGGCCGGCGCGCTGGACTATGAGAGTAGACCCGTGCCCAGCAGCGGGACAATAATGGCTTGTCGAGAGATAGCAAAATTAATATTGAAAGATTATTTGATAGATTTTAAGATAATATTTTAGGATAATATTTTATTTTTATTTTTAAATTTAGCATAATTTATTTTTTACCAAAATTTTCAAGTGGACAGCAAAATTAACCTGATAAATACACGATTCCTGCAGAAATGTGTTAATTAAAACACTTTCCAATTATTACGTTATAAACGTATGGCGTGAAAAGCGAGTCCTGATGATTAATTATCTCGGTGTCCCAAATCCAATTTCACTCATACATTTTATTTGAATTTTACATTTAAAATTTTAATTCAGGTATGCACCTGCGTCCATATTGTAGGATACTGCACGTGCAATATTTTACGTGGGATTTCGCTAGGGATTTGCAATTTACGTTGAATTTAGAATGCATGCCTGACACGTGTTAGCTGGAATTTATTGTTTTAGATACATACTAGCAGAACCCGCGGGTTTACACCAATCATACTATGATCCATCATTCAGTCGGTCAGTTTTTCTTCTGGTATATAGATTGGAGGTGATAAAAACATCAATAGTGCAGCAGTGTTAAGTCCTGGAGGAGACATAATACGAGGCATTACCATTTAGTCATCAGGGGTAGCGTCTGCGTGTGTTGGAAATCTGAAGTAACATTTTTTCCGACTGCCTAAGGAGGGTAATTTTTATCTTGAACTAATTACAAATGTGTGGTTGGCAGTAACCAATTACTATCTAATGCTGCTAAATCAGGACTGCATGCTCTTTTTTACTTCAATATTAGCAAACAAAAATATGATTAGATTGTATAGAAAGAACTATTATCCAGCAAAATATTTGTAAGGACTAGTAAATGAGTGTCGGTTTTTTATTATACGAGTAAAATATTAAACAAGCATGCAGTCGATGATGGTAAGTGAACTCTGGAAAAATGCATAGCAATTCCCGAGGACTAACATAGTCTCCAAATTTGAAAGTGAACCAAACCTTTATAACAGAACGCAAGAAATGCTTCGCGTTAGAAATAGGTGTGGCGGTGGTACCTCCACATTCGAGCTCTGCTTTTTATCACCTCGTACACTTTCATAAAATATAGTGATAGTGGTAAATAGAGTCGAAGGTGGTAGAACCAGTGTAGGTCGCCCGGGTAAGTACCACCGCCACACCTATTTCTAGCGTGAAGCATTTCTTGCGTTTCGATGGAAGGGTGCGGTTGTCGGCACACTTTTACATGAGGCGTCCTCGGGAGTAGCAACGCATCTGTGATTGACTTCAGATAGAACCTATGTTATGTATGAAGTTGTTTACAGATGTCCATGGGCGGCAGTGAACACTTACCATCAGGTGTACTGCATGCTCCTTTGCTACTTCAGTCAGAAAACAAAAAAAGTAATCGCAGTAGTCGTAGTAGCTCGAAAAGACAGTAATCGTGGTATATTGGATATTAGTTCAATAATAAAGTAATTACTACAATAGAACTACGTTTAAAAGGTTGTCAACATCTTGAACGGAACTTAATTTTTATTCCTTTGTATTAATATCCGTTTTATAGCCAAGCTCTGACGTGTAGGTACCATTTTACGAGGTGCTTTGGTTTCCTCACTTGTAAGTTCTTTATGACACCGCCACAAGTAGGGTCAAGTTAACTCTTATCTTTGAAAGTAGAATTATGAAAGTACAAGGGTATAGAATTATCTTTGATTAGCTTTTTCCGGCGGTTTTGCTCGATTAGGTAACGTTTACCACAACAACGATTATCCCATATGTTAATGCAGATAATAAACAAGATCATAATCACACAAAGATCATAATCCTCCTGAGGTATTCCCGGGACGTTATGACATGGGGCTCTTCAAAATAGGTGCAAAAAGAGCTCTCCTTCAAAGTCGGCGATGCATTGGCGACTCCTCTGGTGTTGCGAATGTCCATAGGCGACGGTGACTACTTTCCATCAGGTAACCCGTCTGCCTTATCTTTAGGTTTAAGTTTTAAAAAATCAATCAGTGTGTCAATTTGTGCCATTTCAGTGAGAATTCGACCGGTTGTTTTCGTCAAAGAATAACTAACAAGTATCCTCAGAAACTTTCGCATTTATATTAATAGGGTAGGTTAGGGATAGTGGTATACAACTGTTAAGACCATGAAGACACCATGCCTCATGTTTTGCTGTCATATAATAACAGTGTTAAGCGTTATTGTATTTAGGTTAGATGTGTAAAGGATGTCCCAACTACTACGGACTACCCAGGACCCCCTACCCCCTACTATACGGGACTACTCCCGGGACCAGAATAGTGCTACGGTATCCCCTGCCTGTCGTAAGAGGCGACTCAAAGGAGCTTTTTTGAGGTTGCGGGTGGTAACGGTGGCCAAGTCTTGTCTAGCCAAGCGACCCCGGGTAGGACGACGGCATGTGTGACCACACGCCGTCGTAAACACCAGGAGGCGCAGTGAGTACAAATGCTCATTGGAAAGAGCCCGAATGGGGCTCGGAGGATTCTGGTTGTGTTTCACTGAAGATCCCGGAGTTCTCCACGCAGCGCTGAAGATTGCCACCGGGGGGGTTTTCGTGAGGTAAAAATCCCACATAACCCGGCGATGCTTCCACCGCATCGGGAGCCTTTTGAAGGTTCACCCTCGAAAACAAAAAAAAGGTGTGTAAAGAGACATAGTTATCCAAGGTATCCCAACTTAGTCCTTAGAATTAGCAACGCTTCTGTGATTGACCTTAAGTAAGAGCCTAACCTTATTCGGGGTTTCTTAAAAAAATTAAGTTCTCAAAGATTATGGCGGAGACAGGCTTTTGAGAACCAGCACTTTTCAAAGAACTCTCATGCGTGTAGATCCCTTCGCAATATTTTCCTTCACCGATATCCATCCATCAGCCTTTTGATGTCCACTGCTGAACATAGGCCTCCCCTAAATGCCGCCACTCCAACCGGTTCTGTGCCCTCTGAATCTAACGGTTGCCCGCTGTTTTATTCAGGTCATCGGTCCACCTGGTAGGGGGAAACCTGTATTCCTTTTGCCTATACGTGGTCGTGGCCTTCACTGATATAGCAAGTGTTATTTGATCTTAAATAAGCACATAACGTTATTCGACCCTGGGACACCCCGAACGAGAGGCTGAGTTTCAACCAATAAGCTATCACGGCTATTTCCCCCCTAACTTTCCACTTCCCATTTATTATTTGAAAATTCATTAAAATTTCCCCAGGTTATTGAAAGCCGCATTCGAATAAAACTGTTGAAAAGAATTTTTTATCGCACTTTCCATCTACATTCAGATATTAAAATTAAGCCGAGACAGACTGGTTCCGTTATAAATGAGAGGATTATAAATATGAAACTTTTTCCGCTCTTAAAACATATTTTTTTTTACCTAAATTATCTTTTTTCAACGTCTAATTTCAAGATTTTAGAGCTTTTTGTAAGAAGTATTTTTCACCTTTTTCTAGCGTGAAAGCGTTTAGTTGGAAGGATGTGGTTGCCATCATGGTCCTCGGGAATAGTAACGCATCTGACAAGTCAATCAGACTGCAGATAGAACCAATGTTCTATGTGTGAAGAACAAGATGTCCATGGGAGGCAGTGACCACTTACTATCAGGTGGACTGCATGCTTGTTTGCTACTTCAGATAAAAAGTAACAAAGCTATAAATAATTGTGTTAAGACACCAGACGTACCAAATACACACCCATTTCTTCTATTGTAGCTTATCTATAAACACTCTTTTTACAGTCGTAGCCACACAGTAGGATTTTCTCCTGTGTCGTGGGTACCATGGACACACACAAGACGAATACACAAACACCCAGACCCAGAACAGGAATTTAATCTCATCCTTCAGATACCTGTCTGGCCGGGAATCGAACCCGGGACCCATTGCGCGTCAGACCGGTATGGTAACCGCTGCCCCACGCGGGTCGTCTATGGTATAAATATCGCTATAAGACATAAATAAGCTAACCAAAATTTAAGTAATCCTGTTGATGAATTTGATCCACATCCGTAGCTTAGCTACGTTTAGCTAGACACGAGTGACAACAGTTCTCTGGTGGAAAGACACCTTTTTTTCTCGAGGGGGAAACCTTCAAAGGGTACCCGACATTGTGGGAGCGACGCGGGGCTATGTAGAATTTTAACCGCACTAAAACCCCCGGTGACCGTCCTCAGCGCCACAAAGAGGGCTCTGGGATCTCCAAAGGTCCTCTGAGCGCGTTGCCCCATCGGGCTTCTCACAGATGCGGCTGGGCGCACCGCTCCGTCTGGTCTTTACGACGGTATTCGACCACACATACTGCCGTCCTTCGCGGGGTCGCCTGACCGAACGGTTCGAGCATCTCACTCTAGCCGCTCGCAACCCCGGAAGCCCCTTTAGGATATACCGTAGCCCTATTCTAATCCCGGAACTACAGACGGGTGGAAAGACCCCTACTACTTAGGGACTTAGGAAGAAAAATAGTTTTCAATGTACAGTTGTTCCTTAGAGAAATATACACAGACAGACACTAATTTAATACGAAAGCGGAGGGACTCCGAGTGACGTTAATCTTGTTTTAGTACCTCACAAAGTGGAATAAATTACCTTTTAGCATCATTTTTCTCTCCGCTAATAAGATAATAATTGTAATATTTAGAACTATAAGTTTAATGTAAGCAAATTAACAATTTATTTACATAAAATTACTATGATTTTTCGCTAAGTTTTCTTTATGAACGATCATATTAATTGTTGTTCTATTTATTACATTTTGAAGTACCGAACGAGCTTGCGGCCACCTGATGGCAAGTGTTGACTGCCGCCCATGGACTTCTGTAAGCAACTTCATATAGAACATGAAGTTCTATCTAAAGTCAATTACAGTTGCGTCGCTACTCACGAGGACTATGATGGTCGCCTCATATAAAAGTGTGCCGGCAACCACACCCTTCCATCGAAACGCAAAAACTGCTTCACGCTAGAAATAAGTGTGGCGGTGGTACTTCCTCGGTCGAACTTTATTGGTTCTACCACCTTTTTTTTTGTTTTCGAGGGGGAAGCCTTCAAAAGGTACCGGACGCCGTGGGAGCGACGCAGGGTTATGTGGGATTTACCGCACTAAAACCCCCCCGGTGGCCGTCCTCGGCGTTATAAAGAGGACTCCGGGAACTCGGTCCGACCGCAACCGGAATCCTCTGAGCGCGTTGCCCCATCGGGCTCCTCCCAGATGGGTGGCTGGGCCCACCGCTCCGTCTAATCTTTACGACGGTATGCGACCACATATACTGCCGTCCTTCCCGGGATCGCCTGACCGAACGGTTCGAGCTCTCACTCTAGCCGCCTGCAACCCCGGAAGCCCCTTTTAGTCGCCTCTTACGACAGGCAGGGGATGCCGTAGCCCTATTCTGATCCCGGAACTACAGGGACGACTGGTTCTACCACCTATAAAACCCATGTGCAAGCGAGTCCGATTCGCTCCTGAAGGGTTCCGTAAAATTATCTGTAAAACACTTTTAGTAATGGGTGCTTCCCATAAATATTTATAAATAATATCATCTGTAAAAAATTTAACTGCCTACCTATTACGGCTCATGAGAATCATGAGATACAGCCTGGTGACGGACAATCGGACAGCTGAGTCTTAGTAATAGGGGGTCCGTTTTTATCCTTTGGTTACGGAACCCTAGAAAGGAGATACCTATAAACTAAATATTAATATCAGTGTTTTCTCGTTGCTTAATGGTTTTACAAAGTAAACTTTGATGAATAAGAAAACGACCTCAAGTATCAACAACTTCGTAATAAGCCTTCCTGAAAATTAATGTTTATTAATTATTCGCTTAATCTTTTGTACCTTACAGAATTATACAGGAACAAAGTTAGGCTTAAGAATTAATGCTTAATGCGTTTCCTGCAAGATAAGCTTAGAATAATTTTAAAAGCAAGAGTCTTATTAATAATAGTATTTTACTAATTTTCAAGTTTTCAAAAATGCTGGCGAAGACTCATATAGTACTAGGCTATTACCGCGGTTTTACTCGCTTTGGTCACGTCTACCACAGTAATGAGTCCTATGTAGGATACATGATATCCTATCTAGGTAATTAATTATGTGTAAATATGTGTATCTGTAGATTTGGCGTGAAAGAGTAACAAAAAATCGGTTGTCTGTAAAGTCGGTTTACTGACGATAGTTGTACGTGACAACGTCATAAGAAAATACTGATGGAATGGTTGCATTTTTGTATAGCAGCTGTTCACGCGGACGCATCGCTCACGCAAGTAGGAAACAGATGTCGAATTCTGCCGAATGCGGAGGTCAATTGTGCCTCTTTGTCGCTCGTTCCGCGCTCTCGCTTGCACTTCTAGCCTTAAATGGTACGCCTCAGAACGAGGTATCGCCGCATGAGTCATGTCTTTTGGTGTGCGTAGCCGGCTCCATCATCCAATTATAAGACGTGGTCACGTCAAAAATACATTCTCTTAAACTTTAACTTTTATAATATCAATTAAATTAAAAGGACACGGCAATCTTGCCTGTGTGTGCATACGTATATGTATGTGTGTGTATGTCTGTTAGCTACAATATAACGGCTTCATTAGACAAATTGCACGAGTGCAGTTAGTTTTTTAGTTTTTCCGTTTGTATGTAGTTGGGATTCGGAAACCATGTAGGGAAAGAGGAAAGCAAAGAAGGATTTGAAGTGCAAACGTGCAATTTGTAACAGATAGACCTAGATCGATAGTCTTAAGACATATCGAGATTTACGGTTTATCGATTCCACACATTACTGTTTGAACAAAGTAACAGTTGATATACAAATATGTACTTTATAATGCTGTGCTAAAATCTAAAATGCTGTGTTAAACTCCAAAATGATCTAAAAAAATCAAATATTAACCAATCAGAAAATTAAAGTATCGACTTTAATTTTCTTTTACGACCTAAAAAGCCTTCAGGCTTAAAACTAAAGACGGCTAAATAAATAACGAAGCAAGCGCAACTGTCAACAACTTTGGCGAACTTCGAAATAGACCCGCAAAAAAATAATGTTTCTTTGTGCAAAAACTTTCCATAACTTCAGAATGTTCTATATATAAAAATTGCTACAATTATTGTACTTTTAGGGGTCGAGAGACTACAAAAAGTAAAAGTTACGTGAACGGGAAGTATATATTTTATTCAAAAAGGAAAAATCTTTATACGGAAGGCATGAATTATTTTTTGCTGAAGCTAGTAGTGGAATTAAAACTGGTCGTTTTGACCAGATAATACCAAATAAAAATAAATAAACAAACGGAATTTCGCAATCCTAGAAACTAGTAATATTTTTAAAGTCAGTTTTGTTTTATAATTAACGTAAATAAAAATTGATCGAAAAGCATAATTCTAAGGCCGTGTAAGTGTATTAGAAATTTGACAGGTGGTAATAACAGTGTAGTTTACCCGCGGGAGTACCACCGTCATGGTACTCCCGCGGGTAAAGTACCCATTTCTAGCGTTAAGCATTTTTTTCGTTTCGATGGAAGAATGTGGTTGCCGGCACACTTTTATACGAGGCAACCATCTTAGTCTATCATCCAACCATCCATCCAACCATTTTAGTCCTCGGGATTAGCAACGCATCATTGTTTGACTTCAAATAGAACCTACATAATTTCTATATGAAGTTGCGGATTTACAAATATCCATGGGTGGCAGCGACCACTTACTATCAGGTGGACTGCGTGCTCGTTTGCTACTACGTAATAAAATAAATATAGATCGAAACGCATCTAAGGCCGTGTAAAAGTATTATAAAACTTTTTGGTTTTTCGATAATAAAGAATTATATTCTCAGCATCGGATCTTATCGCAAAGATCTCATGAAACGACTACAATACGTTGTTCGACATAAAAACCATCGGAAGCGACATCCGCAAAACAATAAAGCGGAATATAAAACGTTATGAGATTTCGAAGGTTTTGTAGAGTGGCTGGAAGTGGCGCCATGAGATGGAAATTAAAATGTTGCATTTATTAACAAATTTTCAACACCGTTTACGAAAACCTCAGAGGTTTTTCTAGAATGTCAGACGGTTACCATACCGGTCTGACACGCAGTGGATCCCGGGTTCGATTCCCTGTGAGACGAGTATCAGAATAATGAGTTTAGATTCTTGTTCTGGGTCTGGGTGTTTGTGTATTCGTCTTTGTGTGTATCCATGGCACCCACGACATGATAATTGAAGTAGCAAACGAGCATGCAGTCCACCTGATTTTAAGTGGTCATCACCGCCCATGGACATCTGCAAGCAACTTCATATAGAACAGGGGTTCTATTTGAAGTCAATCACAAATGCGTTGCTTTTCCCGAGGACAATGATGGTCGCCTCATATAAAAGTGTGCCGGCAACCACACTCTTTAGACATTAGACATTAGATGCATATTTACATAATGCCTAATGGCATTTTCTGTCAGTCAACCCTGGGCGATGGCGATAGATGGTCCTCGGGAGTAGCAACGCATCTGTGATTGACTTCAGATGGAACCCATGTTCTGTATGATGCTGATGACAGATGTCCATGGGCGGCAGTGACCACTTACCATCAGGTGGACTGCATGCTCGTTTGTTACTTCAGTCAAATAAATAAATAAAAAAGTTTAAATAGATAAATAGCTAAACTACACTGGTTCTACCACCGGTTCAATTGATGTTGTAAACAGAAATCACGCCCATTGCCACTAAAACCCCAATTTGGCATGTTAATTGCAGATCGAGCGATTATATTGCTCTAGTTGGCACTGTGATTGGGAGTTATTGGAATCCACTGTTATTCCAATATGGAATAATATTGCCAGGATTGCATAAGCTAAGCTAATTGATTCGATATATTACATCAACTCGTTGATCGTGAAGGACATTTACAGGAAGTTAAGTTAGGATATGATAAATATGTAATGTAAACAGATAGTAAAGAGACTACATCCATAAAATAACAAAAAATGACTGTGTGTAACACATTCGTATTTTTCTTATTATTCGACTGCGTAAGGAGCACATTTTTTTAATATTATAAATATGAAACTGTATCTTTGTTTATTGCTCTTCCATGCAAAAAATTTGGTCACATTATTTTGATTATTTTGAATTTTGGCACACAAATAGCTTATGTCCTGCATAATACATGGGGTTCTTATTACTATGATAAACCTGATTCAAGTAAGCGGAGCCGCGAATAAGCTAGTTACATATAGGTATTTGTAAAACAAATTAGTTTCGACTTCGAATATATAAAAAAGTTGAAGGTGTCAAGAGACACCCGGATGGAACAAAGTTCCATTCGATAAAATAATAGAAAATAATAAAAAATATTTTCTATCATTTTATTATTTATTTTGTACAAAAAACCTGTATAAACTCAAGAAAATAAAAATGTATAAACTTAAGAAAACAAAAATAATTGTGGCGACACTACACTGTTCAAGCAAAATAAAATGACGAAACGAAAATAACTGGCTTCCTTTCTATGAGAGAGAGAGAGAGACAGACAGACAGAAAAAGAAACATGCGCACGCCGCGCGGCTTACTACACTATAGCAAAAAATGACAAAACAACTTTTCGTCTGAATTTTTCCGCCTAGCCCCCGTCGCAACGCGCGATAAGGAACTTCGTTCCAAAAAAAAAAATAAAAATCCCTTGCAATCTAACCCTATACGAAGTTTAACACGAAAATTAAATTGACGCTTCCAGGTTTCCTCTATCAGAAAGTAAACGGAGTTGTAAAAAAATCTGTTATTACCTACACCGTGTAATAAGGCTCTGTCTCTGCTTACGAAATTGAGGTTTTAATGTCCCGGACATAATGCTCTGATGCCCGGCTATTTTGGAATTTGTAACGATATTCGATGAATACAGATGTTATTTGTATTCATTTTGTGGAGTGTTTTAAAGTGTCAGTTACGGTTAGTTGTATCAATCTGATGTTATAGAATTGGAGGTGTATACTTATATGTATATAGTGATGGTAGTCACTTGCTCGCTTGCTATACTGAAAACTTTACTTCACGTATTTATTTATGTGTTTGTATTATATTTTACGCAAACTGTAAAGAAGCTAATCACTAAATAGAATAGAACACAGTCGCGTTGCGCTGTCGGTCCATATGTATGCTTATATCTTTAAAACTACGCTACGGATTATAATGCAGTTTGTTTAGTAGATACAGTGAATCAAGATTAGTAGTAAGCAAGGAGTATTATCACTACATAGTTTAAAAAAAAGTCGCCGCCCACTGTCTGTCCATATGTATGCTTAGATCTTTAAAACTACGCTACGGATTTTAATGCAGTTTGTTTAATAGATACAGTGAATCAAGAGGAAGGATTTTATGTATAATACATGCATAATATAGTGGAAGAACACTGATAATTTTAGATTTTTGACTTTTAAGCGGAACGAAGTTCGTCGGGTCAACTAGTAATACAATAAAATGAGAAGTTAGTTTTCCTAAGCTACAGCCTGTGTAGTTCGACTGAGGGAGTACTACCGCTACACGTATTTTAGCGTGAAGCAGTTCGTGCGATTTCGTGGCAGTGTGGTCGCCTGCTAACTTTTATATAAAGCGAAAGTCTTAGTCGCCTGGAGTAGCAACGCATTGACTTAAGATATAACTAAAATTCTTTATGAAGTTGCTAGATGTCCATGAGCGGTATTGACCACTTACCATCAGGTGGACTGCCTTTTCTATTTTAATCGGATAAAAATTTAATTATACAAACAAAGCATGGAGCAAAAACTAGTAGTATTAAAATGGGAATCTAGTTCGCACGCGGTGTTTTGACCCGCATTGCTAAACTGAAGGAATTATGCAAATTATAACGAGCTTGCGTTTGAATTCAGGGATTATGTTTAAAATACAGACATTTCTGTTCATTCTTAAAAAAAAGTTATGTAATATTTGATATCGATACGATATATAAATATCGATATAACTATCGATACGGTCAGCAAAATATTTTATTTATTTTATTTTTATTTATTTATGCACACACAGAGAATCAAATAAATGGTAAAAGAAGTTACAATAAACTATAAGTGCAAGGGTATTTTTCCAAATCTTAGTTTTTTTGTTCTCGACGGGAAAATCTTCAAAAGGTACCCGACGCCGTGGAAGCGACGCAGAGATATTTGGGATTTTTACCGCACTAAACCCCCCGGTGGCCGTCCGCAGTACAACAAAGGAACGCAACCGGAATCCTCTGAGCGCGTTGCCCCATCGAGCTCCTCCCTGATGGGCGGCTGGGTCCATCACTCCGTATAGTCTTTACAACGGTATGCAACCACACATACCGCCGTCCTTCCCGGGATCGCCTGGCTGGACGGTTCCAGCACCCACTCTAGCCGCCCGCAATCCCGGAAGTCCCTTTTAGTCGCCTTTTAGTAGCCCTATTCTGATCCCGTAACTTCAGGGAATCCAAACCTTAGTTATGTCCCAAATTAAGTTTGAAGCTTTGAATCCTTTGTCATTTGAAGGCGAAGGCACCCACTTCTATTTCTGCATAGTGACCGCAATTTATTGTTGTATTCTTGTCGGAAGGGTGTGGTAAAGAAGACTTCATATCCAAAGCGATTCGACTTTCTCATCAGGGCTAGCAACGCACTTGTAGGTAACCTCAGGTAACTTTGATCTTAAAGTTAGGTGTAGATTTGATATCCATGGGCAGCAATGTCCACTTACCACCATGGTCTGCGTGCTTGTTTGCTACTTCGAAATCAACAAAATAGAATGCGCACTTCGAAATTCACCGAAATGTTTCAAGGAAAATTAACAAAAGTTCAATATGTCGGTCAGGTAGGGGCTGCAAATACTCGAAATATGTTCGCTCGAGCAAATACTCGCTTCTCTGGCTTTGTAACTGCTATTTGGACCGTACATAGCTGTTAGGGAGCATATACACTGCCCCATAGATCGACTTTTTTTTGCGTTAAAGTTGACTTCGAAAAACTGTGTCACTTTTTTTTCAATCCTCTGTTAACAGTTTTAAAAAGTTATATTTTCTATTAAATCCGTTTTTCAATGAGGGACCTAAACGTTAGGGAATTGTTATTATTACAAAAGGGATTATCCAAATGCTGGTATCTTTAAAATAAGAAAGACTTATGTTATAACCAATTAATAATTGTATCTTGCTTTAAATTAGTTTGAATTAAGTATAATAATAGCACAATTACAATAACATGACTATTTATATAACATATTTGCACGCCAACATGGCAAAATAAAATGATTTTTTTCAAACGACATACTAACATACATTTGTACCTTATTAACACATAAAGATTTTTGATTTGATTTGATCCAACCATATTGACTTATGGTTCAACTGAGGAGGTATCAACCTTTTTCTGGTGTAGTAATTCTTCCGTTTTGGTGGGACAACGAGTGACGGCTCGCTTTCTTGCTTTATATCAGGCTCTTATCGTAGTCAATCGTATCGTAGTTGTCCACCAATTCGCACTTGGCCAGCGCGGTGGACTATGGCCTAAAGTCTCTTATACTGAGAGAAGACTCGTGCCCAGCAGTGGAACAATAATGGGTTGACGAGAGTTTATCGTAGTCGTCAGAAATGACAAACCACATATTTTCAGCTTCACGGTTAACCTCAGTTAAATGTGACCGTCAGAATGGACGGTCACCTTAAAAAGCAGTTTATTTTTAATCTTTTTATACTTAACAGCTATGAGATCCATGACGATATATATAAAGGTAGCAATTTAGTAGCAACTGTTGATTAAAAAAAGACTCCAATCATTTGCGCAGATTTTTCACAGATTTGGTGACCGGCCATCCTGATGTCAGAATGGCCGGTCACCTTAAAAAGCAGTATTTTTTTAAATTTAACTAGTAGCAAGTAGGTAGCAAGGTTTTAGTAACTATTTCGATGTAAAATATGGGTCCATTCTGACCGGCCGTTCTGACGGTCACCGTTAAATTAATTATTAATTGCCTCAATCTTATGAAAAAGGCAGAATTCCTTTTCTATATGATATTGATTACATGTCCATAGACGGCAGTAATCTAAACAATAGGTGATCACATTTGCTTATTTTCTATGTTAGATAAAAAATCTACGCCGACGATACACGATGAAACTGCACAATGGAATATTGTCCTATTATATAAATAAATCTAGGCCGGCAGCACACGTTTTATAATTACGTGTGGAGATGCAAGGCGCAGAATGACTGAATAATAATTATTAAAAAGATGTTTTATATAAATTTACGGATAAAACAACTTTAAAGTCCACATTATGGCAGGTGGTCATCGCCGTCCGTAGACACTTGGTAGTAATTTCATACAAAATATAGATTCTATTTGAAGTCAATCACAGATATGTTGCTGCTTACGAGGACAGAGTTGGGCGCTTCTTATAAAATTAAGCAGGAAACGCATACTCTTCTACAGAAACGTAAAAACTCCTTCACGCTAGAAATAGCACACGCTAGACATTTTATTCAAGGCTGTGTCGTCGACCCATTATTGTCCCACTGCTGGGCGCGGGTGTTCTCTCAGAATGAGAGAGTTTTAGGCCATAGTTATAGTCCACCGCGCTGGTCAAGTGCGAATTGGTGGACTTCACACACCTTCGAGAACTTTTGTTTAAAAAGAACTCTCGGGTGTGTAGATTTCTACACTATGTTTTCTTTCACCGAAAAGCAGTGATAATTAATTTCTAACACGTACATAATTTTTAGAAAAATCGGTGGTGCGTACCTGGGTTCGAACTTCGGGCCTCCCGATCGAGAGGGCATGTTTTAATCATTAGGCTATCACTGTTCTACGTTTAACATACATACATATAATATACTTACGTACGTTCGAAAAACATTGCCTTCCTGATGCAGTCGGGTAAATGTAGCGCCTGCTAGAATGTTTTTGAAGGCCTGTAATATCAATATTGCATAAATCTAATACATTTTTTTATCTGACTGAAGTAGCAAACGAGCATGCAGTCCACTTGATGGTAAGTGGCCACTGCACTCCATGGACATCTGTAATTAACTTCATACAGAAAATGGGTTCCATCCGAAGTCAGTCAAAGATGCGTTGCTACTCCCGAGGACTACGATGGTCGCCACATATAAAAGTGTGCCGGCAACCACGCCCTTCCATTGAAACGCAAGAAATGCTACACGCTAGAAATAGGTGTGGCGGTGGTACTTCCCCGGGTGAACTACACTGGTTGTACCACCTTCAAACAAAACTAACTAAACAAATGTGTACAACAAAAGTGTAGAAATAGGACATTGTAGACATAAGGTATTGTTTCACTGTCCTATTTCTACACATGTTAATATATAGAGAGTATTTGCTACCTTATTTCGAAATACCTATTGTCCTAACTTCAGTTTCGGGCTTTGTTCGCTAACAAATGAGCGTGGCATGAGCCGAGCCTTTTTGTAACTACGGGTATTATTTCAGGGTAAATACAACTGAGTTGCGGGTTGTAAAATTTTATTTCGTAAGGCTGCTTGCACGTTTACGGTTGATTTTTATACTGTTGATTTATAAAGGTGATTCGCAAAAAGTTGTAGCATATTGTAGAATACACATTGCTGTACTATATTTATAGTACGATATTTTTAGTGTCTATGTATCAAAAAAAAAATTCTAAAATTCAAAGTTCTTCTCAAAATTCATCTCAAAGTTAAGGTATAAATAAGTCGCAAGGGCCCCCATACTAGGTGGAAAATCTGCGTTATGTGTGTGTTTTTGACTACCGACGAGCGGTCACCATACCGGTTTGAGACGCAGTTGGTTCTGGGTTCGATTCCCGGCCAGACAGGTGTCTGAATGATGAATTTAGATTTCTGTTCTGGGTTGGGTGTTTGTGTATTCGTCTTAGTATGGCCATGACACCCACGACACGGGAACAAATTTTAACCTGGGAATGTGATTGTAAAAAGTGTGAGTGTGGGTGTGTGTTTTGTTAGTTGTGTTATTTTAACGTTTTATTCAGTGAAAAAATATATATGACGTATGTATTATCTTGAAAACTACAATTTTTAATGGAGGCTAATTTTTGAGTTACACAAAATAAAATTCCTTAAAAGGAATAGACTTACACAGACCTAATACAATCATTATAAATATTACCTAATAACTTACCGGCAAATTTAAGAAAAAAATAATTACGTAATTTAAAAATAAGGTTAATTTGTACTTGCCACGTTGTTTTTGTAACTCTTATTTCTGTGAGCAGTGTAAGTTGCTGCTGTATTCTGTTATAGGATATCTATTCTAACTTACGATTCAGATTAACGCGTGGCGGAGCGGTTACCATACCGGTCTGACACGCAATGGGTCCCAGGTTCGATTCCCGGCCAGACAGGTATTTGAATGATGATTTTAGATTCGTGTTCTGGGTCTGGGTGTTTGTGTATTCGTCTTCTGTGTGTCCATGGTACCCACGACACAGGAGAAAATCCTACTGTGGGGTATGAGTGTAGAAAGCGACAAAATTAAGTGAAAGAATACATACAGTATTCAGGTAATGTATTTGTATCTAATTTAAGCTAAAAGAGTATTTTTAAGGATTAAGTACAGATACCCATTCATTCCTAAAGTATTCCTCCTGGGTACTTCATTTGCATATAACAAGGAATGTACAAGATAACTGTCACTACTTAACTTAATAATTGAATTATTTTCGTCTCGAAGTTGCATTTGTAACATTACAACGTAATAAGACGGACGATCTACAGTAAGTTATTTCGTAAAATATGCAGTATTGCACTATGCTTACAT
The DNA here is from genome assembly GCA_949699795.1 of Spicauda simplicius. NCBI lineage: Eukaryota > Metazoa > Arthropoda > Insecta > Lepidoptera > Hesperiidae > Spicauda > Spicauda simplicius. The sequence continues at coordinate 9,998,878 of OX453080.1, read as the reverse complement.
TGTCGTATTTTAAATTATAATTTTATCACTCATTCGTTTGAGTATTAATCATGTTTAACGAGTTAATGTCTCGCTATAGCAGTAATACGTTAGGACATCGATTTTACGTTTTTTCTCCAAAGCGACTTTTATTTTAGTCGCGTTATAATTTTTTGTTTATTTTATATGCATTCCTCCCAATGGTAAGTGGTGCCGCCAAAAGACATCTGTAAGCAACTTCTTAAAGAACATGGGTTCTATCTGTTAAACTATCAAGTCAAACAAGAAGGGATGGCTACTTGCAAGGACTAAGATGATCTGAAATGAAATGAAATGTCTTTATTTTGTATAGGCCTACGTGGGCACTTACAAATTGTCAATTACATTTTTTTTTCTTACACTACCACCGTATCGGAACACGACCTCAATTGAGAAGATCCGGCAAGAAACTGAGCGGGTCTTTTTTTAGTTATTTTATATCTCATTTTTTAAATATATTTACAGTCATGCTATTACATTACAATTTGCTCCAGTATCTTGCCTCACAGTTCATCTCCACTTATAAGTGTGCCAGCAAACGCAAGAAGTGCTTCACGCTTGAAAAAATGTGGTCAGAACCCGTTGCGACGGATGACATTAAATGCGCAGTGCTGCACAATATTTACTACGACATTGTTTGTTAAATAATTGTAACTCTTATTTATTTAATTGGATATCATTTTAGACTAATATTATCGCGGAATTGACACATTTTAATAGTTCGACGATATTTCGACCCAGTTGCATGGATCGTGGTCACGGCGAAACCACGCTTTGCCGTGACCACGATCCATGCAACTGGGTCGAAATATCGGCAACAAGAATTCGAAAAGGATTCAAAAACCGCATATCGTGAGTACCCGTTAACTATTAAAATGGATATAATTTTTCTCTAATTGAATTTAATTTGTCTCTAATTACAATTAAAAATCGATTTTTCACCATGATCCCACGGCCACGATCGATTTTATGATCTTTTTCCGATGCGAATATTTTGTGTCGTCTTGTTGAAGTATGCTAAAGGACTTCTCGTCAACCCATTATTGTCCCACTGATGGGCACGGGTCTTCTCTCAGAATGAGAGTGTTTAGGCCATAGTCCACCGCGCTAGCCAAGTGCGAATTGGTGGACTTCACACACCTCCGAGAACTTTTTTTTTAAGAACTCTCGGGTGTATAGGTTTCCTCACGATGTTTTCCTTCACCGAAAAGCAGTGATAATTAATTTCTAATACGCACATAAATCAGTGGTGCGTGCCTGGGTTTGAACCTCGGACCTCCCAATCGAGAGGGCAAGTTTCAACCATTAGGCTATCACTGCTCTAAATAACAATGCTAAAGGACGCTTGTAGGTAACCTTATTTTACTTGCTGAGGCTTTGTCCGACAGCTAACAAATGAACTTGTGTGTCGAGCCTTTTTGTAACTTAGACTATTATGTCCTATACATGCAACTGTGTTCATTTTAAAGACCAACTAACTAAACGAGCTTCCTATGCAAGATGTATTGGCATGAGGGTATTAATTAATTTTGGCACTTTTCTTTGTGAAAAAGTGGTAGAAACAGTATAGTTAGTTTCGCCGTGACCACGGTCCATACAACTGGGTGGAAATATTCGGTATAGTGAAATTCTAAAACCGCATATCGTAAGTACTCGTTACATATTAAAAAATATCAATTTCGCGATAAACATTTCATTTAATTCCGATTATTACAAAATCAATCGTCACTAGTAATTGTACTGGCGCCTTGAATTATAAGCCATACCTATTATGATTAATGTTAACCAACGTAATGGTGTACAGTGCGTTAGTGACCTTAAATAAATAAAAAAAAACTTATTAATTTTCTAAATGCTTAAGTTTGTAAGGATGTATCTGTATTTGTTACTCTTTCTCGCAAAAACTACCGATCGGGTTTCGCTGGAATTTTGCACACACATAGTTTATGATCTAGATTGACACATAGAATACTCATTGCTCTGGTAAACATAACAGAAACAAGCGAAGCCGCAACAAAACCTAGTATTAGAAACCAATAAGATCCATAGTACAGACTTTAACTTAACCAGTCAATGAACTCAAAACCCTTTGCGTGTCTGACTGAAATGTCACCGATATGCCACTCAGATTTAATATTATCTTTATCAAATAGCTGACATTATCTATGAAAGTCATAAAAATCAAACACGAAAGAAAGTAATTTAAGAAACAAGCATGCAACTTGCGAATAAAAGTTTACATCAATTTTGTGGAACTTGTACAGTCGGATAAAACAGCCTTTTGCTAGTCTTTGTCGATGTTATCGACTTTGTATTTGGAGGTTCTCAGTTCGATTATTTGTTTTTTTTACTGCAATAAATATTTTTGGGATAACAGACATTCCAAAATCCTGTGAATTGTTTATATATAGGTTATACAAAATACATCTATTTAAAGTTCAAGACACAGTTATATACAAGTCAGTTATATACAAAAATGGACGAGAATTATTTTTTGGCCTTTTAAATACACTGAGGGTAATAGCCTATTAATATAATATATTTTTTATTTTAACTTCATTCATTCAAAAGATAAAAATAAAAAGCGCTTAATTTTTTTCTCTCTCGATCGGGATGTCCGAGGTTCAAACCCAGGCACCCACCCACGCACCACTGATTTTTCTAAATTATGTGAGTATTAGAAATTAATTATCACTGCTTTCGGTGACGGAAAACATCGTGCAGAAACCTACACACCCGAGAGTTCTTTAAAAAAAGTTCTCGGAGGTGTGTGAAGTCCACCAATTCGCACTTGGCTAGCGCGATGGACTACGGCCTAAACTCTCTCATTCTGAGAGAAGACCTGTGCCCAACAATGCGATAATAATGGGTTGGCACCAACCATTCATAAAATGAATAAGTAAAACATAAACAATGATTGTTTTACTACGTTTTACTACTCGTTCTGTGTACTTATAAAGCTCTGTGCAGTCTATATCTATTCTATTACTATAGCAGTCTATATCTATTCTGTTACTAAAGCAACGCATCGCTTAGAACAAGAAGATCATTTAGAGCGTGAACTAGCCCTGGGGTAACTATGAATATTTTTTCCTTGTTTTAATGGCGGCGCTATGTACCTAAACCTTCACACATAAACTAACAATGCATGCAATACATGAAATGATAATTGATTTGCGTTATCCTGACTAAAATTTAGCTCAAATTATTCATTTATATGTTTTTTTACTATGATGTGTCTTTTAGCGTTGCCAGATTTTTTTTTTACTAAGTCGGGATTTGGGATTTTTTTGGTTAAAAAAGCGGGACTTCATAGTCAAAATCGGAACAGCAGTACTCGTGCTACAAAGGGCCCTGCACCTCTCCTTGGTATAGGAGAGTCGGAGCATTTGACGACCTTTTTTGTCGAGAAACTGCAGATCGAACTGTAATTATTATATTTATACTTTTCAGTGAAGGTAAACATCGTGAAGAAACCTACACACCCGAGAGTTCCCTAAAAGTTCTCGGAGGTGTGAGATGTCCACCAATTCGCACTTGGCCAGCGCGGTGACTATGGATTAAACTCTCTCATTCTGAGAGAAGATCCCCGCCCAGCATTAGTACAATAATGGGTTGACGAGATTCAGACGTTTACCTATACACACAAATACAGCCGTTTAGACGTGAAGAACTAACAAACATACAAACTCACAAACTTTCGCCTTTATAATATTAGTATGATTAGCATGATAGTATGATTTATTTTTATTCATAGAATACAAAAATAGATACTAACACGAACCAAATCAGATTCTAACACGCATAGATTTAAAAACAGAAAGCTGCAGATAAAAAGGCACTCTGTAGATCTGTCACTGCCGACACAAAAGACGGTGTATTACTTATGGATAGGTCTTCGTGTTCTAATTACTGCAGTAGGGCTGCGGCACTAAATAATGCAATTGAAAATGAGCTGTGTCATATTTTACAAGCTTTTTATTACCTTAGATATGGCGCGAATTCTCAAGCATTTAAAAAAAGTAACTTGCTTTTAAAATGCATGCTGTTTTTTTCAAAAGGAGAATATTTTGTTAGTTTATATGCTTTATTGTCTTGTTCGGTGAGAATTATTTCTGTTTTGCACTGAGTAGTGTGTGCTGTATAGTAAATTAATATTTTATGTCCACTTTTCACCAGCTATAACAAGTATCGACATGTTAACAAGTCTATTAAAACTTAAAGTACATATGGAATAGAGCTACCTAATAGCCACCAAAGTTTCAACGACAGTCCACGTTACAAAACTGTTTAGACCGGTTAAAAACTATTCAAATCAGCACTGTTCTTACTACTATAAAAACCTGTGTCTCGTTAGGTTGTAATTCAATTTGTCCGTGTCATAACATAACAGCTTTCAAGTTTATTTTTTACTGGCCCGTTAAATATCTCAGCTGGAATTGTTGTCTGGAACAAAGCAGTGATTGCAGCGCTGCACTGGGCTGGAAGTGGGTAAGAGAAAATCCAGGAGGAATGGAACAAATAAATCAGAACAATCGAGGATAGAGGCTATTGTTCTTCTAAACAAATTATGAGGAACAAATACTGAACTTTATCGTTCTTCTTGGAAATAAAGTAAACTCATGAACTTTACAACTAAAACTATTTATTTCATACTAGTTGACCCGGCGAACTTCGTACCGCCTAAATAATGTTAATTTTTTTTAATAGTGATGACTGAGAGTGTCATAAACGTAAGAGTAGACAAATATAATCAGAAAGCTTCGAACTGCTACGCTATCTGGGGTACACGTGTTATTGTGAGTCAACCATAAAAGAAGGACATGCAGTTGCGGGATATTTTTTATATAATTTTAAGGAGAATATTTCCGTCATACATGATTTCTGTGTAGCTTAAACCATTAAGGTTGCACACGCGACGGAAGCTTAAAAAATGGAGTAACTTCTCCCGTTTTCCCAACAATTCCGTTTACTGCTCTGCTCCGATCGATTGTAGCGAGATGAAAAGTATACTATAACCAGCTCAGGAGTATGAAGAATAATCGTACCAGTTTCGTTAAAATCCGTCTAGTTGTTTTCGTTTCTATAACGGTTATACAAACAGACAGACAGACAGACAAAAATTTTACAGGTTGCATTTTTGGCATCACTATCGATCACTTATCACCCCCTGATAGTTATTTTGGATATATATTTTATGTACAGAATTGACCTCTCTACAGATTTATTATAAGTATAGAAGAAGAAGATAATAGCTGGACCAACATTGCGCCATATACCATTATTTCAAGTAACATTTTCAAAATACAAATGACAAACCTTTCTTTAGCGTCACACAATTATAAGTTTGTATATTACAACAGTTTTATATACACATTTTTGAAAACACGGTATAAGATCCTATCATACAAGAATTCTTATAAAAATTACACACATGACCTACATTATTGCTGAAGTTCAATAAATAAATAAATCAATAAATAAGTTGTACATTTTTTATTTAAAAAAACGTAACTTTCGGTTATTAACAATCATTATCAAACGCTTCATTCTGAAAACTAAATCATGTTTAATTAAAAAACTTTGGCAATATTTCTTATTTATTGTCGTCTTCTATGTTAATGAAGTAACAGAGAACTTTTATAATTATGCTAAATAATTATAAATTGTGTATTGTTGTAATAAGCTTTTAGTTATTTCATTATGTTTTTCGTATTTTTGTTAGAAAACCCATTTATTTGATACCTAGTTCATGGATATTAATTATAATAAATATAAATTAGTCGTCTTGATACGTCCTCCAAATTGGATTTAAATTACAACACCATGGTAATCATGTATTATCATAAGAACCAAATATGAATTCAGAAATTCAACTCAGTCGGTCCTGATTAGTGGAAATCTTCCTTGCAAGATTTGTATTAACATGTGACGACCTCCCGCAACTCGTCAAGAGATGGCGCTACTAGTATTCTGAAACACGCTATCGAAGTATTCTCAACACTCTGCATATATACAAGTTTCGAACAAAGACTGTCACGGCCGCTCCCCAGGCATGATCACATAGCCTGGCGGGCAGCGACAACATAGCCTAATAGACACCTCATGTCTTCATTTCTACTAAGAAACATTTCAGTCAAAGCACTGAGGTATGCGGTGCGGGGGAGCGGTAAAAGAAAGCATTGCAATTGGTCGATTCAAGGTCGCAATAGATCATAAATTACAATTAGTGATGGGAACGTTTTTGTAATGGGTTATTGATTAGAATTAATAAAATAATTATAATTGAATAAGACGATTAATAAATAGCTCATAGAAGGTATAGCAGTACTCATATTGAAGTATTGAGAAAAATAATGAAAACATCATTTAACAATCTAAACCATTAATACACAACATAACGCAATTCAAACCAGTATTAACATTGTTGTTTATAATCTATTTAAGCAAAAAATGAATTAATTATTCTTAAAATGAATTAACTTGATATAAATTCTTCTAATTGTAGGTTTCGGATCTACGGATTTTGTAATAAATAAAAAAAATAAACAAAAAATACAACCGACTTCCATGAAACAAAAAAGTAAAAAAATATCTAAATACATGTTGGTTTAGAGCATACACAGTAGGTACTTAGTAGTAGTCCTGAAGTCGGCGCTCACCATATTTCGCTAGATCACGACGAAACCACATGTGTCCTATGTGTGTTTTTATACAAAAGTTTTTTTTCATTTCTATATGTACGTATGTTCTTCTGATCATAGCTTGTAAGTAATTAATTCAATTTCATTAGAACCTACACCAAATATCTTGAAACACAACTCAATTATTCCCATCGGTTGAGGAGTTACATATTTTGTCTCCGAGCCACATTATCAGACCCATAAATAGTCAATGATAAATTGGCTTCGCAATTTCATTAGAACCTACATGAAATATCTTTACACACAATTCAATTACTCCCATCGGTTAAAGAGTTCCCCTCATTTTCTCCAGAACTCATAAATGGATGATAACCATATTTAAGTGGGACCAATTCGCAGCTCGTCTCTACACAATAAAAAAAGAATAATTAAAATCGGTCCACTAACGGCGGAGTAGTCCTTGTACATACAAAAATATATATATACCGGCCGAATTGAGAACCTTCTCCTTTTTGAAGTCGGTTAATTAAATCTGGTAGATACATATTTAGACATTAGAGTCAACAAATAACTATAATTATTGGCAGTTTATGATTAAAAGTTTAAAACTATAATTCGTCGTCAACCCATTACTGTCCCACTGCTGGGCACGGGTCTTCTCTCGGAATGAGAGAAGACCCGTGGAAAACTATAATTATTTATTTTAAATTCAATTCAAGTAATATTCAATTGCATTAGTTGTCATCTTTCATCAGTTAATTGAGGTGTACATCACTACCAAAATGGACGAAAAGGATAGAAATATTTAATTTAATGAAAAGGAAAGGGATGCACTGTAAGAAGACATCAACGGGCGCTGTTAAAGACCAGTGTAAGTTGAGCTCCAAAATAATTTGATTCCTAAAATTATAATTGTGAAAATAGTTCATTTGTGAAATGTTATGCCGTCTTTTTTTGAAATTAGATGTTTTGCTACATTTTTACACCATCTTAATGATCAGGAAGTCATTTTGCTTCACTTTTTTTTATTTTTTAAAGAATTTATTTCGCGCTATATATAGTCTCGTAATACGATGTTCACAGGTCACATAAGTGGTCGGTACTGAAGTGTAGCTCGCGCTCGGTTTATTATATCAGTGCTATTAAACTGATGTGTTGCCCGAAAGTGTTCGCCTTAGATGCGGTGTCTATTAGGCTGTGTTGTCGTTGCCGGCGGGAGATCTCCCTTTGCCAAAAATATATACACAACTGTAATGATAAATAAATATTCATACAAATGTGAAAATAAATAAGCGCTTGTAACTACGCGACCTGTGCTACGATGTTGTACGCTACGATTGAAGATGCTACGCTTCTACGATATTCGTAGCACAAGTTCTATGTGTAGCGACTAGTGACCTCCGTAGCATGTAACGTAGCCAATTACTAATCCGTAGCGTACTAATAATAAGCGTCGCAACGGTCGAGATTCAACCTTAATTCAACTCAAAAACTAAACTTGATATTGTCTAAAGTAGCACAAATATTTCTCAAATTCAAATAAATACAATTTAAGTTAGTTTAAAGATAAAAGAGGTTTAATTAACTAAGTTACATTCAGTAGCGGGTATTTTGACAAAGACGTGACATTTTTGATATTACGTTTTTTCAAAGTTGGATCCCAAGTTTTCGGTTCACGAATTAATATACTACATATAATATCTTACTACATTATTCCCGCGGCTTCGCCTGTGTCTGTCATGTTTACCACGGTTATCATCATCCTATGTGTTAATCTGGGTCAGAGGTTCAATAACTCATTTCGTAAAACGCCCACTGTGAAAATCAGTGTTTGACTAAATTGACTAAAATGAAATTGACTAAACCTATCAGCGTTGCAAAACTACCCGACTTTTTAATCAAAAATTTAAGCTCAGTCCCTTTTAGGAAGGACAGTAGTTTGTCGACTGAAAAGAAATGGTCGCTAATCTTGGAGAACTCATTGCCCCCTTTAGTTACATCAGCGCCTCCATTTTTTTCTGAGCTCTTACCTTAAGGGGTCGTTATCGCCCACTTTGGGAAAGACTAATCTAGGTCATGAACTACATATATGTGTGTGTGTGCCAAGTTTAAGCAAAATTCGATCAGTTGTTTTCACGCGAAAGAGTATCAAACGTACATATAATCCCACAAACTTTTGCAATAATAATAATATCACGAGGAACAGGAACCAGGAACTAATGTACATCAGAAGAACATTATAGGAAAAACACTTAGATCGAAAGAGTTACGGGACTACTAAAATAAAACGTTCCTTTGAAGTATTTGATCATTCATCATATTCCATCGCATAAAACTTATTCAAACCGTGATCGGTCTCCATTGAACGCATCTGTGGCGAAGAACTATTCTTTATGAGTATACAACTTTTTCATGGTGGTCTGTTTTTTTCTTTTCGTAAGTTTTTAGTGTTTGGTTTGTGCCAACCCATTATTATTGTCTCACTGCTGGGCACGGGTCTTCTCTTAGAATGCGAGAGAAGTGCGAATTGGCCAGCGTGGCCACTCACCTCTGAGAACTTTTAAGCTATTGCATAGCTTCTATCGAGGGCCTTGAGCGCGGGTACCGAATCCAGAAATTTCGTAACGAAAAAAAAGAGTAGTGTCACAATGATTTTTGTATAGAAAAATTAACTAAAATATTTTAGGTATTTTAGCCAATTTCCTGAAAAAATCCCTTTGGAGTTAATTTTCTTAAATTAATAAGTATCTAACTTTACTTCCATTTTACACGTGACAGATATATTAGCCATTATGTTTGGATCAGGGCTGTGATCTGAGGTCGACTAATCAAAGAATCGATTAATTAAGGTTATAAAATCGATTTACTGATTTATTTGAATTGATCCAAGAATCTCCTGTTTATTTAATAAAAGAAAAAAATGTTTTCTTATCGGTCACCACGCTCAAAAAGTGTAACTTGAATTAATATCAAAGAAAAAGAAATACTGCATAAATAAAATAAATAAATAATAAATAATTATATTTGCATAAGTTGATACAAAATGCTATGCAATAGCTTTACCGCGGCAGTCCCCGAGTGCCACACGTCTTTTTTTTAAAGAACTCTCGGGTGTGCAGGTTTCCTCACGGTCTTTTTACTTCAACGAAAAGCAGATTATTAATTTGTAATACGCACATAATTTTGAAAAATCTGTGGTAAAAAAGTGGTCAGCGTGCCTGTGTTTGAACCTCGGACCTCCCGATCGAGAGGGCAAGTTACAACCATTAGGCTATCATTGCTCTGTTACTTCTTAGTTGTTGTTTTAGTGTTTACTTTAAAAAAAAGTCATCCATCCACCCATCAGCCCTTTTATGTCCACTGCTGGACGTAGGTCTCCCCTAAATGGAGCCACTCCAACCGGTTCTGTGCCCTCTGAATCCAAAAAAATACAAGACCCTTATATGTTATAAAAATATGAGGAATAAAATCGGGTGAAACAGTAACGCTAAGAGTGACGTTTTACCGCGCAACGTTTGTTGCACAACTTTCACCTTGGAATCATGTTGTGTATATTTATATACTTAAACTGCAGTCGCCTGTCGACACTGACACACACACGTTTTTTTGTAAATATTGGTAGTATGTTCTAAACCACGGTATTCTGTTACTTTTTAAGAGAACCTCATACAAAATAATGGCTATAAGATGTATAAGATATAATAAAAAAACTGCAAAACTTGTAAATCTTTGTAACTGCCTGTACTCCCTTAGATAACGGGAATTCGATACGTCTTTTATAAAATTGTTAAACAAACGGACAGATAGCTTCATTTTATATATATACAAAAGTTCTAAGCGTAAGTTACGGTCGGAAAACTTTATGAATGTTTGTAACGGCCGCGGTCTATAGCCAATGGGTTTCACTCGCTAAGGGTTCGAAGTTCTTATACTTACAAGGTTAAGTGATTTGTGATCTGAACGATTTTCTTAAGTTTTTCGCGGTTTTTTATTTGTAAGTAGGTACTTTTTCAGTTACTGTAGTGTTTACACCGTAGCTAAGTGGTTAGTTTATATTTTTTTAATATAATAATACGTAAAGCAAAAAATTGAAATTTGTTTTTAGTTTAGTGTAATGAGTATGAAATTACGCACGGTTATAGTTAATGTAGAGAAGGAGTACAGAATGCTAATATTTTTTCCAAATAATGCATTCATAATAACATACATAACGAAGTGAGCGTGATAACAGGTCGGGGTCTTCATTACTGTCCATTCTTGAAGATTTCAAGAAAACGCAGGAGTAAACTTCTCCGATTTATTCAGTTTCGGAGGTCCTATCGCTCCGACGGTTAAACAAGAAATCCTTTTTCTACCGGCGTTCGCTCGCCTTTTTATAACAATGTTTGGTGAGGTAACAATAACAAATTTATGTAGGGTAAACTTAATTACAATTCTTAAAAGCACTAAATATTGCTAATTTAATAAACAAACAATTTTCGATCTTTAAACTAACTAAAATAATTATTTTCGCCGACGTGTTTTTCAAAAATACGCGGTGTTGCGCCGACATACATAAAACTAACTAACTAAAAATAAATTACATATATTACCGCGCATTTGTCGCAAACACATAAATAATAAACAAAATAAAACATTCAATCACTATGAAAACACAGAACGTTGAAAATATCAGATGTCTTTGTCCAAATACTTGTTATTGCTTTTAAATGCAGCGTTTTCAATTAAACCTCTTTTTACCTATCAGGTTTATTACAAACTTGAAAATTAATAAAGTAATTGAATTTGGGAAATACTTTGGACAATATCAAGTTTAGTTTTTGAGTTGAATTACGGTCGAATTTCGACCGTTGTGACGGGTGACTAGCGCAAGTAAGCTTATCAATTTAACATACACTTATTAATGAGCCCATAATAATATACATGTAATTTAACAGGGGTCGTAAAAGCAGCAAAATTGCTAGAAATAACAATTAATTATTTTAATCTGTTGACTGCAATGCATTTCAATTAGCACATAATTCCGTGTTTGAACTAAAGTAAACGATCATTTTGATTATAACGCGTTTGTTGTTAATTAATGACCCGCGTGGCGCAGCGGTTACTATACCGGTCTGGCACGCAGTGGGTCTCGGGTTCGATTCCCGGCTAGACAGGTATCTGAATGATGAGTTTAGATTCTTATTATAGGTCTGGGTGTTTGTGTATTCGTCTTTGTGTGTGTCCATGGCACCCACGACACAGGAGAAAATCCTACTGTGGTGCTATGAGTGTTGAAAACGTTTTTTTTGTGTTTACTTTAAATACTGAATTATTTCCCTTTGGTAACCATATTTAAAATAGTTACGTGTCGCGGTTTCGCTCACTTTAAAAAATAACGTTATTTTATATTTTTATAAAATTTGTTTAATGAGATATATTTGAAGAAAGACTAATCACCTCAACATATGTTTGTATAATTTGAATGCATTTATTAAATTTGGCTCAAAACATTTTCTAATTGAATTCAGTGCTTTGGGTTAAGATAAAATTTCGAAAAACATTGATATTTCCTTTCCTTTCTGTCCTCCAAACCATTTTTTAAAGTAATTCTCGCGCCTGACATTCGTTCCATCCAAGTCCTGACTGCAACTTAAATTTGCAGATGGGCAACGATGCGACGACCGGTGTGTGTGTGAGTAATCCCTATATTGGTCTGACACACAGTGGGTTTCTGATCTGATCTCCGGCCAAATAGAATAGATTATTAAATTGTGATTGTAGATTTCTGTTCTAAGTTTATGTGGGATTTCTACCTCACTAAAACTCCCACGATGGACATCCTCAGCGCTGCATGGAGGAATCCGGAATCTCCAGTGGAACACAACCGGAGTCCTCCGAGCGGGCTCTTCCCAGTGAGCATTTGTACTCACTGTGTCTCCTGGTGGTTACGACGGCGTGTCACACATGCCTCGTCCTAGCTGGGGTCGCTTGACTAGACCGTTCGAGCTCCCACTCTTACCGCCCGGAACCCCAAGAGCCCCTTTTAGTTGCCTCTTACGACAGGCACGGGATACCGTAGCCCTATTCTGGTCCCGGAACTACAGGGATAAAAAAATCCTAATTCTATGTGAGTGAAGCTGTATTATTATCATTATATCCTCACTTTATCTTAGTCCTAAAGGGTTGGGATGGGTATGTAATTAATTTCAAATAAAACCCTTGTTCTGTAGTTGCTTAGAGACGTTTTTGGAAGGCTATGACTATCTATACTCAGGTACATCGTTAGCTACATAAAACTTATATCAAACATTATATATACATACAAGCCACGGGGTTAGACGCGAGATACATAGCGCCGAAGCATTAAACATTCCCTTTACAGAAACACGTATACATACCTGTCCAAGTCAAACAACCATTAGCAGAAGCCGTTCTAATTATTTATTCGACATGTACACTCGTGTGAAAACTCAGAGTCAACATATCTTGTTTGGTACATTCGTAAATATTACTGAAATATACGGTAGTAACAGATCCAGTGAAAAAATATACGTGAACTAACTGTACCCGCGGTTCCGTCCGCGTTTAAATCAATGTATCACAAAGTTTTTCCTATTTCACCCCCTTAGGGGTTGAATTTCATTAAATATCTTCTTAGTGAGCACTTACTTCCTTAAAAGAACCCGCATGCAAAATTTGAAACTCCTAGCATTTGTAGTTTCTGGGATTTCGTGATGAATGAGTGAGTGACCTTTCGCTTTTATTAATATAGATAGAAGATAACTTGTTGCAATAAAAATGGAATCCGGCATGTCCCATTATTATGTGTCTGTTCCTCTCGTTTTCCATAATTCACAAACACAAGGTAGATATATACTTTGTTATCACTTTATTGTTCTTTAATGATTAAGAAAGTGATACTTTTTTTTTGCTTAGCCTCCGTTTGCCCACTGATTATACTTCGTAGTTCGACCGGGAAAGTACCACCGCCACACTTATCTCTCCCGTGAAGTAGTTCTTGCGTTTCGATGGAAGGGTGTGGTTGTCGACACACTTATATATGAAACGACCTACTTAGTCCTCGGGAGTGGCAACACATCTGTGATTGACTTCAGATGGACACCATATTCTGTTTAAAGTTGCTTACAGATGTCCATGGGCTGCAATGACCACTTGCCATTGGGTGGATTGCGTGCTTAATTCTTTTACTTCGATGTTATATAAAAAACCTCCAACTACATTTTAGTTGGAGTTTTTTTTTATGTAAGATAATTAGTTATACAACTATAAAAGCTATTTAACCTTTACATACCAAATACCGTTTCCGTAGAGTCACGCTAACCATTAACCAACAATACATAATTAACACCCGAAGTAAGTCATGCAAGTTATTAATATCCATGAAGATTGATTGGTTGATATTGTGTTCGTTGGTGCATAGTTCTGAAGTTGATTATTAGCTGTTAGTGCCCGGAAATTGTTGGGAATCATTGTCATCGTCAACCTATTATTGTCCCACTGCTGGGCACGGGTCTTCTCTCGGAATGAGAGGCCATAGTCCACCGCGCTGGCCAAGAATTGGTGGACTTCACACACCTCCGAGAACTTTTGAAGTGAAACTTCTTTCGGCGCATGAGGGTAAAATTTTTACAGATGAAACGTCACGCCGGTATGCAACGGAAGTGTCGGAAAAGAGAGAGAGAGTGATCGAGACCGATTGAGAGAGAGTAAGACAGGGCGAACGTAGCATGAGCAACTAGCCGTGGAGTGAGAGTAGGGGGCAAGCGAATGGAGCGAATGGCGAATGGAGTGAGAAAGATTGAGAGAAAAAGTGAGACAGAGCGAACGTCGTATCACGCCTTTTTCCCTTCCTCTTAATCTTGGAAATTTAAAGTTTTAGATTTGTATAAATATAAACAAGATTTATAAATTGGTTCGCCAAAGAAGTTTCACTTCTGACATGTGTACTTTGTACGCACGCATGTTTTTTTTTTTTTTAAAGAACTCTCGGGTGTGTAGGTTTTCTCACGATGTTTTCCTTCACCGTGGCGTGAAATAATCAATATTATAAATGTAGGATTTTTACCTCACTAACCCCCCTGGTGGCCATCCTCAGCGCTCCCACTCTTACCGCCCGCAGCTCCAAAAGCCTCTTTTAACAGAACAAAGATTCTAGGTAAAGTCAACCAACTCTCGAGGACTAACATACAAAAAATATATACAACGGAACATAGAACCTCTTTTCTGAAGTCGCTTTAAAACGATAAAAACATTTTCCTTAAAATATGCCATAAAACTTCTGAATCAGACTTAATTAAAAAAAGCAACAAAACGACGTTATAAGGCTTTAGCTGCCTAAACTGAGACTTAAGCTTAACTCCAAGCTGCGTCGTAAATTAACTAAAGCAATTATATAAATTAATGACGTTTAAAAGTCTTATTTGGAGCCTTTAAATGGAAAATAGATTTATTAAAACATTAACGCGAAAACAAACTTAGAATTAAATTGAATCTAAAACCACTGAACAGTACATTTCAATTAGTTTATTTTAATCATCTTCCTTGTTAAAGATTTCTTTGTTGTCAGCTCGGCTGTTTAATCTATACTTCAACTATCTTTAGTATCTATTCTTATTTATAGAAAGATTTCAGATTGCTTTATTATCACTGTCTAAACTTTAACCTATTAAAAATAGGACCGTGAAATTTGACAATGAGTTTCTCGTGTGCTTCCCTATAAATGTATATAAACATAAATTAAAAAGATTTATTGAAAGTCCTTAAATTATTAAACACTTGTTTAACCGGCGAAATTTGTTCCGCCTAAAATTGACTTTTAGGCGGAACAAATTTAAAATCTAAAACTATCAGTGTTCCTCCACTATATAATGCATTTATTATACATTAAAACCTTCCGCTTGAATAACTCTATCTATTAAAAACTGCATTTAAATCCGTAGCGTAGTTTTAAAGATCTAAGCGTACATAGGAACAGACAGCGGGGAGCGACTTTGTTTTATACTATGTAGTGAAGTACCATGGAAAAGCATAGGCAATACTGGTGACAAATATTTTAAAGGAGGTACCACTGCCAGATTTATGTCTAGCATGAAATGGTTCTTGGGTTTCAATAGAAGAGTGTAGTTTTTTTTTGTTCTCGAGGGGGAAACCTTTAAAAGGTACCCGACGCCGTGGGAGCGACGCAGGGTTACCGCACTAACCCCCCCCCCCCCCCCCCGTGGCCTCGGCGCTATAAAAAGGACTCCGGGAACTCGGACCGACCGCAACCGGAATCCTCTGAGCACGTTGTCCCATTGGGCTCCTCCCAGATGGGCGGCTGGGTCCACCGCTCCGTCTAGTCTTTACGACGGTATGCCACCAAATATACCGCCGTCCTTCCCGGGATCGCCTGACCGAACGGTTCGAGCTCCCACTCTAGCCGCCCGCAACCCCGGAAGCCCCTTTTAGTCGCCTCTTATGACAGGCAGGGGATGACGTAGCCCTATTCTGATCCTGGAACTACAGGGACGAGAAGAGTGTAGCTACCGGCTCACTTTCATATGCGGCTATTATCTTAGTCTTTGCTAGTAGCAACGCACCTGTAATTGGCTTCAGACAGAACCCTCATTCTATATGAAGATACTTGCTGTCTGTGAGTGGTAGTGACCACTTATTATTATCATCGTTTGCTAAATGTCATCAATAAAATTAAACGCCTATTCCACTGTTTTTTGAAAAGTGACCCCTGAGGGGACAAAAGTCACAAACCTGCCTATCCGATAAACGCTACTAGATTTAGTTCGCGTGTCTACTACTCATTAGTCACGACTTGTTTGTTTATTAATCCGCAACTCGCAAGTTTGGCTTTTAACGTTTTACTGGCAGTGCCTAATTGGCTTCGAAATTAACTGGGCCCGTATTTATTTAGGAAATCAAGTTTATTGTTTGTGTAGTCTTACGGGAATTAAAAGTAAAGTTAATGTACCATTTAAATGATTACACTCGTACTGTAAGTAACGGATCACCGGTTCTTAATTACATTTTAAATCTATTTGAAAAATTAGCACTCTTATTGGGATCTATTATTGATATATTTGTTGCCTTTAAAACTATATGAGTTTCGTTTTTCTTTTTCGCGCATCACTACATAGTATAAAAAAAGTCTCTTCTCACTGTCTGTCTCTAAGTATGCTTAGATCTTTTAAAGTACGTTACAGATTTTAATGCAATTTTTAATACATACAGTAATTCGAGAGAAAGATTTTTATGTATAATAAATGCATAATATAGTGGAAGAACACTGCTAATTTTAGATATTTTATTTTTGATATTTTAAGGCAGGACTAGAATTCTTTTACTTACTTATACCATTCCTTGCTTTTTCTTAAAACCACAACATCATACTTGTGTTTGGCCAAAAATATATATGTCGGTGTCTCTTCCTTAGTTTTCCAGAGTCTAATCACAAAGCTTCTGCATTATACACAAAAATATAATTAAATCCTTTAGAACTGGTGCCTTGAAGTGGAACACTGCTGGAGCAAATTTTGCGGTACAAAAATAAACTTTGAAATGCTTGTTAGTAGCGAGCGGTTCACGTGAGCTACTTTTAATTGCTCCTAACCTTGCGTAATAGGGGACGGTTAACCGGAATGTGAAACTACGTACAATCGCCTGTTTTTTGCTTGTAATTAGAGGCGGTAGAATAAGGCGCTAGAACTCTTGTGGTCTGAATGAGGTTACGATAGATGTAGCTATGCAATTTGCTTGGTGTCGAAGATTACACAAACTCTTTCAAAGACAATCTTCTGGGGTACGTGAGCATTGTGCTTGATCTCAGGTACCTATACACCTCCAATTACAATGAAGCTGACTGAAAATGCCTATAGACTAAAATAAACAATTAACGTGCTATATGGCTCTTTAAACAAAAAAGCGAAAAGAGCTCTGGCGTAGCGAATGTCCATAGGCGATAGTGATTACCTTCCATTAAGTAGGCCCGTCACCCTTATCATTAGGCATAAGTATAATAAATATGTCGTCAATTTGGTGCTATTTAATGCTACATAAAATTATTGAAAAAGTACACAATTGCAAAAATGCAAATTTCAGCAGTTCTGAAATATAAAATGAAATATGTTTCAGTATAAAACAAAAAAGGTCCTGCCAAGACTATTTATTTTCTCAAGTGTAACATTAATATCTGTAGTGATTTTAATTCCACAAGTACTTATTATAGAATATACCTGCTACGTGTATAGTCATCCTAACATCCGGCATAACAATATTATAGCAACGCGCGCTGAACCGAATTAACAATGTATTTGAGGAATTTCGTGAGCTAACGAGCAGTTCCGGCTCACTGAACAACTGCATTGACGGAGAACCATTTTGTGCATGAAACACAATTTATTGCAAAGTTTTAAGCATATCTGAGTGTGTGACCTAAAGACTCAATTTATATGGGATATCGGTATACATTGGGCTCCTCGTTTTAAGTAACTCCCCGAATTTTTTGGTACACTTTGTCTTCACTTTCTTGGATATTTTCCCTTCAATAAGTGTGTTATTTGTATTAATCTGTATTAAACGGAATGTAAGGAGTCTTTGATAAAGCGGTTGTATAGATTATTATTAGTCAGTTATAAATATTCTTAGATATATATTTGCCGTGTGGTGTCAGCATTGAAAAGCACGACTTCTTCTCATTCCTGGAAATGCCATAGCAGCCGACGAAGAGGTAAATTCCAGAAGATAGGTAGTAGTTTTTTCTTGTGTAAAATAAACACCCACTGCGGTCATAAGCACGCATGGCAAGCGCGGTGACCTCTCTTGAAGGAACCTTATGTCTAACAGTGAACCTTAAAATTCTAAAAAATAAATAGCTTATAGGTATCACTACATAGTATAAAACAAAGTCGCTTCCCGCTGTATGTATGTATGTGCTGTGCTGTATGTATGCTTAGATCTTTAAAAAGTCGCTACGAATTTAAAAGAAGTTTTTTAATAGATAGAGTAATTCAAGAGGAAGGTTTTTATGTATAATACATGTGTAATATAGTGAAAAAGCAATGATAATTTTACATTTTTGACTTTCAGGCGGAACGAAGTCCGCCGGGTCAACTAGTAGCTTACAAATTTATTAACCTTTATCCATTTGTCATAAGTTATTAGAATATAATTAATTTCGTTTTAAACGAAAACATTTACGTTTGCCATGAAAAAACATTGTAAAAACGCAGTTTCTACGTGCCCACACACCCTAACAAATCCGCATAACAATATAACAACACGCGCTGAACCGAATAAACAACGTATTTGAGCTATTCCGTGAGCTAACGAGCACATCCAGCTCACTGAACAAATGCAATGACATTTAACCATTTTGTGCACGAAACGCGATTTTCCGACAAAGTTGCTATTTATTTCCGGTGTTAAATTCACTGTAATTTTAAATATGTTTCAAAGCAAATATCATTATGTGTTAATCTATACTTATAATAAAGTTGTAGAGAGGTCAATTCTGTACATGAAATATTTTTCCAAAATAACTATCAGGGCGTGATTAGGGATCGATACTGATGCCAAAAATGCAATCAGTAAAATTTTTGTCTGTCTGTCTGTCTGTCTGTCTGTCTGTCTGTCTGTCTGTCTGTCTGTCTGTCTGTATAACCGTTATAGAAACAAAAACTACTCAGTGGATTTTAACGAAACTTGGTACGATTATTCTTTATACTCCTGGGCTGGTTATAGTATACTTTTCATCCCGCTACAATCAATAGGAGCAGAGCAGTAAAGGGACATGTTGGGAAAACGGGAGAAGTTACTTTTTTAAGCTTCTGTTGCGTGTGCAACCTTAATGGTTAAAGCTACACAAAATGAAAAATGAAAACAAATGAAAAATGAAAAATGAAAAATGAAAAATGAAAAATGAAAAATGAAAAATGAAAAATGAAAAATGAAAAATGAAAAATGAAAAATGAAAAATGAAAAATGAAAAATGAAAAATGAAAAATGAAAAATGAAAAGTATAAGGTGAAAAGTGAAAAGTGAAAAGTGAAAAATGAAAAATGAAAAATGAAAAATGAAAAATGAAATTTTTAAAAATGAAAAATGAAAAACGAAAAATGAAAAATGAAAAACGAAAAATGAAAAATGAAAAATAAAATGAAAAATGAAAAATGAAAAATGAAAAATGAAAAATGAAAAATGAAAAATGAAAAATGAAAAATGAAAAATGAAAAATGAAAAATGAAAAATGAAAAATGAACAGTGAACAGTGAACAGTGAACAGTGAACAGTGAACAGTGCGGTGCAGGAGAAACCGTCTTTATTCCCAGAATTCCCTTAGTACCTAATAATTTTCCATTCCAATTTAAAAGAACGCAATTCCCAGTATCGGTGTGTTATGCAATGACAATTAATAAGGCTCAAGGGCAGACTTTTCGTGTTGCTGGAGTAGATCTCGGTGTCAGTTGTTTCTCGCTTGATCAGTTGTACGTCGCTCTTTCCCGGGTCAGTAGTTCCAAAAATCTTTACGTTCACGTGCCGGATGGATCAACATTCAACATAGTTTACCCGGAAGCTTTGCATTGAAGTATTTTCGTTATATAAGTACTTAAGCCTTCGGCAGGATCAGAATAGGGCTACGGTATCTCTGCCTGTCGTAAGAGGCGACTAAAAGGGGCTTCCGGGGTTGCGGGCGGCTAGAGTGGGAGCTTGAACCGTCCAGCCAGGCGATACCGGGAAGGTGGCGATATGTGTGGTCGCATACCGCCGTAAAGACTAGATTGGGTGGTGGGCCCATCCGCCCATCTGGGAGGAGCCCGAGTCCTCTTTATAGCACCGAAGACGGCCACCGGGGGGGTTTTAGTGCGGTAAAAATTCCACATAACTCTGCGTCGCTCCCACGGCGTCGGGTACCTTTTGAAGGTTTCCCCCTCGAAAACAAAAATAAAAAAGGTTCTTAAGCCTCATGTGAACGTGATCTAAACAATATTACCAATACATTAACTCAATAACACACAAGGAGTTACTCGCTGGCGGAGTCGCGGGCAAAGCTATTAACAATAATATTGTGCGGTTCCGTATTGCGATATTTTTCAACAGTATTGTAGATATGACATATTATATTTCCCTACTAAAATACGAAAGTTAATCTGTCTGTTACATCAAAACCACTGAACCGTGAGGAAGGACATAGGCTACTTTTTTTTTACGAAAAACAACGGAAACGCGGACGAAGTCGCAGGCAACAGCTAGTGTATTATATAATTTTAGAAATATAAAACTAGCTTTTATAATAAATTAGACGTAAGATCATGAAGTCCACTAGATGGTGAAGGCCTCTGCATAGACATATGTACCCCAGATAAGATCAATCTTTCCTGAGGTTAGCTGAAGATTCGATGCTACTCCTAAGGAATAGGAACGCCTTGGATAAATATATCTTCTAGCACACTAACTAGAACACAGCGGCGCATAACACTGCTGTTTGTTATTATGCCGAAGTAGGTGGCGCTTCTGAAGTCGAGCCTCAAAGAGTACCTTAATCGTACTTCGCTGCATCGTATGCTATTTAGTAAATCCATGCATGTACAGCTGGGCTCAGGACTCATCAATGTGCGAATGTAGTTTAAGCTATAGTCGCTCTTTTCAAACTTTATATTGATTAATTTGAGTACAGGTGAGTATTTGAGTGCTGATTTTAAAGGTGGTAGAACCAGTGTAGTTCGACCGGGGAAGTACCACCGCCACACCTTTTTCTAGCGTGAAACAGTTCTTGCGTTTCGATAGAAGGGTGTGGTTGCTGGCACACTTTCACATGAGGCGACCATCATAGTCCTCGGGAGTAGCGACGCATCTGTGATTGACTTCAGATGGAACCCATGTTCTGTATGAAGTTGATTACAGATGTCCATGGGCGGCAGTGACCACTTACCATCAGGTGGACTGCATGCTCGTTTGTTACTTCAGTCAAATAAAAAAAAAAAACTTGTAAGACAGAAAAGTGGCAGCATCCTTTGATTTGCTTCTAAAAACTTTGATAGATGCGAACCACTGAGGATTTTATTATATATACTCGTTTACCTTACACCGGTTTGACACGGTTCCAGGTTTGATTTCTGACCGGACATATGTCTAATTAATGAATTTATTTTTTGCTGTTCTCGGTCTGGGTATTTGTATAGGTATTTATCTGTCTTTGTTCTTGGTTCTAACAGAACCAAGGTCAAAGAAATATATAGATACAGAAAAAAATGATTATAAAAAACGTTAATTACTTACGAGAATTTACCTACTATGTCTACGTATACTTCTTAGGTTTACAGCAATCAAGTCCTTTTATAATGAATGCCAAAAATTTGAAACGTTTTTATTCGACAATCAGCTGAAATATTGGCACATTTCCTTGCAACAATAGGAAATTTTACAGCCGAATTAACGTCGCTGGAACGACAATCGTAAACACTTTATTGGTCCGGATTCAGGAGTTGGAAACCAATTACTGTGGGCACGCAATAAACTGTGATTTCTTTAGCAGTTACATCCCTGAAAGTATATTTTGGATATCGTATTAAACACGCTTTCTACACTCATAGCCCCACACAAGGATTTCCTCCTGTGTCGTGGGTACCATGGACACACACAAGACGAATACAAGACGAAAACACCCAGACCCAGAATATGAATCTAAACTCATCATTCAGATACCTGTCTGCCGGGAATGGAACCCAAGACCCATTGCGCGTCAGACCGGTATGGTAACCGCTCTGCCACGCGGGTCGTCAAAATTAGATTTTATTAATTTAGTATACATATTTTTAGATAAAAGGGTGGGTAAATATTCATATTAAAGGTCTACTTGAAATGAATACCATTACTTGAAAATCCTAGTGTGGGGCTATGAGTGTAGACAGCGTATTTTATAATTAAAAAAAAAAAAAAACAGAAAAATATTCCTTACAACGTTCCTCAATTTTTTCCGGCGTGTTTATTAAAGTTCTCAAAATTTCGAACAAAGCTATGTAAGTAGCACGTGTAAAGAAAATCCGTAAATATGTAGCATCGAAACGTACTATCTTCTGCGTGTTATTTTGGTCGTATGGATTATAGTTATTGTCTATTTTAGAGTTATTGGTAATTGTGTTCGTGCTCAAATATTCACAATATTTTTGATAAGCAGTTAAATGTTATATTATTTCATATGCTGTAACACTTTCTAGAGATCACTCTCGATAACTGTTTTTAAAATGAACATTCGAAATCTTCAGTCATTTTGTAACTTAAACACAATTTTATTCTCACTTTTTTAAACCATCGATTACAAGTACTAAAACCAAAAATAAGCTGAATTATACTCCAATACTTTAAAGCAGTGGTTACCGATACTCGAAGGAAAAAGTAAAAAGCTAAATATTTCCAAGTTACATTTCCTGACCTAACCTAACCTAACCACACCCGAAACCAGAAAAAAGTGGATATGTTACTGTAAAAGTACCAATTACGTTATAACCTACGGCTAATCAGTATATTCTAAGATTTACCAATGTTAAAGATAGAAAATCGAAATTGTTAAATATGTAATTTGAATTCCGCGCTTTTTAATGTCAACTAACGCTTGACATCTATTAACTTTCTCTCATTTGTCATTTTCTACTCTGAGACGAATTAACGAGTGTATCTGTTTATTTATAACAAAACTATCAGTGATATTTTAACAGTTTTAATCATTTATCTCAACAGAAATGATTTGAGATTTATTTAATTATTCGACTGCGACAGAAAGAGGGTAACACTTTTGGAACATGTTTGTATGTATATATATGTATGTGCAGTCGGGTTTTTGTTTTCATTATTCAACAAGATAACTCAAAAGATTTGGACTCTTTGTTTTACTAGTAATTTCCAGTTTTGAGTTTCGTTTTGCTTTATTTAAATTTAAATAATTATTTAATTAGTATGTCCTAGTCACCGGTCGCAACGGTCGAAATTGGCCATAATTTAACTTAAAAAAGTGAACTTCATATTGTCAAAAGCACGAATATTTCTCAATTAATAAAATGTATATTTTTATAGATTAAAATCACCCGTTGAAAGTAAAATGAGGTTTTAATCAACTATAATTAACTAAACATTTAAATGCAATAGACGGTATTTTGACAAAAAAAATAATAACATTTAGTAATCCTTCTCTACATCATCTGTAACCGAGCAAAACGAGTCACAAGTTTATGCTTCACGTATATAGATGTGACATAGCTATAGTTATTTTCATGTAAATAACAAAATTAAATATCTTAACAATGTTATTTGTTAACTAAATACAGGCACTAACCGACTACATAACGTCAGTTGCGGTGTCGGTCTTCCACTGAGGGATTACCGGACATGACGGGGATTTTCAGTCCACTTTGTTCCGTTAAATTTTGTTGCGAAATTTTCAAAGTTTTATGTAACGTTTTTGGGTTTTAGACTATATCCCGAAACGGCTTTGTAACGTAATCCCGTAACGGTGAATTGGACGACACGCTTTTATTCGATCGTGTGATGGAGATTCGATGCTTATTTATTAATTGGTTTGATTTTTAAATGGACACACACAAGACGAATACACAAACATCCAGACCCAGAACATTAATCTAAACTCATAATTCAGATTCCTGTCTGGCCGGGAACCGAATCCGGGACCCATTGCGCGTCAAACCGATATGGTAACCGCTCCGCTACATGGGTTATCAATCAATCGTGAGAAAGGTTAACATATTGCCGTATATTGCTGAGATAAATAACCTTATTTCCCCAGCGAGTCGTTACCAGTATCCAATCAAATCTTAATCTTTAGCAACAAATCGCAAAGGTGTACGAACATAAATTGAACGGTGGCTTCACCCCGTGACCTGTATTTAACGTTCATTTATGGTTTAGTTAACATATTTCTTGGTTAGATGATAGATAGATAAAACACTTATTTCACAGCTTAAGACACAACACAATATAGATATATAAAATATTAAACATAGGTTGGTACAGAGACAGAAAACAAATGAATTACACTAAACTTAAACCACCAAATTTTAGTTGTCTTTCATGCTTACAAGGTCTTTTTTTTTGTTTTCGAGGGGGAAACCGACGCCGTGGGAGCGGCGTAGGGTTATGTGGGATTTTTACCGCACTAAAACCCCCCCGGTGGCCGTCCTCGGCGCTGAAAAGGAGGACTCCGGGATCTCGAAACGACTTCAACCGGAATCCTCCGAGCGCGCTGCCCCATCGGGCTCCTCCCAGATGGGCGGCTGGGCCCACCGCTCCGTCTAGTCTTTACGACGGTATGCGACCACACATACCGCCGTCCTTCCCAGGATTGCCTGACCGAACGGTTCGAGCTCCCACTCTAGCCGTCTGCAACCCCGGAAGCCCCCTTTAATCGCCTCTTACGACAGGCAGGGGATACCGTAGCCCTATTCTGACCTCGAGGCTACAGGGACGATGCTTACAAGGTCTGCCTTAGTTGTAATATCGAAAATTTGTTACAGTTACGTATTTCTTTTATTGCGCGTAAATTAACAATACTTATAATTTTTTTATTGCACTTATCTTCCATCTTTATCCCAAATATGATACCTGGTAGTGTCTGGAGATAAATTGTTTCTTTTGAAAGACGGTGTCAGTGGTTTTTCTGGATTACAGCCATGCAAGAGTCTAACTTTTAAACTTGCTCAACAGCAGCTATTCTAAGGTCGTAGAACCAGTGTATTTCGACCAGGAAAGTACCACCGCCACACCTATTTCTTGCGTTTCGATGGGTGTGGTTGCCGGCACACTTTCAGATGAGGCGCCCATCAACGTCCTCGGAAGTAGCTACGCATCTGAGATTGACTTCAGATAGAACGCATGGTCTACATGAAGTTGATTACAGATGTCAATGGGCGGCAGTGACCACTTAACGTCAGGTTGACTGCATGCCACTTTGTTACTTCATTCAGATAAAAAAACTGATTTACTTTTAACTGACGAGCATGCAGGTCACCTGATTGTAAATACCCACTGTCGTCCATGGACAGCTGCTATCAGTCCCAGGCCTGAGGTTCATCAAAGACTATCGCTGTAGGTCACCTCGTACGAACATGAGCCGGCAACCATATTCTTTAACCAAAACGCAAAAACTGCTTTTCGTTGGAAATAGATCTGACTGTGGTACATCCCTTTTTTATTTACGAGGGGGAAACCTTCAAAAGGTACCAGAGGTAGGAGCGATGCGGGTTACGTGGGATTCTTACCGCACTAAAACCTCCCCGGTGGAACTCAGCACTGCGTGAAAGACTTCGGGATCTCCAACGGAATACAACCGGAGGCCTCCGAGCGCAATGCCCCTTTCGGGCTCTTCCCTGGTAGGCGTGAGCCGCTCACCGTACCTTCTGGTATTTACGTCCCGGGTTCGCTTGGCCGGATGGTTCGAGCTCCCACATTACTCGCCCGCAACCCCGGAAGCCCCTTTTAGTCGCCTCTTACGACAGGCAGAGGGTACCGTAGCTCTATTCTGGTTCCGGAACTACAGGGACAAACTGTGGTATATTCCTGGTTGAACCATACTTGGAATGGATGTCACATATCAGCAGTCTAGTTGTAAAGACTTCATTTTTTATTTTTTAGTTTTTATCATCATTTATATACATTTGTGTCATTTAATAATTTTCTGTTTATATTATATATTGATTGTACTGTTCTTGACCAGACGTGACTTCACCATTCGGATCCTTCGGAAGACCAGCGCTGGCTGTAAATAATCAGCCAGCATAATGCTGAGAAGGGTCCGTTTTGTGATGTTTACCACTCACATATTGCATGTTAGCTGGTACTATATTATTATTGTGTATATAAACTGTATGAGTGTGTACGCATTACGAATAAACGATTTCTTTCTTTCTTTCTTTCATTTTATTTTTAAATGATTTTTTTACGCTCAGGAATCATCTCAAAATCAACTAATTGATCTGTTCATAAGATATATTCATCCATCATAAAATGGTTATAGGTAATTAAAATTTAATTATCCGGCTCTGACGGCTGTATGCTACGTACATTATGACTAATTAAACGCCATGTACCGTGGATCCTAGCGTGTTGTAATTATCAACATTGTGTTAATTACCCAAAATATATTTGGGAAATTTTAATAAACCATATTATGATTACGAGAGTTGATCAGAGCTTGATTCTGTTTTATTACGGGCTAATTAATTGTTGCAAATAGAGGCTATTAATAAAGTAGATGTTATTTAGTCTAAAAAACAGTTTTTCACATACTTTCACAGTGTACTCCATCCACTCCATCCACCTATTTCCAGCGTGAAGCAATTCTTGCGTATCGATAGAAGCCAGTGGTTGCTTGCTCTCCAATGAGGCGGCTATCTTAGGCTTAAGAGTAATAATAGAGTAACTCTGTGATAGCCTAATGGTTGAAACTTACCCTCTCGATCGGGAGGTCCAAGGTTCAAACCCAGGCACGCACCACGCATGATTTTTCTAAATTATGTGCGAATTAGAAATTAATTTTCTGTTTTTCGGTCAAGAGGGAAGACCCGTGCCCAGCAGTGGGACAGTAATGGGTTGGCACCAACTCTGTGATGGAATTTAGATAGAACTTGTGTTCAATATTTAGCTTACATATTTTCAGAGGCGGCAATGATAACTTGCAGGTGGGCTGCATGCTCATTGTCTACTTCAATTGTGTGAAATACTTATATGAGACTAAATCGCTAAATTTGATATTAATCCCTCTACCGTTTTTTCAAAAGGGGCTATAAAAAACAACAATCTACGTTTTTATAAACACTTAGATACTTGAAATAATCATTTATTATTAAAAACAATTACACAAACTCAAAATTCATCGATTTTAATGTAATATCGATTACTGAAATTATCTTATCTGTGGCCTAAATCTCATGACATTGACAGGTAATAACATTCAGTGTTGTCATATCAAACGATCTAATTGCCTAACTTCATGTAAAGCGGTAATATTCATCGTAATGTACGTCCTTTCGTGATGACAGTTCGTGGCAATGTTATGAAAATACCTTCACAGACATAATTGCTGGTATTTTATTAAATTATGTGTATACATAGGTGAGTTTCAGGTAACATTACATGAGTGTTTTGTAGTTCTTTTTGCTGATTTTTATAGGGTAATTTTAATATTTAAATTTATTTATTTATTTATTTTTGTTTGGGAAACATACAATTCAAATTAATACATATAGATAGGTTCTAAAATTAAGGCACATATCACTAAAGTTTCCACTAATAACTTATACACTAAAATACGAGGTAAGAGTGACTTGGAGCAAAACAATATTATTATTAATGGGTAACAAATTAAAGTAGAATTTAAATCAAGTCATGGAAATCCAATAATGCACAAAAAATAAACTCACATTAAAGTAGACATTAATGCACATTTATAAAATATATAAATAAACAATTTAGAATATATAACCTAATATGATGGATTTTTGAGAATTCTCGTTTTTGTTGTCATTAAAAAAACACAATTAAATATTTTTGGATCTTCACTTTAATCGCAATAAATTATATATAACAAATGAAACCTGTTGAGAACCTATTTTTAACAACTGTCATTTAAAACTGCGATAT
Source organism: Spicauda simplicius (assembly GCA_949699795.1). Lineage (NCBI taxonomy): Eukaryota > Metazoa > Arthropoda > Insecta > Lepidoptera > Hesperiidae > Spicauda > Spicauda simplicius. Next base: position 9,970,577 of record OX453080.1, on the reverse strand, counting down.
TCTAAGTTTTGTAGAAGCTAAGATGTTCACAAATAAATATCTATATATTAATACATGAAGCAAAAACTTGTTATCCGTTTTTAAGATACTCGCCGCAGACGGAGGACTATGAAATTACGCACGGTTATAGTTGACGTAGAGAAGGATTACGCGATGCTAATATTTTTTTCAAATAATGCATAAAACATATATAAAATCAACAAAAACACATTATACACCCTACCTTGCATTTAACACTGACACATAATAAACGAAAACGACATTCTATGTCTTATTTTGAAATACAGTCAATTCAATAAATATCCTGAGCCTACAACACCGACGGCAGGTAGCCCGCCTAACTATCTTCTACCGTATACATTTTGGAGAGTGTGCGCAACTTTTACACGATCTCATACCCCCAGCCCCTTTCTATCATCGAACTTCCAGACGCACGGCAGGCTACCACCCCTACCAAGTCACTCTTCCTTTGGCTCGGACGAAACGTTTTGCTTCGTCCTTTTTAATACAAACAGCTAAAGAGTGGAATGCCTTGCCGGCCTCTGTGTTTCCCGATAAGTACAATCTGGGTGTTTTCAAAGCAAGAGTGAATAGACTCCTTCTAGACAAGCGTGTCACATCTTAGGCCTCATCGTCACTTTCCATCAGGTAAGATCGAGGCCAAACGTGCGTCTATTAAAATGTAAAAAAAAAAACATAATGTCAAAAATGTATACATAATGTCTTTCAAATGTATACATAATGAATTTCGACCGTTGTGGACGGGTGACTAGTATATTTTGTTACACATAGAAATAGCAAAAGAGCATGCCGGCTATCTGATAGTAAGTACTCAGTTGCCCGTGAACATCTGTGATCAACCCGATAAGATTAGAATCTTACCTGACGTCAACCACAGATGCGTTCAAATTGGAACGCCTTAACGTAACCACTTCTAAGGTTGAAATCGGAAGCCTCGGATAGGTATATTACACTTGTTAAGCCAGAACTTCCAGCACTTAACATTGCTAATATCAGACAAAAACAGGGTGACGGAGATGCTTTCAAAATCAAACTATAATCATCTTTATTTAAAAAAATAATCGGTTGTCTGTAAAGTCGGTTTACTGACGATAGTTGAACGTAACAAAGTTATAAGAAACTATTGATGGAATGGATGCATTTTTTAAAAGATTTTTTTTAGGTTTATTTGTTTGATAGATATTTTGTATGAATATAGAAAAGGCGGTATATGGAAATCACAATGGAATTGATCAAGTTACATTTATTTGTACGCATTATGTCATTTTTTACATTAATACAATTATACCCAAAAACATCAGACAAGCCACATGCCGTAGCACGTTCAAGGCGCTTCTACGGGAATATTATTTTCAACAGTCATGAGTCTATTAACATTTCAATCCTTTGATTTATTATTGTATTATATGTATGTATTTTTACAATTATATATTACTTATTATATTATTATATTAACTATATAAATATATATTAATATTTTTAATATTGTATATTTTACCAATTAATAGATTATACTTACTTTTTATATACCTACCACAAATTATCGCTATCACCCAGGGTTGACTGGCAGAGAATGCCATTATGCATTAAGTTTACCCTTGTAACCCTTAGTTTAAGGTGTTTCAAAAATTAAATAAATAAATAAATTATTCAGGGCTTCTATCTAACATTGCTACTACCGAGAATTGAGACGGGCGCATGAAACGTGGTTGCCGGTTCATAAAAATGAACCGCCAATCGGGAATGATTGGTTGATTTCCATCCAAATACAAGAACTGATTCATATTAACAGTATTTTTTTAATGCTAATAGTATTTGTAATTTGATTATTGACGTGACAACGTCTTATAATTCGATGGAGCCGGCTGCACAAACCAATAAACATGCGGCGTTACCTTGCTATGAGGCGTTCCATTTAAGTCTTGAAGTGCAAGCGAGAGCGCGGAACGAGCGGTAAAGAGGCACAATTGGCCAATACGCATAAATACATATGAAGTTGCTTACAGATGTCCATGGTCGTGATCACATACCATCAGATGAACTTCTTATTATTGTTTATTTACTTAACCAAATCAATATAAGCAGTAATAAGGAAACCAATTTTATAGCGTCCCATAAATCGCTGTAGGATCCAGCCGCGTTCAACTATTCCGTCAATAGGTTTGCGTAATGACCCGGCGTGTATAAATGAACGGCATATATCGGCACGGAAGAATGTAGACGATTTGCTAAACGTCGCTTCGAATTACTTCGATTGGTTGAAATGGCTCGTATGTTTCGTAGTTTATAGGTTAATGTGGAAGTACTGTCTATTACACGCCCGTGGCAAATTATTAGTACTGTTTGGTGTTAAACTGTTTTGAATTAATTTAGAGATAGGTCATGGATATGTGGATAGATTTTAATTAATTAAAGGTTTACAAAAATAACTTATGTATTAAAATTAAAACAATAACTGTTAAATAAAATATTATCTATTTGACTTGTATGGAATAAGAAATGGAATATAATATGGATGTAAACTAATGTCTGACTATTATTTAATATATAACCTGACTTTACCCCTATATACACTAATACTGTTTTAACAAAATATAGTCTTGGGAAATAAATAACGCGTCGAACAAGTATATCTAGAAAATATGAGAAAACAGGGAACCAGGGAAGAATTACCGTCGCAACAAAAGCGACCATCTTTGTTCTTACGAGTGGCTACGTAATTGTAATTCAATTCAGGTAGATTTCCTGCTTGACGTGGGAGTAGATAGACATACATAAATAGTATGGATGTAAGTGGATATCAGTAAACACTTTCTGTGGATTGCATGCCTGTTTGGTTCTTAGATTTGCTAATAAAAAGGTAGAGATAAGTGTAGCGATTGTAACCCCGGAATCGAACATTATTACATTTTGCCATAGAATCGTTAACAAAAATAAAGCCCAACTTCGTCAGTGAAGCAAAACATACAAAATAAGCATTTTTTTAACTTATAGGAGTAATAAACGAACATGCAGTCCACCTGATGGCAAGTGGTCATTGCCGCCCATGGACATTTGTAATCAACTTCCAATAGAACATGGATTCTACCTGAAATCAATGGATGGCGGTGGTACCTCCCCGTACCTCCCCGGCGAACTACACTGGTTCTACCACCTGGTAAAATTTAATTGAATATGATATAGATCATATTCAATTAAGTATAGGCATTCACCAGGTGGTAGAACAAGTGTAGTTTGACCAGGGGATTTACCACCGCCACACTTATTTCTAGCGTGAAGCAATTCTTGCATTTCGATGCAAGGCTGTGGTGGCCGCACACTTATATGAGGCGACCATCTTAGGCCTCGGGAATAGCAACGCATCTGTGCCTTCAGATAGAACCCATATTCTATGGGAAGTTGCTTACAAATGTCCATGGACAATTACCACATCCTATCACGTGGACTGCATGCTCGTTTGCTACTTGAATATTATACAAAAAAAATAACTAATTATCTATAGGTTGAAAGTCCACTTAAAACAAAACGTCCCGCCTTTTAACGACTTCTGTAACAAATTTATTGCCTAGTTAATTCACCACACAGTTTAGCAAACTCTATCATTAATCGCGTCTGTCACATCATAACGTTTAATACATTTTTAACGAGCGACTAATTGTTTTCCGATAATGTTTCGACTGTTACGAACTCCGCAGACTATTGCAAATGAAAATTGGTAATCAAGATATTCGTCTATTCATGATAACTTTGGGCTTTGATTTCAGTAAAATATCTCTAAACCTAACTGTACAATCTAACTTTAATACTAACTTTCAAGGTGGTAGAACCAGTGTTGTTCGACCGGGGAAGTACCACCGACACATCTTTTCTAACGTGAAACATTTCTTGCGTTTCGATGGACGGGTGTGGTTGCCGGCACACTTTATATGAGGTGACCATCCTAGTCGTCGGAGGTAGCAACGCATCTGTGATTGACTTCAGATAGAACCTATGTTCTATGTTAAGTTGCTTACAGATGTCAATGGGCGGCAGTAACCACTTACCATCAAGTGGACTGTATGCTCGTTTGCAACTTCATTATTATAAAAAAAAAACTTATTTGTTAAAGTAACATTAAAATTCACACATATAAATGGTCATGTGACTGCGATTACTTACCATCAGGTGGACTGTAGCTTGGGTGTTAACATAAATTTAGTGTATAGTCTAATAATAAATTAATCGTGGTTTTCAAGAAATAAGTGAATTAGGATTCCGCAAATATCAGTTTTTCTAGCTGCTATAAAATGTTAGTCTTATCCTCTAATCGTTTATCCTTTGTTCACAGGTGATGAGTTCGTGTACCGAGACGTGTGGGGCGGAATCAGCCTCATGTTCGCAGCTAATCAGACCTCAAAGACCCTGATGCCGAATACGACATATGTGAGTTTAATTTTTTCTTAAGCTGTCATGTTTTAGAAAGGAATTTAGGTCTTTAAATCGTCCCCGTCTTTAAAACCCTACATTTTTATACTAGATTTTTTTATGTGATTGAAGTAGCGAACGAGCAGGCAGTCTACTTGATGGTAAGTGATCATTGCAGCCCATGGACATCTGTAAGCGACTTCATATCACATAGGTTCTGTCCGAAGTCAATCATAGACGCGTTGTTACTCCCGGGGACTAAGATGGTCGATTCATGTGAAAGTGTGCCGGCAACCACACTCTTCCATCGAAACGCAAGAAATACTTCACGCTAGAAATAAGTGTAGCGGTGGTACGTCCCCGGTCGCACTACACGGGTTCTACCACCTTTAAAATTAAAAGTATAGGCATTTATCTGCGCATGTGTGCACGTAATAATGTTTACGAGTATTGCAAGGAATATTAAAACCACAGATCGCAAACCGAATAACGTTACTAAAAGTTCTATTTTAATAACTTTTAAAACATAATTAATGCTTATTTCAAAACAAAAAATAAATGTTAATTAGAAAATACATGCTAAAGCCCGCTGCTTCGCCTGCTTTTAAAGAAAATCGGTGTATCGATTGTCCCGTGGGAATAAGATATTCTTTCACAGTAAAAATTAGCCTATATGTTAATCCAGAGTGTCAGCTAGCTTCCTCTCAAATTTTATGAAAATCGCTCCAGCCGTTTAGACGTGAAGAAGTAACAAACATACACAGTCACAAACTTTCGCCTTTATAATATTAAATATGAGTATGATTATCGACAATCAACAAATTCTTGTAAATTTGAATACAATAGCTATTTTGGTTACAAACTTGACAAAGCAGCACTGTGGGTGCAAACAAACACAGCGGTGGACAAAGTTGGTGAGTTTTGAGATAATCTTGACTGCCCTAACAACACTCGCAAACTTTAACTAGTCAGTCTAACTGTAGGTAACTGGTTTGCGACGTATAATTATCACACCGAATGACAAGGTTTCGGGTTCAATCCTAGAGTAATCTAATGACGAATTTGTGCACAGTTGGTTGTGGTCTTCGTGTTATCTTTTTATGTCCTGAGCCTCCATAAAAAGTACTTTGTGTCTAGCTTCCTTCCTATAGATTTAAAAAGTAAATTTTTTTTACAAAACTTTGGATTTAATCCATGATAAGACATAGTCTTGTTGTTCAACCCATTATGTATTTAATTATCCATCGTGATGGTCAATGCTCATTTGAAAGGTAGAACTCCGGGGTCCAACCACAAAGAGCTCTAACACTACGCATACTCGTATATCTGAAATGAAATGAAATGTCTTTATTTTGTATAGGCCTGCGGGGGCACTTACAAATTGTCAGTTACATTTTTTTTCTTACACTACCACCGGATCGGAATACGACCTCAACTGAGAAGATCCGGCAAGAAACTCAGCGGATCTGTCTAACGAAGTATTAAAAGCTGTTGTATTCTGATTTAAAAGCGTGGTAATGGTACTTACCAGATGTATTCCCGATTAGCCTCAGGTTTAGCAATGCATTAGTGGTATCAATCATCATCATTATTCAATATCATCAACCGCAGGTAATAGTCTTATGTCATCGGGGGCCATCGGAAATTTCCATGGAAGGACATGGCACTTAATATCACGAGGACTGCATGCTTTCCTATTTAAATATTATAAAAAATATAAAAAAAAAATAAACAAAAAATACAACCGACTTCCATGCCACATAAAAATATAAAATAATTTAAATTCATGTTGGTTTAGAGCAAACACAGTACTTAGTACATAGTTCCGAAGTCGGCGCTCATATAAGATACATGTAGTTTCGTCGTGATCCAGCGAAATATGGTGAGGTGAAAAAAAAATACATGACGAATAGATAACCTCTTTCCTTTGGGAAGTCGGTTAATAAAGACTCACACTTTTTGAAAGTTTTTTTAAAAAAACTATAAAACATGTACGAGTGTATTTCCTCACTATATTATTATTCACTCTTTCAGCAAGTAATAATTAATTTTAATTTTCAATATGAACAATATCTGTTATATTTCACATTTTAACTTCGTACGCTTCTTCGTGCTTGTGTATATAACGAGATTTTATATTATTTTCTATAATGTGAATTTATATTTATGTATACATACCATCCGTGACCCGGAAAATCTTATCGTAGATCTGTGAACGTAGAAAACTCTTATCGTTTATTTATTTACAGGCGTTCATCCCTTAGGATATGAATTTCCAAAGATCCGTAGCTTATCCGTAGCTCATATATAGCTCGTATTTTTTATAATTAATAAAAATAATTGTATTTAGTTTGTAACTTTAAATAAACATTTTTAAGTAGGATTGAAGTATGTACTAAACATTTATATACTCTTGTTCTCTCGAAAGCCGAAGTCTTGTTCTCTAGACCTAGAATATACGTTGCTATTTCCGAGGACTAAGATGACTGTCATCACTACATAGTATAAAACAAGGTCGCTTCCCGCTGTTTGTCGCTATGTATGCTTAGATCTTTTAAACTACGCTTCAGATTGTAATGCAGTTTTTTTAATAAATAGAGTGATTCAAGAGTAAGGTTTTTATGTATAATACATGCATAATATAGTGGAGTAGCACTGATAATTATTTTTGATCTTTTACTATTAGCTGGAACGAAAATGCCGGGTCAACTAGTTTACTTTTGAAAAAAATTACTGTTAGTTTTATCAGGTTACTGTACATTGGTTATACGTAATCATCATTGCCTCTAGACGGGAGAGAACTACTTTTCGCTAGCAATACACGTAGCGGTATCTCTGGTCGAACCAAACTTGCTCTACCAACTTCCAAAAAACATTTTACATAAGAGATTTCGAGCCATGGGTACAACCACCATTGAACCACTGCTAGGCACGGGTCTTCTCTCAGAATGAGATTTTTTTTATTTCATTGAAGTAGCAAACGAGCATGCATTCCACCTGATGGTAAGTGGTCACTGCCGTCCATGGACATCTGTAAACAACTTAAAATAGAACATGGGTGCTATCTGATCAATCACAGATGCGTTGCTACTCCCGAAGACTTAGGTCGCCTCTTATAAAAGTGTGCCGGCCTCAAGTATATCAAGAACCCGTGCCATATTCATTTGTAAATATAAATCCAGTTTAACCGTGGCAAAAATCAGTATAACTTTATCAGGTAAATGTACATTATACCTACGCAGTCATTGCGTCTCTACGGGAGTGCGGTAGAGTGCGGAAGCGCGCAGAGTAGGCTTTCAAGCGTAGAGCACTACTGTTGCAAGCTTGTATTAGCATAAAAAGGTTTTTGTTGTAAGGTTTATTGAAGGTGTTGCTTTCTCAAGCATGTTAGAAAGAATGATTACGAGAGAATTATATTTTAGAAATAAAAAATAACCATTTCAATACTCATGGCCACTCACTCACATTTTCCAGTATCGTTGGTGGTGTACACACACAAACGAGTGCATAACCCGGACCCAGAACGGAAATGTAAATTCATTATTCAGATGTCTGACCGGAGATCGAATCTGGAACCCACTGTGTACCTATCAGACCGGCACGTTGACCGCCTCGCCACTTAACTGACTTCAGGTAGAACCCATGTTTTGTATGACGTTGCATAATGTCCATGGGTGGCAGCGACCACTTACCATCAGGTGGACTGGCTGCTACTTCAATTTAAAAAAAATCATACAAGTGAGACCCCACATGGAGTACTGCTCGCATCTCTGGGCAGGGGCGCCCCAACACCACCCACGGATCACCGAACGGTTAGAACCCTTGAGTCCACGGAGGGACATAGGACATCTCTCTCTCTCTCTCTCTACTCCCTCTGCGTGTTCTACCGGCTTTATAATGGTGACTGCTCCGAGGAACTTTTTGACCTGGTGCCTACGTCACCTTTCCTCCAACGCACCACTCGCCGAAGGACGAAGTTCCATCCGCATCAACTGGACCCGTGGTCCTCCACGGTTCGGTTTGCACGCTCGTTTCTGCCAAGGACGTGCAAGATGTGGAACGAGCTTCCTCCTGATGTATTTCCGGGGCGTTATGACATGGGGCTCTTCAAAAAAGGTGCGAAAAGAGCTCTCCTTCAAAGCCGGCGAAGCATTGGCGACTCCTCTGATGTTGCATGTGTCCATAGGCGACTGTGACTACTTTCCATCAGGTAGCCCGTCTGCCTTACCTTAGGTTTAAGTATAAATAAAATATATACTCCATCCATCCATCTGCCTTTTGATGTCCACTGCTGAACATAGGCCTCCCCTAAATGGCGCCACTCCAACCGGTCCTATGTATGCCCTCTGAATCCAACGGTTTCCCGCTGTCTTCTTCAGGTCATCGGTCCACCTGGTAGGGGGGCGACCTGTACTCCTTTTGCCTAAACGTGGTCGCCACTCGAGGACCTTTCTTCCCCAATCGGTTATCGGTCCTACGAGCGATGTGGCGGCCCATTGCCACTTCAGCCTGCTAATTTTGAGAGCTATGTCGGTAAGCTTTGTTCGTCTACGGATTTCATCAAAATATATACTACGTAACTGATACTGTCACAGCCCTTTTTAGTTTCCGACTTTTTGAATTTATTTGTTTCGTTTCCAATTTCGCCATTGCACTTCTATTTCCGGAGATGCAATAACAAAAACTTTGGCTCACATTTAGTTTTGCTTTTGAACTGGCATACACTCGTACAGTAGGAAGCAATACTCGCTTGAATATAATTTCATACTTGAAAGTTTCAACAAAGTGAGCATAGTTATTTTATGAAATTGAAAATATTTCTTTTATGAAATAGAAGAAGCAAATGATTATAAAGTGCACTTAATGAAGTGGCTTTTGCCCCCCATGGACGACCTTTAATCAGCGCCAATTGAGATACAACCCATTATTGTCCCACTGCTGGGCACGGGTCTTCTCTCGAAATGAGATAGTTTTAGGCCATAATCCACCGCGCAACTTTTTTAATATCCTGAAGTAGTAAATGAGCATGCGCTCCATCTTGACAATTGATCGACATTGACTAGTGATCACTACCATCCATGGACATCTGTAAGCATGAAGAACAAGTGTTTTATCTGAAGTCAGTCACAGATACGTTACTACTGAGAGATGCGCGAATATTATTCGGTTTAACTTTTGCCGAACCGGGTAGTCGGCCGAATTATTCGGTTTACCATTTCTTATTAAGAAACAACTGTGAAAGTATGTTCATAAAAAATGTTGATTTGAGGTTTAAAAATAAGTTATAATATGTTTAGAAAAAAATGCGAATTTACGCAAATGAAAAAATGCGAACAATAATACATATTTTGAATGTTTTAAAGCCAAAAGCCAAATAAAAATATCATAAACATTAAAATTACAAAACAAAATTCTTTGCAATAAATCTATCAATGTTAGCAGCAATAACAAGGTTTATTAGTTTCCTGGAGCAATACAATTAATAGTAGCTGTCAGTCCTCTGCCCTCTTCGACAAGACAAATGACCATTTTGAATTAATTATATTTAGTCAGCAACTGTTATTAGCTAAGCGTTTGTTGTCTGAAATGTCTAATAGATCTTTGGAAACGCCAGAGGACTGAGCATGGAGTTAATTTCATGGTTAATTTCTTGGATACAGAATTAAGGAACAAAATAATGTTGTGGATATTTTTTGTGACTGAACTAAGAGGTGACAGTCCTTGGCAAAACTTTACGTTGTCTACGTGCGTGCACTCAGTAATCCACACGACTAGTTACAACTTATTGAGTAGTTTGTGTATATGAGTCCTTGAAGTAAACGTCTTATGCATGTTTCCTTGTTTCCTTAAAATTAGTTAATGTGTATATCGCGCGGTCGTAAAATTCCTTGTTTCGTTAGTTTGCCTCCAAGAAAATTTATCTGACATTGAGATAAGTTTACAGAAACTACTCCATCAATTTCACCCTAAAATGAACAACAGTATTTAAATATAATAGAAAAAACTATATATTAATACGTGAAGCAAAAACTTGTGATTCGTTTTTAAGATACTTGCCGCAGACGGAGCAGTATGAAATTACGTGTATATATTTGATGTAGAGAAGGATTGCACAATGTTAATATTTTTTTCAAATAATGCATAAATCCTATCCTATCCTACTAATATTATAAATGCGAAAGTTTGTGAGGATGTATGTGTATTTGTTATTCTTTCACGCAAAAACTACTGAACGGATTAGGTTGAAATTTTACAGTAATATAGGTTATACATCAGAATAACACATGGGCTATAATTTGTAATGATTTTTTTTATAAGGTTATAATATAACGAGAAATATCAGGTTAGTCGGAAAAAAAGTTGTGCTCTGAGTGCTATCTTCGCGTACGCTGCCTAAACCGTTGGAGATATCCAAATATAATGTACCGTGGGATTGTTTGTCTCACATAGATCTAAATAAAAGTCCGCGACAGCATATGTCTATATTTTATGTATAACCCACAATAACTCTTTTTATACTTTGAAAATTTTAAAAATATCAAGTTGATGTTTCCATGGGTTTTATACAAACTAAATATTAATCCTTATCAAAATAAATGATTTCAAAAAATCAAGCATCTAATAAAGATTGAATCTGCCTTTTACACCATGTAAATTGGATAAGTAGTTTAGAAGATATTACGAGTATAACATATTGCGTAGTCAATTGATTGACCGGCAGTACGCGCCGTGCGCCGCCGCCGTATATGACGAAGTTGTATGATATTAATATTTGAATGATTATAAAACACGGAGCAAAATGTGAAAGGTCAATGACGTCTCTGTAGTTCCGGGAATAAGGCTACGGTATCCCCTGTCTGTGGTAAGAGGCAAATAAAAGGGAGCTTTCGGGGTTGCGGCCGGCTAGACGGAGAGCTCCAAACACCTAGTCAGCAACTTCGGGAAAGATGTCAGCATGTGTGGTCGCAAGACCAGATGGAGTGGTGGGCCCCACCGCTCACTTGGGAGGAGCCCGATGGGGCAATGCACTCAGAGGACTCCAGTTGCGTTCCTTTGAAGATCCCGGAGTCCCTTATGTCAATCCCATACAATTATTAGTCTATTCGTTTAGCGTTGATGCCATTTGTCTAAGCCCACTGGTGCTATAAGAATCCCAGATAACCCTGCGTCGCCCCCACGGCGTACCTTTTGAAGGTTTCTCCCTCGACAAAAAAGAAAAAAAGTCAATGAGAATGAAACAGCGGAAAGGTTAAATATGTTATTCAATAGTCATCGACCTTTTAATGTAACACAACTCGGCACATATGTCAGATTAGAAGTAGTTTAGGTCGTAGTTGACCACGCTAGCCAACTGCGCGTTGGTAACCGTCACGGGTTTTGAGACCCTTTCTTAAAACTTTTAATTTCAGAGTAAGCATTAATATCTGTTGCCGACAAAACTAATTCAAATTAATATATGTGCCTGTGATTTGAAATTTGAACACACTGATTTAGGCGATTAACACACGGCACCGCGCACCGCCGCGAATAGCGGTGCCCCGCGCGGTAAGGCGGTTTACGCACCTGTACGCGCGGATGGACCGATCATCAAAATAAACTTCTCGACATCGAAATGCATTTTTGCTTCAACGATAATCCGCGCGGTTATGCGCCAGCCCGTGTGTGAGACGCCGACTCCCCGCACTGTCGTTCGCGCGGGGACACGGTGGTGATGAGAATACCGCTGGACCGCGCGGCCAGTCGGTGTACGTTTGTGAGGCATCAACGGATTTATTAGACCCCAATACAACATGAGATCCGCTTCACCGCCTACCGTGGCAGTGAGCGGTACCGTATGTTAATCGCCTTAGGAAGTAGGGCAAGGGTTCAATCTGAAGTAAATCACAGATGCGTTGCTTCTCCCGAGGACTATGATGATCGCCTCATATAAAAGTGAGCCGGCAGGCACACCCTTCAAATGAAACACAAGAACTGCTTCACGGTAGAAATAGGTGCGGCGGTGATGCCTCCCTGGTTGAACCATTGCTCTACCACCTTGCAAACTTTATGTGGCAGACTAAATTCCACGCGAGCGAAGCCGCGGGCAAAGGCTAGTCGTACATAAAATTAACTAAAAACACATGACACACACTACCTTGCATTTGACACAAACACACATACATAATAAAAGAAATAGAACATTCAATGTCTTACTATGAAAACACATAACGTCAAATATTAAAGATTTCTTCATATAAATTGCCGCTATTGCTTTTAAATGCAGCTTAGATAATAACCTATTTTTACCTTTAACTTCAAAATAACTTGAAAATTATTACAATTTATTTAAATAACAGAAATATTTGTGCTACTTTGGACAATAGTTTAGTTTTTAATTTAAATTACGGTCGAATTTAAACCGTTCTGAGTAGATATTAATGCACTATAAACATGCATTTTAAGTTAAGACATTTCTGTTAGCACTTGTCTCTTTTGACATTTTTTTCTAACTTTCACATCTTCATACTTCGTCCATACAATTTTTCTTGAATTTTGCGACAAAACTGTAGATTCCCATACTTCCATCGTTTATTAATACATATATCGCAGCCTCTTCACAAAAGAAAAACAAATAAAAATTTATAAAACGAATAACCAATATTAAATAAATTTAATTCGTTGCTTAACCAAGAATTATATTGCCCCACTAAAACCCCCTAGAGGTTGTCCAAGGGGCTACGAAGAGGACTCCGTCCTTGGCTGATTCGAATTCCCACTCTTGTCGCCCGCAACCTTGGAAGCCTCTAGTCGCCTATTATGACAGGCAGGGAATACCGTAGCCCAATTCTAATCCCGGAACTGAAGGGACGACTTAATGGCCTAAGCGAAAACTTTATTCTAACTGACATCTGCTCAACAACTTCACAAGCCATAACCACCACAATGACCTTCACTTTCAATAAAATTTATTCATACCTTTTCCGCCGTTTGAATAAAAACCAGCTTTTACGACTACGAATCATAGTAAGCGACGCTTGTAATATCAGACGATCATAGCTGATGGGATGAGATTGTGACGTTTGGAATCGTTGAATAATTTATGTTTGACTACCCTAAAATATCTTCTTTACGGAGATCGAATGTTTTGTCTCATAGTTGAAGTTAAAGTCATCCATCCATCAGCCCACTGAAGTCCACTGTTGGACGTAGGCCTTCCCTAAATGGCCAGTCCAATTGGTCCTGAGCGCTCTGAATCCAACGGTTTCCCGCTATCTTCTTCAGGTCATCGGTCCACCTGGTGTGGGTGCGATCGGCGCTCCTTTTGCCTAAACCATCGTCGTCGTCAATCTATTATTGTCCCACTGCTGGGCACGGGTCTTCTCTCAGAATGAGAGAGTTTTAGGCCATAGTCCACCGCGCTGGCCAAGTGCGAATTGGTGGACTTCACACACCTCCGAGATTTTTTTTTTAAAGAACTCTCGGGTGTGTAGGTTTCCTCACGATGTTTTCCTTCACCGAAAAACAGTGATAATTAATGTATAATACGCACATAAATCAGTGGTGCGTGCCTGGGTTTGAACCTCGGACCTCCCGATTGAGAGGCCAAGTTTCAACCATTAGGCTATCACTGCTAAACCATACTTGCTATAAACTCAATTGGTTAAGTCTTCCACCAATATTATAGTTATATATCAAGTTCTCAGAGCAGTGATAGCCTAATGGTTGAAACTTGCTCTCTCGATCGGGAGGTCCGAGGTTCAAACCCAGGCACGCACCACAGATTTTTCTTAAATTACGTGCGTATTAGATATTAATTATCACTGCTTTTCGGTGAAGGAAAACATCGTGAGGAAACCTACACATCCGAAGTGAAGTCCACCAATTCGCACTTGGCCAGCGCGGTGGACTATGGCCCAAACTCTCTCATTCTGAGAGAAGACCCGAGCCTTGCAGCGATCAAGTATTCAGAACAATTCTAATTAAGATCCATTAAGAGTGACGCACTATGTCCATGGGCGGCAGTGACCACTTACCATCAGTTGGACATCAGGTTTGCTACTTCAACAAAAAGAAAACAAAAAACGCTGTTCCTCGTCTCACCTACGTTAAGGAGGAGGGCGGAGGGAGGAGTTACGGACGTTTACCCCTTAAACATTAAGATGAGAGATGCAATTCCATAACCTTTATATTCAAACGCAAAAGCTATTTTGCTATTTGCATTTGTTGTTATTTGTTTCTTTGACGACCAGCGTGGCGGAGCGGTTACCATACCAGTCTGACACGCAATGGGTCCCGGGTTCGATTCCCGGTCAGTCAGTTTCTGAATGATAAGTTTAGATTCTGTTCATTTATGTTCTGGGATCAATTATGTTCTGGGTCCGTGTGTTTGTGTATTCGTCTTGTGTGTACCCACGACACAGGAGAAAATCCTACTGTGGGGCTATGAGTGTAGAAAGTGTGTTTTTTTTATCATCATCCTACATTTTCTAGGTTGATTCTACGTGCTAAAGGGTTTTACACAGCTTTTTTATAGAGGTTCGTGCCTATTAGTGGAATGAGGTCGAACCTCATTAACGGTACATGCCATATTAACGTGTTACTGCTAGGGAGTGATTTCTCCCGAGAATTGAATGCCGCGTATTTCTAACAAAACTCAATGAGACCTCTATAGATTCAACGAATTGTCTAAACTAGTAACTGTCGCAATGGTCGAAATTTTACCTTAATTCAACTCAAAAACTAAACTTGTTATTGTCCAAAGGAGCACGAATATTTTTTAGATTGAATCACATTGTATTAATTTTCATTTATTTTAAATGCATCGGTTAAAGCTAAAAAAGGTTGAATTAGCTAAGCTGCATTTAAAAGCAACAGCGGGTATTTTGACAAAGACATTTGACATTTTTTGACGTTACTTGTTTTCATAGTAAGACATTGAATGTTGTATTTCGTATGTGTTTGTGTCAAATGTACTGTAGTGTGTGTAATGTGTTTTTAGTAGATTTTATGTATGTTTTAGTTATGCATTATTTAAAAAATATTAGCATTTGGTAAACTTTCTACATCAGCTACCTTGCCTAATTTCATACTCCTACGTACATGGCAAATATCTTAAAAACGGATCCCTAGTTATGGGCTCACGTATTAATATATAGGTACCTTGTGTGTTAATCTAGGTGATAAACTGTCTGTAGGCCAAGTTTCTCCGTACACCGACCAGCAGAATTTGTGGAAAAAAATTAACAAACACACATAATTCTAACAAGCTTTCGCAATTTATATTGATAATAAGATTCTTATTTGCTTCCAGGGAATACATTATTTTATTTGTTTCATTTAAGACAGCCTATTTATAAAATGTTCTTGCAATAGAACATTTTGAAGTATTAATTGATGGAATTCGTAGTAACACTTGGCTGGAACGAACTGTCAAATAATTCTGGATGAAATTTAGCACAGGAATATGTCTTGTCACTCTGACAATTTTGTCGATTCCAATAATATGACATATATTACAATCCGTCCACCAATTGTCCACCAATTAGCACTTGGCCAGCGCGGTGGACTATGGCATAAAACTCTCATTCTGAGAGAAGACCCGTGCCCAGCAGTGGGGCAAAGATGGGTTGCCACCACAATCCGACAAGCCGTATGAGCTGTAGTGCATGCTTAAGACCGATGTCCGCTTATAAAGCAATACCCGTTCTGATGCAGTTGGGTGCTAAATATCACACTCGAAGAAACCATCATAACTCGTGATTAAAATTCGAAAAGCAAGGTCCAAGCAATCTCACTTTAAAATGTTTTATAATACAAAAGAGATAAGTATATTCAGACTACGGAGAAGTTTCTTAAAGATTTCAGACTTTAATGCAACTTGTACTGGAATTTTAAACCAAATTTAACTTCGGGCTTCCCTTTATACAGTTTATTCAAGGTAAAATGAATTTAGAAAATTTTATGCTTTTTTCTATCTATTTTACTAGTTTTTCGTTTAACAATACGTTAGCTAATTATTCAGTAGCTTTATATATTGAACACCTAGACTTATTAATCGAGGGTCTGAAATCCCAGGCACACACCACTATGTTTCTATCTAATACCTACGTATTAAAAATTAAAAAAAAATCAAAATTCATTTTATTAATTAGATAACCAGGATCCATTTGTTAGTAAAAACGCTTATGCCTATTGTTAGTAGATATTACCACATAATTATTTAATTATCGATTTAACAAATTAATTCAATCAATTCATTCAATAATCATTAATTCCATAAATTCGGTTTAGTAATAATAATAATATTTGTGCACATTACATTTACGTGGCCTAGGCTATGTCTTAACTACTCTTTTCACTAAACTACAAGAAAGAAATTACCATTGCATAGCAAGAAAGGAAAACAACGTATAACATATATACTTGAAATATATTTAACAAAATAAAGCACTCCAAGGAGTGTGAAGACTACCTAGTCTTTGCTCAGCTTTAAACTACCCTAAAAGCTATAAGAGAAGACCTGTTCCCAGCAGTGGGACAAAGATTGCGTTAACGACGCCTCTGTATATAGTTATTCATAAACAATAAATATTAAATATGACGAAACATCGTATCTTTTTCTGCCTATTGACAGCGGGGTTATGCGCTGTCAAGTTCTTGTATCTCGTCCGTGTAGTTCCGGGATCAGAATAGCTACGTTTCCACTGCCTGTCGTAAGAGGCGACTAAAAGGGGCTTCCGGGATTGCGGGCGGCTAGAGTGGAAGCTCGAGCCCTTCGATCAGGCGACCCCGGGGAGGACAGCGGTATGCGTGGTCGCATACTATGGTTATAAAAGAAATATTTATATATAGATCAAAAAGCTTTTAAAAAGCGAGACATTTTGTTTAGGGTATATTGACGACGTGACGAAAACCCTCCCCTCTGTGTCCAACCAATGTATTCTGAATACCCCCTGCTTCCATTGAAATGTTCAAAAGATTTGGATAAGTTCCCTAAGACTAATATGACCGACTCACTTACGTACAATGAGGCGGTCATCGTAGTCCTCAGTTATAGCAACGCATCTGTGATTGTCTTCAAATAGAAAACCAGTCGATCAAGTTGATTACAATCCATAGGCTAACATTAGATTTTTTTTATCTGACTGAAGTAGCAAACGAGCAGGCAGTCTACTTGATGGTAAGTGGTCTCTGCCGCCCATAGACATTTGTAAGCAACTTCACATAGAATATGTTCTATCTGAAGTTAATCACAGATGCGTTGCTACTCGCGAGGACTGTGATGATCGCCTCACATAAAAGTGTGCCGGCAACCACACTCTTACATCGAAACGCAAGAAATGCTTCACGCTAGAAGTAGGTGTGGCGGTGGTACTTCCCCGATCGAACTACACTGGTTCTACCGCCTACAAGACTATACACTGCATGTTCGTTTAGCTATATCATAGAGACCTAGGATGGGTTGTAGGTTCATTCGCTACGTCTAGTACCTAAATAATACTAACTGCCAGCCATTTACCAGCTGTTTTGTTTTGTAAATGATGAAAATTCAAAACGTTTAAATCAAAATCACTACAGACGAAACGTTCATGCCATGTTAGCATTTGTGTTAAATATTTTTCATTTTTATTGGTATAATAGAAAATTCTCACTCAACTACGTGATACTTCTTTGGCTTCATTAAAATGTTTATTCTGTATATTTTATTTTTCTTTTAGTTCATTGGACATGGAATATTTGATAGGCCTGATAATTTAAAATGTTTTTTTCTAAAAATTGTCTGTAAAACATAAGTACTAAAAGAAAAGGAAGCCGTCTAAGATACAGGCGCAGACATTCTTTACTAAAATTGATTTCAGACATGCTTTACAATGGTGAGTGTTCCGAAGAACTTTTTGACCTTCGAAGGTGGTAGAACCAGTGTAGTTCGACCGAGGAAGTACCACCGCCACACCTATTTCTAGCGTGAAGCAGTTCTTGCGTTTCGATGGAAGAGTGTGGTTGCCGGCACACTTTTATATGAGGCGACCATCTTAATCCTCGGGAGTAGCAGCGCACCTGTGGTTGACTTCAGATAGAACCCATGTGTTATTTGAAGTTGCTTACATATGTCCATGGGTGACAGTGACCACATACTATCAGGTGGACTGCATGCTTGTTCGCTACTTTGATCGGATAAAATAATTACACCCTTCTACCGAAACGCAAGTACTGTTCACGCTAGAAATATGTATGGCGGTAGTAATCCCAGGCCGAATGTTACTCAATTTACCTGCACGCTTAATGTTTAGCGAAATAACAGTGGTGACAAATGCATTCTAACTACACAAAGGTCTCTTCGAATGGTCCAGAATTGCTACCGTCACTCAACAATTTGCATATTCGTGTCGAATGTTTAAGATGTAGATTTGTACTAGTAGCTCCGATGTCACAAAGGATTTGCGTCGGGTTTAACTATGCAATTTGAACTGGAATTTGTGATACGTCTTTATGTGTTGTTCATTTAAGAGGGCTTACTGACCCATTTAAATATGTTTCAACTCCGGATGCACTATCACTATCTCCTAGTCACCCGTCGCAACGGTCGAAGTCGACCGTAATTTATATGAAAAAAGTAAACTTCATATTGTCCAAAGTAACGTCAATATTTCTCTAATTTAAATATTGTAATAATTTTCAAGTCATTTTGAACGCATCCGTTAAAGGTAAAAAGGGGTTTATTAACTAAGCTACATTTAAAAGCAATAACGGGTATTTTGACAAAGACATCTGAAATTTTTGGCATTATGTGTGTGGCATTATGTGTGTGTTTAAGACATTGAATGTTCTATTTCGTTTATTATGTATGTGTTTGTGTTAAATGTAAGGTACTGAGTGTAATGTGTTTTTAGATGATTTTATGTATGTTTTATGCATTATTCTTATATAGCAATCCTTCTTTACACCAACTATAACCGTGCGTAATTTCATACTCCTCCGCCTGCGCCAAGTATCTTAAAAATTAATCACAAGTTTTTGCTTCACGTATTATTATAATATATAGATGTTTATGCCTTATACAATTTATAAGAATACAATTGAAGAAGAATATCCAATTTGACAACCCGCATGGCAGAGCGGTTGCCATACCGGTCAGACGCGCAATCCCGGTTCGATTCCCGGCCAGACAGGTATCAGAATGATGAGTTTAGATTCATATTCTGGGTGTGGGTGTTTGTGTTTTCGTTTTGTGTAGGTCCATGGTAACCACGACGCAGGAGAAAATCCTAGCACAATATAAATATCTATTTATACTGTGATCCTAGTGTGGGGCTATGAGCGTAGAAAGCGTGTATTGAATGGAATGTAACTTATCAAAATGTAACACAATAATAGGTACTGAATGTACAACAATAACTTTTCTTGCACTGGAGTATAATAAAATATTTTTATCAAACTAACAACGCCAACAATGGAACGAAGCCAATACACGGATTCGGCTTGTGTCGTTTATTTTGGCAAGTTTAACATATCACAGTTTTCAAAAATGTTCGATAACTTGGAGTGATATTTCACCGTTCGTGGCGAAATGCCAGCCTGTGTTTTGCATGTAAAGTATACGTGATATGTCTAACGGCTTTTGATTTCGCATGTTTCAATCTTGAATTTATCGGATTGGCTGCAATTCTTCATATGTCCCACTGCTGAAGACCTGGAATTTCCACCATGGTTTTCTTTGATCTGAATAAAAATATTCTATGTCGAAAATCACTCTCCATTTTGGACATTATTTCGCGGAAGAGTGTTAGGACTAGGGATTGCAATCCGGAAAACCAGATCCGGGAATCCGGCGGATCCGGTACAAATTTACACAAACCGGATTCGGAACCAATTCACCACTGGATCTGGACCTCCACCGGATCCGGTGATTTTATATTTAGACAAAGATTTCACATTACAAAAATAATTATCGTTAGAAATCGATCCTTTTTTACATTGTTTTAACCGTTCGATTAATGCCACCGGATCCGGTCGGATCCGGCCGGATTGAGAAAAAAACCGGCCGGATCCGGCCGGATAGAAAATGAGGCCGGATTGCAATCCCTCGTTAGGACATAGCATATATTAAAATGTTACTTAGTAGTCTGTGGCAAATTTCGCTCTCCGTTATTTTCTTCCTCTGACACTTCTACTCTATGAATATCACGAACGTTGTAAATCCTTATATGGGTACAACCTATTATTGTCCCACTGCTGAGCACGGGTCTTCTCTCAGAATGAGAGAGTTTTAGGCCATAGTCCACCGCGCTGGCCAAGTGCGAATTGGTGGACTTCACACACCCCCGAGAACTTTTTTTTAAAGAACTTTCGGGTATGTAGGTTTTCTTACGATGTTTTCCTTCACCGAAAAGCAGTGATAATAAATATCTAATATGCACATAAATCAGTGGTGCGTGCCTGGGTTTGAACCTTGGACCTCCCGATAAGAGGCAAGTTTCAACCATTAAGCTATAACTGCTCTAAAACCTTATATAATTTTATTTAAATAAAAAGTAAATCCCTACTTTCGCTATCAAAGTTTATCTATCGCTGGCCAAGTGCCGATTTGTAAACTTCAGATACCTTAGAATTTTGTTTAAAGATCTCTGCGGTTTCCTCACGAGTCTCCGATTTGAACCTCGTCCTTTGAATGAGAGACCAAGTTTCAACCATTAGGCTATCGCTGTACGAGTCTACTACATAGCACTGAGGACGGCCATTGGGGGAGTAAAAGAAAAGTGCGGAAAGTATCCCACATAGTCCTGCACTCTCACGACGTCGGGTACCTTTTGAAGGTACCCCTCGAGAACAAAAAAAAGGCTATCGCTGCTCTACATTTACATAACAGGTCTCATTACATTACCTATACCTCAATACAATATTAAATACAAATATTTGAAACGCAATTAGTCCGATTACTATAATATTAATCATACTAACATCAGTATGCTAATTAATATAATTCAGTTCATGGTAATAGTTTCTTAGTGTATCGGAACGTCATTTCACGGACGATCAATCAAATGGATCATTAGCCATCTGTACAATTAACTGTTGGCAGCGAACTCTGGACATACAAAACAAGTCGCATCGCATCAACCCATTATTGGCCCACTGCTGGGCACGGGTCTTCTCTCAGAATGAGAGAGTTTAGGCCATAGTCCACCGCGCTGGCCAAGTGCAAATTGGTGGGCTTCACACACCTCCGAGAACTTTTTTTTTTTAAGAACTCTCGGGTGTGTAGGTTTCCTCACGATGTTTTCCTTCACCGAAAAGCAGTGATAATTAATTCCTAATACGCAAAACAAGTAACATTGTTAAATTATTTAAAAAATCCTAACTGCTTAAAACGAATCAATTTACATTTATAGGTGGTAGAACCAGTGTGGTTCGACCGGGAAGTACCACCGCCACACCTATTTCTAGCGTTAAGCACTTTTTGCGTTTCAATGGAAAGGTGTGGTTGCCGGCACACTTTTATATGAGGCGACTATCATAGTTCTCGGGAGTGGCATCGCATCTGTGATTCTGTATCATATGGTGCCAACCCATTGTTGTCCCACAGCAGGGCACGGATCTTCTCTGAGAATGAGAGATTTTTAGGCCGTAGTCCACCTCGCTGGCCAAGTGCGAGTTGGTGGACTTAACACATCTCCGAGAACATTTTTTTTAAAGAACTCTCGGGTGTACAGGTTTCCTCACAGTGTTTTCCTTCAAAGAAAAGCAGTGATAATTAAGTTCTAATACGCACATCATTTTGACAAATCAGCGTGCCTGTGTTTGAACCTCGACCTCCCGATCGAGAGGTCTATCACTGCTCTAATATCATCATATGAATTATGTTAATTAGCATTAATTAATACACTTCAGTTCATGGTAATAGTTTCTTAGTGTATCGGAACGTCATTTCACAGACGATCAATCAAAGGATCATTAGCCATCTGTACAATTAACTGTTGCCAGCGACTTCGAATACGCAAACTGTAATACAAACAAGTAACATTATTAAATTATTTGAAAAACCCGACTGCTAAAATCGAATTAATCGTTTTTGTTTCTTTTTACCAATTTATTTAATTTAACGCTTTTTTGGATTTTGTATCAAAACAGTAAAAAAATATTACAATGCATATATATTTGTAATGGTCTAATTGCTATTGGTCTAGCTTTTTAATTCCCATATTGTGATGGTAATGAAAAAAATCGTCCCTCGACCCCCATTTTTCTCTGAACGCAGGCGTCATACTGAAATCAATTTTAGATATAGCCTATGTCACTCTGCAAACTGAGTCGATTCCAATATTGTCGTCAACCCATTATTGTCCCACTGTTGGGCACGGGTCCTCTCTCAGAATGAGAGAGTTAGACATTAAAATATTACGTTCCTATAAATTCCTTTATAACAACAACTAGTCCGAAAGCTATAATATTAATCACGCTACCAATATTAGTATGCTAATTAATACAATTCAGTTCATGGTAATAGTTTCTTAGTGTAAAACATCACTTCACGTGCGATCAAATGAATCATTAGCCATATGCACAATTAACTGTTGTTACTCCGTACACTCAAACTATATAATATACTATATGTAATATTCTATACTATATAATACAAAATAATTAAATAAAATGAAATGAAATGAAATTAAATGTTTTTATTATTTACTAGCTGAACCCCGCAGCGTCGCCCGCGTTAAAAAAAAGACCATGTACTGATTGTCCCGTGGGGATAAAATATTTTCCCACAGTAAAAAGTAGCTTATATGTTAAGCCAGAGTGTCAGCTAACTGGCTACCAAATTTAATGAAAAGCGCTCCAGCCGTTTAGACGTGAAGAAGTAACAAACAGACACACTCACAAACTTTCGCCTTAAAATATTAATATGGGGGTACTTACAAATAGTTCGTTATTTTTTTTTACACTACCACCGGTAATACAAATATTAACACTTATCTAACACACTTAGAAATCGAATATCCTAATTCTTATATTACTTTATTTATTAACTACAATTAAAACGGTGTTAAATTATTTTAAAAGCTTTGTAGATGATATGATAGCTAAATACAATCAAAAAACTATGTGTGCAATTGACACACGGCAAGTGATCCTTAATAATATCATAATTAAAAAATGATTAAGTAATCACTGGGGCCCATATTTGGATATCTCATAGTAATAGTAATAGTTTATTTGCACAGAACAGGTACATAATATCAGATGTTACAAATAAAATTTGTTCGCTTGTCCTGTTAACAATGTGATAGCATGCAAAAATAAATTATTCATTACATAAATATGCATGAATTAGTCATTAAAATTATTATTTTTTCAAAGATAATTAATATTCCCTATCATTTAAGAAGTCATTTATATTATAATAATTATTCATTAATAAGTATGTCTTTAATTTGAATTTAATAAATTTATTATTGGATTCATTTTTAATGTCATCGGATAAATTATTATATATTTAACACACATTCCATATGAGTTTCGCTGGGGCAAAGAAGTACGCGGTAGTTTATCAAGTACCAGGCGTTGGCCACGCCTGGTGTTTCTAGGGTATAATTCTTTTGCTGTTTTAAAAATTCCTTTGTGGCGCCGAACGAACAGGCATGCTTCAAAAATGTACATAGACGGTAGCGTCAATATATTTAGTTTTTTAAATAAAGGCTTACACGACTCATATGGAGCTACACCACATATAGCATGAACACATTGTTTTTGGGCTAGGAATGCTCTATTTACGTGAACAGAGTTTCCCCACAATATTAGACCATATCGCAAAACTGAAGCGATGTAGCCGTGGTAAGCAGTAAGGACTGTGTCGAGACTCGCTGATTGACGTAGTCTGACTGGGACATATTTAAACTTATTTAATTTTTGACATACATTTTCAGAATGGTTTCTCCAATCTATTTTGTCATCGATCGTTATACCGAGAAATGTTGTTTGTGTTAATTCATTACCCATACATCAAATTTAAGCTCTTATACGAGCTATGAAATATACGTTAGTATACGGCACATAGAAAACATTATTTTGTCTCCTACGACATGCGTCTGATCCGTTCAGTGTCTGTCACTTTTTTCTTTCAAATAAGCATAATTTTTGATCTTTATTAGTGAATCATAGAACTCTGTCTTGGTTTGAATTGTGTACTTTATTCACAAAAAATAAGTTTCAAGCGAGCATGAAACTCATCTGATAGTCACGAGTAATTACTGCCCATGTCTATCTGTAACCGTACCCTTTTTTTATTTCTATCTTTTTTTTGTTCTCGATGGGTACCTTCAAAAGGTACTCGACACCGTGTGAGCGACGCAGGGTTATTTTTACCGCACTAAAACCCCTCCGGTGGCTGTATGCGACCACCCGTACCGTCGTCTTTCCCGGGATCGCCTGGCTGGACGGTTCAAGCTCCCACTCTGGCCACTCGCAAACCGGAAGCCCCTTTTAGTCGCCTCTTACGACAGGCTGGAGATACCGTAGTTCTATTATCTGATCCCGGAACTACAGGGACTTACCACTAGTGCTTGTCAACGGATTCTCGCCGCCCCCGCTGTTCCGCCATGACACGTGACACGATCCATGTAACTGGGTCGAAATATTGACAGAAAGAAATTAAAAATCGCATATCGTGAGTACCTGTTACATAACGGTGGTAGAACCAGTGTAGTTCTCCCAGGGAAGTACCACCGCCACACCTATTTCTAGCGTCAAGCAGTTCTTGCGTTTTGAAGGAAGGGTATGGCTGCACACTTTTATATGAAGCGACCATCTTAGTCCTCGAGAGTAGCGACGCATTTGTGATTGACTTCAGATTGATCCCCATGTTCTGTATGAAGTTCAGTTCAGGTGGAGTGCACACTCGTTTGCTACTTCAGATAAAAAAAAATGTGTGCGTGTACTAGCGTACACTCGTAAGAAGTGAAACTTTTTTATGACGTTATTTTTCAAAAAATAATTTACTATATGCAACTTTACAAAAATTGGTTAAATATAGTTAAATTAGATAAAGTTTAATAGAAGGCTTTTATTAAACTTTATCTAATAATCTAATCTAAGAAAAAAAAATGGCGCGTAACAGAAAAAGATGGCGCGTAACGAAAAAAAAAAGATGGCGCGTAACAGAAAAAGATGGCGCGTAACGAAAAAATGTTACACTAAATTTTTTTCCAACCCCGATAAAGAAGTTTCACTTCAAAACTAGCAAGGTCAAATAGGTGTTTCGAAATAGAACTAGTGACACCACTAATGAGGTGAGCAATTTATTATCTCCGTAGCGTTCCGATTGACTGAGAAATCTATTGGCGCGACGTGAACAAGATTGATTGTGAGTTCAATTTACGAATATCTCTTGATGATGGATGTTGGTTTAAAATAGTTTTCGTGATATACACAGTTATTGAGTTATTGAGTGATAGCCTAATGGTTGAAACTTGCCCTTTCCATCGGGAGGTCCGAGGTTCAAGCCCAGGCACGCACCACTGATTTATGTGCGTATTAGAAATTAATTATCACCGCTTTTTGGTTAAGGAAAACATCGTGAGGAAACCTACATACCCGAGAGTTCTCTCTCTTTCCACTTAGTGACGTCACTGACCAAATTCTCAGCAATAAAACGGTTATTTACAGAAAATATTGTCATTTCTAAAAGTTACGAGCATCAGTGACATCATTTGCAAAATACGCAATAAAAAAAGTTTATTTACAAAGGAGATTATCATTCGTAATAGTTACAAGACATCAATTCAAGCTACAATAAATGCGCGCGTCGATGCTCGATTTTCATTTCCGAATATCGAGTTAGTGTAATCTGATTCCAGAAATAATTAGCCTGTGTTTTTCAAATAACTAGTCACCCGTCGCAACGGTCGAAATTCGACCGCAATTTACGTAAAAAAACTAAACTTCATATTGTCCAAAGTAGCATCAATATTTCTCTAATTTAAGTTATTTTGAACGCACCCGTTAAAGGTAAAAAGAGGTTTATTACCTAAGCTGCATTTAAAAGCGATAGCGGGTATTATGACAAAGAACTCTGACATTTTTGACGTTATGTGTTTTCATACTAAGACATTGAATGTTTTGTTTATTAAGTATGTGTTTGTGTCAAATGCAAGGTATTGAGTGTAATGTGTTTTTAGTTAATTTTATGTATGATTTATGCATTATTTGAAAATTTTGCGTAATTCTTCTCTACATCAACTATAACCGTGCGTAATTCCATACTCCTCCGCCTTCGGCAAGTATCTTAGAAACGAATCACAAGTTCTTGCTTCACGTATTAATATATAGATTTACACAGTTTCTATACTATTTTTTAACTTTGTTTCCAAACTAAAGATTAAAACATAGGGCACTTTGAATCCTTAAAAAATCTCCCACCACTCTTTCCACTCAGTGACATCACTGACCAAATTCGCAGCAATAAAACGTTTATTTACAATAACTATTATCATTTCTAAGTTACGAGCAATCAATACGAACCGTCATAAATTCGTGCGTCGAAGCTCGATTCTCATTTCCGAATATCGAGTTATTGTAATCTGATCCAGTAATATGTCCTACGCACGTAATCAAACAATCTATAAAACAAATATTTTATCCTTTATATTTATATTTTATTGTTTGTCCTATGTAGTGTATGTATAAATAAATAGTGTAACTGTAAAGTATATATTTATACTTTTCGGTGAAGGCAAACATCGTGAGGAAACCTACACACCCGAGTTCTTTAAAAAAAAGAGTTCTCGGAGGTGTGTGTAGTCCAAAAATTCGCACTTGGCAGCGACTTGGACTATGGCCTAAACTCTCTCATTCTGAGAGAAGACCCGTGCCCGACAGTGGGACAATAATGGGTTGACGAGAGACGAGAGAAAGAATATATATACAAAGATAAAAAAGTAAGTTTAATTCCTTAGAATACTGTTTTCTGTTCTGTGCAGGCCGAAAGCACTAAGTTTCACTTAGAGGATTGATAAAATATACTTATTTCAAAGTTCATATGAAGAAATATGTAGTCTCTCTTTAAACACATTTCATATAATCTATCAAAACATATTTAAAATAATGTTATACATTTTATAGCGTGTTAGCCTGCGGAGGGCAGCTATTTTAAAATTGGTTTTTATACTGTTTTAAATAGTAAAAGCACCATAGTTTGTAGATCGCTTTTCTGCGTCCCTGTAGCCTCGGGGTCAGAATAGGGCTACGTTATCCGCTGCCTGTCGTAAGAGGCGACTAAAAGGGGCTTCCGGGGTTGCAGACGGGTAGAGTGGGAGCTCGAACCGTTCGGTCAGGCAATCCCGGGAAGGATGGCGGTATGTGTGGTCGCATACCGTCGTAAAGACTAGACGGAGCGGTGGGCCCAGCCGCCCATCTGGGAGGAGCCCGATGGGGCAGCGCGCTCGGAGGATTCCGGTTGAAGTCGTTTCGAGATCCCGGAGTCCTCCTTTTCAGCGCCGAGGACGGCCACCGGGGGGGTAAAAATCCCACATAACCCTGCGTCGCTCCCATGGCGTCGGGTACCTTCTGAAGGTTTCCCCCTCGAAAACAAAAAAAAAAGATCGCTTTTCTGAGTGGGTGCTTGTACATTCGTCTCTGTTTGTCTGTGATATCCACCACATGGGAAGTATTCTAGTGTGAGGCTGTGAATGTAAGAAGCGTTGACCGTTCAGCAAACATCATACAAACTGCATCCAATTTCAGTTACAAAATAACCACCACCACGGTACAATAAACAGCATTGTTTATTTTTTTTTTATCAAAATGAAGTAGCAAACGAGCATGCAGTCCACCTGACGCTGGCGCCCATGGACATCGGTGAGCAACTTCATATAGAACATGGGTTCTATCTGAAGTCAATAAGAGATGCGTTGCTACTCCTGAGGACTATGATGGTCGCCTCATATAAAAGTGTGCCGGCAACCACACCCTTCCCTCGAAACGCAAGAAATACTTCACGTTGGAAATAGGTGTGACGGTGGTAGTTCCGCGATCTAACTATACTGGATCGATATACACAGGTAGTGTAATACCTACAAACTTTACTCGAACAGTATAAATTATTGTGTAGTTTACTCTATGTCATGTTTATTATTATTTCTACAAAATAATGACGATGTATTGCATGCAGTCGTCACTCATAATTGTACTACCACTTATTTATGCATCTTCGTCCTTCAATTAATTATTTGTATGTATTAGTGCTTAGTATGTTAGTGACCTATTATAAATAAATAAATAAATTACTTCAAACATACGAGTTTAGTAACAAACACTTTAGGCTCATAATTCTATCCGACCGTTATTTCGTAGTCATGTCATGATTCCAATTACAGATAATTACGTTTCGATCCTAATCCATTTAATTCAGTAACCAACGACCCCTTTCTCTACCCATTGTTGAGGCAGTCATGCAACATTGTAATAAACTCGCTATAAATTATTATTTATCAAAGGCGAATTAAGGATTCGACGAAATTCATTGTCTTTCGTAAACCTTACGGGGAATAAACCGTTTCAATTGATTCGTATTGTAATTAGGTTTTACAACGTAAGTACGGCCTGGAACTATATTAGACTAGGGTATTTCTGCGGCTTCGTCCGCTTCGGCCATGTCTAGTAGAGTAATAAGTAGCCTGCGTGCTAATATAAGTACTGTGTGTGGCAAATTTCAGCCAAATCCGGACAGTATTTTTGCGTGAAAGTGTTATAAATACATATACATATGTCCTCACAAACTTGTGTATTTATCTATATATTAATACGTGAAGCAAAAACTTGTGATTCGTTTTTAAGATACTTGCCGCAGGCGGAGGAATATAAGATTACGCACGGTCATAGTTGATGTAGAGAAGGATTGCGCAATGCTAATATTTTTTTCAATTAATGCATAAAACATACATAAAATCAACTAAAAACATATTACGCTCACTACCTTGCATTTAATACAAACACATACATAATAAACGAAATAGAACATTCAATGTCTTACTATGAAAACACATAACATCGAAAATGTCTGATGTGCCCAAAGGAATGCAACCGGTGTCCTCTGAGCCCATGCTGACTCCGCCCAGGTAACCGTTGAAACCCACCACACGTAACCTAACCTATTTATTTTATTGTTGCAGCGAGTACTGGAACCAGCTTCCTTCTCCCTATCAGCAGACCGGAGGTTTCTACTGCTGGCCCAGGGGATACGGAAACTCCATCACTACTCCTACCAAGCGAGGTACACCGTGTACGACATTCTTACCACGTAAGTATTTCTTACGCTCATATTGTTGAATAAGCTGGCACTTGACGTGGCGGAGCAGTTACCATATCGGTCTGACGCGCAATGGGTCCCGGGTTCGATTCCCGGCCAGACAGGTATCGGAATGATGAGTTTAGATTAATGTTCTGTGTCTGGGTGTTTGTGTATTCGTCTAGTGTGTCCATGGTACTCACGATACAGGAAGAATCCTAGTTTTCCCAACACTATGAGTGTAGCATAGTTGACTACCGCTAAGACACGTGTCTTAGCAGTCACAAGGGAAAAACTGAATAACTTCTAATTTGTTTTAGACAGACATCTAAATGAAGACTATGACGCTCATAGTAACTTCTCCTGCATCGTGAATGCCATAGACACATACATATACACGAATACAAAAACACAGAACAGAAATCTAAATTCGTTGTTCAGTTGTCTGGCCGATCAAACCCGGAACCAATTGCAAGTCAGACCTATACGGTGACCGTTTCACAACACTATTCGAGTTACCTACTACGGACTCGTAGTTCTGATACCGATCAGAAAGGCATTTAAACGGAGTTCATAGAATTGTATTTTGGATCTAAATTTTAGTGTATTTGTAGCGCTCACACATAACAAACAATTCTTATACTGAGCTATGAATATTAGAAAACGCACAACGCTTTGGGAAATATCACCAAATAAAATACTTCTCTCGTGTCTAAAACAAAGTGTATACAAAAACATCATAAAGCCAAATAATATTTATTTACCCTATATTAGTATCCCAACTTCGACAAATTAACATACATGGGTACCCGATGTTTATCATTCAGAGGGTGTTTACGGCCGGGCTTGAGAGCTATCAGATTGAGTGCCGCCTTGACACTGCGATCATCTTGTACTTGGCTTAGATCTAGAATGCTTAATCTGTATATGTAAAGGTTGGGTGTTGATGGAATATGACTACAGTAGGATAGACCATTATTAAACGATTTGTTCATTTCACGGTTCAAATTCTTCATTCACCGGAACGAACAAAACTTGCCTGCTTGCTTTATTGCTTGCATAAATAGGCAAGCAATCGTTTACACATTCAAATGACTGACAAAACAGATGCTATGATAGCAAGAAGTTTTCTGTTAAATCCAATCGTACTGGCAAAAGTAAGATACTTTCAAAATCAAATAAAAACACGCGGCACTCGGGGCCTGACGCGATAAAGCTATTGCATAGCATTTTCATTTTTTTCATTTACATTCCGATTTCCGAGCAGCTCGTCTCGATCCGTGCGAGCTTCGTACCGTCGTACCATATACATGAACGTTAAGCGGACGCTCGGCCGCGCTACATGGTGGAGTGGGGAGTGTTAGGTGTCTTCGTTACGGAATTTCTTGATTCGGTCACCGCGCTCAAAGCTCGCGATAAAAGCTAACACTCCCATACATTTATGAGATAGTAGAAAGTAGAGTAGCAAAAGTAGTACATTGTTATCAAGTCCCTCTTTTCTGTATTGGAAATTGTCATTTTCCAATCAATAATGTAACAATCATAATTATTGACGCAAATAAAAAAAAAACACATTTTTATTGTACAACGTACTACTTCTGTGTTTAACGTAAAGTTTTTGGATATTTCTCGTTTTTTTTTCAATAAGTTGTTTATGCCATTTTACTAAAGTACCTACTTTCGATAGCAGCTTAAAGTTTTTTGATATCTGTAATAGTTACGGAATAAGCGACTGTGCACACTTAACGATTACACCCTGTATACCCAAGTCATATGCAAATGTCCTGACATTTGCATTCACTGCACTTAATTCTTAATGCACAACTTAACAAGGCGAGAAAATCTACAGACTTACAGTACAGACAAACTTCCATAACTCCTATATGTAAGACTAACTCTTACCCGCGGCTTCGCCCGCATGTTCAAAAGGATTTAACAATGAGTTGTTTAACTTACATGACACATTTCTGACGGATAAATATGTGACAATTCCACAATTTGTAATAATTGTGGATACTTAGGGAACCAGAGGTACTACTTAAATAAAATGTAATAACTAACCACTTACTAGTAACTAAATTAAACTACTTAATTATCATATTATCAATTATCATATTATCATATATAGAAAGAACATAATATATAGAAGAGTATCATATAAAGAATATCATATATATAAAGAATATTATTATCATATATGGAAAGAAAAATACTAATTATGCGCAAAACTCCCTTGTCTGTCGAATACAAACTAATTACAATAAAAAAATTAGCAAAATTGACATCTTTCACACCAGCAAAACAGCATTCAAACAGGAGGTTATGAACATATTAACCCAAAACGAAAATATAAACATTAACACGCACGTTTAGAGTATTGATGATTAGCGATAAGTAATAGTGTAGTAAGTAAAGTATATATTATTTAAGTTATAGTTGTAATCGATCGTACTTTATTTCTTAGAATAACCTATATAATGTAAATCCGTAATTGGCTGTAAGTTAAGTAAGCATCAATTATGTAATTATAGTATTAAAAGCTGTGGATTTCGTTTATAAAATAAAATAAAAAAAAATACATCCATTAAGTCATATGCAAAATGTCCAGACATTTGCGTTCACTGCACTTAATTCTTAATGCACAACTTAACAAGGCGAGAAAATCTAGTATACAAACATACAGACAAACTTCATTAACTATATATAACACTTGTGAAACGGAGTAAAAAGAAAACTTGCAATTCAGAAGTTCCCGGTCTGAACTAGTGCTTAAAGTGTAAACCTAGACTCCATACATGGCCCGGGGCCAACTTGGTGTTCGGTGCCTAACTAAACTTATCAAACTTTTAATACCCTCAGGACACGGGCTGTTAGTCTAGTCTAGACTTGACAGCATTATAGTTTCCACTTACCTTTTTCTATTTGGCATTGATTATTAGTTTTTGTCCTCTTACTTATTAAAAGTTTTGATTATTTGGTAGATAACGACTTTTTCTATTTCTTATATAACTCGTAAACACACTAAACTTAAAATACTGCAGATTTTTCTAAAATGATGCGCCTATTTAAAATCATTTACCACTGATTTACGGTGAAATGAAATGAAATGTCTTTATTTTGTATAGGCCTGCGTGGTCACTTACAAATTGTCAGTAACATTTTTTTTTTCTTACACTACCACCGGATCGGAATACGACCTCAACTGAGAAGATCCAAGGCAAGAAACTCAGCGGGTTTGTCTTTTTTTCTTATTTATATTCAATTTTTAAATATTATTACAATCATGTTTTTTTTTACATGGTAATGAAAGTTAGCTCCAGTATCTTGCCTAACAGTTCAGTAAAAGAGAGCCCTGTTTGGCAAGATACGCTGATGATGATGATACGCGGTGATGGAAATCATCGTGAAAAAACTTACACATCTGTGAGTTCACTAAAACAATCTCAA
This sequence comes from Spicauda simplicius, assembly GCA_949699795.1. Classification (NCBI taxonomy): domain Eukaryota; kingdom Metazoa; phylum Arthropoda; class Insecta; order Lepidoptera; family Hesperiidae; genus Spicauda; species Spicauda simplicius. Next base: position 9,937,444 of record OX453080.1, on the reverse strand, counting down.
CGGTGCATATACGAGTAAGTCTACCTATGCAAAATTTGCCTGTGTGGTATACTTTGGCACAGTAGAAATATTGAAAACAGTATGGAAACTACCTACGAGCGTTCGGCACACTCACATAAACATACGCTTTCACGAGGCCGCTAAGGGGTTTTCGCAAACTTCAGTCGACTTACATTTGTATAAATTCAACAATCTCTTTTGCAAAACTGCAATTCGCATAACATTCGCACATTTTTTGCGAATACGGTATCTAAAACATGCGAATATTTGCGTTACATTACAGTCAACCCATTATTGTCCCACTGCTGGGCACGGGTCTTCTCTCGGAATAAGAGAGTTTTAGGCCCTAGCCCACCGCGCTGGCCAATTGCGAATTGGTGAAATGCGTTACATAACTATAGTATATATGTAGTTGGAAATCAAGCCACTATACATGATGAGTGAGAGTAAACAAATAACCCTTAATGTTCTGAAGCCGGGATGGTTTTAACCTTTGAATACGGAACCCATCTGTAATAGGAATAAAGCTTCAAAGATCGTCCAAAAGGCATTCATTAGAAGGGTTACATTTTATCTCATCCGCTCCAAACTGGAGGATCTATCAACTTTAATTAAATCACGCTTAAATCGGGGAAATCTGAATGACTCTTGAAATTATCTCCAACGGCCCGTACAGATTCGTGAAGATTTCCAGCATCTTTTAAATGTATTTACGACCTTTTACTGAGTAATTAAGCCGATTTCACGCGGTTGAATTGATAGCAAAGTTATTTTGTTTTTGATAATGCGATATCGTAATTTACGTATAACTCACCTAAATTAGGGAGAATCTGTTTATATTAAAATGTTGCTAAAGTTACGCGCTGTTTATATTTAGACAAAGTTTTCTTAAGTTGGTGGCGGAATCAGTTCAATCACAGTTCGATCTGGGAGGTACCTTCACTACTGTTACTGGTAGTAAGCAGTCATGTGTATGTTTGGGTGTAGATACCGGATATTACATATGTAGCGACCATCTCAGTCTTTGGTAGGGTCATCGCATATAAGTGATTGAATTAATTAATTTAACGAACAAGTAAGCATAAGATGGTAAAAAATATGGTTAGGCTAGGGATGTACCACCGCTACACCTGCTTTTAGCGTAAAGGAGATCCCATAAAAAACAATGCTTGTCAAAAATGCAAGTCTCGCAACTCAGTTCTTCTACCGAAAAAAGCTATTAAATCCATATAATACCAAGTCGTTTTTTAATTTATTCAGTCCCTACTTAAGGGATGTCTAAAGCTGTTACGTATTTATCTAACATATTAACATATTTTAGTGACCATATCAATATTAAATATCTTTAACGTTTTAAATAAATAACTTGACTCGGCAATCGCATGAAAACACAAGGTATTTCACAAGCAATACATAATTATGTACATTAGATTATTTATTGCGCTTTTTGCTCGACTTAACGGGGGCACTGCCGTGCCCTCAGATACGTTTTGGTGGATGGTGTAAGTGTTGGCTTCCTTTCATGGCATCATGAGGGTGCTATGTGCTCATTTCCTACTTCTATCGTTAAAAAAAATATAGAAAACCTATTTTGAGGGTGGTTGGTTTTAAATATCCAATTGGATATGCATGTTTCTCTTACTACAGCATTCCATCTATAATAAACCAACCTTAAACCAGGCGTGTCGCTGGTAACGGAGTTTGACCTTACTGGATTCTACCACCTTTGTGTATCTTTTTGGTTTTAGATTAAAAATCATCATCATATCATATATTAATACGCAACGAAGCAAAAAAAATGTAATTTGTTTTTAAGATATATGCCGCAGGTGGAGAGGTATGAAATTACGCACGGTTATAGTTGATTTAGAGAAGGATTTTAAATAAGGCATAAAACATACACACACATTTGACACAAAGACATACATTATAAACGAAATAGAACATTCAATGTCTTGCTGTAAAAACACATAACGTCAAAAACGTCAGATGTATTTGTCAAAATACCCGCTATTGCTTTTAAATGCAGCTTAGCTAATTAAACCTCTTTATACCTTTAACGAGTGCGTTCAACATAACTTGAAAATCATTACAATTTACTTAAGTTTGAGAAATGTTGGTGCTACTTTGGCCAATATGAAATTTAGTTTTTTAATTTAAATTAATGTCGAATTTCGACCGTTGCGACGGGTGACTAGTATGAATAAAACGCTTGTTACGAGTATTTATCTACTAATGTATAGCGAAACATTATAAGAACGCTGTGAACAAGGGACTTAATCAAAACTTTTCCAATTTTGAGTCTCCGCTTACAAGAGTGGCATTCGACTATTTGTTCTTCATAACGCAAATGAGGCTGCGAGTTTATTATAAATCACGTTTAGAGACATTTTCGGCTTGACGGTTCGTGAAATTGTAATCGAAAACGTTTTTGTGACTCATTGGTTTTGTTCATCGTTTTGTTTAACAAAATGTTTGGAATTTAATTTAGGTGTTTATATTTTATACTCGCAGTGTGATTAGCGGTGGGTTTAAAAGCGCTAATAGCCTTTTCCTTATTTTGTTAAAGCCCTTGTATATGGTTGTCGTGTTTATTATTGTTCACAAGGTAATTACCGCGCGTTGTCCCTGTAGTTCTGGGACCAGAATAGGGCTACGGTACCCTCTGCTTGTCGTAAGAGGCGACTAAAAGGGGCTTCCGGGGTTGCGGGCGGAAAGAGCTCGAACCGTCCGGCCAAGCAACCCCGGGATGGATGGCGGCATGTGTTGTCGCATGCCGCTGTAAAGACCAGAAGGTGCGGAGAGCGGTTCACGCCCACCAGGGAAGTGCTTGAAAAGGGCATCGCGCTCGGAGGACTCCAGCTGTGGTTCCGTTGGAAATCCCGGAGTCCCCAACGCAGTGCTGAGGACGGCCACCGGGGGGGTTGCAACAGCCAAGTATCAAATGAAACAGAATTAAAAAGAAGACCAAAAACCTAATGCAAGTCTTCCCTGATATAGCTTGGACTTGACATTCATGAAATATCAATATGTCCTGTGTGACGTCTTTGGGCTCTTTCAATTTAGACGTTTCGTGTCGGACCGCTGCGGTACGTAAGCGGTGCGTTTGTCGTATGGCACACGGTCGTTCGTTTGTTTTCATACAAAACGCTCGGTGCGGCAACAGTGCGGCGTCCGTACCGCAAACGCCCGACAACAGGACGGCAACGTCGCAAACCCCGAGTGTTCATTTCGCTATTGAATAGTGCGGTGACAAGACATAAGAGGTAATTTCTTCGAATTTTCAAGTTTATCACTTCTTTAAAATGGATGATATAAACGTAGAGGAAATTATAAATGAAATTGAAATACATCCTGCAATATGGAACTCCAAAAGCGACAAACACAGTAAACGTATATGACTGACTGACATTAGACGTATATATTTTTAGATGTAAATTTTCCCAACAAATTCATTCATTTGTAACAGATAGTATGGTGTAGCACTCCAGTGACACCGTTTAGTGTGCGTCAGCTTATTTAAATTACCAATTTGAAAGAAAAAAAAAAGAGAATTTCGTATTTGATTGTTGATTATTTATAGTAACTGAAGTAATTAGTAGGTAATTAGATTATTTTTTGTTAGAGTATTTTTTGTTGTTGATGTTATAAAAATTAAAAGACCTAGTAAGTAATAAATAATACCACAAATAAAAAATATATGTTGTTTAATTCACTTACCTCAATGTTATAAGTAGTCTTTCTTCAGCTGATATAGTATGTCTGAATATAGTTTCTTGCCGCTGTATTTTACTTTTAACTAATTCAAGTAATTCGTCGAAGCATTCGATAGACATTCTTAAATAATTAAAAAAATTGCTTGGATCTTGTTTTAACCTAGGGTAAAGATTATGAAAATCACCAAAATTACATGTTAATGAAAACATCGGTGATGCTCTTTTACGGGGGCGTCGTTTTTGTTTCCATTTGATTTTTTTCAACAAGAGCACTAACAGTAATGTTTTTTCGTCAGAGTCCATGGCTTAACTGCGGTCGAATAAATTTATAACATCACTAGCATACAAACGCACGGTAATAAAATACGCTTTCAATTTAGGCGTTTGATGTCGGACGGCAAACGTACTGCAGCGGCACGGAGCGGATTATAACCAGCGGCACGGAAAACGTGCGGCAGCGGTCCGACACGAAACGTCTAAATTGAAAGAGCCCTTTAAGTATGCCCGGTGTAAAACCTTTGATAAAAAAAATAATAGATACCAAGTAATTTCTCGTCAACCCATTATTGTCTCACTGTTGGGCACGGGTCTTCTCTCAGAATGAGAGAATATTTAGGCCGTAGTCCACCGCGTTGGCCAAGTACAAATTGGTGGACTTCACACACCTCCGAAAACTTTTGTTTTTAAAGAACTCTCGGGTGTGTAGGTTTCCTCACGATGTTTTTCCTTCACTGAAAATCAGTGATAATTAATTTCTAATACGCACATAATTTTAGAACGATCCGTGGTGCGTGCCTGGGTTTGAACCTCGGACCTCCCGATCGAGAGGGCAAGTTTCAACGATTAGGCTATCACTGCTTTGCAAGTTATTTAATGCAACATTAACTATGGCATATTCGTTCATTTTTATGTTAAATAATGCATATTTGTAAGCCACTCAGTGGCAGATTATAGGTACTGCATATAAACATGTTTGTTCAGTCGATTATTCAACTGATCAAAAATATTTTACCAACCAAGCTTATTCACAAATAAATTGATGTAATGTGATTTAATTTGTTTAACTCTGTATAATGTAAATTCCGTTAAATAAAACTAGTATCAATGTCGATTTAAAAATAATGCAGTTTTTGCTGTTATTCACTTGCCTTAAAAGCATGTAAGACATGTCTGAGGCAAGCAAGAGGTGGTCTAAACCATTGAAATAGCAAACGAATATACTCTGCATAATGGTCACTGTCGTCCATGGTTAGCAACGTCATATACAACAGAGGTTTAATCTGAAGTCAATCACAGGTGCGTTGCTACTCCCGAGGATTAAGGAGGTCGCCTCGTATAAAAGTGTGCACGAAACAGTGTAGCCAGATTTTTTTAATACGTCGGGATAGTAAATTTTTGTGTGAAAAAAAGCGGGATTCCATAATCAAAAGCGGGATTTCATAATCAGTCAGCGGGAAAATAGCTCTCGCGGTACAAAAGGCCACGTGCCTCTCAGACACACAGAAAAAAGGAATGGCGACCTCTTTCTTGGTGGACGAACTGTATTTCCACTTATATTTATAATTGGCAACCTTTTTTTGCAAAAGTCCAGTTTTTCCCGAAAAGCGGGTCAGAACTTGTCCCGCGCCGGACGTATAATTTTGATAAAAAAATCGGGTCATCCCGCCAAAAGCGGGACGTCTGGCAAGCCTGGCCAGAAACCACACCTTTTCATTGAAATACAAGAACTGGTTCACGCTTGACATAGATATGGCGGTGGTTTTTTTTTTTTTTTTGTTACAGAGGGGGAAATTCAAAAGGTACCCGACGTCGTGAGAGCGACGCGGGTTATGAGGGATTCTTACCGCAATAAAACCTCTTCGATGGTCGTTCTCAGCACTGCGTGGAGGACGCCGGGATATTCAACGGAAGACAGCCGGAGTCTTCCGAGCGCGATTCCCCTTTCGGGCCCTTCCCTGGTGGGCGTGAAATGCTCACCGCACCTTCTGGTCTTTACGGCGGCACGACGTCACATGCCGCCGTCCATCCCGGGGTCGCTTGACCGGACGGTTCGAGCTCTTACTCTTCTCGCCCGCAACCCCGAAAGCCCCTTTTAGGCGCCTTACGACGACGCCTTACGACAGGCAGAGGGTACCGTAGCTCTGTTCTGGTCCCGGAACTAAAGGGACCTGGCGGTGATACCTGGTGTAAATATTAAAGAGTATGACTTGACACAGGACTTTTTCATAAACATCAAACCTAAGTACCAAGGATGGATCGTCTTATGAGTCATATTAAATATTCAGTCTATGTTTAAGGCTATAAGGCGCGCTTCTCTGCGAAAAGATACGATGCTCATGTAAGGATATATAAAGTGATTTTTACGATTCTTCTCTGCTTTAAATATAGCTTATTCTCGTGAGTGCCATACTAAGTATGTAAAATAAAATTTAAGCTTTATTATAAAATGGGGGTTTCCAGAGTAAACTTCCTTTGGATATTTTTATTTAAGTTGGAACTGATGAAAAAGCAGACAGGCTGCTGAATAGAAAATAGTCAGCATCTTTTTTATCTAACTGAAGAAGCAAACGAGCATGCAGTCCACCTGATGGTAAGTGGCCACTGCCGCCCATGGTCATCTGTAAGCAACTTCATACAGAACATGGGTTCTATCTGAAGTCAATCACAGATGCGTTGTTACTCCCGATGACTATGATGGTCGCCCCATGTGAAAGTGTGCCAGCAACCACACACAGCAAACGCAATTCTATCATACATGAACCTTTGTTACTCCGGAGTTTCTAATGCATCGTAGCCTTCAAAGAAATGTTATTGCACCATTATGAAAATCTTTATAATAGATGGTAGTGTTCTAGAAATACATCAAGATGAAGTTCGTTGCACGAATTACTCTTTGAAAATAAAAAAACTTGATTGTGAATTTTATATTTTGATTAAAATGCTGCAAATCTCAATCAAAGTGTATGATGACGTTAAAACTGTGCTATTTTTTACGATAACTGGTAGGTTTTGTACCTATCAGGCTTTTAGCTCGAAGCCAATAAGTATAAAACAATATCCTTATATTTTGCTTCGAAAACATTTGAGGTAGTATAACTTTACAAGAACTTATATGGGTATGAATTTGAACCGCGGTGAAATTTATCGCTACAATTTCCTTATTTCAACAAATAACAAGTTGGCACGAGACACAGTGTCAAATAATCGCAAAAGTAGGCCGATATTAAAAACGACAGGGAAATAGGAAACTTTTGGGTTGACACTGATCTCAAGATAAACTGAAGGAAGGAAATGAAAAAGATATCTTGAATATTTCTGTAATTCTGATTTCGTTTCATTTAAACTAGGGGATATTTGTGGTTGATATTGAGATTTAAATTTTTGGTTAAAGTGATGTAGCAGGAACCGTAACGTATACCCTGCCTGTCGTAAGTACCACCGACAGGCGGGGTATACGTTACAGGCGACTAAGAAGTGGCTTCCGAGGTTGCGGGCGGCAGAGTGCGAGCTCGAACGGTCCAGCCAGGCGATCCTGGGAATGACAATGGAATGTGTGGTCGCATATCGTCGTACAAAACCAGATGGTGCTGTGGGCCCGGCCGCTCATCTCGGAGGATTCCGGTTGCGTTCCTTGAAGATCCCGGAGTCCTTTCTGCAGCGCCGAGGACGGCCACCGGTTTTAGTGCGTTAATAATCCTACATAACCAGGCGTCGCTCCCACGTCGTCAGGTACGTTGAAGGTTTCCCCCTCGAAAGAATGGGAACCATAACGTTCCGACATGCAGTAGGTTCTGAGGTAAAACCCAGGCCAGACGAATATCTAAATGAACGACCTTCTGTTTTTCTGAGTCTAGATGTATTTGCGTGACAATGGCACTCATACCAAAGTCAAAATCCGACTGTACCGCAATTAATGTAGCAAGTGTTATTATAAAGTTATTATAATATATGTATGTCGGCGCGACACCGCGTATTTATGAAAAACACCTCGCCGAAAATAATTATTTTAGTTAGTTTAAAGATCGAAAATTGTTTGTTTATTAAATTAGCAATATTTAGTGATTTTTAGAATAGTAATTTAGTTTACCCTCCATAAATTTGTTATTATCACCTCACCAAATATTGTTATAAAAAGGCGAGCGCCTGTCGGTAGAAAAAGATTCTTGTTTAACTGTCGAAGCGATCGGACCTCCTAAACTGTGAATAAATCGAATAATACTCCTGTGTTTTACTTGAAATCTTCAAGAATGGACAGTAATGAAGACCTCGACCATCCTGATGTCAGGCAACCACTTCGTTATATATGATCTGGTTTAAAGCGTAAGATAGATTTGCTTTTTCAGGTTATCCGTATTTAATATCGTCATATCTTTTTCTAAAACCAGTTTTTTTTTCTGTTTCGGTAAAAGGGTACAGTTACTAGCTCAATTTCATACGATGTTACCAGACTAGTCCTTGGGATTAGCGAAGGAAGACGCCGAAAGGGCCAGAGAACGCGCTGAACCCTTTCGGAGAGGGATCCGCCGCGGCCGCCGGCAACGGCGCCTCGTCCCTGTAGTTCCGGGATCAGAATAGGGCTACGGCATCCCCTGCCTGTCGTAAGAGGCGACTAAAAGGGGCTTCCGGGGTTGCAGGCGGCTAGAGTGGGAGCTCCAACCGTTCGGTCAGGCGATCCCGGGAAGAACGGCGGTATATGTGGTCGCATACCGTCGTAAAGACTAGAGGGAGCGGTGGGCCCAGCCACCCATCTGGGAGGAGCCCGACGTGGCAACGCGCTCAGAGGATTCCGGTTGCGGTCGGACCGAGTACCCGGAGTCCTCTTTATAGCGCCGAGGACGGCCACCGGGGGGGTTTTAGTGCGGTAAAAATCCCACATAACCCTGCGTAGCTCCCACGGCGTCGGGTACCTTTTGAAGGTTTCGCCCTCGAGAACCAAAAAAAAAAGTCCTTGGTATTATCTATGAGTATCCTTCCTTGTGTTAAGTCACTTCCCATCAGTTGCCACTTACCATCAAGTGAACTGCATGCTCATTTGCTACTTCAATATTATTTACCTAATGTGGTTCAAGTACAGTCTGCAAAACTTTTGCCTAAACGTTATAACCACTTACTAACTTCCTTAGTTCTTACTCCAACAGATTGTAACGTAAATGTGGTCACCATTGACGAGATTAAACCATCCTCCATTACTCACATTACATTACTTGCATCAAGGTGAACGCTTAATAGAAAAATTTCCTCAGAAATATAAATTGTAAGGTAAAGCTAGGATGGCGGGACGGTCATAAATCTAGAAGTTCACTGCGGGTGTTAGCACTGCATTCATCATCATTATGACTCCAGCTTAGTTCCCGACCCCGCCTGTGTGCATTCATAAACTTGGTAGAACCAGTGTAGTTCGACCGGGGAAGTACCACCGCCACACCTATTTCTAGCGTGAAGCATTTCTTACGTTTAGATAGAAAGGTGTGGTTGCCGGCACACTTTCACATGAGGCAACCATCATAATTCAAATAAATTGTAATTATTTTCAATATACTTTAAACGCAACCATTATAGCTATAACGGGTGCGTTTAAAGTATATTGTAGCTACAAAGAGGTTTAATTAGCTTAGCTGCATTTAAAAGCAATAGCGGGTATATGGACAAAAAGACATCTGACATTTGTGACGTTACGTGTTTTCATAGTGAGCCATTGAATGTTTTATTTCGTTTATTATGTATGTGTTTGTGTCAAATGGAAGGTGGTGTGTTATGAGTTTTTAGTTGATTTTATGTACGTTTTATGCATCTTTTGGAAAAAATATTAGCATTCCGTAATCTTTCTCTACATCAACTACAACCGTGCGTAACTTCGTACTTCTAAATTATAAATTAAATTTCTCGGAGTTTAGATCCGTCCCAAAGGATTAAATAGAGTAAAAGCTACTAAAGTTACACCGGAAACGTTGAGAAACTAAACGGCGTATGTTCTACGTTTAGCTCATACGTAACTTTGAGACGCGGGCGAAAGTAATGACGTCATTAGGTCCCGAAGTTTTAAACCGTGTTTAAAGTGGAAGTTATTTTGTGGCTTTCAGCTAGTTTCGTTTTAAGTAGAGGAGCTACGATGTAATGTAAGTATTAAACAAGGAATTATTTTATTTTTTGAAGGTAATAGGTTTTTGGGTTTGGTTCGACTTTAAAGGTCGCGCCTTGGAGATCAGTGTGCTAATCTTTCCTTACTGTAATCATAGCCATATGTTGTCGTCCGCACTTCACATTGTTATAATATTGTATTAAATAATAAGTCTCTCATTTGACTTATAATTGGAGAGGGTATGTGAGGTGGGGATGACAACATGGCAGCGCCGGAGTTCGGTGAGAGCGGCATTCTGATTCGAACCCTCAACGAGGACACACGATTATAGTGGCAATATATATTATAACCTTTGCTAGTGCTGATTAATATTAAGTATAAAATAGAAATACTGTTACTGTTACTTTGTGTATGTAGTGTACTTATACCAATTAAACTAAGATAGAACTACCGTCCACGGAGTTTTCTTTATACATACCTTACCGGATATGCCTTCTCTCTCTCTCTTTCGTCAAGCCATTATTATCCCACTGCTGGGCACGGGTCTTCTCTCAGAATGAGAGGATATGCCTTATGACTTACTAATAACAAAAAGTTTGTAAGGATGGATGTATTGGTTGGATGTTTGTTACTCAACCACGCCAAAACGGCGGTCGTTGTCTTTGTGATGGTACAGGGGCGGTGGTATTGGAGGTAGTGGAGTAGAACCAGTGATGTTGGAGTTGGTAGTGATGATCAGAATGACATAGCACTTTTTGGACTTTTTTTATTTTCACTTCTGTCGATAACCCTTAGGACTGCCTGCGGTAACTTTCAATGCAATAACTTTAACAACTGAGTTTTGTGTTGCATATATAGGATTTCGTTTTAATTTATTAAAATTGTACGCCAATTAAAACGACGAATTGTATCGTAAAAGAACAGCAATGATTATTTTGTATATACGTAAGCACTTAAGGCCTGATAGAACACCAGAAAATGAAAATTTTATCACCACATGAACTTGTAATGGCTTAATATTGATAATTTTTCATTTAAAACTATATGATTTTTTTACCAGAATGACAACGTTGTACCATCTCATAATATTACGGATTCAATGATATTAAGCATTAGTTGCGCCCCGCGGCTATACCTGCTTTTATAGAAATGTGACATTTATTCAAAATGTAATAACATTTGATATCCTACATCGATTGTAATGAAATAAACATCAGATTTTGTCTCACACTAATCATATATCAAATTTTTAAATTATGGTAGTAGTTTTGTTTTGATGTGATTTTTAAAATATACTTTATATATAGGTACATATCTGTTATTACTTATAATCAGTACACGAAAAATTTTATTGCAAATATATGAGACGTAATTACGGAAAATTAAGTCTTCATTTGCCTAATTAAGTACTGTAAAATTACGTAGGGTGGTTATATTCATCATAACCCCAAAACGTGGGTACCAGGCTCCCATAAAACCTAATGTCCTCATAACGCATACCAATTCCGGGTGATACACCTCTCTTTATTATTTATATATAATTACCGTCATTTTTGTTACCGTACTTACATGTGTTTTACAGTCTTTTTGTGTAAATAGCTATTTTAGTTTAAAAAAATGTGTGCGTGTACTAGCGTACACTCGTAAGAAGTGAAACTTCTTTATGACGTTATTTTTCAAAAAATAATTTACTATATGCAATTTTACGAAATTGGTTAAATAAAGTTAAATTAGATGAAGTTTAATAAAAGGCTTTTATTAAACTTTATCTAATAATCTAATCTATAATAATCTATCTAATATCACGCGTGGTAGGGATAAGAAAAAGATAGCGCGTAACGGAAAAAAAAAGATGGCGCGTAACAAAAAAATGTTACACTGAATTTTTTTCCAACCTCGATAAAGAAGTTTCACTTCAACGACCCCGATAAAGAAGTTTCACTTCAAAAAAATCGTTTGCCAAAAACAAATTAAAAAAGGAAACCCTGTTCTAAAACTCAATGTAACCTGTTTTTTCTTTTTGTATTTCAGTTTTTTTTTTTGTATTGTGTAAGAATAAAATTCATTAAATCTAATGTAGATGTGTAATAGCTGGTAAGAACAGGTGTTTTTATTATACTCAAGTAGCAATCATGCAGACCAACTTTTTTATAATATTGAAGTAGCAAACGAGCATGCAGTCCACCTGATGGTAAGTGGTCACAGCCGCCCATAGACATTTGTAAGCAACTACATACAGAACATGGGTTCCATCTGAAGTCAATCACAGATGCGTTGCTACTGCCGAGGACTAGGATGGTCGCTTCATATAAAAGTGTGCCGGCAACTACACCCTTCAATCGAAACGCAAGACATGCTTCACGCTAGAAATAGGTGTGGCGGTCGTACCTCCCCGGTCGAACTACCTTGATTCTACCACCATCTGATGGAAAGTGGCCGCTATGACGTATCAGTCGACCACAGATGTATTACTGCCTCTGATTGCTAGTCTTACTTTATTCGAACTTAGCAACGAAATAGGTATTGCGATTGTATCAGAGAGCAATTACAAGAGTTCTGTGAAAAACCCCTGTTCAAAATATTTCTAACTAGTTGACCCGGCTAACTTCGTTCCGCCTAAAAGTCAAAAATCTAAAATTATCACCGCCTAAAAGTCAAAAATCTAAAATTATTATTATTATACATAAATCGTACATAAAAACCTTCCCGTTGAATCACTCTATCTGTTAAAAAAAAACTGCACTAAAATCCGTAGCGTAGTTTTAAAGATCTAAGCATACATAGGGACAGACAGAGAGAAGAAACTTTATTTTAAACTATGTAATGATAATGAAGTATTTCATTCATATCGGTAACCAATGGAGCAGTGCAGAACTGGACTCCAATCACAAAGAGTTCTAGTAAAAAATAGAATATTTCTAAAGTAAATTATCCATGACAGACGTAAACGAACGAAGCCTTGGACAAAAGAAAATTCTATTTCATCTCTCTATTATTGGAGTAATCACAACTAGAGGAATATTTCAATGGAATGCCGTCTGAAAGTTGTTCAGAATTCCATTCAGCAGTCAATCTTCTTTGAAGTGCAGATGGACTTCGCTAACGGCTTGCAAGTTTATAGAACTACATGGCAAGCTAAGTTTGACGGTTGTACCGTGTTTGGCAGATTTTAACCTTAATGTTAGGTAAATTAATTTTGTTAAGCATTTTATTACGAGTTCTTTGGTAAATTTTCATACTTAATTTTAATCTGGGTATCGTCTTCTTATAAAAATGAATGTTTGTCTGTATGTCCTCGTATAGAATCGTAAACTTCATTTGATCACGTGATGATCTTTAGCAAAGTTGTTATTCATGAGCTCGCGAAGGTTTCTATTTTTTTTTGTGATGGCGTAGCAACGCGCGCAATGTACAGCTAATTACTTATAAATTTGAAGGGTATTATCATAGTTCTTAGGAATAGTTAATATATTTTAAAGTACCGCTAGGCGGAGCAGTCACCGTCCTCGGCCGGATATAATGTAAATTATTATTTTTCATTTTGTTTTGGATACCCAAGCCCTAATTTAAAGATATGAGTGTGAAAAGCATGAGCATTAGAATTACCGGCGAGCAATAGTGACCATATTGCTTATCACAGAAGCTTCCATCATTTAATTGAGCAAAAGCAAAGTAATTCAATTAGTTTTGAGGAAACGTTATAATCGTACTAAGGAGTTCTTACAACCAGTTGGAATTCATGCTCGTTTGCTACTTTATTATTTACTGGCGAGCTATTAGCAGGTATTATTTCACAATGAAATAATATATAAGCCACCCGTCGCAACGGTCGAAATTCGACTATAATTTCTCTAATTTAAATAAACTGTAGTATTTTTCAAGTTATTTTGAACGCACCCGTTAAAGGTAAAAAGAGGTTTATTAACTAAGCTGCATTTACAAGCAATAGCGGGTATTTTGGCAAAGACATCTAACTTTTATGACGTTATGTGTTTTCATAGTAAGGCATTGTATATTCTATTTCGTTTGTTGTGTATGTGTTTGTGTCAAATGCAAGCTAGTGAGTGTAATGTGTTTTTGTTGATTTTATGAATGTTTTATGCATTATTTGAAAAAAAATATTAGCATTGCGCAATCCTTCTCTACATCAACTATAACCGTGCGTAATCTCATACTCCTCCGTCTGCGGCAAGTATCTTAAAAACGAATCACAAGTTTTTGCTTCACGTATTAATATATAGAGACCTATGTCCATAGGAACAAAAATCAATGTAAAACTTTCATTATCAACAAAGGATTCAATAGCAATTGTTAATATTAAAACATGCAAGCAATTTGAACAAGGCTTTCATTGTTCAAACTTGTATTTTGTGCAGAGTAAAATTCTCTCGACTATAGTCATATGTGAACTTGCTGTACATAAAACAACTGTAGAGTTCGTACATAGGGTGCATTTTACAGTGGTGGTTTCTTGTAATAGCGCTGTTATTTTAAATTATAGCGTAATTTCAACTCTACATTTGCTCTACGTAGAGCTGATAGTGGTCGTTCTGATAGAGAATGATAGCGCGTTAATATAATTTCAAGAGATTTTATACAGTTTTTCTAATACATTGGTGCCGATTAACATTTAATTACAGTGTATAATTATGACACTTTTGATTGGTGTTGTTTGTATTTTGAATAAGTATATAGTACAGCAGTGATAGCCTAATGGTTGAAACTTGCCCTCTCGATCGTGAGGTCCGAGGATGAAACCCAGGCACGCACCACTGATTTTTCTAAAATTATGTACGTATTATAAATTAATTATCACTGCTTTCCGGTGAAGGAAAACATCGTGAGGAAAGCTACACACACCCAAAAGTTCACAAAAAATATGGTTTCGGAGTTCGTGTCGTTCTCATTCTGAGAGAAGACCCATGCCCAGGTGTGGGACAATAATGAGCTGACGACGACGACGATATAATACAATATAATAAAATAAAAAGGTATAATATGTATAGTTTCATAATGATGTTGTTATTAGCTTTCATTTCATTTCATATGTTACAATTCGTCAAGCCGTTTGGGCCATAAATAGCGCAAAAGAAATGGCAATTTATTGGTAGGTACACATTTTGACGTAGCGTTGTCTAGAAATCGAACGTAAAATCGTGATAAAAATAATATTGTATAGTTCTTTTATTAAGCTATTGCATAGCTTTTATCGAGGGCTTTAAGCGCAGCGACCGAATCAAGAAATTCTGTAACGTAAATACCTAACACCCCCCACTCCGCCTACCATATAGCACGGCCGTGCGTTAGCTTAACGTGTATGTGTATGTTACGACTGTACGAAGCTCGTACGGATCGAAACAGCTGTTCGGAAATCGGACAAATATTTAAGCAGCTGTTTGTGAGAAAGTATATAGTATCAAAGAAAAAAACTAGAATTAATATAAAAGAAAAATACTGTATAAATAAATAAATATTATAATTGCATAAATTGATTAAAATGCTATGCAATAGCTTTACCGCGGCAGTGCTGCACGTTTTTATTTTCATTTTGACATCACTTTATATATTAGTGTAACGCAAGTTATTATTATGCAGGCGAGCAGTTTTATACAATTTGAACAGAAGAAATTCTAGCAGCTGTATGTGTGAAGAATTCATGAAAATTGAGACTACATTACCCACATATTCCTACATTACTCTTTATTTTCCCATAACTCGTAGTTCGTATACATAAAATTGAAAGTCGGGAATATTTATGCAGTGTCTATGGAACATTTAGGGTCACGATATTAGGATTTTTTGTAGGATAAATCCATTCTTAGATGCGTTGAATAAACGCCTATCACACTTTTTTTTCATATGAGTTGTACCTATAACATTTAATTTACACGTAGTTTTTTTTTTCAATAACGAAGCAATCCTGACTATGACTATGATAGAAGTAACAGCAAAATTCCGATATCTCTCGTCGATTCACTTTTGAGCATTGAACAACACATTTCATATGGGGTTTTACGCGGGTCTTTCTTCATACAAAGTGAATAACAATTTTTTTAATATGACTTCCATAACAACTAATTTGCACGTAATATTGTCGTGACAACGTCTTTAAATTTGATGGAGCCAGCTGAACGCACCAAAAAAAAACATGGCTCATGCGGCGTTACCTCGCTCTGAGGCGTTCCATTTAAGGCTTGAAGTGCAATCGAGAGCGCGGAACAAGCGACAAAGGGGCATAATCGGCCTCCGCGTTTGGTAGCGTCCGACATCTGTCTTTCTGCTACTTCAGTGAGCGATGCGTCCGCGTGGACAGCTGCTATACAAAAATGCAACCATTCCATCAGTATTTTCTAATGACGTTGTCACGTTCAACTATCTTCAATAAACCGACTTTTCAGACAACCGATTTTTTTTGTTTCTCTGTGGAAGCAGTGCTGCCTGAATTTTTACGTATCATGAAACATACCGAAAGGCAAAATTTCGATGTCTCTGGTCGATCCATTTAAATGATGATGAAAACAAACCTATGTAACATCTTACTACCTAGGCTTTAACGAATGACAAATTTTAACACACGTGGTTCGTGGCCACGGCCAAATTGAGATGGCAGGAAGAGGCCGTTTGCAAGCGCTAGTGGTAAAATAACCTTAACTAGGTTTTTCTTCTTTTAAAGTTCCATATCACGACACACAACACTTACGGTTTTGCGCTTTTAGATATCATGTAAGTCACTTGCACGCAGGATACGGTGAAACCGCACGGATTTAATTTACGCGTGCGGGAGAGAGGGTGTAAATCCTCGTGACAGGAAAAAGGTTCTTGTCACATCAATCGTTCAATATTGTCACTTGCCTTATGTACCGCAATAAAATCTGATACGGGTAAGCTACTAATCTGTACCTTTATCAATCTGTGTAGAAGGTGGAGTATACTCCATTCCTCCTTCCAATTGTAAACAATATGATGGAATATGCTCTTATTTACTTCCAGATGTATGTAACACCTATGTCCAGCGAGAAATGGGTTGGTACTTACCTATTCATCGCCTATAGACATTCATAATATGTACTTGAAGACGTTAATACGCTAGCTTTGAAGTAGACCATAATCGTCGGGTGACAAGAAAAACTCTCTTACTACAAAATTGCATAATTTCGATACTTTCACTTAATACCTTATTCTGTAACAATACGTTATTATTACGTAAATAATATATGGATACAATAACCTGTACGATATTTTATTTAATGATATAACTTCAGGACATTTTATATAAATGAAATTTTGGGATCAAAATATTATTAAATGCTGATAACTTCATGTTGCATATTCTGTAGTGAGTTTTCCTGTCACCCGACGATATATATGACAACCCGCACAGAAGAACGGGCGCCGTAGGGATCGGACATGCAAAGAGTTCCGGATTCGATCCCCGGTCAGGTAGATATATAAATAATGAATAACATTATTTGACTGGATCAGTGTGTTTATTTGGCGCATCCATCCATCCATCAGCCCTTTGATGTCCACTGCTGGACGTAGGCCTCCCCTAAATGGCGCCACTCCAACCGGTCCTGTGCCCTCTGAATCCAACGGTTTCCCGCTGTCTTCTTCAGGTCATCGGTCCACCTGGTAGGGGGGCGACCTGTACTCTGCAACTGTCATTTGGGGGGGTTTTGCCAGTAGTCACCGCGCCTGGCAAGCGTGTTGGTGACCGCAGTGAATGTTGGAATTTCACAGGAGATGCTGCTGCCCATCTCCTAGATGTTTTTATCCCTTAGTCGCCTCGTACGACATCCACGGGAAGAGAGGGAGTGGTGCTATTCAAGACCGACACCACACAGCCAATTATTTGGCGTATACATTTTACCAAGTGGCAAAACTAGTGTAGTTCGACCGATGAGGTACCACCGCCGCACTCATTTTAGTGGGAAGCAGTTTGATGTTATTCACAGATACGACACTTACCACCATGTGGACTGCACGCCTCGTTTGCTACTTCAATGTTATAAAAAAACATCTATACGTGTTTATGGCACTTACAATATTGGAACAATCCTAATGTGGTGCTAGAAAGTGCTTTTCAAGGTGGTAGAACCAGTGTAGTTCGACCGGGGAAGTACCACCGCCACACCTATTTCTAGCGTGACGCATTTCTTGCGTTTCAATAGAAGGGTGTGGTTGCCGGCACACTTTAACATAAAGCGACCATCATAGTCCTCGGGAGTAGCAACGCATCTGTGATTGACTTCAGATGGAACTCATGTTCTGTATGTAGTTTATTATAGATGTCCATGGGCGGCAGTGACCTCTTACAGATGGACTGCATGCTCGTTTGCTACTTCAGTGACAAAAAAACACATATCAAATTACTTAAATAAAATTCACTATTCAAGAAACAGCTACATAATACTATCAACATTTTCAAATGAAAATTTGTACCGAATTTTATAAATATAAGTTTTCTGGAGTACATTTAAAAAGGCACACGACACAATTTAGCCATGTCCCGATTTGAACATTCGAAAAGTTGGCAGCCTTACAGCATGAAACGTGAGCTTAATATTGCGAGTGAACCCGGAAATACTTTTATGTGCGGAACGTGTACTTATAAGTTACGGAATAAGGTAATCGTTATATACTCAACGAATCACGATAGGCGATATAACTAGCAATGTATGTAACTAACTTACTAACTGGGGAAGTACCACCGCTTCGCGCTAGAAATAGGTGTATTTTAGCGCGAAGCATTTTTGCGTTTCGATGGAAGGGTGTGGTTGCCGGCACACTTTCACATGAGGCGACCATCATAGTCCTCGGGAGTAGTAACGCATCTGTGATTGACTTCAGATGGAACCCATGTTCCGTATGTAGCTGATTACAGATGTCCATGGGCGGCAGTGGCCACCTACCAGGTGGACTGCATGTACTTTTGCTACTTCTATCTTATAAAAAAGGTGTGACAGTGGTTCACACTCGACCCATATTTGTTCTACATTTTGCTAACTCTTGAGACTAAGTTAGAATGCTTCACATACCTTCTCTTGGAACGGTATGCAAAATCGGAATCCAAGAAGTAATCCTTTTATGCAAAACTTTACAATACTTTGCATTTGCGGAAGACATTTCACCTCTTTGTTTTCGAGACACTTTGACATTTTCGTAAAAGTATTAAACTTGAGTTTTGTTTCGTCGAGCCGAATGCGGGTATTGTTATATTTTATTTTATGAATTTTTGCAAGACTTTCAAAAGCTTTTCGTAAAGTTCGTTTAATTTTTAAAGTTAGTGTTAAGTTAGAAAAGTTTATGGTAAATATAAATTATTAATCAGGGAATAGAACCTGTGTTGTTCAATCTGGCATGTGCCACCTCCACATATTTCTAGTGTGAACCACTTCTTGCGTTCGTTGGATGGGAGTGGTTGCCGGCTGACTTTAAGCGACCATCTTGATCCTCGATAGTAACAACGCATCTGTGATTGATAGAACCCATGTTTTTATTTATTTATTTATTTAAACTTTTGAAACACCTTAAACTAAGGGTTACAAGGGTGAACTTAATGCCTAATGGCATTCTCTGCCAGTCAACCCTGGGCGATGGCGATAATTTGTGGTAGGCATATAAATGTTATAAAAGGAAATTTTGCTAAAGAAATCATTTTTTTAAAATATAAAACAAATATATATATATATATATATATATATATATATATATACTATATATGTATACATCTACCTTTATCTCTAAATAATATATACAAGATATCTATAAATACAATAATACTAATAAAACGTAATATTTAATATATATATACTTACATTATGGACTGATATGAAATGTCGATACTCTGATCACAGTTGTAAATAATGCTCCCGTACAAGCCTCCTGAACGTGCTCTTACATGTGGCTTTTCTGATGTTTTCGGGTAGGGCGTTCCAGAGTAGTATCGCCTGTACACTGAAGGAATACCGGAAATAACTACTGTTATGCTGTGGAATATTGACTTTTAAAATTCTGGAAGAACGTAGCCCACTGCCGTGGGACGAGCAGTGGAACTGAAATTTTTCCTTTAAATAAAACGGAGAAGCTGGATCGTGTAAAATAGAATACAGAACCAAGAGAATTCTAGAATTACGCCTTTGACGAATAGTTAGCCATTTAAGCTGACGTCTATAATTAGAGATATGATCATATTTACGAAGATTAAAGATAAATCTGATACAATTATTAAGGAGGCGTTCTAGCTTATCAAGAAGTTCATCCGTTAAGTCTGGATAGCATACATCCGCGTAATCTATGATGAGTAGAACGAGACTGTGTATTAGCATGATTTTAGTTTTATAAGGTAGAAAATTTTTAAGACGATAAAGAGATTGTAATGTGGCATTCACCTTACGACTTATCTCAGTTATTTGATGACGCCAAGAGAAATTGTTATCTATGAAGAGACCAAGGTTCTTCACGACGTTACAAAGGGAGATTATACTATTGCCATAAACAATCGAAGGTAAATTTGCAACGTCTACTCTCGACAACAGTCTCGCACTACCCACTATGATCCCCTGACATTTTAGGGGATTCACAGAAACACCGTACTGACTAGACCAACGTTTTACAGCTTCTAGGTTTTTATTGATGGTGTGTATAGCACTATGAATATTGCTCATACTACATTTAACATACAATTGCAGATCATCTGCATACAGATGATACGAACAATTAATAAGAGAAGTGATGGAGTTGATAAACAACGAAAATAACAAAGGAGAAAGTATCCCGCCTTGCGGAACCCCAGCATTAAGGTTAGCCCATTTAGAGCTCTCTAGCTCAATACGAACTGCCTGCTGACGGTCGCGAAGATATGATGAAAACCACTTAAGGGCAGTTGGTGTGAAGTTCAGTTTTGAAAGAACGGATAGGAGAATTTCGTGGTCGACTGTGTTAAAAGCGTTTGAAAAGTCAATCAGCACCACTACTGCAACCATTCTGTCATCCATAGCCTTCCTTATATCATCGGTTACTTTAATCAACGCAGTAGTGGTACTATGACCGGGACGAAACCCTGACTGATACACGCTCAGTAGGTTATGTTTACATACAAAAGAGGAGACTTGCTTATGAACACAGGCTTCCAAAACTTTAGAAAGGAATGGAAGTATACAAATTGGACGAAAATGTTTTGTAAGGGATGGATTTGAGATTTTGGGAAGAGGTCGCACAAAAGCCTTTTTCCAAAGAGACGGATATTGACCTGATAGCAAGGAATGATTAATAATGTGTGTAATAGTTGGTAATAAACTCCTTACTATAGGACATATCATAGATCTACTGATGTTATCACACCCAGTGGCCCTTGATTTAATTGATGTAATAGCTTTCATTACTTCCTCCTGTGTCACAAGAGAAAATTCAAAGTTGGGAATGCAGGGCGATTGCATAGCAGCAATTGAGGTTTGAGTATTACATCTGATTGCAGGGTCCAACATTGAAGTAGTGACAAAATATTCATTTATACAATCAAGAGAAAGTGAGGGACCGCAACCATAATTCGGTGGTTCATGTTCTATATGATGTTGATAATTATTATTCATGGTAAGCAGTAGCCACTTGCCATCGCTTAAATCGGGTTCACATTGCTCCTATAGTCATGTTAAATATGTACTTCCCGTCGTAAATATAATGAATAAAAAATAACTTGAGTATGTAGATTCGAAACTGTAGGTAAAGCTGACGAATGTTATAAATATTTATTGTATTATTTAACATCCGTGATAAGTATAGAATTCTCGTTTTGTGTGGTATTATAAGTGTCATCAGTATGATTTGATTACGTGTCCTACAAATAATCATTGTCTAGGTTTTCGCATTATTATCCCTGTAGTTCCGGGATCAGAATAGGGCTACGGTATCCCCTGCCTGTCGTAAGAGGCGACTAAAAGGGACTTCCGGGGTTGCGGGCGGTAAGAGTGGGAGCTCGAACCGTCTTGCCAAGCGACCCCGTGTAGGACGACGGCATGTGTGGCCACATGCTATTGTAAACACCAGAGAGGCGCACTGAGTACAATGCTCACTGGGAGGACGCTCACACGCTCGGAGGACACCGGCAGCGGTCCGTTGGAGATCCCGGTGTCCTCCATACAGAGCCGAGGATGGCCACCGGGGGGGTTTTAGTGAGGTAAAAATCCCACATAACTCGGCGTTGCTCCCACGGCGTCGAGTACCTTTCGAAGGCTTCCCTCGCGATATCAAAAAAAAAAGGTTTTCGCATTATACATATCTGTATATTAATACGTGAAGCATAAATTTGTGATTCGTTTTTAACATACTTGCCGCGGACGGAGGAGTATAAAATTACGCACGGTTATAGTTGATGTAGAGAAGGATTGCGCAATGCTAATATTTTTTTTTCAAATAATGCATAAGACATACATAAAATCAACTAAAAACACACACATTACACACACTACCTTGCATTTGACACAAATACATACATAATAAACGAAATAGAACATTCATGTCTTACTATAAAAAAACACTTAACGTCAAAAATGTCAGATGTTTTTATCAAAATAACCGCTATTGCTTTTAAATGCAGCTTAGCTAAATAAGCCTCTTTTTACCTTCAACGAGTGCGTTCAAAATACCTTAAAATTATAAGAATTTATTAGTATTTGAGAAATATTGCTTGCTAATTTAGACAATATGAAATTTAGTTTTTTAATTTAAATTACGGTCGAATTTCCACCGTTGCGAAGGGTGACTAGTACATATCAATATACGTATAATGCACGATTACATTTCTGCTTTTGGCCATACTTTGTAATGTACTTTACAATAATGAAAAAAATCACTAAAATCCTGCTAGCTCTTAGCTCGATAGGCTATATAAATTATCTAAATTGTATATTTATTTAATTTTCGGGATTAGACGTTGTCAAAAAATACAAATCGTATCCTAAAATTTATTTAGGACCTAGCGCATCCGATCTTTTGTGAAATATTTTATTAAAAAGGGTTTTTACTAAAAATAAGAATACACTTTAATTGACGGTCAAGTATTATTCAATCGTTTAAATATCTTAACCTTCTCCCCGACACGTGATATGGAAAGCCCTCAAGTTCGGAAGCGGTTCTTGGTACAAGTGCCTATGGAGTTCTCTTGTATCGAGGTCGCTTATATACTCGTTAGACACGTTAATTTTGTTAGCTTTTCCTCCATTTTCTTGGACTAACTTGAATATTTTAGCGTATGTTGTACTGGCGTTTTAAGGCAGAAATGTTATTTCTATCATATGAAATGAAATGAAATGTCTTTATTTTGCATAGGCCTTCGGAGGCGCTTACAAATTGTCAGTTACATTTATATATATTTTTTTACACTACCACCGGATCGGAACACGACCTCTACTGAGAAGATCCGGCAAGAAACTCAGTGGGTTTGTCTTTTTTCTTTGTATATAAAAGCTTGTCGCCAGAATAGTTTAGGAAACCACAGACCTAGATCTGAGTAAATCTAATGTGGACAATCTCGCGACAAGATTTTATATTATAGACAATAATTGTCTATCATATAAAAGCTTGTCGCGAGATTGTCCACAATAATTGTCTATCATAGACAATAATTGTCTATCATATAAAAGCTTGTCGTGAGATTGTACAATGCCACAAAATGATGTATTTGATTACTACAAATTTTATTTTTCTTTTCAGTGCTTTGAAATAAAAGCTTGATTATAAAATTATTTTTTAATATTATTGTATTTCAATACTAGCTGTGTCTTCCGGTTTTTCCTGCGTTAAGAAATGTAGCGTAATTTTAAATTGTGGTAAATTCTGACTGTCATGAAATATGAAGTAAATGTTGTTCCAAGATGAAGGTTATGGTATATTTTAAATTATTTAGAGTGGATTCAGTGTTGAATTAATATACAATACAAAGACAAATAGAAAATCAAACAAGTTTTTGAAGTGAAACTTCTTTAGGCGCATGAGGGTAAAATTTTTACAGATGAAACGTCACGCCGGTATGCAACGGAAGTGTCGGAAAAGAGAGAGAGAGTGATCGAGACCGATTGAGAGAGAGTAAGACAGGGCGAACGTAGCATGAGCAACTAGCCGTGGAGTGAGAGTAGGGAGCAAGCGAGTGAGAAAGATTGAGAGAAAAAGTGAGACAGAGCGAACGTCGTATCACGCATAGTGCTATGGAGTGTGAGGTGGGAGAGAGCTATAGTGAGAAAGATTGAACAAGAGAGAGAGAGAATACGGGATACCGAGAAAGAATACACGCCCTATTGGTTGTGTATTCGTTTACTAGTTAATTATTAGAACTTTAGATGGCATTTCTGTCGCATAGCGTAATATTTTTATTTTAATGACAACTTTTTCTTTTCCTCTTAATCTTGGAAATTTAAAGTTTTAGATTTGTATAAATTTAAACAAGATTTATAAATTAGTTCGCCAAAGAAGTTTCACTTCTGACATGTGTACTTTGTACGCACGCATGTTTTTTTTAATATATGCAATGTACAGGCGGATGGAGCACTATTTTTATTACATCAACGCAGTATGTACCGAAGCAAGTAAAGTCTTACGATGAGTTAAAACTTTCAGTGTGAGACACAAACCCGCATTTGTACCTTGATTTCTTGAGTTTACGGTCGAAATACAAATTATGCATACTTACTTATACTATACAGTTAAAAGTTCCGTAGTATTTTTTCTTAAATCTTTTCCTTTAATCAATCCACCTATTCTGCCATTTCAGGTACTTTTTATTTTTATCTTATCACTATCTTATAATTAGAAACTTAAGAGTAGAGTGTCATTTAAACATGCGTAAAGAACCAATTGCGTTACTGGTCTAGCACGTTTCGGGATTCGATCCACGGTTAGACAAACAACTGAACGTTGAATTTCATCTTCTATTTTATGTCAGATTTCGCACACTCCTTAGTGCGAAGCACTGTTCTAGAAATACCTTTAAGCAGGTACCTCTAAAACTACTATATTATAGAAATCGATTCATTTATTTTTTCTATCCCCAGAGAATCCTACCCCCTAACCCCGCTGCCAGACGAAGTGGGGGGCGGGGTCATCACCGAGGGTCCGTTGCTACTCCTGGCGATGTGGACGCCGAAGGGCCACGGACTGATCACGGTGAAGGACTACGACATCTACTACCGGCCGGCGCCGAGGTCCTCTACCGGTTATCGGGTCACTGATACCGGTGTACCCGGTACGATACATAATGGTGTTCCAGATTGGCTTTATGAAGGTGAGTGCAGTGTTTTTTAAATTATTTTACTGGTTCTTTGTTGATGGTTGAACCAGTGTAGTTCGACCGGGTAAGTACCACGGCCACACCTATTTCTACCGTGAAGCATTTCTTGCGTTTCGATAGTATGGTGTGGTTGCCGGAACACTTTCACATGAGGCGACCAGTATATAACAAAATGGTATAATCGAACTTTTTTTATCTGACTAAAGTAGCCAACGAGCATGCAGTCCACCTCATGGTTAGCGATTACTGCCGCCCATGGACATGTGTTATCAATTACATACAGAACATGGGTTCCATTTGAAGTTAATCACAAATGCGTTGCTACTCCCGAGAACTAAGATAGTAGAAACGCAAGAACTGCTTCACGCCAGAAATAGGTAAACTATACCTCCCCGTTCGAACCATATACACGATTGAAGTCAGTCCAATCTCTAGGTCTACATATATAAAAGGTTGCTTACTATCTATATGGTCTATATGAAATCTAAGTGTGGCAGTAACCACTTACCATCAAGTGGCCTACATATTTGCTATTTTAGCATCAGAAAAAAAGTCGGTTGCCTGTAAATTCGGTTTCCTGACGATTGTTGAACGTGACAACGCCATAAGAAAATACTGATAGAATGGTTGCATTTTTGTATGGCAGCTGTCCACGCGGACGTATCGCTCACACAAGTAGGAGAGAGACAGATGTCGAACGCTACCGAACGCGGAGGTCGATTGTGTCTCTTTGTGGCTCGTACTGCGCTCTCGCTTGCACTTCAAGCCTTAAATGTAACGCCTCAGAGCGAGGTAACGTCGCATTAGTCATGTTTTTTGGTGTGTGCAGCCGGCTTCATCGAGTTATAAGACGTCACGTTAAAATTATACTTAGGTCACTTTATCGACGATTTTAGATCACGTACAACACGAATCAAAATGAATAATAAAGGTTCGGGCCAACCTTATCAAATATCGTCTGAAATGCCTTTTCTCCCGCCATATAACTTACTAGATAATTTTGACACCCAGCAAATAGCTCCATAAAGTTTTGGAGCAAGTATAATCCTCAAATTCAAAGGGGAAGATAAATATGAACTGACACTGCAGTAAGCCGCTTTAACTAGATTAAAGAGCTGAGACTCTTGTAGTATTATGAGTATGTTAGCGATGAGCGATGAGTTATTTAGTGCGATTTAACCGCGTTCATCTCTCTAGGAAATCTTGTTCATCCTTTGTTGATTGCCTAGCACTAGAACAGGCAATACGTTTATCCGTTGTTAGATAACATGACTGCAAGTTAAAAACAATATAAGGCAAAATATTAAAGTTTGTCAATTAATACGAAAATTTAACTTCAGAGTTTAAACCAAACAGGTACTACGCCTTACAACGCAGTAAATTTGATTCTTCCCTACATGTTGATTGTTAAAATTTGATTTAAAACGCAGTGAATTTGATTCTTATCTACATGTTGATTGTTAAAGTTTTACTTACAACGCAGTGAATTTGATTCTTACCTACATGTTGACTGTTAAAGTTTTACTTACAACGCAGTGAATTTTATTCTTACCTACATGTTGATTGTTAAAGTTTTACTTACAACGCGGTGAATTTGATTCTTACCTACATGCTGATTGTTAAAATTTGACTTACAACGCAGTGAATTTGATTCTTACCTACATGTTGATTGTTAGTTTTACTTACAACGCGGTGAATTTGATTCTTACCTACATGTTGATTGTTAAAGTTTTACTTACAACGCAGTGAATTTTATTCTTACCTACATGTTGATTGTTAAAGTTTTACTTACAACGCGGTGAATTTGATTCTTACCTACATGCTGATTGTTAAAATTTGACTTACAACGCAGTGAATTTGATTCTTACCTACATGTTGATTGTTAGTTTTACTTACAACGCGGTGAATTTGATTCTTACCTACATGTTGATTGTTAAAGTTTTACTTACAACGCAGTGAATTTGATTCTTACCTACATGTTGATTGTTAAAGTTTTACCTACAATTTGTACTATTCCACCCTACTTCTTAATAATGTTCTCCTACCTACTGAATTTTCTACGTTCCTTTGCTCGATGTATTCGTTTATTTATAGAGAAATGAACATATTCTATTTTCTATTTTAAGTGAGTTGTACTCTTCTTAGAAAAAATATATCTTAAACCCTTAAACCTTATATGACAAGTGTCTAAACAGGAAATTCTTAAGCCGGCAACTAATTAAATTAATCAACGACGCTACGAAAGCTCAGTTTCTTAAGTACATTAACTGTTTCCATCTCGTTCTATTGTTAGCTATATCTTTTATTGGGATTAAATTCGCTTTTCGAATATTAATTACTGTCTGGTCGCTTGATGAAATTGTGATCGGTTGGAAGAAAGAAAGAAATGAATTTAATTTAACTTTTAAGGGTTCCGTACTTAAAGAGTAAATAAACGGAACCCAATAGGTTTTATCGAGGAAGGCTTTAGGCTATATAACATCACGCTGCAACTATTAGGAGCCAAGAAATAATGGAAAATGTGAAAAAAACGGGGAAAATTATTCATCCTTGAGGGCTTGCGTTGCGTGCCACGCGGACGAAGTCGCAGGCACAGCTAGTGTAATATAAAATGTAAATTAAAATATATTCTTCTCGCATTACGTACAAAACATTTTCAATTAAACGCTACAAGCGTTAACGACCAATTAAAGCAACATAACTACAACTACAATCTAGATTAGGACCTCAAGATCTTCAGAAGACCTCAAGAAACTTCGGAGCGAAGCATAAGACATTTTAATTCGGAAACGGGGAGGGAAAATGATCATTTTATTCTGTTAGGGGCGTTGTAAATGAGCGACTCAACCTGTTTTATCTTAATGACCCCTTCCTTCCATTTGCTTGCTAAAGGAGGTCTCATACGGTTATTTTAAAACGCTGCGGTTTAAAGTTAAACGCGAAGCAAACGCTTTTTTTATCCCCGATGCAAAACGGTATGTTATAATTTTAACGTGTGCGTTTGTTTTTATATCGCATCATATTATAATAAACGGACAAACCGTTTTAAATTTAATATTTAAAATGACTTTTATATGAGGCGACCATGTTAGTCCTCTGGAGTAGCTAATATATTGCATGGTGTAGTATGTTTGCCTTATAGAAATATTGCGCGCTGCTGTATTCTGGTTTGAAGGTGAAAAGGCAGACATACTTACATTAAGAATTTCAATCTCTTGCTTAGAAAAAATATATCTTTGGTCGATTTTGGTCAACTCCAGTCCTGTTTTAGATTAATTACAGACGTCAATGGGTGGCAGTAACCACTTACTACTTATCATCATCAACACTTGAATAAAATGGTTTTATTTTGTTATTTTTTATATATGTTATTTTTTATGTAAGTACAAGTAATCACAGTACCGCTGATTGTGTGATAGAACCTTAAAATTCTTTGCCACATACATCTTCGCGAGATTTTAGTGTGTGGATAAATAATAGAAGAAACGTTTATTTTATATTAGTTTTTATGTTACCAATTTATATATTAAAAAAAAATCAAACGGCTATAAAGTGGAATAATTGTGACTACATTCAAATAATTAAAGAGAATCTAATTTGAATCAGTTGTTCCAAATTCTTTAATAAAAAATGGTCTTTACAAGTTTTTCTTTTAGATAACATCAAAGTCTTGTTAATTTGAATAATTAAGTAAATTGACAAAACCCTTAAAAAACTGTAAAGATTGTAGTTGTGTAAGTCAACACTTTCATAAATATTTAATAATTGAAGTCTTACAAATAAAAAAAGACTACACATTTAAAATTAACTCCTGCCACAAATTTTCCAGCCACCCAGGGTTGACTGGTAGAGAATGCCATTAGGCATTAAGTTCGCCCTATTGTAACTTTTGTAAAGGTGCAATATATAAATAAATAAATAAAAATAAGAAACTAAGTTGTCTTGTAAATTCAAATTGGGTTTTGGTTTCGGTATGGCTATTGGTAAAAGCTCCCCTAAAAGCGGAGCATATTGAAAATGATAGGCCGATAAATATCGGATTTCTTCGACCCAAAATGGTATTAAGTTCACAATATACTTTAAGATCATATTTTATTCTGCACGACTACGATTTGGTAAAGTCGTATTAATCTTTTTTGTGACACGTGACGTCGTTTATAACATCACTCACTATTTTCGTGGGTTACGCAGAAGATGCTTCAGAAATACATCCAGAAGATGCGAGCACAATTTTCCTACGTAACATCAATACTACTAAAATTACCAACACGCATGCAAACCAGAATGCAACATTTTTTCATTTTAATTCCGAGCATATGCTCGGTACTAAACTGTGTATGCGTTTGCCTACACGCATGTATTAATTCGCAACTTTACCATCGCGAACGCTATACTTGTGGCACGCATTATAAGAAAAGTATCTATGAATTATTAGAACTAGTATTCAAGTTATAACCATGCAGACCAATTCCGTACGCGGACAAAACCCGCGTGACGGGAAAACTCGTACTTCATCACGCACTATAACGCTATTTTGATGTAAATTGATGAAATAAAATAAAACCGTTTAAAAAAATATATTAGGTTTCATAACAACCACGCCCATCACATCTGAACTCGAAAGGAAGAATAAAAATATAGAAATCAAATAGGTTAAATGGCTTTATAGTTATTCAGCGTTTGTCGCGCACTATAAAAACGACTTGAAACATGCTTACAGCTATAGTTAGCTAATGAAAAACATTTTGCTAAAGCAAAAGTTGTCACAAAGCAAATATCGCATAGTAACTATACGATATTCACAGACTCTGTAGAGACTTCGCAAGTTCAACTCAACGACGAACCGATTGTTATATGTATTTACCGTAATAGGAGCGGTTATTTGTTATGAAATTTTATTACTTACATACAATGTATCATCCTCAAAAAACATTTTATAATAGTAGATTATAATTCATATTTCTGAAATCAAGCAATTACAATTAACTATTGTTACAAACCAACAAGTAGCTTGCCTGGGGACACTACTGTTAAACTCGTGACTACATTAGTTATAAACATCAATAAGAATCTATATAATGATTGTATTTAAATTGATCGTGCTATGTTATTATAAATATCATAAATCAATAGAAGTCGCATCATAAATAAATGGTTATATAAATAAATATTATAAATGCATATATATTAATTTTATATAATGTAATAGATTAATAGTAATGTTTTTGTCTCTGTGACGGTTTCCTTAACGCCTGCCATTTTTAGTATAAAAGGGAGGGTATTATCGTAATATGGATCATTCTAATAATTCGCAAGTGTAAGACGTTACTCTGTCCGAATGTATTCTGAAATTGTATACGTGTAAAATCGTGAGAATATAACAATGTTGTACATAATGTGTCGTTTACTTTGGCCATCCAATTCTACTTCTGTAACACTATACTATGATTATATTTGAAATTAATAAAATTATTTGCTTTACGTGAAACAAGTCGTTAGGTATAAATGTAAAATTTAAAAGCGATTGTCTTACGATCCACTAAAACAAAATATTCTATTCGGTCATAAGGGAATATCTGTAACTTAAAAAGCACTTTGCTCTAGTTTCTTGTAAAACAGGCATTTTACTAAAGTGAAATATATTTTGTGTTTGCTTAAAATATTTATTACTACGTTTTTTTGACTCGTCATTTTTGAATTTACAACTCTTGAAGGTATTTTTATAAGATTGAAGCATCAAACGAACATGGCTGTTGATGAGTGGTCACTGCCGCCCATGGACAGCTGTAAGAAACTTCACATTGCATATGGGTTCTACCTGAAGTCAGTTACAATGCGTTGCCACTCCCGGGGACTGTGATGGTTGCCTCATATAAAAGTGAGCCGGCAACCACACCTTTCCATCGAAACCCAGGAAATGTTTCACGCCAAAAATAGGTGTGGTGGCTATACCACTCCGGTCGAACTACATTGGTTTCACCATCTAGAAATTGCGTATCTCCTGACGACTAAATAGTCGCCTCATATGAAAATGAGTCGGCGACCACTAGTATACCCTACAATTCGTCCCTGTAGTTCCGGGATCGGAATAGGACTACGGTATCCCCGCCTGTCGTAAGAAAGTGCGGTAAAAATCCCACATAACCTTGAGTCGCTCCCACGACGTCGGGTACCTTTTGAAGGTTTCTCCCTCGAAAACAAACAAAAAAAGCAAGACCCTATAATGATAAAATAGCCTATCTCCCGTCCTTGGTAAGGAACCTTAAGTTAGCTTAAATACCATCCCGCGGCGAGCGTTTAATTAATAACGATTACCCTTTAGTGCTTCTAGCTAAACACGAATTAATTAAGGAATATTATTACCAAAATTGCCTTTGTAATAACAGTGCAGTACCTTAACTATGTACTTTATAAATATTAAATTATATATCTTTTACTCTTCTTTTTTATAAAAATGAATATTTTTCTGTATGTCTTTCTATGATGATCTTCAGCAAAGTTGTAATTCATGAGCTCTCGAAGGTTTTTGGTGTATTTTCCTGTGATGCCGTAGCAACGCGCGGAGGGTATAGCTAGTTACTAATAAAAGTCTATACATTTTTATATGTATTTTATATAACGAAGTGAGAGCGTAACGTGTGACATCAGGATGGTCGAGGTGTCATTATTATTCATTCTTGAAGATTTCAAGTAAAACACAGGAATAAACTTCGATTTATTCACAGTTTAGGAGGTCCGATCGCTTCGACGGTTAAACAAGAATATTTTTCTACCGGCGTTCGCTCGCCTTTTTATAACAATGTTTGGTGGTGTGACAATAACAAATTTATGGAGGGTAAACTAAATTACAATTCTAAAAATCATTAAATGTTGGTAATTCAATAAACAAACAATTTTCGATCTTTAAACTAACTAAAATAATTATTATCGGCGACGTGTTTATACTAGTATTGTCCGCCCGCTGTCACTTATACTACGTAAAGAGTATCCTATGTGGTAATCTAGGTCATAAACTATATGATTTTTATAATTTACGTACTTATATTTTTCAGATGAACTTCCAAAAGACAATACTCGTATTTATTGTGTATGAATGTAGTCAGCTGCATTCTTACACTCCGATTATATGTAGTAACATGAATCAAATCTTTTCACATTATTTAATACTTTTTGAAGAATGCTAAACACAACCCAAGATAAAAAAAAACATTGCTGTCGTCTATGGCTAGCTACTGTATGCGTCCGTCTTGTCTTATTTTTTATTTATTTAACTGAAGTGGCAAACGAGCATGCAGTCCACCTGATGATAAGTGGTCACTGCCGCCCATGAACATCTGTAATCAACTTCATACAGAACATGGGTTCCATCTGAAGTCAATCACAGATGCGTTGCTACTCCCGAGGACTATGATGGTCGCCTCATGTGAAAGTGTGCCGGCAACCACACCCTTCTATCGAAACGCAAGAAATGCTTCACGCTAGAAATAGGTGTGACGGTGGTACTTCCCCGGTCGAACTACACTGGTTCTACCACCTTGATTGTCTCTGTTCCTTTTACGCTCTGTGTTCTGTTCACTGCAATAAACGAGAACGAAATAAGTAATTTCTATTTTTCGCGTTATATTTAGTTTCCGACAAATACTATAATCTTATGTATCATATGTACGTATCATATGTACGTTAGTTTATTTCATATTATATTAAAACATACAGGGATTTAAATTACAAAATCATTTTACACCGCTCTATTTAACAGTCTTCGCTATCAAGTTTCATTTTATCTGTTAAATGTATTCGGGGTTTATTGACTACAATCTCGTCTATTCCACGGATAATAAATTTAGGAAATCACTATTGATCCCCCATACGTGGAGTATGTAGAGCAGTGATAACATTTTTTTTTTGTTGTCGAGGGGGAAACCTTCAAAAGCTACCCGACGCCGTGGTAGCGACGCAGGGTTATGTGGGATTTTTACCGCACTAAAACCCCCCCGATGGCCGTTCTCGGCGCCAAAAAGGAGGACTCCGGGATCTCGAAACGACTTCAACCGGAATCCTCCGAGCGCGTTGCCCCATCGCGCTCCTCCCAGATGGGCGGCTGGGCCCACCGCTCCGTCTAGTCTTTACGATGGTATGCGACCACACGTACCGCCGTCCTTCCCGGGATCACCTAACTGAACGGTTCGAGCTCCCACTCTAGCCGCTCGCAACCCCGGAAGCCCCTTTTAGTCGCCTCTTACGACAGGCAGGGGATGCCGTAGTCTGGTCCCGGAACTACAGGGTGCAGAGCAGTGATAACCTACTGGTTGAAACTTGCCCTCTCGAGGTCCGAGGTTCAAACCCAGGCACGCACCACTGCTTTTTCTAAAAATATGCGCATATAGTGCGTATTAGACATAGACATTAATTATCACTGCTTTTAGTTGAAGGAAAACATCGTGAGGAACCCTACACACCTGGGAATTCTTAAAAAAATGCTGTGTGTGAAGTTGAACAGTTCACACTTGGCCAGCGCAGTGGAGTATGAACTAAAACTTTCTCATTCTGAAGACCTATGCTCAGCAGTGGGACAATAATGGGTTGACGAGTGGGCTATAAAAAGAGACTGGCGGCTTTGCCTTGGTGTAGCAAAATTTAATCACTGTTCGAAAAAGTGTAGTAAACATATTTGAAATGATTTGTTTTCATGTTAGATGACCCATGGTCTATATTACAAGCGCCGCAAATAAATAATAGTCTAATCCCCATAAATATTATAAATGTGAACTTTGTGAACTTCGTTACTTCTTCACGTCGAAATTACTCAACCGATTGTCATGTTTGTACATATATCAAGGTGGTAGAACCAGTGCAGTTTGACCGGGGAAGTACCACCGCCAAACCTGTTTCTAGCGTAAAGCATTTCTTGCGTTGCGATGGAAGGGTGTGGTTGCCGGCACACTTTTATATGTGACGGTCATCTTAGTCCTCGGTAGTAGCAACGCATCCGTTGACTTCAGATAGGACGTATGTTCTATATAAAGTTATTTACAGATGTCCATGGGGGACACTGACCCTTTCCATCAGGTGGAATGAATGCTCGTTTGCTTAATCAAATAAAAAAGCTAGTTCCTGTGACATTTAATTTGACAAATTATATTTATATTGACTTTGTAAGACTTGACTTTGTAAGTCGTCCTATGCCGCGGCGTGGCGTCGCCGCTTGGCGTAAGGTCTGCGGGCCTCGAGGATTCCCTCCGTACCCGGGCAATTCCCTCAGTGGAAGCACTGTCCACCGGTGATGTGAGCTGCCGTCAGGCAGTGTTGCAGCCTTCGGCCTTCTGTGACCGTATTTATATTTGTACAACCATGACGGGTAGAGTAATCGAACTCATACACCATATTGTAGACCATCCTTGTAATAAACCTTATTCCGACAAATAAATGATATTGTATTGTATAGTTGTCTTAGTAATACTGTCACTAATCTCTCCAATTGCCACAGAAACTGTTGGTTTTTCCTGTTCCAATGAGTGCAACGTAACGTATGTATACAAATGATACATGTCTGCAGTGCAAAACAAATAACTGCAAACTGCGGGACGAATATAGCTGACCTTTGCCACAAGTGGGAGGGTCGGCAGAGAAGTCACTTAATTTGTTATGTCACTGCCATTTGACATTGTGACATTAATTCTGTTAGGTAGTAAAGTAAACTTTCCACACTGTTCGCCTGATATACAACTATTATTACGTATATAAAACATGAAGGATATTACACTTTATCAATTCAAAAAATAATATACTCAAACTGGAATCACGAAATTCACAAAAAAGGTTCATCTTATAATATATAGAGAGCCACTAAGCAAGATTTTACCAAAGTAGCACCGATATTTCTTTAATTTAAAGAATTTGTAATAATTTTCAAGTTACGTTTAACGCACCCGTTAAAGGTAAAAAGAGCTTTATTAACTTAGTTGCATTTTAAAGCAAATATCGGGTATAATAACAAAGACATCTGACATTCTTTACGTCATGTGTTTTCATAGTAAGACATTGAATGTTTATTATGTATGTGTTTGTGTCAAATTCAAGGTAGTGAGTGTAATGTTTTAGTTCATTTTATGTATGTTTTATGCATTACTTGTAAAAAATATTAACATTGCGCAATCCTTCTCTACATCAACTATAACCGTGCGTAAATTCATACTCCTCCGCCTTCGGCAAGAATCTTAAAAACGAATCACAAGTTTTTGCTTCACTTATTAATATATAGATTTAAATGACATGAGTTCATATTTATATGCGTAAATTCAGGAAATATTCATGCTTAAAAAACATGTTAAGGTTTATTTTATATACATTTTTGTATCTTTCCTCCGCAAACATCTAGATATATATTATTTAGCGTACCTTTCATTTCTACAATAACATAACAGAATGTAACAAAAATAACAAAAGGAACAAAGCAAGCCTAAGTAAACTCGTATAATTTTGTTGACGGTACTCATTTTAAGTCTTGCCCCGGTTCAGTGAGGTGGCACATCTTTTTATGCTAACGGTATATGAGGGTAAATATATATCTTTTTATGCGGACGCTATTTCATGCTTCTAGAGATATAATGAGTGTGGAAATGGAACGGCTGAAATATGTATGGACAGATGGTGCGGTCTAGCACCTTATTTCGCTTGTTTATGAACGGTAGAAAGTGGCGTCTATCTTGTATTGTTTATCTTTTTGCCCACGTTTTGGAGTGACTTTCCTGCAATGATATTTGAGGTAGAGGGATATATGTCAAATCCACACAAAAGATTTTTCTTTCAATGAGATTGGGGTAGCTAACAGGCATGCTGTTAACGTAATGTTAATTAGTCATGGCCTCCCGTGGACATCTGTAAGGAACTTGATACAAAATAGAGACTGTATCTATAATACTGATAGAGATTGTATTATAGATACAATATCTATGTAATGTATCAAGTTCCTAACTGTTGTCCACGGATTTGATAGTGACTATAGAATACAGCCAATGACTAATGCGTTGCTACACTCTGTTGCTAAGATGTTCGCCTTCCAAGAAAGTGAAACGACAATCATACACTTCTACCGAAACGCAAGAACCACATCCCGTCAGAAATACGTGTGGCGGTCGTACTCCCCTATTTAGGAAGGTGTGAAGGTGGTAGAACCAGTGTAGTTCGACCGGAGAAGTACCACCGCCCCACCTATTTCTAGCGTGAAGCATTTCTTGCGTTTCGATGGAAGGGTGTGGTTGCCGGCACATTTTTATATGAGGCGACCATCGTAGTCCTCGGGAGTAGTAACGCATCTGTGATTGACTTCAGATAGAACTCATGTTCTACCTATATGAAGTTGATTACAGATGTCCATGAGCGGCAGCGACCACTTACCATCATGTGGACTGCATGCTCGTTTGCTACTTTAGTCAGATAAAAATATCTAACTAAGTACGTTCTACAACCTTGCAAATTTATATTATGTACGAATGATATGGATTCATACTTCACATAAATCTAACTATAACATAATAACTGTAAGTGTACGTTTCTTGTAAAAGCTCTAGAAAGTATATGCGTTGTTGAAAGAGCCACTGAAAGGTTGTGGATGTATGCTCACATGATGGATGGTTTTATTTACGATAGCAAATCTATGTGATAAAATGAGAGCCTTGTAGGTATGAGTTTGATTTATGTACCTTTTATCTTACACTAGAATTTGGCTCACTCAAAAAACTAACGAAACACATTAGATGAAGTTTTATTGAGTGACATGAATATTTTTCGTCAATTTTAATATTGCACTGCCTTTTTTTTTTGTTTTCGAGGGGGAAACCTTCCAAAGGTACCCGACGCCGTGGGAGCGACGCGGGGTTATGTGGGATTTTTACCGCACTAAAACCCCCCCGGTGGCCGTCCTCGGCGCTGAAAAGGAGGACTCCGGGATCTCGAAACGACTTCAACCGGAATCCTCCGAGCGCGCTGCCCCATCGGGCTCCTCCCAGATGGGCGGCTGGGCCCACCGCTCCGTCTAGTCTTTACGACGGTATGCGACCACACATACCGCCGTCCTTCCCGGGATTGCCTGACCGAACGGTTCGAGCTCCCACTCTAGCCGTCTGCAACCCCGGAAGCCCCTTTTAGTCGCCTCTTACGACAGGCAGGGGATGCCGTAGCCCTATTCTGACCCCGAGACTACAGGGACGAATATTGCACTACCTAATTGACATACTAGGTTTTTGCCATTGCGTTACAGCATGATAATGAACATCTTATGTGTTAAGCTAGTCCATATGTGCCGAATATTTTATTTATTTATTACATGGCAACAGCGAACACACTATACATACACAACACATTTTAAAATAAATACAGATTCAGGTGCGTGCACCAGTTATAGGCATGACAACATTGGTAGGATAATACTAAGGGTACTAACTAATGCAGTTGGTCAGGTATTAAAGTAAAACTAATTAACAAATAACATCAAGCTGCAAGAATTTTTAACTTAATTGATGTAAAGCAGTCGAAGAATATGTCAATATTCTTGTAAATAGTACATAGTCTGTTTGTTATATTCGGCACACATACGAGGAAGTGGTGAATGCCTGAGAAAATTTGTTGTGCACAATGGGATAATTCACAACCCTTCAGATAACCCTGTAACTTGAAGATGGTAGAACCAGTGTTGTTCGCCCGGGGAAGTACTACCGCCATACCTATTTCTAGCGTGAAACAGTTCTTGCATTTCGTTGGAAGAGTGTGGTTATCGGCACACTTCTATATGAGGCGACCATGTTAGTCCTCGGGAGTAGCAACGCATCTGTAATTGACTTCAGATAGAGCCATGTTCTAAGTGAAGTTATTTACAGATGTCCATGGGTGGTAGTGACCGCTTACTATCAAGTGGACTGCATGCTCGTTTGCTTAAAAAAAACTTCAAATTACATATATCATCAACGTTCCACTTTATGGAGGCTTCAATAAATGAGGTTGATGATTTTTTCATCTATTCCTCCAATTTGTACTGGAATTTGCTTCTCAAATACCTAGTAATTAATCCCATTGTTCCAACATTTTTATTATAAGCTATTGTTCTAATAATTAAAATCGAAATTTTACTTCCCTTCTGATGTACCTACATCTGAATTTGTTGTTATTGAAAGGAAAAAAAAAATACTCATGTATATGGTTCTACGTTATTAAGTCATAGAAGATGTCAAATAAATTCTCATAATGCATTTTTTTACAAAGAAAATGAAAGGCAGCTTCAAAACTTATAAATTTTATAAGGACTTGCATTGTGTCCTTTGAATGTATTTGTACATGCACTTTACTTCTGTGAAGAATGAAACATTCTCCACCATACTACTTCATATGAATCGGAAGATTTCTTAAGATCTATCGAGCGAAAAAACAAACAGACAAAATGCAATAATATCCCTATTAACCCGATTAATGCTATAAATGTGAAGGTTAGTTTGTTTGTTAACCTTTCACGCAAAAACTACCGGTCGGATTTCCTTGAACTTGTATAATACTACAGTAGATATGACCAAAGCGGACGAAGCTGCGGGAATAAGCTAGTCTACGAGTAATCTATATATTAATACGTGAAGCAAAAACTTGTAATTTGTTTTTAAGATACTTGCCGCAGACGGAGGAATATGAAATGCAGCTTCACTACATAGTATAAAACAAAGTCGCTTCCAGCTGTCTGTCCCTATGTACGCTTAATTTTTTTAAACTACGCTATGGTTTTAATGCAGATTTTTTAAATAGATATAGTGATTCAAGAGAAAGGTTTTTATGTACAATACATGCGTTATATAGTGGAGGAAGACTGGTAATTTTATATTTTTGACTTTTAGGCGGAACGAAGTTCACCGGGTTAACTAGTCTTCTATTCTATACTATAATAAATCTGTAAGAGGTCGCTGTCTGTACATGGAATAAATTTAGGCGAAAACCATTTCTAGAGGTCTTTAATACGATATAGAACCCAAAATAATGGTTTTTAGAAATCTTTTCTGTTTGTCTGTTTGTCTGTTTGTCTGTTTATCTGTTTGTCTGTTTGTCTGTTTGTCTGTGTGTTTGAAAACGCTAATCTCAGAAACGGCTTATCCAATTTGAATATAATTTTCACAGATGTGTTATGAGAAACTTCACTTAACATTTAGTGTTTATTTTATGTAAATCGGTTTATAAATAAAAAAGTTATGTCAATTTAAAACTACGCAGTATTTATTCTGTGTTCGATAAGTGTTAATATGATAAGTAACTGCATAGTTGAATTGGTTGAAACTAAACATGTTATGGTCTGTAAAATGTATTCCTTTGTTATGTATTTTTTATTGGTTATGTGTGTCGATGTTACTTGATACTATACAAATCTATATCTCTATATCTATATATACTTATATAAAAACGAAAGGATGCTCTCTCACTCATCTATTGAATAAACATCGTAGAGCCTAAACTGCTAAAGATACGAATATGATTTTTACTAGGGGTTCCTTTTATGACGTAGACGTCAGTTAAGAATGAATTTTCTGATCCCCCCCCCCAATTTAACTCAAATAGGAGATGTAAGTTTGTATGAAAGCCCGTCAATTTTGGGGCCACCTCAATAAAATTTTGTATTTCGCTTTGATTTTTATGTTAAAACATAGTTTTAAACCGACTTCCAAAAAGTAGGAGGTTATCAATTCGTCTGTATTTTTTTTTTAATTT
Organism: Spicauda simplicius; assembly: GCA_949699795.1. Taxonomy (NCBI): domain Eukaryota; kingdom Metazoa; phylum Arthropoda; class Insecta; order Lepidoptera; family Hesperiidae; genus Spicauda; species Spicauda simplicius. Next base: position 9,897,636 of record OX453080.1, on the reverse strand, counting down.
TATATTTGTTACTCGATTTCTCCGCACTGGGTGAACGGATTTGGATGATTTTTTTCTTTCATTTGAAATGTAGTGCGTGTCGTGGGGTCCCATTTATTTTTAATTCACTTTTGACAGTGGCATCCATAAGAAAAGCGCATAAGTCTGATATTTGCATTAACGATGTGCGCGATAAATAGATGAATAACTCAATTTCCCGCCAACCGATTTTGATGATTTTTCTTTTATTTGGAAGAATGTACTTCAAGGCTACTCTGATAAGTTTGATACGGTTCTGATCATAGGATCCATTTCTTTGAAGCAAATTAACGAAATTAGCGATACTTAGCCAAACCTAAGCTGTAGGAGTCCAATTGGGTTGAATGTAGAATGAGATTACTAAGCAGATATTTCCTAAAAAAATTGACCTTCAACTCTTCAATCCTGATGATGCAGGGGTACTGCTAGCCTGAACCGTAGAAGTAAGTCAATTTGTTTTTATGGATATATAATAAAATTGTTAAACAAATTCATGGGCAAAAATTTGATCTTCAACTCCTCAACCCTGATGGTGTAAGAGTATTTGAAGACTGAACCGTAAGAGTCGGCTATTTGGTACTTACGGTTATGTAATAAAAATACCAAGCAAAGATACACGGTAAAAATTTTGACCTTCAACTCCTCAACCCTGATGATGCAGGGTTACTTCAAGCCTAAGCCATAGGAGATGGCCATTTGGTGCTTTCGGGTATGTAATATGATTACTAAGCAAAGACACAAAATGAAAATTTCGACCTTCAACTCCTCACCCCTGATGATGCAGGATACTGCTAGCCTAAACTATAGGAGATGGGCATTTGGTGCTTTCAGGTATTTAATATAATTACTAAGCAAAGACACATGATGAAAATTTTGACCTTTAACTCCTCAACCTTGATGATGCAGGGGTACTTCAAGCCTAAGCCATAGAAGTTAGCTATTTAGTGCTTTCGGGTATGTAATATAATTACTAAGCAAAGACACAAGAGAAAATTTCGATCTTCAACTCCTCAAGCCTGATGATGCAGGGTACTGCAAGCCTAAGCCATAGGAGTTGGCCATTTAATGCTTTTGGGTATGTAATATAATTACTAAGCAAAGACACATGATGACAATTTCGACCTTAAGCTCCTCAGCCCTGATGATGCAGGGTACTGCAAGCCCAAGCTACAGAAGTTGCCTCGCAAGTGCTTACGTATATGTAATAAGAATACTAAGCAAAGACACGGGATGTTTTTTTTTTACCTTCAACTGCTCCCTGATGATGCGGGATAGTGCAAGCCTAAATTACAAAAGGTAGTCACATAATGCTTACGGTTGTTTTTAGTATATGTTATAAGTTTAATGACAGCCCATTAAACTGAAATGTGATTAATAAATTAAACTTCAATTCATCAACCCTGATAATCTGTATTGTGTACTTACAACCTACTTAAGCCGTATGAGTTTAGGTTTAGTTTTAGTTGGATTTAGCTGTAGCTTATTAAACAGGATGGGTTAGGTTAGGTTGGAACATAAAAGAAAACATAAAAAATAAGCGAGCAGGGTGCGGCAGCGCCCTGCGAGCGGGTGCGCCCTGTTCGTATGAATTGTAAAAGTGTTTTGATTATGTCTTCTGCTTTACAAAGAACAATGCGGGATTTACGCACACAAATAGCCCGATGTACCTCTTAAAAGATTTTATCTTTGGCCACATGAAACAAAATATGAACTTATGAATATATGTCGCTGTTCAGTGATATTCCAATTTCCTAATGATTTACTTCAAGTAGATGATAGTGCTTTGTTATCCGGAAAAGTTAAAATCAATCTTTATATCGATACGTCTTCGTTTAAATGTGGAGGAGTTGGTTGAAAAAGTATATCCCGATATTGTTAATACAACCAATAACACTACAAATTAGTTCCAAAAGACGGCTATATACCCACCCACCAATGAACGTGTTGATAAAATAAATGATTTATTTTTTTTTTTCAAAATTTAAAGCAGCGTCACAGATCTACTATTCGGTAGACACAGTCATTGAGATGGAGGAAGCAGTAGATTATCCAACAGAATTTCTGAATTCCTTAATGCCTTCCGGAACTCCTGAACACAAATTAATATTAAAAGTAGTAACCTATAATCTTACTTAGAAATTTGAATCCGCCAAAATTTCTTCAAATAGTATTTTCCAATTCGGAAAAGTTCAAATCAATCTTTATAATCGATACGTTTTGGTTCAAATGTGCAAGAGTTGATTGAAAAAAAAGTATCCCGATATTGTAAATTAGACCACTAATGAATGTAAATTAGTTCAAAAAAGCGGTTTACAATATTAGAATTCGTCCAATTAAAAAAAAATACATAACAATACGTTCCTACCCACAAATACACACTTTAAATTCGTTTTTTCACTCTGTGTTTGACCAGGTAATCCTTGAACGGCCAAACCGATTTTAATGTTACTACTTTTTATCATAGAATTCCCACGGTGTCGAGATTTGCGCGGGAAAAACTTTGTGACACGTTGATTTGCACGCGGGCAAAGCCGCGGGTACAGCTAGTAGATAATAAACCTCTTTTTACCTTCAACGGGTGCGTTTAAAATAACTTGAAAGTTGTTACAATTTATTTAAATTAGAGAAATATTGGAGCTACTTTGGACAATATGAAGTTTAGTTTTTTAATTTAAATTACGGTCGAATTCCGACCGTTGCGACAAGTGACTACTTTAAAATATTTGATGTACTCCAAAGTATCAGTTATAAATATTTAAACCAAGATAATAAAGACTTAATATTTACGATGCCAATGACCTGATGCACGTAGCTAAGATTAGACGTTTCGAATGAAATGTACTGAGAATATAGGTTGATACTATTTCTCCCTTTGATCTTCTTTTGACGTATCGCAATATTTTTCATACAATGTAACTAACGCTTTAAAGTATTATTATTTACTAGCTGAACCTCGCAGCTTCGCTCGCATTAAAAAGAATCAATGTATCGATTCTCCCGTGGGGATAAGATATTTTCCCACATAAAAAGTAGCCTATATGTTAATCCAGAGTATCAGCTAACTTCCTAGCAAATTTTATGAAAATCGCTCCAGCCGTTTACACGAGAAGAAGTAACAATCATACACACTCCCAAACTTTCGCCTTTATAATATTAGTATGAAGTATGATGAAGTAGAAGAGCAGTAATAGCCTAATGGTTGAAACTCCTTCTTTCGGTGGTTCGAATCGAATCCTGGGTAGATACCGCAGAATTTTCTAAAATGATATGCGTATTAGAAATTTATCAATTTGCACTTGGCCAGCGCGGTGGACTATGGCCTGAAAACTCTCTCATTCCGAGAGAAGACCCGTGCCCAGCAGTGAGACAATAATGGGTTAAAGCCGCCCACATCGCTCGTAGGACCGATAACCGATAGGGAAGGAAGGTCGTCGAGTGGCGACCACGTTTAGGCAAAAGGAACACATGTCGCCCCCTCACCAGGTGGACTGATGACTTGAAGAAAACAGCGGGAAACCGTTTGATTCAGAAGGCACAGGACCGGTTGGAGTGGCGTCATTTAGGGGAGGCCTATGTCCAGCAGTGGACCTCAAAGGGCTAATGAATGGATGGATGAATGGAGATTTCCTTACTACTACTGATAGGCTTAAAGTCGTTTCGACCAAGAACAATTCAAATTTCATCCCTTAGATATTTACTTGACGAGCGAGACTATTAGGACGGGTTATAAAACTAAAACATGCTTACATGACGCCTAAAATAAACGTAAACAATGATACCGAACCCAAAATTAGTATTTAGGCCCTCGGGGTCTCTTTTAGATTTATGCTCTGGGGATAGCAGTAAATGTTCTTAGAGTATAAAAGGTGCATGTTAGTGTACGGGACAAGTTTTTTTTTTATTTATTTATTTAATTCAGGCAAGGTCTATATAAAAAATAATAATAAATATTGCTAGTAATTACTTATTAACTATGTTAGTATCACAGGTTGAACATCCCCCACATAACCCTGCGTCGCTCCCACGGCGTCGGAAGGTTTCCCCCTTGAAAACAAAAAAAAAAGGTTAAACATCCATCATAATAGATGTAATATTATTAAACAAATAAATAATTATAAAAACTTCAATTTAACAAGTGTAAATGTTGTGGGCTTTTTACTGGTAAAAAAGCCAGTCAGAATTCGATTTTGAGCCTTTTAGCCGATAGAAAATCTCTTTTATCATTATTTCATGTACAAAACTAGGCAAAATTTTGCATATTTTGTGTTTTATGTATTTATACAGTGTAGTAGTGATTCTTTGCAGGAAAAATATATAAAATATTACTGAAACTTTAGTACGGTCTCTATAAACTGTGGATAGTAGATCGAAAGATATCAGACTGGTAAGGTCTCGTGCCATAAAATGTAATAATGATAATAATTATTAACTAGGTTATGCTGTAGGACATATTCAATTATTATGTTTGCTTATATTTTGGTTTAAATAAAAACGGTTTTATTTAGTCAACTTTTTTATTAACGTTATATAAACGTTGCCAAATAAACTATTAGGTAATAAATCGTTTTCATTTTAAGATTTAGATTTGTAATTCGTGGAAAAGGTTTTTTATATATCGTAAGCATCCTTTTTTTTGTTTTCGAGGGGAAACCTTCAAAAGGTACCCGACGTGCGGGAGCGATGCAGGGTTGTCTTACTCTGAACGCGTAGCTCCATCGGGCTCCTCCCTGGTGAGCGGCTAGGCACATCGCTCCGTCTGGTCTTTACGACGGCATTCGACCACGCATACCGCCGTCCTTCCCGAGGTCGTCTGATCGAACAGTTCGAACTCCCACTCTAGCCGCCCGCAACCCCGGTAGCCCCTTTTAGCCACCTCTTACTGACGAAGTCATAAACTATCAGCGTGCCTAAATTCGGCAAAATCCGACTAGAAGCTTTTACATGAAATCCTCATATATCCTCACAAAATTTCACATTTTTAGTATGAAAAGGACTATGTTTTTTACGTTAAAGTTTAGTGTATGGAGAAGTGTAATTAAGCCTCGTAAGGGGGGCTTGCTTGTTAAAACGGTGGCCATAAATAAGTTAAAGTCGGCATAGGACGCACACTTTTTTATTAACTTTTGAAATGTAATCAGTAGTTATAGCGTCATAATTATAATAATTGGACATATATTATCGCAAAGTTTTTAGTAGACATCGAAATGTTTACAAATACTGTAAAACATTTTTGGTTCTACCATAGTTGCCACAGCGTATTCGGCGAGAGAAATTTTTATGTAATTTTTATTTAAACCTAGGTTCACGTTGCTGAAGTTTTGTTAAGGATCCCTTGTGGGGGATAATATAGCATTCTAATAGTTAAATTTTAAAAATTGGTTCAGTAGTTTTTGAGTTAATTCATAATAAACATACAAAAATACAAAGCTTTCATCTTTATAATATTAGTATAGAACACGCACATTATGAAACGATGCTAGATCCTAAAAAGAGCAAATAAAAGCGCTTGACCTCGGTAAATGTAGATACAAAATGCTATTTCATTTTGGTTTATTTTAAAGGTTCACTCACTCGTAAGTTTCTATTTTTACTCGTGCCCTCCAGGCCTTCATAATTACGGTTGGATAAATAAAATTGGTGGCCACAAACATACGAAATACAGGATAACATAATGTTTGTCTGTGGTAAACATTACTTGGCTCCTGTTTTAAGAATTCCCTATTGTTCATGTATATATTTAAGCCAAATTTTATTTGTATTTTATGAGCAAACATCGAAATATATTTCGCGTTTTGAACGGACACCGATTGGTTCATGCATTTATTTATCAGTCTTGTAATGTGTAACAGTATAATACTATAAGAAAACGTAAAATAACAAGTTCGGAAGCGTTTCATAGCATTTCAAATACCTAAATCTTTGGAAGTTATTTGTCTTATAGTTGATTCACATAATTAACAGATTTATAAACTAGTATTATTGCGGAATTGGTACATTTTAAAACTTAACGGGTACTCACGATATGCGGTTTATGAATTCTTATAGAATTCTTTTTGCCGATATTTCGACCCAGTTGCATGGACCGTGGTCACGGCCAAACTTGTTTTTTTGGTGATCTTTTCGTTTGTTGTATCGTGAATACCCGTTAAGTATTAAAATGTATTAACAGTTTTTTTTTTTTTGTACAAGAAAATATAAAGAAAATGATAATAAAACTCCTACCAATGGATTAGACGGCCTGCGTGGTGTATGGTTTACTTCGCTGGTCTAACACATCGATTCCGAGTTCAATTCTCGGCCAAGCTTAAATATAGAATGTTTTGCGGAGAACAAACGTTTGTATATGAGTTCTTCAATACGTCCACGACATAAAAAGTCTTTTAAAATTTTCTCATAAATACACTAAGTTTTATTTAATATAATTTATAAAAAAGGAAGGTAACGGAGTTTCATGACCGTTAAACTTTCGGATATCCAAAATAAAATCGCTCCAAAACCGTGACCGAATAGGTACCAAAAGTTTAGAATTATACTAATAGGACCTGAAGCATTCAGACAGCATATATAATTATAAATAAGGCCATAATTTATTGCGCTGGCCAAGTGCGAATTCGTAGTCTTCGCACACTTCTGAAAAGTTTTTTTTCAATAATCTCCTGTATTTCCTCATTCACTTTCATATTTTTTTATTAATAATTTTTAATTTCTAACACGCACTTTAAAAAATCTGTGCTGAGTGCCGGAGATTAGAATTTTAGGTAATGTAAAGGGTTACCTATACAGATCTGGGACTATGGAATAAAATACGTGTTCCGTTAACTGTGTATATTTCAGACTGTGTACTTAAACGACGGACGCAGCCGTCTCTATATACATATTTTTTCGCTGAAATGCAACACTCACACTCTCACGATTCAGATGATCTCATTTAAATTGCTGACATGAATTAATATATTACATGTCCCTACACCATTCCCCCCTTAACAAAAAAAAATAATAAAAATAATAATAATATATAAAACGAAAAACCTAAGAAAATAAATGGCAGCGATGTATATGCTGACCTAAGTTAAGTACTGGGGTGGCATAGGTCGCTGACCGTGTTTAATTTAAAACAATAAATATTTTCTAAAAATATGCTACATTGCATGAGTGTTGTTGCATTGGCATTTTCATCGAACATGATTACCACTAATTTTTAAATATTATAATCAAATAAAATTAAGAGTCTCCAGTATTATTAATTGTTACAAAAACGTACCTTAAAACAATGTATATAACGTATAAAGCAAAATAGCAAAAAATAAAGTAACTGACCTACATAATTACTCACATTTCAATACTCGTGTTGCATCAAAAATGTCTACTAAACAAAACGAGCAGGTGGCCTGATGACACGGCCGCTTCTCGTTGTTTTAGGACATAGAGTTTTACTAGATGTGGCTGTGTTATTAGAACTGAAACTATTTTTATTCAAGTCACAAAAATTATTAAAACTATTACTATCATTAAAATTATCTGACGGCATCTCGTCAATTAGAAAAGCAGGTTTAAGCCTATCAATAGAAATACAACATTCCTTATCTCCTATCTTAATACTAAAAGTCTTTCCTTTCCTACTAATTACATTATAAGGACCTTCGTATGGCGGCTGCAGTGATTTTCGCAGTAGATCATTTCTTACAAATACGCTCTTACAAGTATTAAGATCGCCAGACACAAATAATGATCGTGAATTATCGTGGATCTTTGGTCGCGGTTTTAATTTATTAATAGCATCCCTAAGCAACTGTAAATATTCCGAGTCCGAAGTACATAACTGAGTATCATCATAAAAATCACCCGGCAATCGAATCGCTTTACCGTAGGTTAACTCAGCTGCGCTCACGCCGCTGTCACTTCTAGTAGCTGAACGTAGACCTAATAACGCGATCGGAAGTTCATCTACCCAGGAATTGTTGCATTGTAAACGTGCCATGAGAGCCACTTTTAGTGCTCTATGCCAACGTTCTATCATGCCATTGCTTTGTGGATGGTAAGGAGTAGTACGAAGTTTGTGTATACCCAAATACTTCATGAGGTTATTAAACAAATCACTCTCAAATTGTCTTCCTTGGTCGCTTGTAAGCTTCGAAGGACAGCCAAAACGAGATATCCAACACTCAAAAACTACTCTAGCTACCGTCTCCGCTGTGATATTCTGAACGGGTACAGCCTCAGGCCATCCCGTAGCGCGATCTAACATCGTTATGCAATATTTATAACCATCAGCTGATATTGGCAAAGGGCCCACTATATCAATGTGTAAATGTTGAAAACGATCTACTCTTTCAAATTCACCTATACCCGAAAAAGTATGCCTATTAATTTTTACTTTTTGACAACGTATACATGCTCTTGCCCACTTAGCAATGTCTCGATCCATATTTGGCCAAAAGAACTTTTGTTTGATCATTTGTTTACTACTCTTAATGCCAGGATGGCTAAGGTCATGTACTGGCTTCGTTATAGCATTGCATGGACCGATGGACATTGAGGCCGTACTGAATGAAAAGCTATCATACGAAATTTTTCAGGTAAATAAGGTCTAATTCTGTTAGATGATACCTCACAATATATTTGTTTCTCGCAATCTGGTAGGTCATCCGATACTTGCAGCGCGTGCTGTAGGTATTCGTCACTGGATTGCGATTCCGCTAACTCAGTGTAATCTAATGTCGTGGGACAACTTATAGTTTCTATCCTTGACAACGCATCTGCTACTACGTTTTGATTACCGTGTATATACCGGATATCAGTACTGAATTCACTGATATAGGAAAGTTGACGAATTCGTCTAGGACTTTCCTTATCACTATTAACCTTCGTAAAAGCGTACGTTAAAGGCTTGTGATCCGTAAAAATTACTAGTTTACGGCCTTCTAATAAATTTCTAAAGTGTCTGATGGCCATATATATTGCTAACAATTCCCTATCGTAAGTTGAGTATTTAACCTCTGTTAACGTTAATTTTTTAGAAAAATATCCCAACGGTTTCCAGGATTTATTTATCTCTTGTTGTAAGACTGCACCTACGCTAGTGTTTGACGCGTCACACATTAATGATAAATTAGCATCCTGTAATGGGTAAGACAATGTAACGGCGCTTTTTAAGCTTTCCTTACATTTCTCAAATGCCTCGTTGGCCTTATCCGTCCACGTAATTATTGTTTTATCTCGCTTCTTAGTGTTATGTAAATAACTATTTAATTCCGCCTGGCAATCGACTGCCTTAGGAATATGTGCACGGTAAAAGTTAACCATACCGAGAAAACGACGCAATTGCTCAACGTTTTCGGCTCTCGGAAAATTTACAATTGCTTGCACTTTATTGTCGAGCGGGCGAACGCCATCCGTCGAAACTTCATACCCTAAAAAGTCTAATTTGGACACCCCAAACACACATTTTGAAACATTAATTGTCACGCCGTACTTATCGAATCTTTGAAAAATCGCTTTCAGGTTCTCTTTATGAATTTCCGCTGATTCACTCGCTATAAAGACATCATCTATGTAATTAAAAACGAAATCGAAGCCACGCAGCACTATCGTATCCATGAATCTCTGAAACGATTGAGCTGCGTTGCGCAAACCAAACGTCATCCGCGGAAATTCAAAAAGTCCAAACGGTGTAATGATTGCGGTTTTTTCAACGTCCTCCGGGGCAACTGGTATAAAATGATAAGCTCTATTTAAGTCTAATTTACTAAAAATAGTTTTCTTTCCTGCCACTAAATACTTAAAATCGTTAATGCGCGGAATCGGATAACGATCGGGCTTAGTTATTGCATTTAATCTCCGATAGTCCCCACACGGGCGAATTTCCCCATTTTTCTTGGGTACCACGTGTAAAGGACTCGCCCAAGGACTTTTAGATGGCTGACATATGCCTAAATCTAACATATTTTGAAATTCCGCTTTAACCTTCATGTAACGGTCTGGAGGTAGCGGTCTTGCCCTAGCGTATACCGGTGGCCCCGTAGTTTCGATATGGTGGCACACCGAATGCTTAGGTATGTCCTTATAAGATACTAATTTAGTAACGTCCGGGTACTCGCACAGTATATCATGCCAGATATTATTATTAATTACTGTTTTAATGGATGATTCACAATCATTATGACAAACAATAGAAGCGATCGTATTTAGACGCGTAAGTTGATCTACTAGCTTTCGCGTGCTTAAATCAACCAACAACCTATAATGGGTTAAAAAATCTGCCCCTATTATAGGCTGCTTAACAGCCGCTACGATGAATGTCCATCGCAAAGCTCGTCTTAAACCTAGATCTAAAATTAAATTACGCATACCATAAGTTTCTATCTCGCTTCCATTAGCCGCATAGAGTTTGTACTTGTCAGTCGCGATATCCTTGGAACGGCACTTAGATACAGGAATCACGGAAACGTTTGCGCCAGTGTCTATTAAAAATCTTAGTCCACCGTTTTTGTCCAACACACAAAGGCGATTTGACGTGTTGATACAAACTTCCGCCACAGGTTGTATCACACCTAGTTTTCCGATGTGGTAGTCTTTTTCGGCTCCTTCCAGTTACACGTTTCGACACATTTAGTAGTTTTGGTACGATGCTTAAAATGATAGTAGCATAACCACTCGGGGTTGTTACGCCTTCTACTCACGGCTCTCGATCGCGACCTTGCTTGTCGATATCCGTCCGCGCCATCTCTGCCGCGTTGTGGGGTCCGCGAACGACGCAGCTCTGCGACTTCCGTCCGTAGCTTCTCCACCATGGCAGCCAATTCCGAGGATGAGCTGGAGTCCGTTGAGGTAGAAGTAGACCACACCGCTGCAATTTCACGTCGCTCCACTTTGGGTTCTTGGGCACGCATCGCAGGTACTCCTTGAGTGGCCATAGTCCAATTTGCAGTTGTACAGTTAACTATTCGGGTCACCAGTTTAGGTAATGTAACGTCGTCGTAATCACGTAATCACGTCGGGAGATGAATCACGTCGGGGTCACCAGTTTAGGTAATGTAAAGGGTTACCTATACAGATCTGGGACTATGGAATAAAATACGTGTTCCGTTAACTGTGTATATTTCAGACTGTGTACTTAAACGACGGACGCAGCCGTCTCTATATACATATTTTTTCGCTGAAATGCAACACTCACACTCTCACGATTCAGATGATCTCATTTAAATTGCTGACATGAATTAATATATTACATGTCCCTACAAGAATCTCGGACGTTCGATTGACAGGCCGAGTTTCAACCATTACGCTATCACCCTTATATATCAGTATTCAGATCCGGAATCCCAAGAAAAATATAACACTCAATATTTAAATACCTAATTTCATAAAAACAAGCACTCTGTATAGCGCAATATTGGCACGATACGTTACATACTAAGGGCGGCGGCAAACGCAACATTTTATATATAAAACGCAACGCACACTTTACGACAAGCACGTTCATATAGGCTTGATAAACATTGATGTACATCAGATCGTCGATATTTATGAATATTTGAATATGAATATTTCGATATTATTCATGCGCTTAAATATTCATAAAATGCAGCACCGTAAATATACGCGAATGCATAAAGATACAATAAAATACATAATAAATTATTCAACAAAACGTGGATGAAATCTGAAAGCAATAAAATTCGTTATAGTGAAAAAACATGGAAATGATTTTGGTAGAAATTGTACATACCCATTGTAACCTGTAACATGTAAACCTACTGTATTATTGCATCATCTGATCTTGATCTTCATTGATAAAATTCTGAAGATATAATAATATTCGATGATAAAATTATGAATACAAAGAAAAAAGAATAGAATAAAGGTAAATGATAAACAATATTGTTTAAATATGTAATATTTCAGAGGGACTAAAACTGTTTGTTGTTTTATTGTTTAGTTTTACCAAGTAAATACATTATTATACTTTATGAAATAGGTCATTGGAAGACAGGCAGACACTTGAATATTATATAAATACGGTAATGGAATCTTCTACGCACTATGTTAACATTTTGCAGAACAGTATTTAGTCTTATTTTTTTTTTTGTAATATTAGTCTATAACAACACAACTATATACGGTTTACGGTTGCTGCTAGGGCGTTTTACTTTCCCACGTACGGTAAATTGTCTACGTTTTACTTGCGCAGTGTGCGTCTTGCCTAGAAAACGGGACTATTTATATTAAAATCAATTGCTTACATCTGCAGTGGCTGAACACACATAATTATTATTAAGATTAATAGTCGTTCACAAAATGAGTAATGTATGTAGTTTTGTTTTTATATATATGTCAACCAATAATATGATTATCATATCCATCCATCCATCAGCCTTTTGATGTCCACTGCTGAACATAGGCCTCCCCTAAATGGCGCCATTCCAACCGGTCCTGTGCCCTCTGAATCCAACGGTTTCCCGCTGTCTTCTTCAGGTCATCGGTCTACCTGGTGGGGGGCGACCTGTACTCCTTTTGCCTAAACGTGGTCGCCACTTGAGGACCTTCCTTCCCCATCGGTTATTGGTCCTACGAGAGATGTGGCCGGCCCATTACCACTTCAGCTTGCTAATTTTGAGAGCTATGTCGCTAAGCTTCGTTCGTCTACCGATTTCATAGTTGCGAATCATGTCTCGTAGCGAAATTCTGAGCATAACCCTCTCCGTAGCACGCTGAACGACCGGGATGGCCAAGTGTCATTCGGTAGACTTCACCATTGAAACCTTTTTTTTAACTTTCAGGCCTATAAGTTTTTTTAAGGGGGTAAACCAGTGTAGTTCGACCGGGAAAGTACCACCGCCACACCTATTTCTAGCGTGAAGCATTCCTTGCGTTTCGATGAAACGCATCTGTGATTACAGATGACCATGGGCGGCAGTGATCACTTAACATCAGGTGGACTGCATGCTCGTTTGCTACTAAAGCAGATAAAAAAAGTTTTATCACGATGTTTTCCTTCAGCGTATATATTTTTTCTAGAAAAATCAATATTGAACCTCGAACCGCCCGATTGAAGGGGAATTGCAAGCATTACGCAATCGTACAACCATAAAATTAATATAGATTAAGAATATAATAAAACGAATATGGCTACCGAAGAACTCATTCACAGTAAAACAAAAAGCTGGAAGTAGAATGCCATTGATACCAGTTCACACCAGTTTGCTATGGACCTGAAAAATTAATCTCCGAATATCCCAGAGCGTACAAAAGTATAATCGGAACCCATTCAACGTGAATTGGACTTCATTAACGGGGCCTAAAGTGAGTTTCAGCTGAAACTGGAAATGATTCGTTTTCCTTTCAAGCCTCTAGCACCTTTACTGCTAGCACTAAAAAATAAAGACCTTAATATAATACTACTATACTACAGTTTTCGAGGTAGATTGGGGTTGGTTGGACTGGGAAGGTACCACCGCCAACCCTACTTTATGAAGTAGGTCTTGGGTTTCGCTGGAAGGGTGTTGTAGAGGTTGCAGGCCCTTGTCCACCGGGTTGGCCAAGTGTGATTCGGTAGAGTCCACCATTGAAACCTTTATTTTTTAAACTTTCAGGCCTGTGAGTTTTATCACGATGTTTTCCTTCAGCGTACATATTTTTTCTAGAAAAATCAGTATTGAACCTCGGACCGCCCGATTGAAGGAGAATTGCAAGCATTACCCCATCGTACAACTATAAAATTAATATAGATTAAAAATATAATAAAACGAATATGGCTACCGAAGAACTCATTTAAAGTAAAACAAAAAGCTGGAAGTAGGTTCCATTGATAACAATTCACACCAGTTTGCTATGGACCTGAAAAATTAATCTCCGAATATCCGAGAGCGCACAAAAGTATAATCGGAACCCATTCAACGTGAATTGGACTTCATTAACGGGGTCTAAAGGGCTCTTTTCAGCTAAAACTGGAAATGATTCGTTTTCTTTCAAGCCTCTAGCACCTTTACTGCTAGCACTAAGAAATAAAGGCCTCAATATAATATTACTACACTACATTTTCAAGGTAGAACCTTTTCAGTCAATTTAATATTTCAACTGAGGTATCACCACCACACCGAAGTAGATTGTGTTTCGGTGGAAGAGTGTTACAGTTTCACTTTTTATATGAGTACCATCTTAGTGGTGGTAACAACGTCGGAGATTGCACTTTAGTAGAAAAACATTTCGGTATCAAATTGCTTGAAGATGTTCATGGATGGCATTGTACACTTACCAGCGGGTGAACTGCATTCTCGTGTGTTAATTTAATACTCGATTTTTAAACTTCAAAAAACTATACAGCTCTTCTTACTTAACTGTATATTTCTGTGAGATTCTATACAGTTGGTATCTTATTCGCAGTCTCTTAGAAAAATCACTAAAAAAGATAGATGATACGTGTAGGTGGTTGAATTTCCACTGGTACGACTCCAGAGACACCGTCGAATGAGAGAGTTAAAGTTACAGTCCACCGCGCTGGCCAAGTGCGAATTGGTGGGTGGACTTTACACATCTCAGAGATTTTTTTTTTAAAGAACTCTCGGGTGTGTAGGTTTCCTCACGATGTTTTCCTTCACTGAAAAGCAGTGATAACAAATTTCTAATATGCACATAACCTTAGAAAAATCAGTGGTACGTGTCTGGGTTTGAACCTCGGTCCTCCTGATCGAGAGGGCAAGTTTCAACCATTAGGCTATAACTGCCACGTTATTAGTTATAGCAGAATCTTCGATTCGATCGATTCTAAATAGGATGAAGATTAACTTTTTGATTTTATTTCAGAGGAGATCCTCAAGTCCCGGACAGCGCTGTGGATGTCAGCTGACGGCCACATGGTGCTGTACGCGACCTTCAACGACAGCTTAGTGCACGAGCAGAAGTATCCCTGGTATGGCGCGGCTCTTGACACTGATGATCCTGCAAAGGTATTATATGTATATATTATATTATTATATGTATTTTTTGGAAAAGAATAGCCCTATTGCTATATAACAACTAAGTTATTAAATAACTTGCAAAGCAAATGTTATCGAGTTGAAAAAGGAAAATTCCTTTTTCAATTTTTTCAATTAATCAGTCGAGATTTTCCTACCTTTTGCAATAAAATTGATTTCGATACAATACATACTCAAGATAGTAATATAAAAATACTTAAAAGTTGTTTGAAGTTTCGACAAGATAAAAACCGAATCGAAATAAGTTAACGTTTTATTTTCAAACATGTTTTTAAAAACAAATTTACTTATATTTTTTCCCGACTGCATAAGGATATAAGGATATAAGGACTGCATAAGGTTTAATTAGCTAAGCTACATTTTAAAGCAGTAGCGGGTATTTTGACAAAGGCATCTGACATTTTTGGCGCTATGTTTTTCATAGTAAGACATTTATTGTTCTATTTCGTTTATTATGTGTGTGCGTTTGTGTTAAATGCAGGGTAATGTGTGTAACGTGGTTTTAGTTGATTTTATGTATGCATTATTTGAAAAAAATATTATCATTGCGCAATCTTTCTCTACATCAACTATAACCGCGTGTGATTTCATACTTCTCCGCCTGCGGCAAGTATCTTAAAACCGAATCACAAATTTTTGCTTCACGTATTAATACATTTGAAACATTTAAAAATCGGACAAATAATGTACCGCAACATTTACAGACTCATCGCATTTTCAGCGACCGTCCAAATTGACTAACCGCTGAAAACGCGTTCTGTATCGCCGTAATATCGTTTATCAAGCGAGTACGTGACCTGATAACGGGAAGGAACGAAATGAATGAAATAATTCACGAGCAAACCTGGGGGTAGCGTCGCGAATGAAAATGATTGAATGAGTTTAGATTTATTTGTACCAACTGCTTTGTTTTTTTTTTATTTTTATATATTATTGTAAATGAAATATTTAATGCCTAGATCGCAATACATTGCATAAGAATAAAGGCAAATCCATACTATCCATACTAATATTATAAATGTAAAAGTGTAGTTATTTGTTCCTCTTTCACGTAGCCACATAGCTATTATGTGATATGGTTTATATGCTGGGAAATAGGAGGGCGGAAAGTGACGTAGGCTACTTTTTACCGCGCTCTCCCATTCCCATGAGAGAGCGCGGTAAAAATCGATGTTTTGTTAGTTGTTCACGCTAACATATTTAGTAGTTCCGGACGCTGTTAATAGATAGCGTTAGTAAAATTCATTTGCAAATTCTGCAAATGATTTTTACTACAAATTCTGAATCACGTTATCAAATGCTATTGTTAATTTCCTTTGACCGTGCGGGCGAAGCCGCAGGTAAGAGCTAGTGTAAAAATAAAAGAAAGTAAAAGTAGAAGATAGAGTTAAATTTTTGTGCATTGAAAAAATTAAAAACTAACAAGTTGATGCATATTTTTAAATTGTTTGTGGTGTCCGACGTGGTTATATCTGATAATAACTTAAATTATTGCGTATCAGACATAGATACAGGTAAAAAGATACATATGTATGTACATCATAAAAAACTCTATCTTCAGTGCAATTGTATTTAAAAATCTGAATGTGTTTCTTATAAAATGGATTTTAAAACATGGTGGCTTAAATTTGATAATATAAATAATGCGATAGAAGAAAGGTTCAGAATACAAAAACTTTTCTGTATTTCGATATGTTGTTCATAACTTTTAATAAACATAAAAACCACGGGTAGGTATTTTAGTACATTCTACAGGCTTTTGTTAATTCCTACAGGATTTATATTATTCTCCGAGATGAACGATGTACAAATACATGAATTTACCATGTGACAAATCGTCGCTTAAGATGTTAAGCGACAAATATTATTTTATTATGAGTATATTCCTAATTTAAACGCAATATATTTATTTATTAGTTGTAGAATAAAAAATAACTATTTGAGACAGTTCATTTGCTCTCCTGAAAAGTTGTTAATTTTGAGATCCGCGGTGTTAGAACTTAAGCGACGATATACAGAATGATTGCTTGCCAAATGTCATAATTTATTGATTTAACCCGAAAAGCGTAATGGTAGCCACACACGATACAGTATACTTGGGCAAGTCTGGACTTACCCAAGTATACTGTATCGTGTGTTAGAAGAATATTGCGCAAGTTGTTCACTTGCACAAGTTCTTTAAAAAGTTCCAAATTTCAATTCTCAACTTGTGCAAATTTGCTTTTGTTCAAGTTTACTTGAACGTGTGTGGGAGCGCGCGCAAGTTTCAGTACTGTTCTAGCCACCTACGCGTCACTATCACGCTTGTACGAATATCAGTAAAATGATATTTGTGCAAGCATGCTTGAGCCGTTTGTGGTTGGCTCCAAAATACGTGAATTTGTACAAGTCCAAGCTTGCGCAAGTATACTGTATCGTGTGTGGCTACCATTATATATAATCATCAGAGTTATAGTAACAAATAAGAACTGTCCTAACCTTAATGGGTTACTGCCAAACAAATTATTAAAAGAAAAATAACCTCACACAAGCGACCATAAATTCCATAGACCCTTCTAGCCCCATTAGGTTATGACGAATTGCCCCATTATACCCAAGGGGGCAATCTGGGAAGACAAGAACTGGCTTCCGGCTGTCACATTTGACGTGAAAAATGTTTTGAATACAGTAGGAAATTTTGGTTAACTTGATTCAAACATCGTTTTTCCAATTTTAGATCTATGTAGCAGTAAAACATAGAGGAATAAGGGAATAGAAGCCTCATGTCTTTTAGTGGAAGCAACACGGTATTTCACTAGATATTAAATGGTCGCTGTATGCATGTATCGGTATAATCATATGTAGATAAATACAGCGGTGACCATTAAATTGGATATGTGATACCGAAAAACGTTATTATCTATAGTTCTGTTATTATCAGGTAGTAAAACTTTATGTGAGCAGTGATAGCCTAATGGTTGAAACTTGCCCTCTCACTCGGGAGGTCCGAGGTTCAAACGCAGGCAAGCACATATAAAATTTGGTAGGGAGTTAGCTGACACTCTGGAATGGAAAATATCTTATTCCCATGGGACAATCGGTACATCGATTTTTTTTAACGCGGGCGAAGCTGCGAGTTTCAGCTAGTATTAATAAAAAGATAAATAAGCTCATGCATTTACTGCATCTCTTTATATGTCTCATTTGTTTCAATTAACATTGAAATTTTAAAATGGCGGTTTTCTCGCTTAGTCATTATAAAAATATTTTTATTTAAGCAAATTATAGACACATTTTTTAAATTAAGTTTTTGAATTTACGACTTTACTCCACAATTAAATACTAATTAACCTTATATCTTCTTCTTGTGTATAAAAATGGATGTTTGTCTGTATGTCCTCTATAGAATCGTAAACGATTTATTTGATATTTGATAAGCGAGCTACTAAAGATCATCGTCTTTAGCAAAGTAGTTATTCATGAGCTCGCTTTGATCATGTGATGATCTTTAAAGTTGTTATTCATCAGCTCGCGAAGGTTTCTAGTGTATTTTTTCGTGATGGCGTAGCAACGCGCTCAGGGTACACCTACTTAATCCGTATATTTGTCTTTAGACATACCCGGAGATCAGAAGCGTGAGGTACCCAAAACCAGGTACCACCAACCCGACCATCAAGCTGACGGTGGCCGACATCGCAGATCCCAAGCACATAAGGAACAGGCACTTGGCGCCGCCTCAAGTAATTTTGGATGAAGGGTAAGTACCGCATAACTCAAAAAATGCCCATTTTGAGTTAACGAAATATTGATATCTGAAAACAATATAGGAACGTGTTACATTTTCATAAAAAATATTATTTTAATATGAGTATATTATTATTTTAAACGCAATATATTATTTGGTACTTGTAGAATTAATGATAACTATTTGAGACAGTTTATTTGCTCTCCTGAAAAGTTGCTGATTTTGAGATCCGCGGTGTTAGAACTTAAGCGACGATATGCTTCATGTATAATAACGCTTTAAAAATGATTTCATATATAACGCCTACTTATTTTTATTTATTTATGCTTGATTGTACCAATACAAAGTTTGTATTAGAAAAGCCGGGCGTAATGCTAAAAAACATTCTCTACCAGCCAACCTTTGGGAAGTGCAGAAAAATCGAAGGCGGTACCAGTATAGGGAAGAACTAAGAAAGAGACACATAAATAAAATAAGAGGTGAAATTGGAAAATATTAAATACGAAAAGGTAAAGAGGACAAGGGACAGTATAAGTTTTGAGACACAAAATAATAGTAACAATAAATGAAATATAGAGAACATAACAAATAAAAACAATAATAATAAAATTTAATTTGACACTTTAATGGTTAATATAAATATTACAATATATATTTTATTTACGATTTTAGTTATTAAAATTTACAATTATAAATAGAATAAATGAGCCAAATCACTGCCCCGTGGAAACATACCCAAGACACTAGATATTTGGCACTTGATTTAATAAATGAGTACGCACACTCTTTTTGAAAGTGTTCATTGAGTTCATTTTTGCTTTATCTGGAGTTAATTCTTTTCAAGTGGACTGCATGCTGTTCTGAATTTTAATTCAAAAATGGCATGAAGACCGACATAGATTGACCTTACTTTAAGTATCTTCCTCCACGCATTTGCCCTAGAACAGCATAATATACCAGGATTAAACCCCGCATAATTATTAAATCGTTCTTTAAAATACAGGTGTTCAACGATGCTTTGCTAAAAAATAAGGTGCTAGAACCAGTATAGTTCGACCAGGGAAGTACCACCGCCACACCTATTTCAAGCGTGAAGCATTTCTTGCGTTTCGATTGAAGGGTATGGTTGCCGGCAGCTTTGAGATGAGGCGACCATCATAGTCCTCGGAAGTAGCAACACATCTGTGATTGACTTCAGATGGAAACCATGTTCTAGTTGACCTTGCTTGATGTTTATGGGCGGCAGTGACCACTTACCATCTGGTGGACTGCATGCTCATTTGCTACTTCGATCAGATAATAAAGTTTTGGAACGTTTTGGAAATACAAGCGTTCAAGATATGATCAAATGTCATGCAAATAATTAAACAACTGCTATGAAAATAACATAACGTGTATAAGTATAATATATTTCATATGATAATTAATTTATAATGACGTTCATTGTGAAAACTGCATAAACAAAGATAAATGATTATGATGTCCATGGTGGCAGTGACCACTTACCATCAGGTGGACTGCATGCTCGTTTGCTACTTCAGTCAGATGAAAAAAGAAAATAGTGATAATTGATTTAAACACCTACAACTCAAAGTTTAAAATCTTCGTGATACAATATAAAAGCTCACATTACCTTATTTATAAATATCTATCTATAAGTCACTATCAAAAACTACTCGATATAATAAAATTATCGAGATCTCTCCGAAGCAGACACCGATACTCAAAGGATCTTTATTTATGGTATGATGATGATATTTTGATACCTTTTATCCGTACGCTCAAACAATAACGAAACATATATTCGCATTATTCTTATATCTTGTATCAGAAATAGGGGTGATGGTTCTTTCCGAAAATAATTGACTATAAAATAAATTATAACTGAATTCTCTAGAATACAACCACTAAAATATCTAGTATTTTCGGATTGATTTATTTTTACTTTGGTTTGGTTAATTTTATTGCTACTTGCACTATATTTATTAGCTTTTAACTTGCCTGAATTTGCCAATAAACGATTGATATTTTTTTGGAAAAAAGATCAACTAAAATAAAATATGTAGGTAGGTTGTAACAGCAGCAGAATACATCGAATGTTCATTTTCGGTTATCTGAGATGGACTCGCTAATTAATCGTTAAATTAATTTAATTTGATGTACACATAAGTTTACGCCGTTTTAAGACCGATTTTGATACACAAGGTTTAGGTTAAAATAGCAGGACAATTGGCACAAAGTAAGTTATTTTTTTAGTAACAATACAAATAAAATATTATGGATTTCACATCAGCAATTATCTTCTTTTTTCGTTCGAAAATTACTAAAATTGTTCCAAATAAGGATCATTTGCGATTTATATCTTTCGAAGATACCAAAATATGGGTTGATTCGTGGATGGCCTCGGAGATTGAAAAGATCCTGCCTGTGAAATGGGTGAAAGTAGTGGATTGTGATTGGCAAAACTTTGAATGACAGAAATGTACCGTTCTTTCACAATATTTTTTTTAATTTTTAACAAAAACCGGCGGAAACTTATTTATAGCCCTAATACAATAAAATATCTTTGGTCCAAAATTAAAAGTGTCAATTATTCAAACTCAGATCAACATCCCTAGTCGGAAACTCAATGGGTATTGTCACGCCAACGTCACCCACTTTCGCAGAAGCCTGGAGGCTACACAAAAGGACAAGGGACTATAAAGGCTTTTGTGGATAAAACACATGGGGATCCCTTAGGAAAATAAACAGCTTTAACTTTCATCGAATTGTGAAGTTGAAATTGTTTCGGTCGAAATATTGCCCAAAGTTATGGTATGTAAGTAATGTTAAATTCGGAATGACAAATTTTGTATGAAACTTCTTTCAATGTTAAGTAAGTATATGTTTTTGGATTTATTTTTTACTACCCGGCGAATTTTGTTTCGCCTAATAGTCAAAATTCTAAAATTACCAGAGTTCTAACACTATATTATGCATTTATTATACATAAAAACATTCCTATTTAATCACTCTATCTATTGAAAAATGGCATTAAAATCAGTAGCGTAGTTTTAATGATCTAAACATACATAGGGACAGACAGCAGGAAGCAACTTTGTTTAACTATGTAGTGATTTATCACGCATTTGAACCCAAATTAAAATATTTTATTTTAAGTGTTGATTGACGTTTTACGAGTCAATGTGAGGAGTTTCAACTTAATTTGGTTCCTTGGCGGTATTGTAAAAGTCTCTTTATATTTCCTTGTTGCATTGAGTATAATCCATCCATCCATCATCCCTTTAATGTCCACTGCTCGACGTAGGCCTCCCCTAAATGGCGCCACTCCAGCCGGTCCTGTGCCCTCTGAATCCAACGGTTTCCCGCTGTCTTCTTCAGGTCATCGGTCCACCTGGTGGGGGGCGACCTGTACTCCTTTTGCCTTAACGTGGTCGCCACTCGAGGACCTTTCTTCCCAATCTGTTATCGGGGTTATTGAGTATAATTGATCATCGCAATGTTTAAACAATGTTCCATATACTACTGTATCTGTATATGTTTATGTTTACTACTATATATGTTAAACCGTTATTACTCGAAGGTTTAATTTACGGGCATTTCCCAAGCAATGTTCCTAATATTCCCGTAGGAGCCCTTAATCCGCATCGGACAGGGGAAACGAATGCGCCAAATCCCGTAAAATATTTACTGCGGTCAGAATTGAACTGAAAATACTGTTGTGGTCGGTATTCGGTTCTCCGCATTGTGTAGTTAACCTCAAATTCTAGAAAGTTTGACATAGTTTTGATGTGTTTTGACTGTGCCTGAAACTTTGTTTCAAGCATTTAGGTTAGGACTACTGTCTGTTCTATTAGTTTAGCTAAATAGTTATGTGGCCGTGTATTAAAAGCTCACCAAATCGCACTTGGCCAGCGCAGTGGACTATGGCCTAAACTCTCTCATTCTGAGAGAAGACCCGTGCCTAGCAGTGGTCCAATAATGGGTTAATGAGAAACTATAAAGGGATGTGGTGTCGAATTTGAATAGCACCACTCTGTCTGGCACGGTGGCGTCAGTGCACATGTTTTTAGCGTAAGTTCTTGCTTCGGTGGAAGGGTCTAGTTTCATATGGCTACCATCTTAGTCCTCGTAGTCACCCTTCATCCAAAACTGTTTCAAGGTACTAATAGGTATAGTGCTTTGCTTCTACAGTCGAACTACACTGGATGGCGACCCGCATGGCGGAGCGGTTAGCATACCGGTCTGACGCGCAATGGGTCCCGGGTTAGATTCCCGGCCAGAGAGTTATCTGAATGATGAGTTTAGATTCCTATTCTGGGTCTGGGTGTTTGTCTATTCTTGTGTGTGTCCATAGTACCCACGACACAGGAGAAAATCCTACTATGGAGCTATGAGTGTAGAAAGCGTGCTTACTGGTTACCTACCTATACTGGTTACTTGTATTTCGCCTACAAAATTAATTTCGTCGTATATTCGTAAAAAGCGGAATAATGAAAATGGTTCCTGAAATTTTAAAACATATTTCATAGGTACAGCTGCAATTAATAAGGCTTTTCGTTTAATACTACTTGTATCAGTCATGGTCATAAATCCAACGAAATTGAACTAGGGACCTATATATTTATTTTAGCACATTCATTTTTCAGCCAACATTTTCAGGTGTTTCGTGAAACTAGGTATTAAAGTACTTACGTTGGCTGAAAATGGAAATGCATGAAAAATGTTGCTGAAAATGAGGTTTTACATATGACTTCAGCTTATTCACCTTCATTTACCAGCTATAGTTTTAGATTGAAACATATTTTTAGCAGCTGTTCACGGGATTTCGTAAGTTGAGTGGTAATATAGAGTAAATATTAACCTTGTGTTTCGACTCTTATCGACATTATCCAACAAATAACAGATTAATTCTTCATTATAATAGCAGCATTAAGCGCTGCTGTGCTTTATTCGCATGGAAAGTATCCTCATATAAAGAAGAAACACTATACTTTCTACACTCATAGACCCTTTTTTTTTTTGTTTTCGAGGGGGAAACTTTCAAAAAGTACCCGACGTCGTGGGAGCGACGCGGGTTATGTGGGATTCTTACCGCACTAAAACCCCCCCGGTGGCCGACCTCGACGCTGCGAAGTGGACTCCGGGAACTCCAATTGACCGCCGCCGGTGTCCTCAGCGTGTGCCCCATCGGGCTTTTCTCTGGTGGGCGTGAACTGCTCACCGCACCTTCTGGTTTTTACGGCAACGTGCAACCACACATGCCGCCGTCCTTCCCGGGGTCACATGACCGGACGGTTCGAGCTCCCACTCTTCCCGCCCGCAACCCCGGAAGCCTCTTTTAGTCGCCTCTTACGACAGGCAGAGGGTACCGTAGTCCTATTCTGGTCCCGGAACTACAGGGACACACTCATAGACCCACAGTAGGATTTTCTCCTGTGTCGTGGTAGCCATGGTTCCCACAGACGAATACACAAACACCCAGACCCAGAACAAGAATCTAAACTCATCATTCAGATACCTGTCTGGCCGGGAATCGAACTCTTGACCCATTGCATGGCAGACCGGTATGGTAACTGCACCGCCATGAGGGTCGTCTAAGAAACAAGCGTGCTGTTCGCTCATTTGCAAATTCAATCGTAGAAATAAAAACTTTTTAACAAAAAATATCTACCGACTTCCATGTCACAAAAAAGTAAAAAATAATTTAAATATATTTTGGTCTAGAACATACTCAGTACTTAGTACATAGTTCTGAAGTCGGTGCTCGACATATTTCGCTGGACGACGGTAACTACGTCCTATATGAGCACCGACTTCAGAACTATGTACTAAGTACTGAGTATGTTCTAGACCAAAATATATTTAAATTATTTTTTACTTTTTTGTGACATGGAAGTCGGTAGATATTTTTTGTTAAAAAGTTTTTATTTTACACTTTTTAGTGACTATATTTTTATGTTTGTATTTAAATAAAGCCTCTAAGTTTGCTTTGTGCATCTACATATTCACAAAAATGAAACATAAAACACTTTTACAATTCATACAAACAGGGCGCCCCCTCTGGAAGTACCCCTCCATCATCAGGGTTGAGGAGTTGAAGGTCAAATTTTTCATCTTATATTGTTGCTTAGTAATCTTATAACATATACGTTAGTACCAGGTGGCTAACTTCTATGGCTCAGGCTTGCAGTACCCTGCATCATCAGGGTTTAGGAGTTGAAGGTCAAAATTTTAATTTTGTGCCTCTGTTTGGTATTATTTTTACATACCCGTAAGCACCAAATTGCCAACTCCTATGGTTTAGAATTGAAGTACCCCTTCATCATCAGGGTCGAGGAGTTGAAGGTCAAAATTTTAATTTTGTGCCTCTGCTTAGTATTATTTTTACATAACCGTAAGCACCAAATTGCCAACTCCTATGGTTTAGGATTGAAGTACCCCTTCATCATCAGGGTTGAGGAGTTGAAGGTAAAATTTTTGATTTTATATTTTTGCTTAGTATTTTCTTTACATAACCGTAAGCACCAAATTGCCAACTTCTATGGTTTAGGATTAAAGTACCCCTCCATCATCAGGGTTGAGGAGTTGAAGGTCAAATTTTTCATCTTATGTTTTTGCTCAGTAATCTTATAACATATACGTAAGCACCAAATGGCTTATTCCTATGGTTTTGGCTTTAAGTACCCCTGCATCATCAGGGTTGAGGAGTTGAAGGTCAAATTTTTGTCCCATGAATTTGCTTAACAATTTCATTATATATTCGCAAACATCAAACGACCAACTTTTATAGTTAAGGCTAGCAGTACCCCTGCATCATCAGGATTGAAGAGTTGAAGGTCAAATTTTTTATAGTAAATACCTACATAGTAATTTTATTCTATATTTTACTCAATTGGACTTCTCCAGCTAAGGTTCGGCCGACTATCACTAATTTTATTATTTTGCTCCAAAAAGTTGAAGATCCTATGATTAGAACCTTATCAAACTCTTATCAGACTACCCCTGGAGTACATCCTTTCTAATAAAAAAAGAATCATCAAAATCGGTTGGCGGGATATTCAGTTATTCATACATTTATCGCGTACATTGAAAATGCAAATTTAAGACTTATGCGTTTTTCTTATGGATGCCCTAGTCAAAAAAATACTAAAAAAAAATGGGACCCTATGACACGCACTACCTTTCAAATAAAAAAAAAATCATCTAAATCGGTTCACCCAGTCCGGAGAAATGAGGTAACAAATATAAAAAAAAAAAAAAAAAAAAAAAAAATACAGACGAATTGATAACCTCCTCCTTTTTGGAAGTCGGTTAAAAAAAACATACGCGATAGTTGGTTATGTCATCAACTCATAATTGTACCACTGCTGGGCACGGGTCTCTGAGAATGAGAGAGTTTTAAGCCATAGTCTACCGCGCTGGCCAAGTGAGAATTGGTACACTCACACATCTTTGGAAACTTTATTTTTAATTTTCTTAAACTCAAACCATTTAAAATAACTCACGCCTGCATGATATATTAAACTATACTATGTATTATACATGCCTGTTGTTTTTTAGGTCCGTGCCTAACCAAGTCAAAGTAATAGTTCGACAATGATAAATACAATGTATGAAAGTTCTTTTTTTCTACGTACATCAAAGTCTTGAAAGTCAACGAGGCAGTAAGGGAGAATCCCCTATTATTCACAGCTGACCGACATTGTCTTGAACATGTGAACGTTATAGGTCCTTTCTATAATATTTCCGAATAAACTTCTTCAAGAGTTTTGGGTTTAGGAAACTACGCACAGAAAGTTCGTCTTTTTTGTGCTATTTATCGGGTGGGTTGGTAAAGTTGTGAGCACACTAAACTGATTTAAATCCATTAGTTCATCAAAAGTAAGATATATTTTAAGCCATTGCATAGCTTTTATCGCGGGCTTTGAACGCGGCGAACGAAACAAGAAATTCCGTAACGAAAAAACCTAACACCCCTACTCCGCCCACCATGTAGCGTGGCCGAGCGTTCGCTTAACGTGTATGTATATGGTACGACATTACGAAGCTCGCACGGATCGAGACGAGCTGCTCGAAAATCGGACGAATATATGTAAGCAGCTATTTGTAAGAAAGTATATTGTATCAAAGAAAAAAAAGTTGAATTAATATCAACGAAAAAAATACTGCATAAATAAGTAAATAATTACAATTGCATAAGTTAATAAAAATGCTATGCAATAGCTTTACTGCGGTAGGCTCCGAGTGCCGCACGTTTTATTTTCTATGTTGATATGGTAACCACATAGGGGTGGTAAAGTACCAAGAGGAATTGGACGTTGTGGTGATTTAAGTGACGAAGCAGCATGAGCAGTGATAGCCTAATGGTTAAAACTTGCCCTCTCAATCGGGAGGTCCGAGGTTCAAACCCAGGCACGTACCACTGATTTATGTGCGTATTAAACATTAATTATCAATGCTTTTCGGTAAAGGAAAACATCGTGAGGATACCTACACACCCGAGAGTTCTTAAAAAATAAAGTTCTCGGAGGTGTGTGAAGTCCACCAATTCGCACTTAGCCAGCGCGGTGGACTATGGCCTAAACTCTCTCATTCCGAGAGAAGACCCGTGCCCAGCAGTGGGACAATAATGGGTTGACGATGAAGTGACGCATGTTGATTTGAATTTGTAGCGTTTTTAAAAGTATTGCTTATATAAATACCGCGTTGATTATTTACCACCGCAAGGCTTACGATTCCAATTGCTTAAAAATATTAAGTTTGTAATTTTGGCGAGTGTTTGATCTTAAACTAATATAGGAGGGTAAATGGTACATTTTATATGCAACGGGAACTAAGTAGTAAGTTCTTGTAAATTAAGAATAGTGCAAAATTTGGTGCTTATGAATACAGTTAGTGTAATATTGAACCTAAAAAAGAAAAACGAACTTGACATAGGGTAGATAGGTTAATGTACGGAGTTTCCTATAACCACATTTTACGTAACAGGGTTGCAATGTCATCCATAAAAGATATTAAAAACTCGCATATCATAAGTAACCAATTCATATTAAAAATTACAATTGACAGTAAAAAGCACAGGCGTGGATAGGTTTTGGTGGGGGGACGGAAGCCAGGAAGGGCAGAAGGAGGCCTGTTGTGAAAACTTTACATACGAAGTGAATTTAGGAATCTATTCTTCACCAACACATCAATGTAATAGTAGTGTTATTTTGGTAAATATTTCTCACAATAATACCGTACTGTATATGTACACATACTAATTAAGTTTCTGGTATAGCATAACCATTTGACCTATTTTCGACTCCCGAGAATAACCCCAATTCTGAAGTTTCAGGACCAACCGTTGTTGAATTATGAAAAATTCATACGTTATTTCACATAAGGAATTGAAAAGGAAATATGCCTTTTATGCTACTTTGTTCTTCCGCTTCTAGTAATCACTACATAGTATAAAACAAAGTCGCTTTTCACTGTATCTATGTATGCTTAGATCTTTAAAGCTACACTACGGATTTTAATGCAGTTTTTTTAATAGATAGAGTGATTCAAGAGAAAGGTTTTTATGTATAATACATGTATGTTATACTGGAGAAACACTGATAATTTGATAATTTTAGGTTTTTGACTTTTAGGCGCGACGAAGTTAGCCGGGTCAACTAGTGTGTACTATTTTTTAAATTTCAACATACCAATTTATAGACTTTTTGTTGCCGGCTCACTTTTATATAAGTACTCGGGAGTAGCAAATCATCTGTGATTGACTTCCATAAAACCCCTGTTCTAAAAAGATAATTGGTAGGGACGCATATCCTAAAAACATTTATCTATTGACTTTTATCTTTCTCTTATGCTCCGTACTAAGATATAATAAATATCTTAGTACGGAGCATGTTTTCCTTTAAACATTCAAGTTATGCCGTAAAAGTATTATATGTTGTACAACTCTATTAAATACTAAATAGCATTTGGTTTAGATGTATAGCTAGTACATTTACTTTGTTATATGAGATGCATGAAATCAGTTCTTATGAGAATAAATGCAGTCAATTTTAAGTTGTTTTTTTTTGCGCCCAAACAAAGTTGGAAATGGACTACCCTCCATGCGGAGAGGGTGGTGGTGAATTCTCATGCATACCACCGTGAGTCCTACATAACCATACGGCCGTCCGCATTGGTTATGTAGGACTCACGAGGGACCTAAGTTCCTATCTACTAAACACCACCAGAGGTTGGCTTTGGCCTCTGAGACCTTAAAGTCGTCAGCTGACGATGGCACCTTATAAGTTGAGCTCGAAAATGATTCAGAAATTTGTCGTCAAAAATTTTAAAAAGTTTTTTCTATTTTTCTCTTGATTATGCTTAAACCATTTCCTATTTTACTCCCAATTTACCATTACCAATATACCATTTTCTGTATAGAACAAATAACATTTCTATAACTTTGTTCCAGGGACTACTACTTCACGAGTGCTCAGTGGGTGTCATTGACGGAAGTGTGCGTAGTGTGGCTGACAAGGACTCAGAACCTGTCCGTGGTCTCAGTCTGCAAGAGTCCTATGTGGCATTGTCAAGAGGTTTGCTTAGTTTCTCTCTCTCTACTCTCCATCTCATTTTTTTTAGAACTAAATTAAAATATTTGTAGGTAGGATCGAGTATTAAATGAATTCCTATTGATTCATAAGTTACGAATCTAAATATGAAGATAGAAAGTAACAATAAATGCAGTAGCTATCGCGATGCTTTGCGCAGGCGACTATATATTAATGAGAGTATTATCGTTTTTAGAATGTGAAAACAAATTCTTGTTTCGTATGAATATATGAAAAGCTATACCCAAAAAATAGTAATTTAAAATCACGCGCAAAACTGCGCAACGGTTGGATTTACGACCTTTAAAAAAGATTTTTTTTTAAATCCACGCTTTAAAACAAATACTTTTAACTTAATTATTAACTAAATTATTAACTTAAAATAACCTCTAAATTTTTTCAAGGTATACAGGATAACATCAGGTACTGAGGGCTGGGTGGAATCAGCCCCAACGCCGCTGTGGTCAGCCGGGGGCGGTGCCCTCGTGACCCTAGCACCTGTCCGGGACGGCCCCGCAGGCCTCTTCCGACACATAGTGAGGACGGAACACAACGCGCACGGCCCCAGAGCGTTGCCATTGACGCACGGGAGCTTCGACGTTGTGAAACTCTTGGCGTGGGACCACGCGAATCAGCACATGTGAGTTCATGCGAGCCTGGTACTTTTTTGATAGAAGTGGTTATCTTAAGATACTAAAAGGTCTAAGGTCTATCGACGCAGGAAAGCGAACATGTAACGTAACGCACGGAAGTTTCAACGTTGTGACACTATTGGCGTGGGACCACGCGAATCAACACATGTGAGTTTATGCGAGCCTGGTACTTTTTTTGATAGAACTGGTTATCTTATGATAAAACTTTCTATCGACGCAGGAAAACGAACATGTAACGTAAGGCACGGAAGTTTCGACGTTGTGACGCTATTGGCATGTTACGTCAATTATGGCAAGCTTGTGCGGGCCCTGCGAGCTTGATATTTGTTTTTAAGAGCACACGGCATAAGAGCTTTACCAGTAACAAACGAAAATTTCGACATTGTGGAACTATTAGCATGGGATCACACGAATCAGCACAGTAGAGTTTATGCGGGCCTGGTATTTTTTGATAGAACTGGTTATGTTGAG
The DNA here is from genome assembly GCA_949699795.1 of Spicauda simplicius. Taxonomy (NCBI): domain Eukaryota; kingdom Metazoa; phylum Arthropoda; class Insecta; order Lepidoptera; family Hesperiidae; genus Spicauda; species Spicauda simplicius. The sequence goes on along the minus strand of OX453080.1, from coordinate 9,867,200 downwards.
ACACAAAAAACTTTCTATCGACATATATTTTCATTTATTTTAAACGTACTACAAATCACTAGTTGTTTAACTAATAGTTGCATGTACATATATGTATATGCGCCAGGCCTTAATAATGAATTCATGCGTTAACTCTGACTCGATCGAAACCGCTTCCATAGAATAACGATATCATCAGAGTTTATGGGAGCCTGGTAATTTTAGAACAGTTTATTTATGGCATACGAAAGGCACCTTTACAAGTGAATGCATGAGAGGTCGACGCCACGGTTGGTCCGGACCGTGCGAAGTCTATGTGATTTATGAAGGTTATGTGTAAGTTTTATGGGAGCCTGTTACTTTCTTTGGGAAAACTACTTTTTTAATGTTAAAACCATAACACTTCATGTTATGATTTAGGGGAAGAATATCTACGGTGGATTTAATATATAGAAAATTGCTCAGTATGTTCATTGTAATGTACATTCTAAGGTTGGAGTAACAAACGAGCATGCCGTGCACCCAACCAATGGTCAGTCGATAGTAATTCCTAGGGAAATTATAATATTGAATTAGCAATTGAGCATGCTGTCCACGCGATGATGAGTGGTACTTATAACTATCGCCCCTGGACATTTGTAAGTAACTTCATATATAACCACCTGAATGCGATAGCAGATGCATTGGCACTCCTGAGGACTACGGTCGCCTCATGTGTACCTACGTTACGCCTCTACTAAACTGCAAGAAATATATCACGCTAGAAACACCAATTCGCACTTGGCCAGTGCCAGGGGACCATGGCCTAAAACTTTCTCATTCTGAGAGAAGACCCGTGCCCAGCAGTGGGACAATAATGGGTTAACGAGAGAAACACGCTACGGCGGTGGTATACCCCACGGACGGTCGACAAATACTGGTTCAACATCTGTACCGCCTTATTTTTTCCCATTTAGATACTACCTGGGCATCCCGGAAGGTAAACCAGGTCAGCAGCATCTATACAGAGTGTCGTCAGAGGCCCCCCGTCCTGGAACACCGCAGAAGCTACCTTACTGCGTGACATGTAACGCACAGGTAAGTAAAGTAAGTATCCGTAACTACGCACTGTATGAGTATCTATATATTAATACGTGAAGCAAAAACTTGTGAAGCATTTTTAAGTAATATGCGGACGGATTAGTATGAAACTTTGCACGGTTGTAGTGGTCGTAGAGGAGTGTAGAATGTTAATATTTTTTTCAAATAATGCATAAAACGTACATAAAATCAACTAAAAACACATTAAACATACTACCGTGCATTTGTCACAAACACATAAATAATAAAGGAAATAGAACATTCAATGTCTTACAATGAAAACACAACGTCAGAAATGTCAATGTCTTTGTCAAAGTACCCGCTATTGTTTTTAAATGCGGCTTAGCTAATTGAACTTCTTTTTATATTTAACGTGTGATTCTTAACAATAAAATCATTACAATTTATCAATTGAGAAATATTCGTACTACTTTGGACAATGTGAAGTTTAGTTTTTAAGTTAAATTAAGGTCGAATTTCGACCGTTGCGACTGGTGACTAGTAAGCTGAAATCGAGAAGTATCCGAGTACTCGAGTTTTGTATAATTCATTAGGGAAGAGGAATACAGTTCCCTCCCTTGTGAAGCCCTTATAAAGAAATGCTTTAAGAAAAATCAAGGCCACTACATGTATTTTTGAAGTGAAACTTCTTTAGGCGCATGAGGGTAATTTTTTTACAGATGAAACGTCACGCCGGTATGCAACGGAAGTGTCGGAAAAGAGAGAGAGAGTGATCGAGACCGATTGAGAGAGAGTAAGACAGGGCGAACGTAGCATGAGCAACTAGCTGTGGAGTGAGAGTAGGGAGCAAGCGAGTGAGAAAGATTGAGAGAAAAAGTGAGACAGAGCGAACGTCGTATCACGCCTTTTTCCCTTCCTCTTAATCTTGGAAATTTAAAGTTTTAGATTTGTATAAATATAAACAAGATTTATAAATTAGTTCGCCAAAGAAGTTTCACTTCTGACATGTGTACTTTGTACGCACGCATGTTTTTTTTTCAGTTTGTGGGTTCTAAGTGAATTTTTCAATAAAAAAAACGTATTTAAGTGAAAGTTACTGGAAACAAAACAAAGCACTTTTAGTGTTTTTGTAAGAATTGTATTTATTTTGCTCCGAAAGTATCCTGGAACAAAATTCAATATTTTTGAACATTAGATCATTTTATACGATACATTATAAAATACGATACATTTATAAAAGTTTGTAATTCAATACGAGATCTGCAATTAAGCACTTTTTTTTATCTAGCCCTCTCCTTCAATAAACCTGGAGTACTATGGCAACCTAGCCTCTTCGGGAGACAGCACTTGGGACAGCGATTGGGATGAAGAGCTTCCTACAGCGACTCCATCTCCAACCAAGAAGAAGAAGAAGCCCAAACAGCCAGGTAATCTTACAACATTATGTTTTAAGGATTTTGATATAACTGTGGGGACTGGCACAGTCAAGTGTGTGTCGCTCGTTGGAGCCAAATAACAAAGCATTAAAAAGTAGTCCCTAGTTAGCAGTCGTAATGTGAACACGTACACATACGCGGTATATTTAATTATACACTGTGAATCGATAAACGGACTTTATATATATTCCCTACACAAGCCACATTCAATAACTATACACTTAGGGACTCAACATAACTATTGATATGTAGGTTTTTTTTATAATAATAATGAAGTAGCAAACGAGCATGCAGTCCTCCTGATGGCAAGTGGTCACTGCCGCCCATGGACATTTGTAAGCAACTTCATATAGAACAGAGGTTCTATCTGAAGTCAATCACAGTGCGTTGCTACTCCTGAGGAATAGGATAGTCGCCTCATATAAAGTGTACCGGCAACCACACCCTTCCATCGAAACGCCAGGAATGCTTCACGTCAGAAATAGGTGTGGCGGTGGTACCTCCCCGGTCGAACTACAATCGTTCTACGCACACACTTTAAGTAGGTAAAGCAATTTGCCATATAATTAGTATTAGTAATTAGTAAAATTGTAGGTAGGTAGATTTCCTCGGTCCCTGTAGCCTCGGGGTCAGAATAGGGCTACGGTATCCCCTGCCTGTCGTAAGAGGCGACTAAAAGGGGCTAACGGGGTTGCAGACGGCTAGAGTGGGAGCTCGTACCGTTTGGTCAGGCAATCCCGGGAAGGACGGCGGTATGTGTGGTCGCATACCGTAGTAAAGACTAGACGGAGTGGTGGGCCCAGCCGCCCATCTGGGAGGAGCCCGATGGGGCAGCGCGCTCGGAGGATTCCGGTTGAAGTCGTTTCGAGATCCTGGAGTCCTGCTTTTCAGCGCCGAGGACGGCCACCGGGGGGGTTTAGAGCCGTAAAAATCCCACATAACCCTGCGTCGCTCCCACGGCGTCGGGTACCTTTTGAAGGTTTCCCCCTGTGAAAACAAAAAAAAAGGTAGATTTCCTCGATATCATAGGAATTAGTTATACCTTATGCTTGGGTTAAATCCACTTTGGGTGACAATTATAATAGTTAGCTAACTTACCGTTTGATAGATTAACAGTCAGGCTACTTACCTTGTAACAAGTAGTTGTTTGAAAATTAATAGGACTTAAGTTTATTCTGTGTTAAAATTAAGTGTATTTTATCTGACTGAAGTATCAAACGAGCATGCAGTCCACCTGATGGTAAGTGGTCACTGCCGCACAGGGACATCTGTAATCAACTTCATACAGAACATGGGTTCTACCTGAAGTCAATCACAAAAGCTACTCCCGAGGACTATGATGGTCGCCTCATATAAAAGTGTCCCGGCAATCACACCCTTCCATCGAAACGCAAGAAATACTTCAGAAATAGGTGTGGCGGTGGTACTTCCCCGGTCGAACTACACTGGTTCTACCACCTTCAAATTTTATGTTAGCAGTTACCTTTCGGTAAAATAGTACTTAGGTAACTTTTGCTTTGTTTTAATTCAAACGAGTGACTTTGTCGTTAAAAAAACTGTTAGGTAACATGCGCTGTAATATGTAGAATAGCAGTAAAATTGTAAATTCATATTATCCCGTTGCGACATAACATTTTGCCTCCGGTGCATTTACTGTGAAGTAAAAAAAATCTGGGACATTTTTAAATACATTTTCTATTGCAACCTAAAATACTGGACACAGTCAAAATGATTTTCTAAGTTGATGCTTTTTCCAACAGAGAACCTGCTGCAAAACCTACCGTGCCTTTACCACGACGCCCACTTCAGTCCATCGTCAGCATACTTCGTGCTGGAGTGCCTGGGACCAACCGTGCCCACCTCCAGCTTGCACAAGACGGCTTTACCTGAGCCGAGACTGCTGATGCATTTGGAGAACAATACGGTAGTAAAGGTAAGTAAAGTAAATTAAGGTTAGATTTTACCAAGTATAAAACAACCTGGAGGAACTATTAATAACGGGCAAAATAGGAGGCAATAGACCCAGAAGCTTAAAGCGAGGGAACATTATCGGATTAGGTATTATTATTACGGCTCATAAAACAAAAGTCACACACACACACACACACACAAATATACATAATGTAATGTGGTTATACTTTCATTTACTTCTGTAGCCGTCCGAATGCAAATCTCTGTAATTATTCCCAAGTAATGGACGCTGGTGCTCATAACACAAGTTGAATCTTACAATCGGCACCAGAGTTTAATAAAACACATGTTTGAAATGCATTTACAATACTGTTTCATAAAGCTGAATCCGTACCTACTTTTTATGAACAATAAATTATTATTATTAGGTATCCAAAACATTGAATACGTACAACAAAGACGTGAAAGAATAATCAGAGAGAAAGGATGCATTGAACGAACAGAATTGAACGAATAGCTTTAATCGAACTACTCAAGTATAGATTGGAATGCATTGTGGCATTGGCTACTTACTATAGACTTAAAGATTTTATCCGAGATATGGACAAGAGCATTTTCTATAAAAAAAATCACATACTACTATCATAAGAGTGCATTGCAAATTTCAGATGTTTGATTTTTGGACTGTCAATATTCCGCAAAGTTTGATGCGATTTTTTTATAATATAGAAATTACAACGTCACTTGCCTCTGATAGAAAGTGGTCAATATCTCTAAAAGATATCTGTAATCAAATACGAATAAGAATTATGTATTTGCTTTCTTCTAAATGCTTCTTTTAAACCTTAACAGATCAGGGCTAAACATTCGTTATTAAGCAGAAATATACGTAATGTGAATATTTATGATTCTTCTGGACCAAATCAACGATCATGGCATTACAAGAAGATAAACTGTAAATGACACTAGTTGAAAAAAATAATTGGGATTGTTCCGATTTAAATCGTTGTCACCATCTTAGCACCGTACATTTTCAAACTTGACAGTTTGAAGCAGTTACAAGTTCCACTATTATTTCAGGAAAGGCTATCAGCCATAGCCCTGCCGACTCCCCGGACGTTCTCCGTGCAGCTGTCCAGCGGGTACGCGGCCAGGGTGCGGCTGCTGCTGCCTCCGGGGCTGAGGGAGGACGAGGTCACCAAGTATCCTTTGGTGATGAAGGTGTAAGTGTACTTTACTCTGTTATTTTATATATTGACGTACAAAGGAATTTCTTCTGCAATATTTTGACTTCGGTAAAGCAAAGGTGGTTATAATTACTTATTTTATTTAATTATTGAGAAACATTAGATGCACTCAGGTAAAATTCGAATGTTTCATTTTTACAAAATACGAGTTATGTACACTAATAATACAATAATTATATTGTTTATTGTTAAAGACATATATGTATTAAAAATGTGACTTAAATAAAAATATCTTAATTTAAAGAAAGAAGGAATCAAAATTTAAATATGAATCATATTTTTTTCTTTTTTTTAGACATATGGTTTTATTTCTTTTCTTTTCGTTTAGTCCGGTCAATATTTTAAAAAAAGATTTTAAGAAAAAGGACTGGACATAAAAAATCTTAAATTTTTGTTCTAGGTATTTGTTTTCTAATAATAGATAATTCTTATAGAAAATTGTATAAATGTAGTGACGGTCGCCCCGGCACCCAGCTAGTGACAGAGCAGTGGTCACTGGGCTGGGGCTCAGTGGCGGCGGGAGCGGGGGCGGTGCTGGCCGCGGTGGACGCGCGGGGCGCCGCTGGGCGGGGCCTCGCTGCCCATCACACCCTACACCGCCGGCTGGGGACCATTGAGCTCGCGGATCAGTTGGAAGTTGCTGAGTAAGTATACCATAGTATAGAACATACATTCCTCTAGTGACGGTGGTCCCAGTATCCAGCTAGTCACAGAGCAGTAGTCGCTCGGCTGGAGTTTAGTGGCAGCAGGAGCGTGGGCCGTATTGGCCGCGGTACACTCACGACGTGCCACCAGACGGGGCCTCGCTGCCTATCACAAGTTACACCGTCGCTTGGGGACAATTGAGCTCGCGGATCAGTTGGAAGTAGCTGAGTAAGTACACCGTAGGATAATACACATCTCTCTAGTGATAGCTGTCCTGTCCCGATAGCTCGCACGGCGGGGCCTCGCTGCGCATCATTCCCTATTGAGTTCACCTATCAGTTGGAAGTCGCCGAGTAAATGTACTGTAAGATTAAAAATATGTACACTATAAAATTAAAAATATATCTAGTGACGGTCCCCTCGACAACCAGTCATAGAATAACCGCGCTACCCGTTAAACGTTACACCGTATATAATACTAAAGGCGTGATTGTACTCACCTAATTGTATACAGGTATTTGCATGAATTAAATATCTACGAGGCGATCATTCGCTAACAAATGAACATTGACTTTGAAAGTCGTCCTATGCCGCGGCGTGGCGTCGCCGCTTGGCGTAAGGCCTGCGGGCCTCGAGGATGCCCTCCTTACCTCAAATGAACATTAAAAAGAGTACCACAGAGATACTCAAGGCGTGTGTCCGCAGGTACCTCCGCGAGTCTCTGCACTTCATCGACGCGCGGCGCGTGGCGGTGTGGGGGCGCGCGCACGGCGGCTTCCTGGCGGCGCTGGCGCTGGCCAGCCCGCTCAACGTGTTCCACTGCGGGATCGCGCTCGCGCCCATTGTGCGCTGGCGGTATTATGGTTGGTGCTTTGCTGGTTTCCACCAATTCGCACTTGGCCAGCGCGGTGGACTATGGCCTAAACTCTCTCATTCTGAGAGAAGACCCGTGCCCAACAGTGCGTGTCTATGTAATGGGAAAAAAGGGGCAACTACCCTTTTTGGTGACACAATATGGTAGAGTTCTGATATTTAAAACGTTTCTTGAATTACTAGGGCGCTGGTTATCTCCCCCCCCCCCCCCTCCTATCCTCTATTGGTAGCGAATAAAAAGAGCTCTCTCATTTCTTAACAAGTCTCTTGACGATTTTAACAAATTTAATTTATCTACTGGTACTTTTTAGTATTATCATAACCTCAACTCGATATGATAAAAAACATATTTCGATATATTCAAAAATGATTTGACATAACCTACATCAATTCGATCTTTAAATATAACAAACGCAGATAAAACCGCCGAGTGCAGTTTATAACGCAAATAACAACACTATCCATCAACAGCATCAGCATACGCGGAGCGGTACATGGGCTTCCCGAACGCGACGAACAACTACCGCGGATACGCCGACGCGGACGTGACGAAGCAGGCGGCGGCGCTGCACGACAAGATGCTGCTGCTCGTGCACGGCGCCGCCGACGACAACGTGCACGTGCAGCAGACCATGGCGCTCGCCAAGGCGCTCGCCGAGCAGGGGAGCATGTTCCGGCAGCAGGTATTGCACATCACGCGACGAAGCAGGCGCCGCCGACGACAACGTGCACGTGCAGCAGACCATGGCGCTCGCGAAGGCGCTCGCCGAGCAGGGGAGCATGTTCCGGCAGCAGGTATTGCACATCACGCGACGAAGCAGACGCTGCACGACAACGTGCACGTGCAGCAGACCATGGCGCTCGCGAAGGCGCTCGCCGAGCAGGGGAGCATGTTCCGGCAGCAGGTATTGCACATCACGCGACGAAGCAGGCGCTGCACGACAACGTGCACGTGCAGCAGACCATGGCGCTCGCCAAGGCGCTCGCCGAGCAGGGGAGCATGTTCCGGCAGCAGGTATTGCACATCACGCGACGAAGCAGGCGCTGCACGACAACGTGCACGTGCAGCAGACCATGGCGCTCGCGAAGGCGCTCGCCGAGCAGGGGAGCTTGTTCCGGCAGCAGGTATTGCACATCACGCGACGAAGCAGGCGCTGCACGACAACGTGCACGTGCAGCAGACCATGGCGCTCGCGAAGGCGCTCGCCGAGCAGGGGAGCATGTTCCGGCAGCAGGTATTGCACATCACGCGACGAAGCAGGCGCTGCACGACAACGTGCACGTGCAGCAGACCATGGCGCTCGCGAAGGCGCTCGCCGAGCAGGGGAGCATGTTCCGGCAGCAGGTATTGCACATCACGCGACGAAGCAGACGCTGCACGACAACGTGCACGTGCAGCAGACCATGGCGCTCGCGAAGGCGCTCGCCGAGCAGGGGAGCTTGTTCCGGCAGCAGGTATTGCACATCACGCGACGAAGCAGGCGCTGCACGACAACGTGCACGTGCAGCAGACCATGGCGCTCGCGAAGGCGCTCGCCGAGCAGGGGAGCATGTTCCGGCAGCAGGTATTGCACATCACGCGACGAAGCAGACGCTGCACGACAACGTGCACGTGCAGCAGACCATGGCGCTCGCGAAGGCGCTCGCCGAGCAGGGGAGCATGTTCCGGCAGCAGGTATTGCACATCACGCGACGAAGCAGGCGCTGCACGACAACGTGCACGTGCAGCAGACCATGGCGCTCGCGAAGGCGCTCGCCGAGCAGGGGAGCATGTTCCGGCAGCAGGTATTGCACATCACGCGACGAAGCAGACGCTGCACGACAACGTGCACGTGCAGCAGACCATGGCGCTCGCGAAGGCGCTCGCCGAGCAGGGGAGCATGTTCCGGCAGCAGGTATTGCACATCACGCGACGAAGCAGGCGCTGCACGACAACGTGCACGTGCAGCAGACCATGGCGCTCGCGAAGGCGCTCGCCGAGCAGGGGAGCATGTTCCGGCAGCAGGTATTGCACATCACGCGACGAAGCAGGCGCTGCACGACAACGTGCACGTGCAGCAGACCATGGCGCTCGCGAAGGCGCTCGCCGAGCAGGGGAGCTTGTTCCGGCAGCAGGTATTGTACACACGTATAGATAGAAGATCGGACAGCTAGTTGGGTATATGTTGTAAGTAGTACCATGAGGCATGAATTGAATTTTATAGACCTCACAGGTAGGTCAAAGGCTACACCGCTGCTTACGGCAGATGAAATCACCGGTGGACAGTACATCCACTGAGAGAATTGCCCAAGCAAGGAGAGGTTCCTGGATGCCCGCAGATCCTTAGACATACGTTGACATCGCCGCGGCTAATGATCAAAGTCAAGTCAAAGTTGAAGATCAAAAGCTGTTTCATGTTTTACGATACCATATCAAAAATACATTTTGGTACGATATATATCTCTCAAAGAACTCCTACGACATTGAAAATGACACCACACGGCAAATTACGATTAATAACTGTGACACTAGTTATGTGGTACTATTTAATTGTGATATCAATTCAAGTTATTTTTCCCCAGATCTACCCCGACGAGGGTCACAGTTTAGAGGGCGTGAAGAAACACGTCTACCGCACCATGTCCGGCTTTCTAGACGACTGCTTCAGGAAGCAAGTGCCACCTGAGACCAAGGCCGGGTTGCGGAACGGTGGAAATCTTGACTGAGATACGTGGAAGGACGAAGAGTTTAACTCTTGGTGAGGTATTAAATGCACTGTTACATATTTAAAGGTATAGAGGACAAATCGGCCTGAGACTTAATGCGCGTGAATGGTTTGAATTCTCTTGTGAACAGATGCCTTGTCTATATCATTCCTCTATGATATTTTTTGTATATTTTGTCTATGTAAGACGGTATAAATACAACGTTAAAGGTGGGCATTCACGTTACAACGGTCTCACGGACTGTCGCACGAACTACGGTCGCGACAAGTTCGATCGTAAATGGCTTGGTCCTAAGGCGGATTGTACGACCAAGGTCATGTCGCAGGTCCGTTGAAGTATTCATCGAACTTTGCAGGATCACACCTTCGTAACGTGAGTGTTGATATTTGAAACGGTCCGTTCGACCAAACTAATCAGTGTTTTAATAAACGAGCTATAAAAAGATGGAAACATGGCGGAATGAAATGAAAAGAAGTTTATTATCGACTTTCTGTATATGCTATGAACATCATTCATGTTTGTGTCTGCCCAAACTTCTGCCAAAACGAACATCTTTTTATGACAATCGTGATAAGACAAAAGGCGTGTTCACTAGCCATAGAAATATACAATTTTATGTCTGAATAATTTCATACTCAATAGTGGTGTGTTACATAATTATGTACATATAATATTCTGTGAAAAGTTGGAACCTTAATATTGATAGAATTTAATACAATGTGTCTTATTGCTTATTTTTGTAAAATATGTTAAAAAAAATTAAAACATTCTGTTTTTTTACAGGTAACAAAGTACATAAACACGAAATAGTAGACAGGACACAGAAAAATAAAAATACCGTAGTACAATTCTTCCATATCCCCCTTAAAATAAATTACTGCCAAAGAGTGGACTTTTCTATGCACATCAATACAAGTATGTGATAATTATACTAATAAAATTAAATTATAGGAACAGACATTTTGAGAATTGAGACGGACTGTTTTGTCGTATGGCGATTGACTGACGAAAGTGAAGAAAGTGAATCATTAATTGTAGACGTGGTTTATAATTTTTGAATAAAAAGTCGCTTTTGGATTCAAAATCAGTAAAAAAATAGACAATACACTTACAACAAGAATAAACCTCAAATTCCGTGCTTAATAATTGCTATTCCATTATGGTTTATTTGACAATTTTATAGAGGTTCAATATTTAAAATGTCTGATAGTAAGGAAAATTATCAGATTCGACATAAATTACCTTAATTTATGAGAAATACTGTGCTATACATTACCATATACCTACAATTTCCTGATCGGGTCGAATTCTGCAAAATCATTGAAATCCTGATAAAGAAAACCAATCAGAAACCGAACTTATGCACTGAGACTAAATATTATATACTAGCTGAACCGGCGAACTTTGTTCCGCCTAAAAGTAAAAAATCGATAATTATCAGTGTTTCTCCACTGTATTATGCACGGATTAGACACAAAAACCTTCCCTTTGAATCACTCTATCTATTAAAAAAACTACATTAAAATCCGTGGCGAAGTTTAATCTAAGCATGCACAGGTACCGACATCAAGAAGCGACTTTGTTTTAAACTATGTAAGGAAGTGAATTGTGATATAGATATTTCATTGGACTATCCGTCTGTCTTAGGTCAGACTTTTATTGATTTGCAATCCAGAAGCACTTTTCTCCTCGTCAATTTTTGTCTAAATAATTGACATCAATGTTGCAGAAAACATGAAAAAGAAAGTGTACAAAAATCGATTTTAATTCGATTTTATTTGTTTAACTCAGGTTATAGCTTTGTTTAAACTAACGTAATTGTCAGAAATAAAGTTTAAGACGTTTCTGTTTATGTCATGTAGGGAATTAGGGAAAGGGAAGTGAATTACATATATTTATTTGTTCAAGATCTGGTCAAATTCAAATATTATTATGAGTGCGTTCCATTAAACGTTCACAAAGTTCACGCTCACGAGTTTTCCCGTTTCACTAGCTTGTGAGCATTACTGACATAATCTCTAGTGAAACGACCACTTCGACCCACCTTGTTAGACGGGTCGTCATGAGCTTTGCATGGACGTAAGTCATGAGTGACGTATTCGCCGCGACCACAACGGTCGTCTTGTGGAACGACGTTTTGGGCGTTTTGGGCTTTGTGAGCGTCTTCTGGAACGCGCCCTATAACAAACGCTTTATTTCCAAAATGTGCAATGTTCCTTATTATTTTAACTTTTGAATTACCTTATTTTAAACAAAGTTTAAACTGATCAGGAATGGTTTATGGGTGAGGAAATTATGAGTAATAAAGTAATCGAATCGTATAAGCCTTTAAAAGCGCCTTGTTGAGGTAATTTTCGTGTTAATCTGAATCAGTAGTAACTGTTGCATGTAAAATATTCGCATATTTTCCAAATTTACAGACAGTTTGTTGAAACGTAGCGTATTGATGTGTCGTCGATTTAATCTTTAATTATCATTTTAAATTTAAAAAACGAACATCTTATTTAAGTGAAAATAAATAAGTTGAACATTATGAAAGAAGCTTAGTATAGATTAAAAATTAAATCGACACATACTTTAACGACATAGTATGTATTAAAGGAATTGAAAGTAGCTCTTTAGTCAATGACTTTGTGATTTTAGTCATTTAATTGATGTGGCGAGGCGGTTAATTAGATATGCAACACATAATGTGTAATTTGTTTTATCTGTAAGAAAAATATACATAATCTGTGTATAACTTTCAAGTAAAAAAAAACAATTTAGTTTTGTGCAATGCGGTTGTGAACATAAATAATATAGGTAGTAATAGGGAAGTATGTACGTAATATTTATTTCTTATTATTAAAATATTATTTGCCGCACAAATGTCATTGTTCTCTTACAGAAATAACGTTAATAAAAAATATCCACTGTTATTTTTTAATATAGTATTAACAGCCTTCGCTTCTTGCCTTTTAGCCCAACTTTATTGTCTTTAACGCCCACAGATTATGAAATATGCATAGATAACCAAAGTATATTAATCTGACAGATAAAACAAAAACGTAATGCCTACATACCTCGAGTTACTCTAGTCCTGTTTTAGATTATAGGAAACCGTTAAAAATAACGTATTTATAAAGATCGGACAAATCGTTAACGTCTCGAAGGAAATGGTAAAGTGTAATTTCTAAATGACAAATAATTGTACAGTTGTAAAGAGATTTATTAACTACATAGTGTAGATATAACGCGATTTAACGTGTATCTTACAAATTTAACTATGGATTTGTTAGTTAATGATACTTTAAATTTTGCTAGTAGTAATCGGATAGTACTGCTAAGCCGCTGTTCTAATTAACGCGAATCTAGCGAAGTTGGGAGTTACATAATTTATTTGCTATTTCGTCTTAAAGATATTAAGCTGAAAGCTGTAATGAGACACGTAAATCTAATTTAGAATATTTAAATCCACATCTAAATCTAAATATCAGATATTATCTAACACGTGATTTCAATGATGGCGTTATTAATGTTTAAAGTTAAATTAAAGGAATGTAAGGTAATTTGAAAACTGCTACGTGATATTTGGTTCACTACAGGCTAGAAGTAAAGGTGGTAAAACTTGTATAATTATTCCTGCCTAATAACGCCTCCCGTAAGACTAATCTTTTCTGGAACTGATTACATATGTCCATGCTTTAAGCAATTTACTACTTTCATATTATCCAAAAAGATAATATATGGCCGCAGTTTCGGTTGTACATTGAAATCAATGTGGATTGTTATTTTTTAATTCCCCTTTAAAAGAGATCGCAAACATTTAAACAGCCCTTACACGTCACGTAATTTTTTTAAAGTTAGTTTTCTTTGTAAGATACACAACGTTTTTCTTAGACTTAATTGAATTTAAAAATTGAAAGTTGCTCATTTTCATATTTCGAGTTTTGCATGTTTCTAGTCACCTCATAAACATTAATTACTTATAGAATTTAAATAAATTTTTAGCAAAGACCAATAGTACGTTAAATATTTTAATAAAATAAAGTTTTAAACTAATTAGTAAATTTGAATTTAGTACTTAGTAGATTAATCTTAGTCACGTTTAAATTTTTAAAGTTAAAAGTTGTATAGCAATACATTAAATTACCTCTTACATTAAGAATTTCTTCCATCGCAAAGTAATAATAGAATTAGGAAATTAAAACATTGTTGGCTATCAAGCAGCTGATGACAAACGGCAAGACTATTCTACGCTAATATATATCATCGTATTATCTAATTAATTATTATTTTATTATTATTTATTTATTTACTAAAATTAAAACGGTATAAAAAACAATTACATTAATTGAAGACACCGCAGTTATACTTCACACTCACAAAACTTCAACCATACAGATAAAATTTCTGACCATTTATCTACAAACTTAAAGCAATCACTACTAATAAAACATCACTATAAAAATTATAATAGTATTTATTCGCCACCGACAAATCTGTCAAAAATGTTCAAAATATAATCATAACTCATCATATTTCTTATTTATAATGTAAATGCGATAATTTGTGAAGATGTATGATTGTTACCTTTTATGCCTATAAACCACTGGTTTGATTTCGCTGAAATTTGGCGTACAGATATTTTATAATCTAGATTAACACATATGGTACTCATTAATGTGGTAGATGGAAACGTAGCGGGAGAAGCCGCGGAAATAAGCTAGTCGAATATAATGTTACTTAAAATTTACTACTTGAAAAAATAAAAAACACATCCTCACAAACGCTTATGTTAATAATAAGATGAACATCCATAGAGCAATATCCTCTACAATGCTCATTAGATACTTGTTGTCTATGCTTGAATTGTCTATGTTGGCTGACAGATGGCCAGCTTTGTTTTTATTTTATTTTTCAAAATCATAACACCAACACGTAATTTTAGTAATATTCGCATAGAACAATATACAATACAAAGATTTTTTATAATAATCTCTCAAAACTAATTTGAGGCAAAGGCACTTTACTTCAGATTATAACATAGAGCTACAACGTCTAAAATGATTGAAGAGTCTAGGCAATACAAGCGAGAGAACTAAGAAAAGAAAATATATAATTGATCTGAAAATGTGATTGATGATGTTATAGATGTCACTACTATCGGCGACAAGAAACTTTATTTATAGTTTCATTGTTGGAGTCACTTTGAAGTAGAGATGACCAAAATGCACCACTAACAATGAAAAGATAGATATAAAAGTAAATTTAAGGAAAAATATTGTACCCATTTTCACCAAGAGCACAGAAAATTAGAAAAAAAAAGCTGTTGTCTTTTTTATTTTGTACTAAATTGCTTAAATTTCTTTCCGCCGTGTTTGGTAGTTTTTCAAAAAATATAGGTTCTTTTCTTTTTCATATAAAATTATTTATACATACTTAACAAAATCGTGTCTCAAATACATAATTGCTTTACACAAGAACGAATAGTGAGATAAACAAAGACCTAAGTGCCAAAGACGTTAGTACTTGTGAAAAACTTCTATATAGATAATATATAGCTATATATTTACAGAGCTCAAATTGGTTTAAATTGATACAAAACAGTAAATACGTATAAAACTTCTCTCGTCAACCCATTACTGTCCCATTACTGGGCACAGGTCTTCATTCAGAATGAGAGACTTTAGGCCGTAGTCCACCGCGCTGGCCAAATGCGAATTGGTGGACTTACACACCTCCGAGACCTTTATTTTCTTTTAAAGAACACTCGGGTGTGTAGGTTTCCTCGCGATGTTTTCCTTCCCGAAAAGCAGCGATAATTAATTTCTAACACCCACATAATTTTAGAAAAAATAAGTGGTGCGTGCCTGGGTTTGAACCTCGTACCTACCGAACCAAAACTTCGCATTTAGCCGGCGCGGTGGATTATGGCCTAAAAGTCTCTCATTCCGAGAGAAGACCCGTGCCCAGCAGTGACACAATAATAGATTGACCCGAACGAGAGAGCAAGTTTCAACTATTAGACTGCTCTATAAATATAAAACTTACTATACCATTATTAGAAGGATGAAGGTTAAACTTAGATCAATTATCCAAACAGAATTCTGATTCATTTTTATTTTAGTTCGATAGTAACTTCGTATCGATTCGAGTCGTCGATAAATACATAGTAGGTACTTAATTTTTATTCGCTCATTTAGCGTCGGTCATTCTCGACTCACGACACTATTAATTAATAATTTAAATGAAATTAAAAAAATATATTGTCTCTAAAATCAAGTTTTTCAAAACCAGAAACAATAATAAAAAATAAATTCATAGAAACAGTTAAACAACAGTATTTTTTTTTGTTATTAGATTTTTTCAATTACTATTAGAAATCTTTTTGGTTACGTTGACAAAAAATTTTATCTATAAGCATGGTGTTACTGGTTTATGGTTAATACTCTTTTTATTCTAGAAACGTTAATTTCAAATTTGTAGACTTGTCTGAAATTAACATAAAAGTAATTAACGCACATTAATTAGTAATATAACATACAATAAATACATGTGATTTTTACCTTCTACTGGAATTTAGTGTTGTTTTAATATTAATTGTTATAAGTAAAAAGTGCTTTTAACTAAGACATTACATATGTCTAAATACTGAAACGATTGAAGAAATTTCCTGTTTTTAATACGCACACACAATAAAATATGTTTTTAACAGCGCAGCGTATAATTGAATATTTATTTGAGTAAAGTTTGTATGACATTGTATGTTCTGATATATTATCAAGGTTAAACGTCTAGACGTATACATACGGTTTTTAAACAATTGGTTACCAATATACAGATAAAGAACCGAATGAAACTCTCTCGTGCGACCCTCTATCGTTGTTAAAATGTTACTAAAAAAATTACTAACAAAAATGGAAATCAAAAAAGAAACTTATGTTAAATGTTATTGATTTTCAACAAGTGACATTTCAAAGAAAAAAATCGTTGAGTAAAACCAACACAAAAAATCGATTTTTTCTATATTATTATGTTTTGTTGTATGAGATTTGTTTGTATTATATTTTAAATACAATTGGCACATACAAGTACCTACTACTAGTTGAAGGAAATTAACAAATAAGAATAAAAATAAAATATTTTTTACGTTAACGATAACTGGTTATGCCTAGAAATAAATAATTATATTATATATCCGTTATAACCTGTCATTAAACGCATAAAATTGTTGTTTAACTTTATTATTGTAATAATGCACACTATAATTCAAAAACAAAACTTTGTAATATAAAAGCTTACCATTGTCATATATCATATCAATACTTAGCCTTAAAATTTTATTCTTAATCGTCCAATAATTAGTATTATTTCTACAAACTCCAACCACATTTGTTGATAATGTTAATTAATTTTAAATCAAGAAGAAAGCAGCATGATGCAATCGCTTTGTGATTACATATAGATATTTAACTTGTAGTTCTAAGGTTCTTTAATTAGATTATAATCCATTTTAACATTAGGATCAGTTCACACTGTCTTCCAGTCTCCGCTTATAAACTTCCGGCACTTTTAGTACAAAACATTATATGCATATATTCTTTATGTTCATCAGCTGTTCAGGGAGCGTTTACATTACGCATTTTTTGAAGTTTTTAGAACCAACCTCTTCCCATGTTACGCACCGTAACGTTTTGCTGCACCCTTTTTGCTTTGTTTTCCCCTCTCTGAACTTAAGCAACATATCGTTGTGGTCGTATTTTACTTAATAAAGGTTTTTTTACTTAAATTCAAAACACATCGGTATAAATAAATTCGAAAACCGCATATTGTGAGTACCCGTTACATCGTAAAAAAAATAAAAAACACGATACCAAATTGCGTTTCGTAATACTTAAATGCTCCATTGATATTTGCTGTATGAAGACCAGTTTACTACTAATACTTTCAGGTCTACTGTTCGATACAGTTTTAGGCTTCGTTCTAACGGCTTTTTATTCATTGCCTCATATGGTCTGCTTATCTTTATCCTGAGCTTTTTTGGTAAGCATAGTTATTCTTCGGTTCCTCTAGCTTTTAAAAAGCTCTACATGAAATAATAGAAACAGTTAATTCCCTTCATTAGATTTGCTCTTGAAACTAATTATTATTTTGTGTTAATACTGTGAAGTACCATCAATAAATCATCGAAGATGGGCATGTCCTTTGAAAAAGTAAAAACTACTTAAAAAGCCTTTTTCCTAATCAGCAAGCGGGTAATTACTGGACGATAGTGACGAAAGACCTTTAATCTGTAAAAATAAATACATCTAACACTTGTACATTTTAATATCGCTCATGGCTCAAATATTTCTTCTCTATCTCAAACAAAATCCCTTTACATAACACAGGTACTTTATTAATATTCGGCACTTTTAAATTCTAAAAATGAAACTGCACGATATTTTGAAAAAGTAAATTAAACTAATATTCATTTGCATTTTATGGTTTGTTTCGAGGTTTCCTAAATATAATAAATTAAATATTTAGGTCTTATTTTTATGAGGATTATAAGTATCTTTCCGTGAACCAATTTAGAACAAATCCGTTTTTTTCATAATATTATTAAACGTGAAATGTATAATCTTAGAGCCTGTGTAGATAACATGTGCCTTCATTTAACGTGACATTTGGCGTAGAATTTGTTTGATTAGTATATTAATTCATAATTACTTAAGTAATGTATGTTGTTACGTTTTAATTTTACTTAAAGAACGTACCCAAACCACGTGACTATGTTGAAAATTGTTTTCATCCATGCTACATGTGTTGGATAAAAACAACAATTTTCAATTTGAAAAGTATGGTGTGACAGTTTTTATTATTTTTTTTAATAAATGGGTCTTGGTAATCACCGCATATGAACAAGCCCTAATATATTAATGAAAAATAACAGTCAATAATTAACATGTTTTGATTACGTTAATGTAAAATAACGTATAAATATATATTTCATTATCAATTCTGAAAATAATATATTAACTGTGTCCTTACTACTTACCAGTTTATTACCTACGTTTTGTCAAAATAATATTTGGACCTACTTATGCAAAACAGAATCAACCCACGCTGCGAAAGTTTTGAGAAAAAGCCATTGTTGTCAACATTTTGTTTACTGTATAATTTTAGGTTATTTTTAATAAAACCTATTTACAATGTTGCACAAAATGATTTGTTCTATTTATACAAATATGATATAATTGACGTTTTTGATAATACAGAACGAAAACTCATTGGTTCCTTTTTTGCAAAAGAAGGCCCAATTGTAAATACGGCATGGCTATAGACGAAAACGTAAACGTGAAATGTGAACTGCAATGTATGACAGTAATGTTAACTAAAATTGTTTTGAAGAAACGTGATAAACTCGTACTAAAGGTTGCTTTGCTATCACATTAAAACTTAACATTATCGCATTAACTCTACCTTTCCTGTGATAAAACATTATATATTTTCATTATATACTTAATATTTTCATTATATTTACACATGGGATATTTTAAAAATTACACCTACTAATTAATTAAAATAAAATTATAATGTATGTATTAATTTATAAGCACATAAAATATATTATTAATTTACTACTTTACGAAATCCATACCATGTAAAGTCTTTTAAAATTATGTAAAATGTTAAAATATAGCTAGTACCAAAATTAAACATCAAAAGTCACTATATTAATTATTATCTTTGATCGCATAGATTAAAAACATGTTATGTGTTCTTTTTTTAATAATAATAATCTGTGTTCTGTAGAGACCTGTTCTTTGAAACCGATCGATCTATTATTAATGTTTTGTTAAAACTAATTTATTTATAGTTCTAAGAAATTTTTCACTCACTGATTCTAATCTAAGTGCTGTTATACTTGCAAATTTTATTTACTATTATCTTGGCAGGCCTTAATGGGACCTCAGTTTCGGAGGCCTAAGGCCACGTTGATTTATTGTTATTGTTATTGATCTTTGAATCACACACTTCATCGAGACTTAATAATTCTACTCGTATTATGAGATTCAATAAATGCATACCATTATATTTGACGTTTTATTTATGAACACCCTATACTTATTTTTTAAATGACTTTACCCAATTGCAGCTATTAAAACTGTTTCTGCAGACCCCAAATAGAACAAGAAGAGATCTAAGTATATGATTTTAAACTTTGAGGTATTTAAATCTCTTAAACGCCTATATTTTCAACCCACCCGATATATCAACTTATATTCATGTGGTCAGTGGCCATTGCCCTGGTGGACATCTATAAGGGACTTCATAAAGAACGCGGGTCCTATCTGAAGTTAATCACGAGGACACTAATCACTAAGGACTATGATGGTCGCCTCATATAAAACCGCACCCGAAATGCAAGACCTGCTTCGCGCTAAAAATAAGTGTAAAAAACAAAGTCAAAATCAATACTTCAGCTGCAAGAAAAGCTACTTTTAAAACGAGAAATAAAGATAAGGTCACGGCTAAGTTTGAGAATAACTTAGCCAGTGTCTATTCTGGGTGCCTTGCAAGTGTATTCCTAATTGTAACTCTAGTCTGATGAACCTTGAACTCTAGCTAAGATATTTTTAACTTTAACGAACTTCTCTTTTGTATTTGTTTTAGGGATGTTACGAATGTAATTTTTGAACCTGGAGCAAAAGTCCTCCACAGTTCAGTTTACACGCTCGTTTTTGCCACGGACGTGCAAAATGTATTCCCGGAGCGTTATGACATGGGGCTCTTCAAAAAGTTACGAAAAAAGCTCTCCTTCAAAGCCGGCGATGCATTGGCAACTCTTCTGGTGTTACGAATGTCCATAGGCGACGGTGACTAGTTTCCATCGGGTAGCCCGTCTGCCTTATCGCCAGGTTCAATTATAAAAAAGGAGCATGCAATCCACCTGTTGGTAAATATATAATCATCTCAATGGCCATCCGTAGCGGGGACTCGCAGCTCATAGACAAGGCCACAAACCGCAAGCTCGAAATGGCCTCCGCAAAGGACTAAAAGATATATAATTATAGTGTATCGCACGCCACGTCAAGACAGCAACGGCTCAACATTTGGAGAGAAAGAAGACTGCCATAAAGTTTTTTTTTTTTTTAAAAAGGCAAAAAAATTCAATACATCGGCAAGCACTCGTTCGATGTGAATTAAAAATATTTTTGGAGTCGAAACCGTCAATGGCTTGACGTGCGATAAATTATAAAGAAAACAAGTCCTAAGATGTCCCAAAATGTATACAACAAAACAAAACAAATTAAATAAATAAAAAAAAAATAAAAAAAAAAAATTGGTCCTATATAGTAAGCTTATATAAGGTTTTCTGTAAAGCCGCCGCTGCCGCCACCGCATACAGCTGGGACCCAGCTTACACTGTTACCTAGTTGTGGACGATGTCGACGGCGAAGGCTCATAGTGGAGCTGTAATAATGACGTGAAGACAAAAATAAAACCATGCTAAAAAAGGGCACGGACGATCTGTCTGTGGAGGCGTAGCTGAAAAAAAAAAATATGTATATATATATATATATATATAATCAAGTCCATGTAACATCAAAGTATTGCCATAGGTTAGCCACGGACGCGTTGCAACGCCTGCAGACTGATTTAAAAACGCTTCTGATATGTATAAGAGCGCTCCTTCAAAACCGGGCATGGATTGGCAACTTCTCTTATGTTATAGGCGACGTGAATACTTTATACCAGGAAGCCCGACTGCCTTATCGTCAGGTTTAGGTACATAAAAAAATCCCCCTAACCACACTGCTTTGTTTTGTTTTTAAACAAACACTAGGATTTTCTCCTGTGTCGTGGTTGCCATGGACACACACAAAGACGAATACACAAACACCCAGACCCAGAACAAGAATCTAAACTCATCATTTAGGTATCTGTCTGACCGGGAATCGAACCTGGGACTCATTACGCGTCAGTCTAGTATGGTAACCGCACCGCCACGTGGGTCGTCAAATTGCGGTCGTCAAGTTGGGTTGAACCAACAACATTCTACCCCTTTTGACCACTAAGAATACTGCCATCTTTAACCACTCGAGTTTTCCCACCTTTATGAAATTAAGGGAAATTTAAATTAAAAGCTTGTAAAATGTTCACTATGTTTAAAGTACAAACAGATATATTAACAAAGGTGTAGTGCGACAGTGGCCGTGACACGGCGCTCGAAATAACACTCACATGAAAGTTATAAGGGACTGAACGGTATGGTTCACAAAACAATTTTAAATTGAATATGAATGTTATAATACCAGATATACCTAATGATTAGTTAATCAATTTTATCACAGTATAATTTAAAATTATTATTTTGATTATTTTCTTACAAAATCTCGTAAAATAATAATAATTGATCGACAAACTGTAATTCGATTTTAATCAGAAGGTCTCGCGAATTGTAACTTGCCCACATTTAGTTTAAGTCTTGTGCCGCCCCTGCTCACACTTTCGCATTTATTATAATAATACGAAATATTTTAGAAATTAAAGGTGATTTCTAAACGAAACTCCCAAAGTAACTACGTAGAAAGGAAAGCAATTTGGTATTTTTATTATTTTACGATCGCAATATTACGGCAGCGCGGAGCACAGGTGCACAGCGGATGTGAGTGCCTACATTAAACAAATGCGCTGACATTACATTTTCTTATGTCAGACTTTGCGTATTTTAATGGGTTCCGTTCGTGGCACCTTTATGATGTTCCGTTGTTTTATTATTAGGATCCATTATTAAAATTAAATATTTATATATTTCGTTTTTATTTTTTAACATTAATTTATTTAGTTGAATTTACGGGAAATCTTAAAAGTTATTAATTATTTGAATGATCATATTATTATGGAATTGTTTATTTTTATGTCAGTCTAGCTGAACCCCGCGGCTTCGCCCGCGTTAAAAAAATCGATGTATCGATTATCCTGTAGGAATAAGATATTTTCCCACGGTAAAAGCCTGTATGCCTATATTTTAATCCAGAGTGTCAGCTAACTCCCTGCTCAATTTATGAAAATCACTCCAGCCGTCTAGACGTAAAGAAGTAACAAGCATACACACAAACTTTCACCTTTATAATATTAGTATGATTAAAGAGCAAGCAGTTCATCTGATGGTGAGTGGTCACTGCACAGCAAAGGTTCTATCTGAAGTCAATCACAGAATGAGCTGGCAACACTTTTTCACCAAAATTCAAAAACTGCTTCACGCTAGAAAAAGGAGCGGCGGTGGTGCCTCCCGGTCGAACCATACACGTCCTACTTGTAAAAAATTCATGAATATATCCAAAGCGAAATTTTAATTTATTTTGGCTTAGAATCCTTCATCTAGGTTATTAAGTGGTAGAGCATGTGTAGTTCGACCAGGGAAGTACCACCGCCACACCTATTTCTAGCATGAAGCATTTCTTACGTTTCGATGGAAGCGTGTGGTTGCCGGCACACTTTTATATGGCCATCATAGTCCTCGGGGTAGCGACGCATCTGTAATTGACTCCAAACGGAACCCATGTTCTGTATGAAGTTTATTATAGATGTCCATGAGCGGCAATGACCACTTACCATCAGGTGAACTGCATGCTGGTTTGCTACTTCAGCCAGATAAAAAAAAAATGTATGCGTGTACTAGCGTACACTCGTAAGAAGTGAAACTTCTTTATGACGTTATTTTTAACTTTACAGAAATTGGTTTAATAAAGTTAAATTAGATAAAGTTTAATAAAAGGCTTTTATTAAACTTTATCTAATAATCTAATCTATAATAATCTATCTAATATCACGCGTGGTAGGGATAAGAAAAAGATGGCGCGTAACAGAAAAAGATGGCGCGTAACGAAAAAATGTTACACTAAATTTTTTTCCAACCCCGATAAAGAAGTTTCACTTCAAAAATGCATAATAAAACTTACGTTATAGTCATAATATTTCACATAGGTATATGTTATTTTTCGTAAATCCTCAAAAATAATTAATTTAGTACCTTTGTTGCTGATGGTACAATAGTGTCTTGCGCCTGCATCTCACAAAGTTCAAGGGCGCCTAATATCGTCGGGAAACGTCTGCCGTCTGCGACCCCTGTTTCCTCACCAGCTTTTATTAAAGTGGCCTTGCTGTGTCTCTTATTTGGATTTTAGGCTACTTTCTTTTTTATTTGCTTATGCCAGCCTTAACTAAGCTACTACACCTATTTTTGTTTAACAGTGTCAAGTTGTATTTTGGTTTGTAAGATGTCGAAAACAGATACCTGTAAACTTATTTCTCTAGGCTGTAGAACTTCTGTTACCTACTTCAAATAGGGTTTTATTTAGAAAAGTTTCTATAAACTCCAGTGTTCTCTTGTTATGTGCATCAGGTTGCTATTTCTTATTTTATTTGAAGGAATGCGCTTTCACTCATTACTATACAGAGGTAAAGACAAGGATTTTTTTTTATTTTTATTTAAATATGTAATTTTATGTAATTACCCGATGACCTGAAGAAGACAGCGGGAAACCCTTGGATTCAGAGGGCACAGGACCGGTTGGAGTGGCGCCATTTAGGGGAGGCCTATGTTCAGCAGTGGACATCAAAAGGCTGATGGATTTAATTATGTATAAGACATAATTCAGCAATGATCATTCAGTTATGATAATTTGGAATTAATTATATTCTCGCAGATTTCCAAATTTTGGTTGAATTTCGACTATTAATGTTAATATTACCTACTGAGTTGTTGATGAGAATATAATATGGCCTGTGTTACGACTTACTGAAACTATTTTATAACAATAGTATAATTCGTAATAACTGGGTTTAACAAATACATTAGTGTGAACTTTGGTAATAAATCTCTATTTTGTCCATGATTGAGGTAATTTGGACTTCAATAATTACAGTTGAGACGTGTACAATGTAAATTCTTTAAACAACCATTAACTACCACTGTAGTTTTATTTACTTTATATTCTACGTGTTTGATTATACCTTAGATTTATAACTTGTAATTGAAAATACTTAATGCGTAAATTGATAAAATCAAAAATCATCCAACTCCTATTTTATTTTAAACATTATGAATTTTAAATACAGTGTAGTCCGTTTCGTACGACTTCCCATATAGCAAACAACCATTTTTAGCGACGAAAGTACTTATAGGGATTTGTTTGGTTCTAGTTTAATCTTGAATGAAAAGACATTCGTGTATTACGACATTTTTATTATACTATATTACACGAACAGAAAAAAAACGACGTAATGTCACCGTACGACGTAATGTCACCGGTCCTTTGGTCTATATCCGGATTCTCCTGTATTATTACATTTCATGAGTGTGTCTTGTTGTTGTCATTATGTTTTGTAAATAAGAGTAGGGTGATTGATTAGAATAATCTGTTGTCACTAGTCACCACTAGATGGCGGTAGTAAGCAGATTGACATTGAAATTGGAAGGTAGTTGAGCGGGTAGTTAACGCGAAGATGTCGATCCGAACGGTCGCAAATGAGTTGATTTACAAAACTAGTGGTTTTAATACCGTTTATTTGTTTGAGAACCGTAATAAAAATAAAAATTAACAACATTGTTCTTCTATTTCCGTTACTAAATAGTAATATTCAGACCAGTTAATGTGTAACCGTTACTATAAATGATATTGATGCAATAACAAAATAGATAGAGCATAGTGTATGCGTGTTAGAACGAGATAGGCAGGCGATATCGTCCACAGAATCACATGTGTCATGTAAGTACGACCTCAATTATTAAGCTGTTTAAAATATTTTTGAATTAGAAATAGAATAGATTAGGCCGTTTTCATATTTCAGCAAGTTGCAGTTCTAAAAATAAGCCTAAAACCCTGTTCTGAGAGTGGACTAGCGAAACTTGGAATAATTAGGATTTGTAATAATCAGTGAGTGGGCTTTTAGGTCTTAATTTTCGTATCACTACATAGTATAAAATAAAGTCGCTTTGCGCTGTCTTTCCCTATGTATGCTTAGATTTTTGAAACTAATCTACGGATTCTAATGCAGTTTTTTAATAGGTAGTGAAAAGAAGATTTTTATGTATAATAGATATATTATATAGCAGAGAAACACTGATAGTTTTAGACTTTGAGGCGAAACTAAGGGTCAACTAGTTCAAAATAAATAAAGTTATTAATATCTATCAAAAACTAATAAAAAATTGTGAGAATGGATGAATGTTTATAACTGTTTTACGCACAAACTTCTGGTCAAATTTGCCAGAAATTTGGCACACAGATAGTTAATGACCCGAATTACCACATCGGATACCCATTGCCATGTTAATATATTTAACCGCCGGAATAGGTATATGATTATAAAATAATACAAAAAATAACTATTTGTACACATTTATTTGTCAAATCCATTATAGTACACAGACTCCATTATTTCACTCCATTTACCGTTCATCAACATAATTTGAGGCAAAGTTCATATGGCTCATATGAATAAATTGATAAAAATAATACAATATGTCTAATAAACTGCGCTATAAAAATATGAAGCAAAATGTTGCAGGTTTCTTTGCATGATATTGAGATCTTCATTTCGCTACATTCTTTCTGCACCTGAAAATTAAAACAATATATTTTAGAGTAGATTCTATATACTAATCAGTGGTTCGGTCGTCCCTGTAGTTCCGGGATTAGAATAGGGCTATGATATTTCCTGCCTGTCATAAGAGGCGACTAAAAGGGGCTTCCGAAGTTGCGGGCGGCTAGAGTGGGAGCTCGAACCGTTCGTTCAGGCGACCCCTTGAAGGACGGCAGTATGTGTGGTCGCATACCGTTGTAAGGACCTTCACCACCGTCATAAAACTCTCATTCCGAGAGACGACCCGTGCCCAGCAGGGGGACAATAATGGGAGGATGACTTACATCGTGCGTTAGCTGGCGGACGTTGAAGCGCTCTTACTCATCAGCTTGGCGACCATCTCTTGCACGCGTTTCATTTCCTCCAGCTGCGTGGTCACCTGGTACAGCCGGTTCTCGCGTTCCACCACCGTCTTCTCTAGCTGTTTTATCATCTGTGGAAATATATTTGATATGAAACGAGTAGTCGTGATACGGTTACTCGTTGCTTGAATTAATTTACTGCCGATATTTTCGGACCAGTTGCACGGATTGTGGTTGCAGTGGAATGCGATTTCGGGAAGAAACGTTTAACAAGCACTATTAGTAGATATTAAATCTGTATCAGTAGATTCTATCATTTTTTTAAATTTTATGTAGCCTATGTCACACACAACTGAAACAATTCCAAGCCATTTGAGCTGTAGCGCGTGCCAAAGGAATGGACATACATAGATTGGCACATACATACAAACATACATAAACAAATTCATGCACACATTTATACTTACATAACTCCGCTACAAACATTGCCCTCCTTATGACGCAGTAAAAAGCAAGCAAACAAGTAGACATGAGTCGTCGACGTATTTTTCGTCAACGAAACTAGACCGTTGAATGTCCGTGGACTAGTCGAATTCTTCGACTAGTTGAAAGTTAACGTGTATCTACTATTCTACTATAAACTACCCTAGACTAATGTCGTTGCGGTGTAGACTATAGACTGTTCTACTACGTAGATAATCTTGAATGTCTAGTTTACTTTAGTTTAAACGTTTCCTTTTTCGGTCTATCTCATGCGATCCTATATTGTTTGGCGATAAATTATAAACTTTTGATTATTACGTACTTAAGCGCGATTAATTTTAAGAGAATCTTATAACAATTGTCATAGTAACAAGTAATAACTGTTATTGCTAAATAAATGAAATGTTTATAAAATTAATGAACATTCTAAGTGAGAAATAACAATTTCCTTACAAAAGATAAATAATAATTTGAAAGATCAAATTCTCTTTAATGTGCGTTATCTAATATCAACGCTATGCATTTAGAGTTAAAGTTCAAAACATCTTAATTGCCAAGCAACTCTTAACCTTATTGTAACGGACGGCAAGCGAGTTGCTTGTCATCCGTTAAAATAAGGTCGAAAGTTGCTTGAAGCGTCCGTCCATGATTACGCGACTATGGTTAGCCATAGTCGCGTAATCATTGATATTTGATTACCATTAGTGGTAATATTGTACGTTGATGTCAACGTGTGGACTGTGGAGTACGAATTCAACTAGTCCGTCGAAGAATGATAGACCGTCGAAACGTTGATAGTATATGAACGGTAGATTCTACTAGACCGTTTCTTCAACGCCCATAGCTACAAGCAAGCTAAAACACAAACAAACGATCTCACCGAGTCTCTCTGTTCCAACTCGCGTCTCAAGGCCGCGTCGGCAGCGGAGGCCTCTTCTAAGCGTTTGTCCCGTTGTTTGACACGCTCCTCGAATTTTATCAGAACGCCGGCCAATTCGCTGTTTTTGCTTGTCTGCGGAGTTTGAAACAGTTTTTATAAGTTTTCCGCGCTTCTGTGGTTAAGTTACATAAAGTAGGTTTGGCATTGTAAACAATATTAAATTTATAAGTAACTAGCTGTACCCAGCACGCGTTGCTACGCCATCACAAAAAATAATAATAAAAAAAAAAAAAAAAAAAAACACCAGAAACCTTCGCGAGCTCATAATAACAACTTTGCTAAAAGATCATCACATGGTCAAATGAGTAGTTTACGATTCTATAGAGGACATACAGACAAACATTCATTTTTATAAAGAAGATTGGTTACTTCTTGAATTCATTTAGATTCAATGATTAAATCCGTACACCATTTAACACGGATTGTTTAAGTTATGAATGCGACTACCCCCAATTCTTCTTACTACATAAGATTGAATAACGATAAACATATTTAAACTGTTATGCAAGTCTGTATTTGCATTTCATTCATTCATCCTCAATTTTCAAGGGATTATACTTCAGATAGAACCCCTGTTTTATATGAATGAATTTTTTTTTCAAAGTGATACTTCCCCGGGCGTTTTACAGTGGTTCTACCACCGCCACACCTATTTCTAACGTGAAGCATTTCTTGCGTTTCGATAGATGGGTCATAGATGGACCATCATAGTCCTCGGGAGTAGCAACGTATCTGTGACCGACTTCAAATGGAACCCATGTTCGTGGCAGTGACCGCTTACCATCAGGTGGACTGCATGCTCGTTTGCTACTTCAGTCTGATAAAGAAAATGAAGTTTCTTACAACGTTCACGAGCGGTAATTAACATTTAACATCAGATGTCTACATGCTTTTTGAAAATTTAACGCTATTTAATAATACATTAATTCTTTTCCTCACCTGTTGTTCAAGTTTCTTCTGTAAAACTGAATTTTCACTAAGCGCTTGTTTCAATCTCTCCTCAGTTTCTCGTTCCTTGCGTTTCATTTCTGCTTCCAAAGTCTGTGTAAGGGAAAAAGTTAAATTTTCCAGCCATTATTGAAAAAAAAAGTGCGTTAGTAAAAGGTCACTCACTGCCTACATTACGGATATGAAGTGTACATTTGAAGTCTTAATATACTATGTTATATCCTATAACACAAAGCGACTATACCTATATGTTATTGTGCTTGTCTATTTCTATAAGTGTCGACGTACTTATATAACTGTTTTGTTATAAATATCAATAATTAATATTGTTATTGTGATTTTTTTCATGAATTTGTTAATTTACCCTTCCATATGGTATCAATCTTTTTCAGTTAAATAAACTCTTTGCGTCTGTTTAGACAATCGGACTTAAGAAGTACACTCCAGTCGTGCGTCGGAGCTGACACATATTTTTTTCTTGACCCTCACGCAAAGTATACGTACCGTCAATTGCACTCTAAACTCATTGTGCAAGATCTCCTTCTGTTTTTCCTTGTCCAGCCTCTCAGCGGCGAGCTTCGCTCGGAAACCGCGTAATGTCGTCTCTGCGTCTTCTAGTTGTTTATGGAGGTCATCTATTGTCTTTTTGTGCCTAAAAACAGTAATAAACATATGAATAGTGCCCAAAAATAAAATTGTTCTAAAAACAGTTCTTAAACATGTGTGAAATCTTCTAATTCGTCAACAACGTCGCAAATGTACGTAAATATAATTATTAACATAAATTTTAAAACCTACCAAATCATAGCATAACGTTATGCTTTTTATTTTCATATTAATAATTTTTAAATCTAGAAAATTTAATGAAGAAACAAAAAACATTTTAATCTATAAGGATATATAATGGTTTATATTCATGATTATACTTTACATTATGAACTTGCTAAAACACTACGCAAATAAACGGAACCTGTAGAAAAAAAAATCAAGAAATATTAACAGTAATAAAATTGTTTTTTTTAATCAATATTACATTTATTTTATTTTAATATTTAACAAGCAAAAAAAGAGATGCATCGGCCGGGAATCGAACCCGGGCCGCCCGCGTGGCAGGCGAGCATTCTACCACTGAACCACCGATGCTTATACCTAACATGATAAATTTCCAATACAGTATCGGTCTGCTGATACGTTTATAATTCATAAAAATATTTATATCTATCTAAATAGAACAAAGTCATTCATTTGAATTAAAACTTTGTGTAAATAGGAGAGCCTAGTTTATTATAACAAATCATGAGTTGATTTTAAAATTTCATCGGCATACTTATTTAACACGTGTGTTTTTAATTTAATAAACATTCCGAATAATATTTATTAAAATATTTTAACGGCTTTGAAAGTTGAAAACACTTAACACGGACTCCACGTAGGTTAACCTAGTTCATTCAGTTACGCCACTGCACAGATAGATGGCGCTGTTTCTATATTATTGAACCTGCATATATTTTTTAAAATACCAAACCACTGTTAATTTATCAATTATTTAGTTAATATTTCAGTTTTTTTTTCATTTAAAATTTGATGTTTAATCTTATCGCCTAATCATATACATTTTATCATATTAGCAAAGAACAAACGATAATCAGTTTGATTTTTATATGCTTAATCTCTATTTATTGCAACCCTAAGCATTGAGACTTCCTTGTACATCTTTTTTTATTTCAATGTTAACAGGTGGTAGGTAAATTTCACACGGAAAAGTATATGAAAGTAAAGGGCTTCCTACAAATTTTCATATGAAGCGACTATCTTAGTTCTCGAGTGTAACAATGCAGTTGTTATTGGCATCAGCTAAGAACCCTGAACGAGTCTTTTTTTTATCTGACTGAAGTAGCAAACGGGCATGTAGTCCACCTGATGGTAAGTGTCCACTGCTGCCCATGGAGATCTGTAATCAACTTCATACAGAACATGGGTTCCATCTGAAGTCAATCAAAGAAGCATTGTTACTCTCGAGGACTAAGATGATCGCCTCATGTGAAAGTGTGCCGGCAACCACACCCTTCTATCGAAACGCAAGAAATGCTTCACGCTTAAACTAGATGTGGCGAATTTTTCCTCGATATATTACATGCCCATTTGCTATTTGGCTACGATAAATTTATACGATTAATCTTATAAATGCAAACATTTGTGAGGATGTGTGTGTTACTCTTTTGCACAGAAACTACGGGTGGATTTCGTTTAAATCTAGCACACACATAGTTTATGGCCTAAATCAGGGTTTCTCAAACTTTCGAATCCACGTTTCCCTGTTAAAGTTTCCAAGTGACAGCGAACCCCCTTAACTTAACTAATTAAATCCCCCAAGAAACCAATAAAATTGACTGTTGATAAAAAAACAATAAAAGTTAACAATAAAGTGCCAAAAGAAATGTATTTTTACTACTATTCATGTGATGGGTGTGCTTGTTTGGTGTCACAAATGGAGTAAATTTTAGAAATAATTTTGTATTTTTATTACGTTAATCTTGTCCGTTGGTTTGCGTACCCTACTTTGCGATACTCTGGCCTAGATTAACTTATTAAGATACTCATAGCCGTGATAGAGGGGACCGAAGTGGGAGTAGCCGCGGGAGGAACCTAGTCACTACATAGTATAAAACACAAGTCGCTTCTCGCTGTCTGTCCCTATGTATGCTTAGATCTTTAAAACTACGTTGCGGGTTTTAATGTAGTTTTTTTAATAGATAAGGGTGATTCAAGAGGAAGGATTAT
Source organism: Spicauda simplicius (assembly GCA_949699795.1). Taxonomy (NCBI): domain Eukaryota; kingdom Metazoa; phylum Arthropoda; class Insecta; order Lepidoptera; family Hesperiidae; genus Spicauda; species Spicauda simplicius. Next base: position 9,835,288 of record OX453080.1, on the reverse strand, counting down.
GTATAACACATGCATAATATATTGGAGGAACACTGATAATTTTAAATTTTTGACTTTTTGGCCTGTTGTACATGGCACGTTTTTTCAGACCGTACGGCATCTTTACCTTACCGTGAAAAAAACGTGCTAGCATGTACATGGCACGGCAAAGATCAGTGCACGGCAGTGATCCATACAACACAAACAACCGTGCCTATACACGGCGAATTAACCGTAGATTATTACGCCGAAAAAACGTGTGTCTACAAGAGGCCTTAGGCTACGTACTCACGGAGCGGTTTTCATCCGCGGCCGCCGCGGTTGCGGGCCCGCAGCTTTTGTGCGAAACTCGCCAGACCGCCTATTTTTGCGGTTCCGCTGCCATCGCGGTTGCGATTACCGACCGCAAACGTGGCGGGCGAAAATCGCAAGACGGGCGGTTTACCATCAGTCGAGGTCTTGACTACTGCACTCGCCCGCCAACTGACCGCAGAGCGCGCGGGCGCAAACCGCCGCGTCGCAACGAAAGAGAAAAACGCGTCGTGAGTATTGCTTTAATTTTTTACACATATATATCTGCATCCCACGGAAGCTGCGAGCCTGCAACCGCGGCGGCCGCGGTTGAAAATCGCTCCGTGAGTACTTAGCGTTAGGCGGAACGAAGTTCGCCGGGTCAAGTAATTATGAATAATTTATTCCGGAACTAAACTTAAGTTTACCTCTCGTTTTGCATCTGTGTGGTGTACAGCACGTCTTGTTGCGAGGAGTTTGTCGCCTGCAGCAACGCCAGCGCGTGCTGGAGGGACGCCATGTGCTCGGTCGCTCCCTGGATACATCATTTTGAAATGGAAATATGTTTTAAATGAATGATGAGTTTAGATTCTTGTTCTGGGTCTGGGTGTTTGTGTATTCGTCTTTGTGTGTGTCCATGGCACCCACGACACAGTAGAATATCCTACTGTGGGGCTATGAGTGTAGAAAGCGTTTTAATAGTTATTTTCTTTGTTCTGTCATATCTGAAATCGTTAACTTCCCAGTAGGTATATATTTTTCAATACAAAATAAATTATTTCTATTCACACATTCCGTTATTTATTTATTTGAACACAAACATAATGTACACCAATTACAGCATAAGCAGAAGATAGCATTAGGAAAAAGACAAGTGTCATTATAATTAATAATACGTGAAGCAAAAACTTATGACGGATTTTTAAGTAATATGCCGCGGACGGATTAGTGTGAAATTTTGCACGGTTATAGTGGACTTAGAGAAGGAGTGCAGAATGATAATATTTTTTTCAAATAATGCATATATCTTACATAAAATCAACTGAAAATACATTACACACACACTACCGTACATTTGTCACAAACACATACCTATTTATAATTAAAGATGTAGACTGCATGCACAGAAAGCGAGTGTAAACTAATGAAAAACAATAGCTTAAAAATACAAATCATCAAAAATTATATCAGCTAATTCAAAATAAAATTACAATAGCAAATTTTCAAGGTGGTAGAACCAGTGTAGTTCGACCGGGGAAGTACCACCGCCACACCTATTTCTAGCGTGAAGCATTTCTTGCGTTTCGATGGAAGGGTGTGGTTGCCGGCACACTTTCACATGAGGCGACCATCATAGTCCTCGGGAGTAGCAACGCTTCTGTGATTGTCTTCAGATGGAACCCATGTTCTGTATGAAGTTGCTTACAGATGTCCATGAGCGGCAGTGACCACTTACCATCAGGTGGCCTGCATGCTCGTTTGCTACTTCAGTCAAATAAAAAAAAATGTCAATAGTAAAAAAGATGTTTTTAGTCGTATTTACCTGTAATGCCACCGAATGCGAATGCAACCGTTGCTCCAAGCAGGTCATCTTATACCCGTACAGTTCCATGACGCTCGATGTCGCGATATCCGATATCTGTGGGAAAAAATAAGCATTTTTTTCAATGGTGACCCAAATCAAAATAGAATCAGTAGAATCAGTGTAGTTCGACCGGGGTACCACCGCTATTTCTAACGTGAAACATTCCTTGCGTTACGATGGAAGGGTCTGGTACTCGATAAACATCGTATTGTACTTGACGGCGGGACACGGCATATTAACGAAAAACTCGTTGCCGAAATAATTATTTTAGTTAGTTTAAAAATCGAAAATCGTTTGTTTATTAAATTTGCAATATTAGTGATTTCTAGAGAAGTTACTTTAGTCTACCCTCTATAAATGTGTTATTGTCACCTCATCAAACTTTTTTATAAAGGGCGAGCGCCTACCGGTAGTTAAATATAAAGATTATCGTTCACCCGTCGAAGTGATCGGACCGGCCTTAAATAAATCGAAGAAGAATAACTCCTACGTTTTACTTGAAATCTTCAAGAATGGATAGTAATGAAGACCCTGACCTTCCTGACATCAAGACCTCACGCCGTCATGAGATGGCGCCACTATCTCTGAATGCTGTTAATACGCTATTACCACAGTAGACATATTAAACCAGTCGCCTCGTCGATGCGATGTTTGTGTAAGTGTGCCGTTTTCGAGCGCTCGTAGGCAGTTTCCCTACTTTTTTTTGAAGTGAAACTTCTTTAGGCGCATGAGGGTAAAATTTTTACAGATGAAACGTCACGCCGGTATGCAACGGAAGTGTCGGAAAAGAGAGAGAGAGTGATCGAGACCGATTGAGAGAGAGTAAGACAGGGCGAACGTAGCATGAGCAACTAGCCGTGGAGTGAGAGTAGGGAGCAAGCGAGTGAGAAAGATTGAGAGAAAAAGTGAGACAGAGCGAACGTTGTATCACGCCTTTTTCCCTTCCTCTTAATCTTGGAAATTTAAAGTTTTAGATTTGTATAAATATAAACAAGATTTATAAATTAGTTCGCCAAAGAAGTTTCACTTCTGACATGTGTACTTTGTACGCACGCATGTTTTTTTAATACTTTAACCTAACGATAAGGCAGACAGGCTACCTGATGGAAAGTAGTCAACGTCGCCTGTGGACATTCGCAACACCAGAGGAGTCGCCAATGCATCGCCGGCTTTGCAGGAGAGCTCTTTTCGCACCTTTCTTGAAGAACCCCGTGTCATAGCGCTCCGGGAATACCTCAGGAGGAAGCTCATTCCACAACTTGCACGTCCTACTGGTCTAATATGTCTACTGCGCTATTACGCTGTTATATCACATCATAGTGCTCCATTAACCTCGTACAGTCCCGCATACCTTATCATTATGCAGCGCGTCATTGAGTTTGGCGAGCAAGGCATCAACGGCGAGCTCTTGAGCCGCCGTGAGTCTCTGCGCCGCCCACGTGCCCTCCGCGCCCTCCGCGCGGGAAACACTCTACACTCACCACTCTCTTTCTCTACCTTACCATACTCGATAAACATCGTATTGTACTTGTCGGCGGGACACCGCATATTAACGAAAACAAGTTGGCGAAAATAATTATTTTATTCAGTTTATAGATCGAAAATTGTTTGTTTGTAGACAAAGAATCTTGTTCAACCGTCAAACTGATCGGACCTCGTCAACTTTGACTATATCGAAGAATAACTCCCGCGTTTTACTTAAAATCTTAAATAATGGAGACCCTGACTTTTCTGACATCAAGTCCTCACGCCGTCTCTGAGCACTGTTAATACGCTATTACTCTGTTAATATCCCGTCATAGTGGTCCATTAACCTCGTACAGCCCCGCATACCTTATCATTATGCAGCGCGTCGTTGAGTTTGGCGAGCAAGGCATCAACGGCGAGCTCTTGAGTCGCCGTAAGTCTCTGCGCCGCCCACGCGCTCTCCGCTCCTTCCGCGCGGGGCGACACGCTCTCCACACTCACTTCGGACACACTGTTCAATGTACTGCCGAACACCTGTAAATATACATCCAGCCATCGTTACAACACGAAAAAAAGGAAATACAAATACCAGATAGTAGGGGATCGCGATAGGTTTCTCGTGACCTATCACTTTTGTTTGAAACATTTTTCTCTAAAATATATATTTACGGCAATATATGCGAAAAATGTCAAAAAATTAGATTTTTTGCCCTTTTGACCTTGAACATCAAATTTGCGGGTTTTTTGACTATGAAATTCTTGATCAGCACTTCAAAATACATAAGTATACCATATTTCAGATCGATCGGAGGTATGTTCTAAACGGAAGTTTATCCCGATATAATTTTGCTCGCTATGAGTGCCGTGCCAAGAAAAAGAAAAATAATGTTCTAAACTCTTCGTGAGCGGCGATACGCTCTACACCAGTGATTCCCAACCGGTGGCCCGCTGACCACTGATGGTCCAGAAGCACCCGAAGTGGTCCGAGAAGCTATCCAAAAATATTGCAATATAAGAAATCAACACAATGACATTTAAGTAGCGGACAGCCGTGACTGAACCAAGGATCAGGAAATAGTAAAGAGTATACAGAGAGCGCATTAAATATTGTTTCTTTGAACAACAATATACGCGTGTTTCATTAGAAAAATATTAGCCCCATAATAATTCAGATTTATTTTTATCTTAAATTACACCCTCATACTGTCACTATGCTTAGATCTTTAAAAATACGCTACGGATTTGAAAGAAAGAAAAAATATTTATTTCGTCAGTTTTCACTACAATAGGTCTGTTTATGAGGTACAAAATTTTATTTCTACAAGTTTGAGGTTGCAGCGAGAACTAGACGAAAATGGAGTCGCACTCGACATAAGCCACGGATCCCGTGCGGCATCTACGACGGCCGATTTTCAGTGCGCTCCAGGTTCTCGCGTAGAACGGTCAGTGGCGATTTATGTGTATACATATATTATTCAATTTAATGCTTTTTGCAGTTTAATGCTTTAATTTTTAATGCAGTTTTTTAATAGATGGAGTGATTCAAGGGGAAGGTTTTTATGTATAATACATGCAATAATATAGTGGAGAAACACTGATAATTATAGATTTTTGACTTTTAGGCGGGACGAAGTTCGCCGGGTCGACTAGTGGGATACAAACCACGATCTTTGAGCATGAAATATCAACGATTCGATTGACTAAACTGTTACTGTTTAGAATCTCTTAATCGTAATTTCAAGAGTCACCATATCGAAAATTATTCTACTGTAAGGAATTTTATAAACTCACCTGGTTCATCTGATCAGACGGGAAGCAGTGATGTTTGACCAGCTGCAACACCTGTCTCCGCCGATTCCCATTGCCACTCGTGAGGCCTGTACACAGAAGTTTCCGGACCTGAAACATCGGAAATCAATTTGATCATTATTATCTACTAGTTGAATCCCGCAGTTTCACCCGTTAAAAAAAATCGATTGTCCTGTGGAAAAAGATATTTTTCCCACAATAAAAAGTAGCCTATATGTTAATCCAGAGTGTCAGCTAACTTCCTACCAAATTTTATGAAAATCGCTCCAGCCGTTTAGACGTGAAGAAGTAACAAACATACACACTCACAAACTTTCGCCTTTATAATATTAGTATGATTTATTACATACTAGCTAACCCGGCTTTGTTCCACTTAAAAGACAAAAATCTAAAATTATCAGCGTTCCTCTACTATATTATACATGTATGTTAGATACAAACCTTCCTCTTGAATCACTATCTATTATAATACTGCATTAAAATCCGAAGATTAGTTTTAAAGAACTAAGCATACAAAGGGCATTCAATACGAAAAACGTATTTTTTTACCGTTTTCTATACACAATAGTAGAGACCCCTTCATACGCGACTCTGTCTCGCACTTGACCGGTTTTTGAAGTGAAACTTCTTTAGGCGCATGAGGGTAATTTTTTTACAGATGAAACGTCACGCCGGTATGCAACGGAAGTGTCGGAAAAGAGAGAGAGAGTGATCGAGACCGATTGAGAGAGAGTAAGACAGGGCGAACGTAGCATGAGCAACTAGCCGTGGAGTGAGAGTAGGGAGCAAGCGAGTGAGAAAGATTGAGAGAAAAAGTGAGACAGAGCGAACGTCGTATCACGCCTTTTCCCCTTCCTCTTAATCTTGGAAATTTAAAGTTTTAGATTTGTATAAATATAAACAAGATTTATAAATTAGTTCGCCAAAGAAGTTTCACTTCTGACATGTGTACTTTGTACGCACGCATGTTTTTTTTAATTGCAAGACAACCTAATAAATCTGTGGCGACCTCCCTCAACTCGTGAACAGATGGCGCTACTAGTATTCTGAAACACACTATCGAAGTATTCTCAAGATCATATATACAAGTTCCGTACAACGACTCTCCGAGCACGGCCGCTCCCCAGGCATGATCACCTAGCCTGGCGGGAGATCTCTCCTTGCCAAAAATCAATCGGTAAATTACCTGATGGTGTGCAAGCAATCTATTCAACGCAGCCTCCCAATCTCTGGATAGGGGGGATAAGGTCAGTCCCGTACGACAGCCTGTTATGACCGCTTGTAACGACGTCTCCAATCCTACTGGACCATTCTGAAATTGAATATTTGAAACAAAACTAAAAATATTCGTTAATAATTACAATCTTTTTGTCCACCAATTCGCACTTGGCCAGGGCGATGGATTACGGCCTAAAACTCTCTCATTCCGAAGACCCGTGCCCAACAGTGAGACAATGGGTTGTACTCCAAATACAATTTTTAAAAAGGCCCTTAATATGGAACTTAAATAATCGCATGCAATTTGTTTTAAGTTTTTTTTATCATTATGAACTAGCAAACGAGCACGAAGTCCACCTGATGGTAAGTGTTCGCTGCCGCCCTGCGACATCTGTAAGCAACTTCATACAGAACATGGGTTCCATCTGAAGTCAATCACAGATGCGTTGCTACTCCGCAGGATTAAGATGGTAACATAACAGAGTGTGCGAGCAACCACACCTCATCGAAACGCAAGAAATGTTTCACGCTAGAAATAGGTGTGGCGGTGGTACGTCCCAGGTCGAACTACACTGATTCTACCACCTGTAAACCTGTAAGGCTAAAAACAAAACTAAAAGCAAATGCAGTCTTACTTGCGACGTATACTGTAGTACACTGTACAACGTGTCCTCGAAGGAATCCGGAGTCACTTCTTGCAACACCCTCTCCTGTGTTTCACTTGATTCACATAAGGCACCAACAACTTGCAACTGTAAATAGATATAGGGAGACAATTCATTAAACAATTACAAAATCTCATGCGTAACTATACTCGGGGCAAATTCGATATGGAATGTTTAATAACAAAGCGTTGCCTAGCAACCACTGACAGGCAGGGGAATGCAACTTTTTGTTGTATTATCAGCCGTTTTTTACCTATTATTAACATTAACCTGTAACTTATAATAGGTTGCAAATCCCTTCATGGAATTAAGGTTGTAACATCATTAGTTATACAATGACGATAATGGTAAATAAATTTTGTTTGTCTGGTTTTAGTTATTATCTTGCACTTGGTAGTTATTAATTAATTAACTCTCCATAACTAAATTACTTCGCGAAAATTTTATACATACTTTGGTTGAATATAAAGTGCATTTGTGTAAAAATTCGTGTAAGTTGGTGATAACCCTACATAGGATTTTTTATGGTTTGTTTACATTTATTCTAGATCGAATTCGCCCCGAGTATATATATCCACATAATAGACTAAAGCAACTCGTTTGTACATCACTACATAGTATAAATCAAAGGCGCTTTTCGCTGTCGCTGTATGCTTAGATCTTTAAAACTACGCTACGGATTTTAATGTAATTTTTTTAATAGATAAATTGTTTCAAGAGCATTGTTTTTATGTGTAATACATGTATGATATAGTCGAGAGACAATGATAATTTTAGATTTTTAATTTTTAGGTGGAACGAAGTTCTCCGGGTCAACTAGTTGCATATATATATTAATGTAAAAAAAAATATTTTTATACTTTCTCGAACTCTTGTCTGTTTCAAAATCTATCCAGAACTACTAAATTCACTTAAGCTGATTGAACATATACGCCATATCTTGTAATATTCAAATATTATTTCATTAAAACCCTTCTACTTTATTGAAAATTATTACAGTTTAAATGGATGATAACTTTTTGGAAACACGGTGAAACTGCGCGGCACGATTCCTTTTAAATGAGATTATCATACAATGATTGAAAAACAATAAGCGAATGAGCAAATGAGTCAAAGAAACATAAATAAATATTGTACATGACATATACCTTGAATGAACCATACCATGATAGAAGGTTCTAAGCTGCCAATGACCATAAAAGTCTTCCTAGACTATTTATTGTTCATTCCATCCATCCATCAGCCCTTTGATGTCCACTGCTGGACATAGGCCTCCCCTAAATGGCGCCACTCCAACCGGTCCTGTGCCCTCTGAATCCAACGGTTTCCCGCTGTCTTCTTCAGGTCATCGGTCCACCTGGTAGGGGGGCGACCTGTACTCCTTTTGCCTAAACGTGGTCGCCACTCGAGGACCTTTCTTCCCCATCGGTTATCGGTCCTTCGAGCGATATGGCCGGCCCACTGCCACTTCAGCTTGCTGATTTTGAGAGCTATGTCGGTAACCTTCGTTCGTCTACGGATTTCATCGTTACGAATCATGTCTCGTAGCGAAATTCCGAGCATAGCCCTCTCCATAGCACGCTGAGCGACTCTGAGCCTTCGAATGAGGCCTTTAGTGAAGGACCACGTTTCGGCGCCATAGGTCATCACTGGCAACACACATTGCTCGAACAATTTCGACTTCAGGCACTGAGGAATTGTGGACGAAAAGATACTACGAAATTTCCCGAACGCAGCCCAGCCGAGTTGGATTCTTCGAGTGACCTCCCTCTCAAAGTTGGACTTACCCATCCGGACCGTTTGTCCCAGGTAAATGTACTCGTCGACAACTTCGAGAGGAGTGCCGTCAACAACTACCGGTACGGGTGTGACATGGACATTAGACATGATTTTCGTCTTGTCCATGTTCATCTTAAGACCCACCCGTTGTGAGGCACTGTTGAGGTCGCCTAGCATTGTGCTGAGGTCCGTCAGCGAACCTGCCAAGATGACTATATCGTCGGCAAATCGAAGGTGTGTGACGTGTTCGCCATTGATGTTGATGCCAAGACCTTTCCACTCCATCAGCTTGAACACATCTTCCAACGCAGCGGTGAACAGTTTCGGCGATATGACATCGCCTTGCCTGACTCCCCGCTGCAGTTGGATGGGGTTCGTGCTTTGGTCGTGTACTCGGACTGACATGGTGGCGGCTGTGTATACACACTTCAACACCTCGATGTACCTATAGTCGATCTGGCATCGCTGAAGGGACTCCAGCACCGCCCAGTGCTCGATAGAATCGAAGGCTTTCTCATAGTCCACATAAGCAACACATAACGGCAGATTATACTCCTCGGTCTTCTGTATAATCTGCCGAAGCGTGTGTATGTGGTCCATGGTGCTGTAGCCTTTTCGGAATCCGGCTTGTTCGGGAGGCTGGAAGTCGTCAAGCCTGCGTGCAATACGGTTAGTGAGGACTCTCGAAAACAACTTATACACGTGGCTCAGAAGCGCAATGGGCCTGTAGTTCTTCAGGAGGGTTTTATCGCCCTTTTTGAAGAACAGCACCACTACGCTTCTGCTCCACGCTTCCGGGGTTGTCCCGCTAGTAATGACGGAATCGAACAACTTTTGGAGCGCCACTAGTACGGGTTTACCGCCAGCTTTTAGCAGCTCTGTTGTGATTCCGTCATCCCCCGGTGCCTTGTGGTTTTTCAGCTGTTTGAGAGCCTCTCTAATCTCGTACAGGCTGACGTCCGGGAGGTCCTCAGTATAGTGTCGGGTCAGTTTGGCACGTTTGTCGTCCGCCTTGTTACGGGCGGGAGCTCGTGCGGAAGCATACAACTGTCCGTAGTATTTCTCAATCTCTCTCAGAACATCGGGCTGAGACGAAACTACGGTGCCCGATTCGGTCTTCAACCTCGTCAGCAGGCTCTGCCCAATGCACAGATCCCTGGCGAACACTCTTGAGCCCCGGTTTCGCTCAATAGCGTCTTTTACGCGTCGGGTGTTGTGAGCACGCCAATCGCGTCGCCTACTCTGAGAGATCTGTTTATTGAGCAGTCTGTATCTCGACATTGAGGTTGGAGACTGCACACATAGTTCTCGCCTCTCCCTCATAAGACCGAGAGTATGCTCTGAGAGAACCTGAGAGCCACCACTGGAGTGGGTCTTAAAATACTTAGACCCCACGTCGTGGACAGTTGTTACTACCTTGGTGTTAATTTCGTCCACAGAAACGCAAGAATCGAGACACGCGAAACGGTTTCGGAGCCGTAGCTGGAACTCTTCGGAGCCCTGGATTTGGACAGGTGTTGGTCGGAGCGTAGACTTCATCAGGCGTGACCGTTCCAGCTTTACATTGATATTTAATGTGCCTCTTACCATCCGGTGATCACTTCCGGTTTTCACCCTGTTGATCACAGAGACATCATTAAATATGTGCCGTTTGTCTGCCAAAATGAAGTCTATCTCGTTCTTAGTGGAACCATCAGGACTTATCCAAGTCCACTTTCGCTGTGCCTTCTTCTTGAAGAAAGAGTTCATCATAAATAAGTCTTCCCTCTCATTCCTTCTCATTTATTGTTCATTAATACAGATATTAAAACACCCATATGTCAAACGCGACATACCCCACACCATCATCCTTCTCGCATAGTCACATTGGGCTATGACAACTAATAATTGACTTAGTGTTGTTACACGTACCCACTGTAACCCAGCTTTTCCTGGCTCCAGAGCCGGTGGGACTAATAAACCTGGAAGGCCGTCGCTTATAACGGATATCAACTCCTGCGGTAGCCTACCCTCATCTGTAATATGAAACAAAGTTTAATATTAATCTTTATAATTAATATTTTTTTCAAATAAAAATAATAATCAAACTTCAGCCATGATTCCTCATCATAATTTTAGGATTCTATGTTAAAATGTGACAATAACCTGGAGAAGCTAATAATAACGGGGAAATTACAAGTACCTAGGGCGAAGCCCGAAGAGATTGGCGGATCAGGTATCCAAGCAACTAGATACCGGCATCACCGAAGCATTCCATTGCGCCATTATCCGTCGCGGAAACTCATAAAGGATAAGACTGAGGATCATCACGATATGCTTAGCAATAAGCGAACGACCCGAGGAGAAGGAAGATGTTGAAATGTATAGCCAATAATTCTATAACTCAGTGGTTCTCAAACTTTTTGAATGACGGAACCCTTTAGGGAAACAAAATACTTGAAGGAACCCTAAAATAAAACAATTGTTTTTATAAGTGTATTTTTTAATAATCAGCATAATAAAAGTACAATGTTACAGTTACTAATTATTATTTACTTCACCACTTGGCAAGGACAATAATAGAAAACATGAAAAAAGAAAAAATCAAACTAGTGGGAGGTATAAAACTTTTTTTCTAAATTCTTGCGGAACCCCGACAGAGGTATCACGGAACCCTAGGGTTCCGCGGAACACATAGAGTATAGCTGCTACAACTAATCCTAAAATATATGATTTTTTAGTATATCAACGATGTAGGCCACAAATGTTGTCGCCTCCTAAAAGGTCAAGTGGACTGTGCATGCTATAGACGCGGATATAGGGGAAGGGGGTACAACCCATTATTGTCCTACTGCTGGGTACAGGTCTTCTCTCAGAATGATAGAATTTTAGGCCATAGTCCACCACGCTGGCCAAATTGATGGGCTTCACACACCTCCGAGAACTTTTTTTTTAAAGTACTCTCATGTGTGTAGGTTTCCTCACGATGTTTTCCTTCACCGAAAAGCAGTGATAATTAATATCTAATACGCACATAAATCAGTGGTGCGTGCCTGGGTTTGAACCTCGGACCTGCCGATTAAGAGGGCAAGTTTCAACCATTAGGCTATCACTGCTCTATAGGGGAAGGGCTTAAGCCCTATTCTCCTCCCCCGGATCTGCCAGAATTCAAGGCATTATTGCTACAACGCCTGGTATGTTTGGAATTGGTTACCTTTATACTGCGACACTATAGCAGCGAAGAGTTCCAGAGACTCCGGCAAGCAGACCCGGCTGGCCTTCATGCACACGGAGACCAGCTGGCAGTGATGACATCGCAGGGAATATATGTCTGGAATTTATGAAAATTTTCTTCACTATATAGTATAAAACAAAGTCGCTTCCCTCTATTAGATCTTTAAAACTACGCTACGGATATAAAAAAAAGTTTTTGTTAATAAATAGTGATTCAAGAGGAAGGTTTTTATGTATAATACATGGATAACATAGTGGAGGAACATTGATAATTTTAGATTTTTGACTTTTAGGCGGAACTAAGTTCGCCGGGTCAACTAGTTATGAATATAAATGTACATATGTAAATAAATAAAATGTTTACAGGATATTTATCCTTTTGTGAAATATGTGACTAACTTTAAGAAAAAATCTAATGCTATTCTTGTTCAATTCTATAAAACAAAATGCACTAAACAAACTTTTTTCGAGATGTTTCGGTATTACATAAAATTAGGCATAGCTTCCTAAGATCCTTTACAGTTCTATTGTGATACAATTTGTTTTTGTACTGTAAGTCAAAATTTATAGACAATCTGATAGTCTATACACACAAATATACCTGCTAGTAGAAGCTAGTAATTAACGAATAAAGGCGTGCAATGTCAATGCATAAGTATTTTTTTATCACTAACAATATGCTGTATTTAGAAAATATGTACTTATGACTTACCTAAATTAACAAGTACAGTAAGAAACTTCAAGACATTTCGAAGGCAACTGAGTGCATTCTCCGGTTCCCCCATGTCATCTGGTGCTACTTTGCAAAGATCATCAGTGTCCTGAAATAAAATAAAATGTATATAATTGTATTGTTCATATCTGTAACAAACTGTGTGGCTGAGCAGTCACCTAACCGGTGTTACACGAGGTGGGTTCTGGGTTAGATCTCTGGTTAGACAGATACCTGAATGACGAATTTAGATTTCTGTTCTGGGTCTGGGTGTTAACGTACTTGTCCTTTTGTGTATAGTAATCACAAGGGAGAATCCTAATATGGATCTGTCTTTATAAAGTAGTATGTAGTAATAATAATACTCTTTATTGTACCCAGAAAGTATAGATAACAAGAAACATACAAGTTTAAAATAAAACAATACAAAAGGCGGACTTATCGCTAAACAGCGATCTTCCAGACAACCTAATGGTATGGAGTTAAAGTGGCGAATATAAGAATAGGTTAGGTGCAATAAGTAAGTTTTAGTTACTACAAAATAGAGCTAAAGAATAATTTAACGATAGCAATGAAAAGACAGGAGATATAATATTGTTTCTAGTTAGTAAAACTGTAATAAAATTATCTTGTATTGCTAAATTTGTTATAGATTCTCCCATACGATACTTTTACTTAGTTTGTTATCACTATAATATACTTTTTTTTTTGTTCTCGAGGGGGAAATCTTCAAAAGGTACCCTACGCCATGGGAGCGAAGCAGGGTCATGTGGGTTTTTACCGCACTAAAACCCCCCCGGTGACCGTCCTCGGCGCTATACAGAGGACTCCGGGACCTCCACAGGACCGCTTCCGGAATCAGTTGAGCATGTTGCCCCATCGGGCTCTTCCCAGATGAGCGGGTGGGCCCACCGCTCCGTCTAGTCTTTACGGCGGTATGCGACCACACATACCGACGTCCTTCCCGGGATCATTATAGTATACTTAGTAAATCCTTGGAATTGCCCCTGTTTCAAACCACCGTATATAAGATAGTAATCTTAGACTTACTTTTAAAGCTTCTTTTAATGCGTTGTTAAAATGTGGATAGGTCAATACGTAACTACGTAGATTTTCGTCATTGCACAAATCGTTGATGAATGTGTACGCGTGAAGCAGTTGTGTTGCGTCTCTTTCACTGCAATTATACCGAAAAATATCAATATTATAATGTAATTCAATTTCAAAATCAAATATATATTTTAAATTTGACTGAAGTAGCAAACGAGCTGCAGTCCACCTAATAGTAAGTAGTCACTGCCGCTCGTGCACATCTGTAATCAACTTCATACAGAACATGGGTTCTATTTGAAGTCAATAACAGATGCGTTGCTACTCCTGAGGACTATGATGGTCGCCTCATATAAAAGTGTGCCGGCAACCACACCCTTCCACACCCCGAAACGCTAGAAATATGTGTGGCGGTGATACTTCCCCTGTCGAACTACCCTAGTTCTACCACCTTAGAAAATATAATCCAAGTGGCGAGTATGGTTTGACCGGGAAGTCACCACCGCCTAGCGTGAAGCAGTTCTTGCTTTTTGATCGAAGGGTGTAGCTGCCGGCAAATTTTTTCAAGAGGCGACCATCTTAATCTGCGGCAATAGCAACACATCTGTGATTAACTTTAGATAGCACCCTTTTTAAATTTTAAGTTGCTCACAGATATCTATGGACTACATGCTCATTTGCTACTTTAATTTTATAAAAAATATCCTTCAAAACAATTATGAGAATACTAACATAACAGCCATCTTGAATGTGCGCATGGTACAACACAAGTAGCTGTGCACATCCGGTTGTCTGATGGCACCGGACCCTCTGGTTGCTCCGGAGAGACACAGGAGCAACCGGCATACCTCCACACCACCATAGCCTCCTTCCTGGAAAATGTATGATACAAAATACCAAAAGTGTGAAATAATCAAAAAGTGCTAGTATGAAAATTATATCAATACAGTGTAATCTGTTCATGATATTATCTGTTTATAAAATATTGTATGTTCATGATATAATATAACTTTAATAATGCATACAGAATTAGAACCCAAGTTCTACCTCTAATAAATAATGATGACATATATTTGGTACCTTTATAAAATGTGGTTTCTATACATTTTCCATTCCCATGAAAGCATGTGAGGAACAAATAAACAATCAATATATCTTAGAGGCAAGGGTAAGATTTAAAGATTGCAGGTGTAGTTTGACCCTGGAGGCCTCAGTGCCTTATTTCTGTCTTATAACAGCAGTGAATACTTACACTGAACGCTAGATTTCTGTCTAAAGAGTGAGGGAAGCATCATATCTGATATCATATGTGGCAACCACATTCAAGATAATCCAATCTGGGGTAGTCACAGATGGCACATAGGTGGCAGAAGCCACTTCAGATCAGGCAGACTGCATGCTTGCTTGCTCCTTCATTACCAAAAAGCTCCATAAGATAACAATAATGACTAACAACTTAACATACTTCACAAAGCATTTAAGGAATCTACGAATGCTTATCATTGCATTGTAAATCACATTTGAAATTAAATGAAATGTCTTTAATTTGTATAGGCCTACGGGGGCACTTAGAAATTGTCAGTTACATTTTTTTCCTTACACTACCACCAGATCGGAATATGACCTCAACTCAGAAGATCCGGCAAGAAACTCAGTGGGTTTGTCTTCTTTCTTATTTACAGCCATTTTTTTTTAAAATATAATAACAATCATGTTTTTTTTTACATGGTAATGAAACTTAGCTCCAGTATCTTGCCTTACAGTTCAGTAAAAGAGAGCCCGGTTTGGCAAGATACGCTACACTTTGACATTTATTAAATATACTATAGTAATGCATATTATTGCTCAGTCTCAACTGTTTTGTGTTCTATGTAATCAGAAATTTTATAATACACTTTTATGGCAGAGTTTAATCTTTGGTTGTCAAACAGGAAGACAGAAAGACAACCTACCTTCAAGCTTATTAAATGCACAACAAAATCTTTAGTATCAACAGTCCTCATTAATGCGTAAATAGCTGGCAAATTCCCATAACACATATTGACAAGAACTGTAAGTGACTTGTGGCCGATAGTTCTATGCTGTGGTTCTGTCATTGGCTGTGTTATCCAATCTGTGAGCTGCTTCATGAGACCTGTGAGATATGACTCCTGCCAACTGATTTTTATTCCATATGATATGTCCTGCAAATAAAGCATACAATATTTAGATTGTGTTTTTTGAGTAGTAAGAACTCCCAACCACAAGATTCCATCAAAAATAAAGGTAAGATGATTTCTTTTCTGTATAAAAAAACCTCAAACCTCATATATAAACACGCTTTACAATAAAGCAGATAATTTAAGTCTAATGTGCACTTCATTTTTTTTAATCAATGGTGCATGCCTAAGATTCAAATCTGTGTTAAGAGGCTGAGATTGACAACATATCATCCATCCATCAGCCCTTTGATGTTCACTGCTGGACGTAGGCCTCCCCGAAATGGCGCCACTCCAACCGGTCCTGTGCCCTCTGAATCTAACGGTTCCTCGCTGTCTTCTTCAGGTCATCGTTCCACCTGGTGGAGAAGCGACCTGTAATCCTTTTACCTAAATGGGGTAGCCACTCGAGGACCTTTCTTCCCCATCTGTTATCGTTCCATTGAGCGATGTAGCCAACATATAATACTCATTTATTTTTTCATCTTTCATCAACATTTTAAATAATGCCAAGTATGTCTCTAATCAAACCACAATTGTACAAAATACTAACCTGCATAACTGAGAGAAGCTTAATTTTCTTATCATTTGATATTGAGTCAGAGAGTAATCTGGATAATATTGGCATAAACCTGAAAAGGATTAAAGTCACCGTTAAAAGTATTTTATTACCATACCAGTCTAACACACAGTGGGTTCGGGTTTGATTCCCAGCCAGACAGGTGTCTGAATGACGAGTTTAGATTCATGTTTTGGGTCTAGGTGTTTGTGTGTCTATCGTGCCCACGACAATAGTAGCAGTACCAGGAGTTCATCACTACATATTATAAAACAAAGTCACATCACACTGTTTGTCCCTATGTATGCTTAGATCTTTAAAACTACACTATATATTTTAATGCCGTTTTTTTATACATAGAGTGTTTCAAGAGGAAGGTTTACATGAATAATATAGTGGTGGAACACTGATAATTTTAGATCTTTGACTTTTAGGCGTAACGAAGTTCGCCAGGGCAACTAGTAAATTATAAGAGCTTACTTGTAAGTATGAGTGAGTGCATGTCGTGCGCTAGGCTCTATGGCAGCTCTTGCAAGCACCGCGACACCCGCCCAATGGGGCCCCCTGCCGTCGCACATCACTCGCCATAGGGAGCTGAAGAATGCACATACTTCTGACCGCCCCGGCGAAAATATTGATAAGTCACATGATGATGCTATCAGCTGGAAAAAAAACCTTCAGTTTAGACAGCGTTTTTGACTAATGACGTCGTCAACCCATTATTGTCCCACTGCTGGGCACGGGTCTTCACGGAACGAGAGAGTTATAATCCACAGTGCTGGCCAAGTCCGAATTGTTGGACTTTACATACCTCTGAGATTTTTTTTTCTAAAGAATTCTTGGGTATGTAGGTTTTCTCACAATGTTTTCACTGAAAAGCTGTGATAATTAATTTCTAATACGCACATAAATTTAGAAAAAGCTGTGGTGCATTCCTCGGTTTGAACCTCAGACCTACCGATCAAGAGGGCAATTTTTAACCATTAGGCTATCACTGCTTGTATATGTAAGAAAGTGACCGCTAATGGTATGAATTTTCTCCTCACACACTGAGATTCCAGGTTTTAAATCATAATCTTACATCTCATAAGCCTTAAATGGAAGGTGTTAGAACAAGTACTGTTTGGGGAGGTACCATCACCACAAGTATTCCTAGAGTGAAGTGGTTCTTGTGTTTCATTACAATGGTACAATTGTTTAATTATTATTAAATGAGGTGACTATGTTGGTCTTTCATCAGAAGCAATTAATCTGTCGAAGACTTCAGGACGGACCGCTGTTCTATATGAAGATTTATTACAGATGGACGTGGACGGTAGTTACCTCTTACCACCAGACAGACTGCATGCTTGTTTGTATGCGTCATGCAATGTTATAAAAAAATATATGATGGAAACATAGTGAGGAAACCTGCGCACGTAGATTTAAGCTGATTATTTTAAAACAGTTCTCAAAGACATGCAGTCTTCCAAACTATATATTGATAATAACAATAAGTTTATAATAAGATGTTGGACTGAACTTACGCCTAAATAACGCGTCATTAAATTAACAGCCGATTCACTGTGTGTCGCTTCAAATTCTCGCGCGGCGGTCACGAAAGCCTTCAAGTTTGAAAACTTTGTTCCGTCCGCTGCATTGCCGTTCCAGCATTCGGCACCGTCCACTTCCATATTATCAGAATTATTTACCATAGAACGTTCATATAATTTACTCCTCACAAATAAAAACGATCTAAAATACGTTTCGCAAACGCTACAAATATTTACAAAAATAAAATTGAAATAAACCACACAGAAATTCAACTTCAACTGTTTTTCTTCTGACAATGACAGTTGTTTCCGATTTTCCATTGGTTAACTGAGTCCCTTTGAAAAGCGGAGTTACTAATTGGTTGATACTGGTTGTTTACGAAATACTATTCGGTGATTGGTTTAATCTCAATTAATGCCTAGTCTTCGATTCTCTCTTTTCGGCCTAGCCTTTCCATTTTGATTGTTTGATGTTTGTTTTCACTTCTATCAGCAAATGCAATAAATGTTTATTTTTTATCAGAAAAAATAATGGAAAACATTATTTTGATAAAGATATGTTTTTAATATAAGAAATAACAACAACCTGTGTTAGGCTGAAAGGCATGAAGCCAAGGCCGTAAAAACAACTTAAAAAAAGGCAACTTAAGTTAAGGTGGAAACATATTATTCGAACGCTACGCCACGCCACAAAACTTGATCACGCCAGATCGGCGTGTTGTCGGTAGAGGGGGAAAACAATTGTTGTAGAGAAAAAGGGGGTGTAGAGATGATTTTTTTTAATTTCACAATAATTTGAATATCAAACGAAAGCTTGTAAGTAAACCACTACAGATATTTAGGTAGCATCACTTTCACGTTAGTGTTTTGACGTAGCATCACTTTCACGTTAGTGTTTTGACGCAAAATCTTAAAAGCGATAGTAATTTTTTTGTGGTTGCCGGCACATTTTCATACGAGGCGAACATCATAGTCCTCAGAAGTAGCAACGCATCTGTGATTGACTTCAGATAGAGTCCATGTTCTGTATGAAGTTGATTACACATGTCCAGGAGCGGCAGTGACCACTTACCATCAGGTGGACTGCATGCTCGTTTGCTACTTATAAAAAAATTGTAGTTATAAAAAAACACAAAAACCAGCCAAGTGCGAGACACCTATGAAAACTTTATATTTCATAATGATATAACCTGGTGACAAACGGACGGACAGCGAGTCTTAGCGGGTTCCATTTCTACCCTTTGGGTACGGAACATTGAAAAGAAATTGATTCATTTAAAGCATTTTTTTTTAATCATTTAGGTACTCTTCATTGTAAAGTAAATTCATTCCTACGTCTACACAGTTCTGTCCGTTTCGAGGTTATGACACTTGCGACATGTTTTGTGGCAATTGTGGCAATGCGTCGCGTTTTAGTATGTTTCAACCTTAAGTAGTATGTTTGGAAACATGAAACCACTTGTCGAAACTGTTGGACCAAAGAGTAAAAATAACTTGAATGTTGGTCTACATTTACTTGAAGTATCTATCTTAATATCTTTAATAGACGTGAAGAAAAAACTTGTGATTCGTTTTTAAGATACTTGCCGCAGGCGGAGGAGTATGTAATTACGCACAGTTCTAGTTGATGTAGAGAAGAATAATTCTTCTAATAACTATTGGGCAATGCTAATATTTTTTCAAATTATCCAAAACATACATAGAATATACTAAAAACTTATTACACACACTACCTTGCATTTGACACAAACACATACATAATAAACGGCATAGAACATTAATAAGAAAACACATGACGTCAACAATGCCAGATGTCTTTGTCAAAATACCCGCTATTGCTTTTGAATGCAGCGTAGTGATTAAACCTCATTTTTATCCGACTTCCAAAAACCTCCTCCAGGATATCAATTCATCTGTATTTTTTTTACAACTAACGGGTGCGTTCAAAATAATTTCAAAATTTTTACGATCTATGTAATTAGAGGTGCTACTTTGGATAATATGAAATTTAGTTTGTTGTTCTAAATTACGGTCGAATTTCGACCGTTGCGACGGGTGACTAGTATGTAATAAAAAAGTGACATGTTACTTTTTATTTCCATTTATTTCATGTTATCATAAAACAATTGCATTGCAATTTAAAACATTTGCGTAACTTTGATTCTGAAAACATTTTCATTAGAAAATTGTTGATAAAATTGCAATTGCGAATATTGAAACCTCAAGAATATTGTATACAAATGCGAAAATTTTACAGCTCATTTTCATGCTTTGATATTCTAAACATATTTATAAATACGACATATTATCGCTTATCGAACACCATGAAAAAAACACTCCAGTAGAAAGTTGAAATCTTGTTGCAACACTGCTGAAGTAAAAATAGGACATGAATATGGTAAAAATATATAAGCAGAAGGATTCAACAACACTTCTCATCTATAAACAGTTATTTTTTTTATCAATAGGGACTTATATACTCTTGAAATTAATATTTACAGTTATTTTCTTTCACTTCCCTATAAAATCAGTAAAACGACCTTCGTTCAATAAGCGATTATATTTTTTATTACTATTCAAATTAACGAGTAAATTCTATACTCATATATTTACATTCAGCGAGTGCCTAAGGCCTACTGCCACTTATTCATTAGAAGTGTGGGTCACAATAGTATAACTAAATACTTTAATATTAGAGCAAATAAAAAAATAGACATCAATTTATCATACAAACATAACTGAAGTTCTACTTAGTTACTTACATAGGATTCACATGGAATATGTGTTAAAGATTGAGATTAATTTACGACATTGATTAAACATGTAGTTGCAGTAAAAACATACACTAGTAATTTAAAGAGGGAATTCTAAATGTTGAGGAGTCCAAATTGAATACTGTATGTGACCAAGCAATAGAAAACATTGACAACTGGATAAAGGAAATGGTTTCTTTAACATTGTAATAGATATGATTTATTAAAAGAACCTACTTTTGCAAAAAGGAACCAACAAGTATTCTTCCTATTATTATTAAAATGTTAATTATTTTCAGTAATATCATATTTGTATACATAGAACGAATTATTTTGTGCAACATTGTAAATAGATTTTATTAACAATAACCTAATGTTATACAGTATACAACTTTTTTACAAAAATGTCTTTTTCTCAAAACTGTCATTGTGTGGGTTGATTCTGTTTTGCATAAGTAGCGCCAAAACATGTCATGGAACATACACTTAAATTTAAATTCCACCAGGGAATACTAAATATCAGGGAGAAAATAAGGCATCTAATTCCTTAGATCTATTTTAATAGAACAAGCTGACATAATGCTTATCAGTGGAAGAATAATATTGCAGTCTTGTTGGTTCAAAAAATATTAGAAAATCGTTGAAGTTTTTCAAACCACCTGCCCATAATGTAGCACAGCTATAAGATTATAATGAACCAACAAAAGACAATAGAGTTAGTATAGTCGCCCATTGATTAGCAATGGATAAATGGTACACTACAATCGTCTATAATTACACTGAAAATACTGAACAGTCTGTAAGCACTTTGCACCACCGATATTAGAAGAAAAACTTGGTGACCGCCGGCATTCTTGGCCGCTTGCTTCCCTTCCTTGTACGAGGGTACGTACCCCACCAGGGGTGCGGTTGTCAGAAAAATTGGTGGTACGAGTGAGCATGTGAATGTCACATGCGTCGTCGCTTCGCTGGCGCGGTCGCTGGAGGGGTTGATGTGTTGGCTCGCCGGCGACCACGACGGGAACCGCTCTCTTCGTCCACTGATGGTGAATCCCAGGCTAAAAGCACAAAGAAAATAGTCTAAATTAAGATCTATTTTCTACCGTATTGTCTAATATGAAACAAATGTGCGTATGTAATGAATTTGTTATGTAACATGTGTCCTTGTGGTTAAAATTCGTGTGTTAGACAAATAAAAGAGTAGTGAATTAGTAAGAAGCCATACACTTATGTCTTGATTGCATTTCCATTATAACAAACATAAACGAGTCTTGCAATGCAAAAGCTTTATTAAAAAAGTTTAAAAAATTTGGCAATGTTTAAAAACGTACATAAGTCTAATGACACAATAACAAGGAATATCAAATCGGAAATTCTGATAAAAAAATCGGAACGCCTGATAAGTAATTTAACTATACATGCCAAGATATTTAATTATTTATAGATGAGTGTATATCCAATTCAACTACCTAAAGACCACCCTGACCAATTATAATAATTCTTTCACTGTGTATTTAGAATACACCGTGCACAAAAAGGTAAATGTATAGGTGGGGCTGTGGTGACACTCAACCTAGGACAATTTGATGAACAATTTATTTGTAAAAAATTCTGAATTTAGAAAATACCTGAAGAGCTTGCTTTGGCTTTAGAAGACCTCTCCTTCTGTGATGTAGATTTTCTGCTACTGGAGCTTTCCCGAGGTCCAGAGGCATTTGAATCCCTTGAGTCTCTTCGACGATCTACAAAATTACATTTTTTACCTACTACAGTTCATATGCACCTTAAACAATTTTCATAGCAAACAAGACCACATTCTTGTTATATCCATTTTTAGTTATCACTGTAGGCATGTAGTCAGAAAAGCTACAAGACAATGTTATTTACATTTATGTAATTTAATTAATTGTTCCTATCTAAGAACAATTACTGTATCTAAAGAGGCCTAAATAATATTGGCTTATCTAAGCAATATTCTTGGCCAGTACCTGTCTTAACATATAATAGAAACCAAAAATTATTGTGTAGCATTAGTCAAATTTGTCACTAGTTACTAATAGTTGTAGATTAGTAGTAGTCACTTAGTAGTTAGTGAGATTAGCAAGTGCAATGATTACACAGATCACTTTTATGGTCGGGTGATTCTTCAATGCCAAACAAACTAGTATCTTACCATAATCCTTTTCTGATTTGATGCTAGGTGTGTCAGTAGAGGCATGTGAGCTGCCACTTTCTTTCCGTGTTTTAGTGGCTAGAGCACTGATGCTGTCTTTTCTTCCAGCTACAATTATATTAATTATTACGTAGTGTAACACAAAGTTGGTTCTCACTGTCTGTCCCTATGTATGCTTAGATCTTTAAAACTATGCTACGGATTTTAATGCAGGTTTTTTAACAGATATGAGTGATTCAACAGGAAGGTTTTTATGTATGATACATGTACCTATTTGTAATGTAGCAGAGAAACATTGATAATTTTAGATTTTTGCCTTTTAGGCAGAATGGAGTTCGCCAGATCAGTTATTTAATAAAGTAAGTCAATAATTATTTTATCAAAAGTAGCTTAACATCCATCATCAAATATTTGTATGACTATACATGATATTAAATACATAATTGATGTTAAATAGTAACTCCTTTAAGAATATGTACATTACAATAAATGTACCGTAAATTGTTATTACTTGTTTAATTTATAAAATTTGCTAGTGATTTATCACCTTTTGGAGTCCCATCTTTGGATGCAGTTCCCCTGGAATTGCTCCTAGGTGTTGAAGGCTTTGGTGAAGGACTCCTACCATCTATAAGAAAAAAAATATTATTAATTAAAAGAATATTGCAGTTAAAATAAGAAGACTAAGTGCAAGTCAAACAGGCGCACAAAGGGTTCTGTACCATCTATAAAATATAACAAAAAAAATCATGTTTGTTGTATGTGTGCCTCCCATAAATGTTAATTTTATTCCTTTGTAGTATGTTTTGTTCCAACAGATATATATATGAAAATTTCTACTGTCTGGCTGTCAACAGCTGATACAGCCTGGTGACAGAAAGATCTCAGAGTCTTAAAGATAAGGTTACGTTTTTACCTTTTGAGTATGGTTAAATCTTACTTATCACAGTTGGTTGGCATCCAAGGTAAATCAATGAAGTGGATATTGTGGAGTAGGTAGTACTTGGTAGTACTTGTAAGGTATTACATTATAATGCAACCAACCGACCATATGTTTACAATGCATTGAGAGGTTGAGTTTATAGCAAAACAGACACTTCGAAGCTGTTTTTTTTTTGTAAGTGGTTACTGACAACTAGTAATTTTATATAGAACAGAGGTTGTAGCTGAAATCAATCACAGATGCGTTGCTACCCTCAAGGAATAAGATGGTCTCCATGGTGTGACACTGGTACCTCCCCAGTTATCTTTTTTTTTTATCTGACTGAAGTAGCAAACGAGCGTACAGTCCACCTGATGGTAAGTGGTCACTGTCGCCCATTTACATCTGTAATCAACATCATACAGAACATGGGTTCTATCTGAAGTCAATCGCAGATGCGTCTACTCGCAAGGACTATGATGGTCGCCTCATATGAAATTGTGCCGGCAACAACACCCTTCCTTGAAACGCAAGAAATGCTTCATGCTAGAAATAGGTGAAGCAGTGGGACTTTCCCCGTCGAACTACTCTGGTTTTATCACTTAATAAAAAGACCAATATGGATGGGTGACGAGTAAAATTATAATAAGGTTAGGAATACCTTCGCTATCTTCAGCCAGTATAGATTCTTTCAGTTTCTGTTTGATCAGCGGACCAAACTCACTTTCCGGTAACGCGAACGGAACCTCATGATTTGGAAATGGAACAGGCTCAGTATCATCCAATAGCGGCATGTCATAGAGAGAGTCTAGGTGCCTCCATATATCATGGGTAGAGATCTCCTTAGTTATCGAGTTGGACAGCTTATCCCAAATGCACACCATATGAAAATGTTTATTTATCCCCACTGGCTTGTGATTCGCCATAGCATAAAATAATTGGATCTCCATGTCCACATCCCAATCAATTGTATCGCCCGGTTTTGAATCGGATTCCTCTTCGCTTGAAACCATTTTTGAATGCTATAATAAAATTAATAATTTGCCTGAAATACTACTGCGCACTTGTGTTTTATTAGACTTGGCGGATACACCGATATATAACCCATTTGTTTGACTGATCAAAATAAATAGCGAACAGCAACAAACAAACAACGCCGGCAAAATTATTTTATCAAGTTGACAATGACAGTAAGAGACAGCGTTGGATGGTTTGTTTTTTTATTGATTTTTACAGCCTTGCCTTCATGCTTTTCAGCCTAACTTTACTACAAATTTCACCAATAATTCACGTATATAAAGATAGTTTGGTTGCTGTCAGTGGCAGATAACAAAGGACACTGGGCTGGGCATGCTTCATACAATCAGAGTAAAAGATACAATCTTGGGCTACAGATGGATCAAATAGAAAATATCCTAATTTGAAAGCTTATTTATAGATTAGTCATTCTGGAAAATTTATACAATCAAAAATATTTATTTTTGTTTGTTTCATATAATTACTGTCATAGATTCCAAAGATTACTGTTGAAGAAATATTCCATAAATTAATTAGCCATTAGTGTACTATTTACCTACCGTTTAATTAAACAATATACATTGTACAGTATTTATATTATATATATTTAAGTACGTCTTTAATTTTAATATTTAATTCTGGCACATAAAATAACCGTATTTTGTTAAACAGACTCGAAAATTCGAATTTCATTCAACATTACTCTACTCTTTGATTCAACTACGGTAACCGAACCGTCAGTCCGTCACAATTTACTGTCAAGTTGCATGTGTTGTCAACACCTTTTTATTATTTTTACGTAAAATATATTCTTCTCTTGAATTTACTTTTACGTGTATTATCGTTAACATTCTTATTTACGCAGAATGGGTGTGGATATTGAGACTCTATCTCCAGGAAATGGTATGAGGAAAAGCGCGAAGGTTTTTGCTAGTAAAATAGACATGCTCGAACTACTACCTCTAATTCTTTCCCTTATTTTATTTTCAGGCACTACATACCCTAAACCCGGTCAAACTGTGGTGGTCCATTACACCGGTACGCTGCAAAATGGCAAGAAGTTTGACTCATCAAGAGATCGTGGGCAGCCGTTTAAGTTTACTCTCGGGAAAGGCGATGTGATAAAAGGATGGGACCATGGATTAGCTAAGGTGTTTTTTTTATTTATTTTTTATATTTGTACCTAACGAGAAGGCAGACGGGCCACCTGATGGAAAGTGGTTACCGTCATCTATGGACATTAGCAGCACGAGAGGAGTCGCCAATGCATCTATTAATTGATAATATTTACTGTTTAAGAGGGTATTGTGGGCGTGGTTGCTTGGGTGCTCCATACATTTTGCATCTTTAAAAATTCAAGTTAATTAAATTCTTATTGCTGCAATTCCATATTTGTTTAAAGTAAACAGTTTGTGAAAAATAGACAGAAAACATAACATAACAACAATTTGTTTTACTATAAATTTTCTGTTATAATAAATCTCGACTATAAACTTTCTTACTGCTGGGTCTCTCCTCAAATTGAAAGGTGCTATGCCATGAATGTTATTACATTGCAGTAGCTGCTTTGGCCAATGTTTTTCACCAAATGTTCTGTATCTTATTTAGGTATTATTATCTTTATTAGAGATAAACACATTTAATGTATTTAAGATATGATTGAATAATATCTATACTAATATATAAAAATGGATTGGTGTGAGCCTGCCTGTTACATATTTCAATATTGCTAATATAACTGGTCAGAATAAAGGGTACGTTTGTTTTTTCACTATATAAAGATGGTAATTATTTTTGAGCCATAATTCCTATATTAAAAGATGGGTAATTTAGTTACTGCAAGATACAAAAAATATCCTACCAGAATACCCTTACAAATGTGTAGTAAATAGTGTAATACTTTCAAACTTTTATTCAATCTTCGCTCTCAATTGTATCAATAATTACACGGAATTCTATGTACATTATATACAAAATAAATTATTTAAAATAACAAAATATTTCTTTAAATCTAAATGGATAATACAAATTATAAATAAAACAATGAGTCCATACCGCTGCTTTTTGGGAGAGTCCCCAAAAATGCTTGCGGCATTTCCTCTTTGTATGGCCAAACTGAATATACTTTTGTATAACTTTACAGATGTCTGTAGGAGAGAGAGCTAGACTTACATGTTCTCCTGACTTTGCCTATGGTGCTCGAGGCCATCCTGGGGTTATTCCAGGAAATGCTACTCTCATTTTCGACGTGGAGTTATTGAAAGTTGAATAACCACCGTGCCAGATATTACCAATATATATTTATTATTTAGTATAGTATATTAATAGTTAACATTGTTTTTTATGTATCACATTATATCAGTCAGTATTGATTCGGTTTGTGACTTAATTGAGAATTTTTAATTGTGTGAGTTAAATTGAAATGAAAATGAAATTAATTTATTGCAAGAATGTAGTACAAACATGGTTACAGTCAGAAAGATCATACATTCTACCATGACAATGGTGTGCAATGAATTATTTTGGACACCTTGAATAGGTGTAGTTATGGTTAGCAAATGCAAAGTATTTAACACAGTATAATGACTCTGTTTCACATATTCCTGTTAAAGATAGTCTAATGACTAATGAATCCACGAGCATAGCTATAATCATACTAATATTATAAAGGTGAATGTTTGTGAGTGTGTATGTTTGTTACTTGTTCACATCTAAATTGCTGGAGCGATTTTCATAAAATATGGTGGGCAGTTAGCTGATACTCTGGATTAACACATAGGCTACTTTTTACTGTGGGAAAATATCTTACTCCTGTGGGACAATCAATACATTGATTTTTTACAACGCAGGTGAAACTGGGGAGTTCAGCTAGCTAGTTTTTGTTAGGAGGAGACCATTGGCTAGCCTGCCATCTAAACCTGCTATTATATATGCTCATGAATATACCAACTGGTGCTGTTGAAGTTAAGTAGAAAGAAAGAAGAGAGTAGAAAGAAGAAGAAAGAAAACTACTCATTTTAGTTCACACAATTGAAAATGTATTGTGTCTATGTTTATAGTCTATGAATGTTATTGTTTGTGTTTTATTGTATCAATAGAGGTTATTAATATGTATTGTTGCATTTGTTTCTGTATTAAGTACTATTTCTGTTAAATTTTAAGTCTCAAAAGTTTTATACTTAATGAAGTGGGAAGAATTTGATAAGTACTCATTGCCTTAAAGTAAATGTAAGGCTTAATTTATGATGGTCACTCATTTTTATTACATTTAAATATACTGTAGTCAATTGGCTTTGAAGGAGTTTGTATACCTTCAGGACTAGTTCAGTATTCAGAGGAGATTGAAATAGCTGTAATTGGCTGCAGAGATGATTTTATTGCTTGAAAATATTGCATGGGGAAACCAAAACCACTAATTGGATTGCAGACAAATTTGCTACTGTAAAAATGTTTTAAGGTATAATGTCATATGCATTTTGTATCAGAATTATGTTAAAATATCTCGATGGGCCCCTATATGGGTCGATATAGAACAAAATTGTATATGAAAAATTACCAATTTACATTATGAAGCATAGTAGTTTTGTGGACAAACAAAAATTGATTACTTACGCCAAGAAAGACGATCTATGGAAAACTTATTAAATAACTTCCTAAATAGCTATTACAATCAACTATTCATCTATCAGCCCTTTGAGGTCCACTGCTGGACAAAGGCCTCCCCTAAATGGCGCCACTACAACCGGTCCTGTGCCTTCTGAATCCAATGGTTACCCGCTGTCTTCTTCAGGTCATTGGTCCACCTGGTGGAGGGCAACCTGTGCTCGTTTTGCCTAAACATGGTCTCCACTCGAGGACCTTCCTTCCCGATCGGTTATCGGTCCTTTTTTATTTTTTTTGTTTTCGAGGGGGAAACCTTCAAAAGGTACCCGACGCCGTGGGTGCGACGCAGGGTTATGTGGGATTTTTACCGCACTAAAACCCCCCCGGTGGCCGTCCTCGGCGCTGAAAAGGAGGACTCTGGGATCTCGAAACGACTTCAACCGGAATCCTCCGAGTGCGCTGCCCCATCGGGCTCCTCCCAGATGGGCGGCTGGGCCCACTGCTCCGTCTAGTCTTTACGACGGTATGCGACCACACATACCGCCGTTCTTCCCGGGATTGCCTGACCGAACGGTTCGAGCTCCCACTCTAGCCGTCTGCAACCCCGGAAGCCCCTTTTAGTCGCCTCTTACGACAGGCAGGGGATACCGTAGCCCTATTCTGATCCCGAGGCTACAGGGACCGGTTATCGGTCCTACGAGCGATGTGGCCGCCCCATTGCCACTTCAGCCTGCGAAAAAAAAGGCGAATAAAAGGGCGACAAATCAACTATTACAATCAACAAAACTTCATATTGTAAATTGGTAGTTTTTCATATACAATTTTGTTCCAGGGACTTGCTAAATTCTATTCAGTGACATTGTAATCTTGGTTCAAGTTAGGATTATATTTTAGAAGTACTTAACTTCAGAAGAACCATTGGCATTGGCTGGTAGTTTGTAGATTGACTGTTATAGTAACCCAAGAGACACGAAACATACGAATTCCTAAACAATCCATTTGCTTTAAGAATCATTTTATATTTTGAAGCAAATTACTATTAATTGTACAGTAATTAGTGGAAATGTAGCTCTATAGGATTGGAAAGTATGTTTGATTTGTTGGCTCTACATCAATTTGTCTTGTTATGTTTTGGCCCTTGGGATACTATAAATTTTGGAACTTTATGTTGTTAAAAGTGGTGCTAGCCAACTTTTATTCAGAAATCCACTCTACATTTAATGGACTTGTTTGCTTCTTGATACAAATTTATACAGAGTACTAGCTTGAAACATTACCTTAAGTGTGATCTTAATTCAGCATAACAAGCATTTATTTATGTACTAGATAGCACAAATTAATAAATATATTTAAAGAACTGATTTACTGCTTATTATTAAATTAAGCTCTAGCTATTACACATTTGCCAGATTATAATTGTTTTTCTGATTTAAGTTCCTTATTCGTTAATTCATAGTTACTCCATTATGCAATTGGATTTCCCATGATTTGTTAAAGTAGGCAATAAAAGTTTTTACTAAAAATATCTTTATTAATAACAACCATCACAAAATAATTATTCCATAAAATGTATTTACTTATTTATAATACAATACTAAAGGTTATACCAAAATTTAATATTGAAAAGCTTTACTTGAAAATAAGATGCCAAAGAAAATTATTTTTAATCCATAAATATATTCCAATTTCTTTTACAAAAATGATGGCTCTGCCAAACTACAAACCCACACCTCACCACGTTTTAAAGCCTCTCACCTCTGATTGGTTACAACTTTCGTAGTTTTATATAATAAATAATTTGATCAACCTTTACAACACTATAAAATATAAGCAGCATTTTAATTTTAAGCCTAATAAAGCTATCACTTTAATTAATGCTACAAATAGCAACACTAATCAATGCTACATAAAAATTAATGAAGTACACTATCAATCAAATTAAAGCACCATTATTTCCAGATGAATGTCTGTTCCCAGATGCATGGGCATAGCCAGGTTTTGGGGGGTATTGAAAAAATAAAATAGTTGGGTGGTGGTAACTTCCTGGCCAAACTATGCATGTTTAACCACCTTGAGATACCTAATTAATGAGAGGAGTTTATGAGAGCCAGTCCAAACTATTTTAGTGTAATAGTTCATATTTCAATATTATTAATGTTAATATCTTAACTTTTTGGAGGGTTGTGCCTCTTAAACCCTTCCCCTGACTATACCCTGCCATGACAGACCTATGAATATTGTCACCATAATTACTTGAAAATCCTTGAAACCACTCATAGAAATTACCTACCCACACATTCCAAATATCTACAAACTGATTACTAACTACCAGGTAAGTAGTTCATTAAAGGAACAACAGTGTTTTTAGTGAATGGTGTCCGACATAATGCACATGTCTCTAGCGCCCCATAGCAGCACTGCATACAGAAGAAATGACCACATTGCAGCACACATGGCTGGACTATCTCTTCTAAGCAAGCTACACAAGATTTGTTGCTATCCACCTCATTGGGCAGCTGAGACATTTGTTCCATATGCTTCTTAGCTTGGTATATGCTTTGGCCACAGGAAATAAATGCATGTAGTAATGTTACGATTCCTAGTAAGCGTAGGTGGGCGTAATACGCTGCGGCAGCGGGTCTTACGTGGACATAGTCAATCCCAGCTACTGTCTTCCCTAATTGTATCGGTCCGCCATTTATATACGCAAGTGCCCGGTGTATGCTCTCTATCTGAGGTACAATGTTGTTCATAGCTTTTAGGACAACAAGAAACGCGTTCTGTGCCTCCGGTTTTAGGGAAGCATTTTGAACCACTTTCCGTTCGAAATGGCGAAGCAATGTCCTTGTGATATTTTCTCCGAACGCCGAGAGTAGAATGCTAGTCAATCGACTGCAGTATGTCGGTAGTTTGTGATAGCTTTCGTCGACTTGAACGATGCCGGAGTACTCCTCGCCTAATGTCTGCAAATCCTTTAATGTTGTGAAGGATTTGTATAAGATCGACGACGCGGGAGTTGCTTTTGAAGCGTGCTGAGACGGCATAAGCCTTGCAAGCGAACCGGCTAATTGTTTCTCGTACAAATCATCTTTCTGCCACGCTCGGAGCACCTCAGCTGGTTGTGCAGTTGGAAGAGCCATTGTAATCGCTTGTCTTATCTATTTTGAAGAAAAAATAGTGTTACATTATCCGATTTCTCTCAGTCATGTTGTAAACTTTTTGTATTGAACACTATTGTCTTGAGTTGGTTATTTTATCGGTTAATAAAGTGATTTATTTAAATTAAGTAATTAATTATATATTTTCTTTTGAAAATACTAGGTTAGATTTCAGGATTCCCAAGTTTGATAATGATAACAAGTGTCAAATCAAATCAAAACAACGCACAGATTCGTAATGAAGCATAGACAATACTTTAAGTATCTTGGACTAACCATTATTGTTATTTTATACTTCAAGTAGTAAAAATATATAACCATAAACTAGAATAATATAACGTCAATGTGACTGCATGATTTGGACATACGTCAAATCGAGCGGCACCATAGTCAGATTTGTATGGGTGTTGGTTTACAAAAATAATAAGAAATTAATGCCGGGAATGTGATATGTTGCACCGTGTGACTTAGATTATAATTAGTTATACGTTATACGAAAAATGGCTAATCATTACGAAGTTCCAAATTGGTAAGTTTCGTATGTTAACAGAATAACCCATGCCGCCATTCCATAATTATATAAAAAATAAAAAGCCGATGTATGTCCGTTATAAACTGATAACAACAAAAATGTAATACTCTCGCTATCGTAAGCTCAGTTGGAAAAATACAAACAATCAGACAATTTTGTATATACATAAGTAAACATCATACCACTACCAGTTTTACCTACAAAAGATTTGTTTATAAATTAAGAACAAACTATTCAGTTTGTAGCGAAGTTGTCGAATATATCTCGGCGCTTCTTAAATCGACGAATGGTTTCTGGTATTGTAAGATCGCCAGCCGGTTCGGATGTATCTGTAATCGCTCTCTGTATTTGGCTCCATGATTGTTTATTTCGTTTAGTTTGTTTTTTTAAATAAAGGGTTGGCTCTAATGGGAGCAGCTCCCTAGACGCAAAAAAAGTACACAACAAATTTGCTTATAGTCTAGGACTGATTGCAGATGAAACCACAGAAAAAAAAGAACAAGCTGCTTGTGCTGGTGGTGATAATCTGATATACATTTATAATGCGATATATTTAAAACCTAAGCCATAATATAGTTAAAATTAGTTGTACACACACTGTAACACATGATTTTGGTGGACCATGCTTCTATGCTGAGATTGAGGCTCTATTATTACATATATGGGATATACAGAGGTCTGGACCTCCCCTTAGCTGAAACGAGGAAAAATCCACATATATCTTCAAAGTTTTCAGTTATTACAGACACCCTAGCCACTTAAGGTTTAGCTTCTAAATAAATCTATAGCTATCTTGTTATTTTTAGAAAAATGCAATTTTATACTAGAGCCAAAAAACAATTAAATCTTTTGTTTAATTTTAAATACATTTCTATTACTATCTCATTTTGTAAATACTTAATTTTGTACTAAAAACAAATATATGGAAACTATAACACTATTCTAATATTATGTAATTTTATCTATATAACTTAAATTCATATTTTTGTCTATATGTATGGTTAATTTTCTTCCAGGGCAGGCAAACCACCGACAGGCCTCCATCTAGACGTGTTGAAAGGTGACAAGTTGATACAGAAGCTAATGATTGACGAGAAGAAATGCTACTTATTTGGACGGAACCCACAAATGAATGATTTTTGTATAGACCATGCGAGTTGCTCAAGAGTACATGCAGCGTTTGTTTATCATAAACATTTGAACAGAGCCTTTCTGGTCGATTTGGGGAGTAGTGAGTATGATAGGATATACAATTATTTTTGCATAATTTCCATGTTTTCATACTTTTTTATTAAAGACTAGCTGACTCTGCGAACTTCGTTCAGACAAAAAAACAAAAATCTGAAGTGTTCCTCCACTATACACTTTATGCACATAGTATACATAAAAACCTTCCCTCTTGAATCACTGTATCAATTAAGAAAAACTGCATTAAAATCCATAGCGTACTTTTAAAGATCTAAGCATACATAGGGACAGACAGTGCGAAGCGATTTTGTTTTATATGTTTTATAGTGATAGTCAAAGTATGTACCAAAAAATACAAAAGTGCTGAATTACCTATTTGATGTTTCACTTTTTACATAATATATGGATTGTATAACTGGCAGATGATGCAGTGTGCTATTTATTATATAGTTTATCTTCTCATTCTTTATTCTTATTTATAAATGTACCCTTAGTACGACTATTTTATGTTTCCTTTAGATAAGAATTGTTCTTGTTCATGTTATGGTTGTTAACAAAATCGTAAGCAATGTACATTGCAATGTGTTTTTTTTATCTGATTGAAGTAGCAAACAAGCATGCAGTCCACCCGGCGGTAAGTGCTCACTGCCGCACGTGGACATCTGTAAGCAACTTCATATATAACATGAGTACTATCTGAAATCAGTCAGAGATGTGTTGCTACTCCCAAGGACTATGATGGTCGCCTCATATAAAAGTGTGAGGCAACCCTTACCTTCAATCGAAACACAAGAACTGCTTCACACCAGAAATAGGTGTGGTGGTGGTACTTCCCCGGTTGAACTACACTGGTTCTACCACCTGCATGTATGAACAATAACAAGAACAATGGGTCCCTTGTTTCAAGGAAATATAATAAACTATAATAAAAGTACTGGTCATTTTCAACTTTTTAATACCTGTCAAATGAATTCTGATGTTAATCTGTCATTCACTTCAATGATTATGAGAATAGCTTTTGTGTTCTCTCACAAAGAAATATTGCATACAGTAATGTTTTCCAGCACATGGCACGTACATAGGGCAAATGAGGCTGGAAGCAAACAAACCGACACAGCTGCCGATTGATTCAACATTTCACTTTGGTGCTTCAACAAGGAACTATATTATAAGGTAATAATGAGTTTTAATGTACAACTTTGTTATATTGTACTGTAGATGATTTTCTGTATGGGAAATATATTTGCTGTATAAGGGACATTGCAAAAAATACTAAAAGATTGGATTAAATGGCATATTATATTAATATTACTATACTTACAATTTAAGGTTGGTGTCAGTTATGGCTTTGTCGGTGCACCCTGTAGTGTCGGTTCAGACTTTTCTGTTTATTTGATCGAAGTAGCAAACAAGCTTGTATGGACTGCAAGCTCGTTTTTCTACTTCGATCTGATAAAAAAATGCCGTCCATGGACATCTGTAAGTAACATTATAAAGAACATAGGTTCTATATGAAGTCAATCACATATGCGTTGCTACTCCCGAGGACAAAGATAGTCGCCTAATATAAAAGTTCACGCTACAAATAGATGTGGCGGTGGTAGCTCCTTGGTCGAGCATCTGTTCACCAGCATCTCCTGGCAAGTCAACTCATTATTTTTTGACAGAGCCAGGGAAAAAGCCAATTGTGTGCCATCCCTCTATGATATGATTCCTATTTGATATAATGTTTTTAATCATGGTTTAATTTAACTTATTATTTCTAGGGAACGACCAACGGGAAATTCACGAGGGATAATGGAAGACTTGCCCAACACGGAGACCGAAGGAGCACTACTTGGTTTACCAGAAACACAAACTGAATTAGATGTATGTAAAATATGAATATTTTTTATTTATTTATCAATCTAACTTCGTAATCAATCAATTATTGGAACTATTGTTCAATATTTATCACTGGTTTTTCTCAATATGAGATGTGTTTCAATAATGTCCCGCATAGTGGAGCGGTTACCATACCGGTCTAACACGCAGTGATCCAGGTTCGATTCCCGGTCAGGCATCAGATTGACAGATTTAGAATTTTGTTTGAGTGATAGATTTAGAATCCTGTTCTGTGTTTATGTAGTCGTCTTTGTATATCCATGGCACCCACAACACAGGAGAAAATCCTAGTATGGGGCTATGAGTGTAGAAAGCGTTTTAAGAAAGAGTCGACACTGTTAGCCAACTGCAGATCGAGATAATTATCTTTGATGTACTTAATTTTGGAAGTCTCGTTTTGTTTATTAGATTGTAGAATGATTGCATATGAGTTTGAGAACCTCTGGTCTACAGTCTGGAATAATAAATGACCCTGTTATATAATTTCGAAATCTCGGGTTTGATTCTCGGCTAGACAGGTATCGAAATGATGAATTTAGATTTCTGTGCTGGGTCTGGGTGTTGTTTATCTGTCTTTTTCGTTTCCATGACATTCACGGCACTGAAAAAATCCTAATGGGGGTATGAAAAGCATACATGCTACTCATGTTACTATGTTGATATTAAAAAACCATTACCACATAATTTGATTAATATCTACAGGTTTTTGTCTTCTATTTCAGAACTTAACAGAATTCAACACAGCTCACAACAGAAGAATTTCTATGTTGGGAATCTCAACAGATGATGGCACTGATGTTATGAAAGTGAGTGAAAACCAAATCGTATCTATATTAAAATATATGAAACTATATTTTTAGGTTATTAGACTAAACAATCTTTATGCTTAATGCAAGGAATCAGGTAAAAAAATATCCAATATGTATAGTTATGTATATCTTGAAGACCAAGATAGCCTAATGGTTGAAACTTGCCCTCTCAATCGGGAGATCCGAGGTTCAAGCGTGCCTGGCACGCACTACTGATTTATGTGAGTTTTAGAAATTAATTATCACTGCTTTTCGGTGAAGGAAAACATTGTGAGGAAACCTACACATCCGAGAGTTCTAAAAAAACTTCTCGGAGGTGTGTGAAGTCCAACAATTTGCACTTGGTCAGCGCTGTGGACTATGGCCTAAAACTCTCTCATTCTGAGACAAGACCCGTGTCCAGCAGTGGGACAATAATGGGTTGTACCCCCATATCTTGAAGGGTTGTCATTTTTTAGTGTTGTCTTCAAATACGGTTGAAGTACCAATCGAGCATACAGTCCACTTAATATGATAAGTGGTCAAAGCCGGCCATGGGTATCTGTAACAACTACTTATAAAACAGCGGTTTTATTTGAAGTAAATTTTATCATCTTGCAAAATTTATTTGACGACCCGCGAAGTGGAGTGGTTACCATACCGGTCTGACGCGCAAGGGTCCCGGGTTCGATTCCCGGCCAGACAGGTATCTGAATGATGAGTTTAGATTACTGGTCTGGGTCTGGGTGTTTGTGTATTCATCTTTTGTGTGTCCATAGTAACCACGACACAGGAGAAAATACTACTGCAGGGATTCTAGTAATCGTAGAAATCTAGTAAAGTAGAAAGTGTTTATTTATATTTATTTAAATATTAATTATTTACTATTAATAGATTTTAACATCTCAAATATGCATAATTTTATCAGTACGATTACAGTTAATAGTAAAATGTACACGGTTCATGTGCATTTATTTAATATAGGTAAATGATTATGTATTAAGTATTATTTTAATCAGCTTAATGCATAGAGCGTAACTATTTTAATGCAAATATAAAAAAGTAAAAAAAAACATACATACCTCAGTCAACGAATTAGCCTTGCTATTCAACGAGGTAATGTCGCCAGCATTGTGAGAGCTCACCCTAGACTCCTAGAGACAGGGAACTCAAGCTATGCACAGTAATTTGGATGCAGATTTTTATCTTTAAGTAAGCAATTTGTTTCATTTAAATTTAAGTTATTTTTAACCGACTTCCCAAAGGAAAGAGGTTATCTATTCGTCACGTATATATTTTTTTATTTTTTGTATATACATAGTATTATGAAATTTAATTTAATTTTAATTATTTAACATTTTGTCATAATCAAATTAATAAAGAATTTGCAAACTTAAAAAAGAACTTAGAAAAAAGGAAGTAATGAAAAAACATCTTTGAAAATTTATTTAAAACTCATTTTTAATACATTATTTGCCACTATGATATTTAACAATGCATCTTCGACTCCCATAAATTTTTTACAAGACACTTTGAGCACGTCAGGTGTGTTACTGTCCCGAGGTAAAATAACAAGAACGCGCAGGACGTGTCTGAAGCACTCAAGTTATAGAGAGTTTTTTATCTGATCGAAGTAATCGACATCTGTAAGCAACTTCAACTGAAACATGAGTTCTATCTGAAGTCAATTACAGATGATACTCCCGAGGACTATGCTGGTCGCGTCATATAAAATGTGCCGGCACATCCTTCCATCGAAACGCAAGAACTGCTTCGCGCTAGAAATAGATGTACTATCTCTATCTCATATTTACGAATAATGTATACAGACTTAATAATATAAAGAATAATATATAAGTACAAACTTATTGTACGCCCAGTGAGGCAGGGCATAGAGATTTTTTGTACCTACCTAAATATTATAACACCTGTATTGTATATAGATACAATAAATATTTTATGAATTATGAATTACTAGCCTTTGCCCGCGGCTTCGCTAGCGTGGAATTTAGTCTGCCACATAAAGTCGTTATATTATAACCTAATTACAAAAAAAAACTATATAAATTATAGTCCATATGTTATTCTGATGTATGACCTATACTACTGTAAAGTTTCATCCAAATCCATTGAGTAGTTTTGGCGTGAAAAAATAACAAACACACATACATCAATCCTCACAAACTTCATTTATAATATTAATAGGAAGTAGGATTATATTTTCATTGTTTAATTCCAGCCCCCAACAGGCACAAAACGATCAGCGCCAATGCCGGGTGGTGTATCCAAAAAGCAGAAGCGCAACGTCTCCTTCAACGAGGAGGTGGACATCATCAACCCAGAGGACATAGACCCGACCGTTGGCAGGTTCAGGAACCTGGTCAAGTCCACCATCGTGCCCAACGCTAGCAACGCTCCCAAGAAGTTGAAGCTGCAGGGACCGGATGAGAGTAAGTGGCAACAGCGAAGTTTAAAGATGGTAGAACCAGTGTAGTTCGACCGGGGAAGTACCACTGCCACACCTATTTCTAGCGTGAAACATTTCTTGCGTTTCGATGGAAGGGTGTGGTTGCCGGCACACTTTTATATGATGCGACCATCATAGTCCTTGGGAATAGCAACGCATCTGTGATTGACTGCAGATGCGACCCATGTTCTGTATGTAGATGATTACAAATGTCCATGGGCGGCAGTGACATGCTCGTTTGCTACTTCAGACAGATTAAAAAAAAGTTTTTTTTTCGCATGATGTAGCAAATGAACATGTGTTCAGTGGTCACTGTCGCCCATGGATATGTGTAACCAACTTTATATTGAACAGCAGTTCCATCTGAAGTCAACCTCAGATGCGTTGCTACTCCCGAGTACAAAAAAAAGTGTAGTATTTAAAATCTCCCCCTTATCGAAATCTGTTGAAAATGTCGGCCTTTAAAGTAATGACTATTGTAAATTACTATTTTCTAAAGTGATAATAAATTATTTAGGTATATTTTGACCCTTTATTTAAATGTTGCTCATTTTTTAAAGATCTATTTTTAATCTTATAGACCAGGGTTTCGCAAAGTAGGCTACGCGAAATCCTAGGGATTCGCCATTCGTTGGCAGGGGTTCGCGACAAGATTTACGTAATAAAAATACAAAATTAATCCTAAAATTGACTGCATTTTCTTGCAACTTTGAGAAACCCTGTAATAGACTATGGATCTAGATAGATTATAGATCTTATCATTATATCTTGTTGACTAATCAAATATATAAATTAAGAAGAAAAAACAAAAAAACGCACAAATAAAAACAGCATAGTATTTTGTGGTAATTTGCAGTATTTTTTCTGATTTTTTTCACTGCAACAAATGTAATGAAAAGGATATTTTACATGTAATTTTCAGGTCAACATCACCATTCATTAAGACTACAAGAAATATCTAGGTCGAACAATCTGTACTCAGACTTGCCGGCGCCCAGTTCACATCTCAGCATTATTGGTGCTAGGTATGTAAATATTATTAACCTCATTGTATAAAACTGTATTGTATAAAACAAATTCGCTTCTCGCTGTCTGTCCCTATGTATGCTTAGATCTATAATGTACGCTACGGATTTTAATGCAGTTTTTTAAATACATAGTGTTTTAATAGGAAGGTTTTCATTTATAAAACAGGCATAATATGGTGTAGGATTACTGATAATTTTAGATTTTTGACTTTTAGGCGGAACGAAGTTCGCCGGCTCAGCTAATTTTTAATAATACACTAGTCACCCGTCACATCGGTCGAAATTCGACCGTTATATCGTCGTCAACCCATTATTGTCCCACTGCTGGGCACGGGTCTTCTCTCATGAGAGAGTATTAGGCCATAGTCCACCGCGCTGGCCAAGTGCGAATTGGTGGACTATGGTCTGTCGACCGTTATATATCTTCATATTATCCAAAGTAGTACGAATATTTTTCAAATTCAATTAAAATGTAATAAAATGAGGTTTAATTACCTAAGCCGCATTTAAAAGCAATAGCGGGTATTTTGACAAAGACACTGACATTTCTGACGTTATGTGTTTTCATAGTAAGACATTGAATGTTATATTTCGTTTATTATTTATGTGACAAATGCACGGTAGTGTGTAATGTGTGTAATGTGTTTTAGTTAATTTTATGTATGTTTTAAGCATTATTTGAAAAAAATATTAACATTGTACACTCCTTCTCTATGTCCACTATAACCGTGCAAAGTTTCATACTAATCCGTCCGCGGCATATTACTTAAAAATGCTTCAGAAGTTTTTGCCACGTCACGTGTAATAATACATTAATTGTATATTTAGTAGGTTACTTATTATATTTTTTTATTTTTATAGGCTAGGGTTATCGCTACCGAATCCGGCGCCGGACGTGGAACTGGAAGGACCGGAGCCACATCTCAACTTACACCCACCCCTGCCACATGCCGGTATGTTGATACTTCGTATCTTCTTGATTATAAAAATGAATGTTTGTCTGTATGTTTTCTATAGAATTGTAAACTATTTATTTGATCATGCGATGATCTTGAGCAATTTTATTATATTTTTTTCTTGTGACGGCGTAGCAACGCGCGCAGGGTACAGCTAGTAATATATAAAAATGAGTGTTTGTCTGTATGTTTTCTATAGAATCGTAAACTATTCATTTGATCATGTAATGATTTTTAGCCAAGTTGTTATTCATGAGCTCGCGAAGGTTTCTGGTGTATTTTTTCTTGTGATTGCGTGGCAACGCACAGGGTACAGCTAGTATGTTATAAAATGAAAGCTATATTATATATTATGCGGAGGAACCTAACCTAACGTACACATTGACATTGACGCAACAGTAAAGGTAACAAAAATCACCAGTGCGCGCTATCTCTTAATCTTAAGGTGTTAGAACTCTTGTGATTCGCCTCGAGAAGCACCACTTCCAAACCTATTTTGTGTCTGTAGCAGTGGCGTAATGAACGGTTAAGTTGCCCGGGTCGGAACAAAAAATAAAAAAAAGGGTCGCGAACCCTACTTACTCCAAATTGTTGAATAAGAAAAACACAACACTTTCGCAAAACTTTATCAAGATCGGGCTCGTTGCTGTGTGCTATCCTTATTAACTCCGTATTAAATTCAGCTGGGCCAATCAAAAAAGTCCGCCGGGCCTCATGCGCCCGCGGCCGCAGGTTGAGTATAATTGGTCTGAAGGGTATGATAAGAGAGTAATTATCCGAAGCGTTTTAACTTAGTTCTCATCAGTGACGTGTATGTAGCTAACCTTAGGTCAGACTATGAACTTCTCAAAGGATAATTATAGATTTTTCATTGCCATACTGATTTGTCGTATAGTATCGTTCCTTATCGTATTATATCTTTCAATAATTGGAGAAAGAATTTGTATTTGACAACCCGCGTGGCGCAACCGTTATCATACCGGTCTGACACGCAGTGGGTCCCGTGTTCGATTCCCGGCCAGACAGATATCTGAATGATGAGTTCAAATTCCTGTTCTGCGTCTGGGTGTTTGTGTATTCGTCCTTGTGTGTGTCCATGGTACCCACAGGAGAAAATCCTACTGTGGGGCTATGAGTGTAGAAAGCGTTATCTAATATATAAAATTCTCGTGTCACAGTTTTTGTTGCCATACTCCTCCGAAACGGCTTGACCGATTTTTACCAAATTTTATATGCTTATTCAGTAGATCTGAGAATCGGCCAACATCTATTTTTCATACCCCTTAAGGGTTGTCCACCCTTACCATTTTTTTAATTTTTTTATATAGCAAAACAACGTTTGTCGGGACAGCTAGTGCACTGTAATTTTATCGTGTCGTATGATATCGTGTTCTATTATTATAATAATGATATCGTTTGTTTCCAGTGGCAGAAGAGGCGGGTCCATCCAGCGAGCCGAAGAAGAAGAAGTACGCGAAGGAGGCGTGGCCAGGCCGCAAGCCCGGCCTCATGCCCGGCGTATGAGCGCCGCCGTAGTCGCTCGGTTCTCTTGTGTACCTTGTGTTGTTTGTATCGAAGATGTTGGACTCTTGTTTCTTGAAACACTTGTTTCTAGCGTGAATATATTGAGTTTTTGGTGGTGTTTGTATCGAATAGTACAGTCACGAGCAATAAGATGTGACTATGGAAGATTGGCAAAAGTATCTGACCCTAGAAGGAGTTCAATAATATCTGACTACACGAACGAGATTTTGACGCTACTGCATTATGCTGCTTTTCAATGTCAGATATTTTTGCTGCGTTCGTGTAGTCAGATAGTATTGAACTCCTTCTTGGGTCAGATACTTTTGCCAATCTTCCATAGTCACATCTTATTGCTCGTGTCTGTACATTCTGTTGTTAGTACCGAAGGTATTGTTCTAGGGGTCCCGTGGAAGGGTAGTGGGAGAAGTATTTGTACTGAATACATTGCGTCGTTTGTACCGAAGATTTTGGATTTATTAGCAGGTTTTAAAACTGTTACAACCAGTGTAGTTCGTCCGGGGAGGTACCACCGCCACACCTGTTTCTATCATGAAGCAGTTCTTGCGTTGCGTTTCGATGGAAGGGTGGTTGCCGGCATTCTTTTACATGAGGCGACCATCTCAGTCCTCGGGAGTAGCAACGCGTCTTTCACTGCCACAGATTAGGTAATACACAGATTTGGACTGCCCACTAATCGATACATTTTTGTCGAACATATATTGCTGGTAAGCGTAACTGTAGTGGATGTTGATGGTACATAGAGAGACGCTGCTCATTTTATCCAAATTGGGTACAAATTTTGTACAAACCAAAAAAGGAAAATTGGTAGACGTACAAATTTTAATACAAGCAAGTATTTTTTTTATCATTGCTTGAAGACTAATATTATAATCGTAAAATTGATTATCAACTAAGCCTAAACCAATATGACGAATAGAAAATAATGCGTTGTTGAATTTTATCCGATTGCCAGTCAAAACACTGAGATATCTTTGGTATGTCGTAAATATATATAGCACGGGTCTTCTCTTAGCATGAGAGATGTATAGACCATAGTTGCGCTAGCCAAGAGCGAATTGGTAGACTTCACACACCTTTGATAACTTTTTTAAAGAATTAATTTGTAATAACACTGATGATTAACTTGTAATAAGCACGTTATTTTTGAAAAATCAGTGGCGTCTGCCTAAGATTTGAACCTCGCACCTTCCATTGAGAGCTCAACTTTC
Organism: Spicauda simplicius; assembly: GCA_949699795.1. Lineage (NCBI taxonomy): Eukaryota > Metazoa > Arthropoda > Insecta > Lepidoptera > Hesperiidae > Spicauda > Spicauda simplicius. Next base: position 9,792,009 of record OX453080.1, on the reverse strand, counting down.
CCCTATAAGACTATTACTACTCGTGGTTCATTACAAAGGCATTTATTTGAATTCAAAGAGGTTTATAAAAAATCGGTAGTTGAACAATACAACGTCTTAATAAAATACTGATGGAATGGTTGCATTTTTGTATAGCAGCTGTCCACGCGGACGCATCGCTCACTCAAGAAGGAGAGGGACAGATGTCGAACGCTGCCGAACGTAGAGGCCGATTGTGTCTCTTTGTCGCACGATCCGCGCTCTCGCTTGCACTTGAAGCCTTAAATGGAACGCCTCAGAGCGAGGTAACGCCGCATGACTCATGTTTTTGGGTGCATGCAGCCGGCTCCATCGAATTATAAGTTGTCACGTCAAAACGCAATGTTATGTATGATGTTATAATATTTCCAAAGTTATGATCTTCTTAACGTCGTCAAAACCTCTTTAAAAACATCTTACAAACAAGCAACACAAAATAATTATGAAATTTACACAAAAGAACTTAGCGACTAAATAGTTATATTAATATATATAGGCTCGATTAGATAGTGGAATGAATAGGGCGGCTAGGATTGCATTCGAAGTGTACGTTTTTTTTGTAGAAGATATTTATGAATTTTGCACAGTGGTATAAATTGTAAAAGGATTGATCTTGTATAGACAAACAGCCCCTCAAAAAAAGTTATGTTTACAAGCTTAGAATTGTAAACAGGGCTTTTTTTAATGGGTCACGTTTCAAGCAGTGCCCCTAAATGGGTTCAAAAGTATGGAAATCAAATCGAAAATATAATTTTATATTTAATTTCCAAAGATGATTGTGTTTTTAAGTAAAAAAAACTACTTACTTCTTTTATTTCCTAAAAATACGGGGCTAAAGGATGATAAAAAGGTAAATTTACATTTTATTCTGCTTTGCTTAATTTTTTTGTCTGATAATTGGTAACATCAGAACAGGAAATTTTCAAAAATAATCAAGCATGATTCATAATTGAAATAATTATATAAACTTAAAATACTGTAAAGCCAGTAGAATCTTTTGTGTGTTCAATTCCGACAACGCTACATTTATTTTCCGTTCCTGTGTTCTGATCTGAAGAATGTGCCAAGGATGACATTACCCGAGGCGTTTCACGTCACACCTCAGGTCGGACTAATATTATTTGGGGTTGATTACAAATCGCTGTTTCGAAGGAATAACACAACTCAAAATTGCAAATTTCAGAGGAGAGGTAGCTAAAAATGATATAGTCCATTTTGTTTATATTTTAATTATCGTTGATAAAATAATACAAATAGATTAAAAGACCAATAACCGCGATATGGTTAAAACAACATGTCTTCAAGTCGAATTATTTCCAACTAGCTGTGCCCGCGACTTCGTCCGCGTGGAATAGTTTTTTTTTTCACATTTTCCATTATTTCTTCGCTCCTAATAGTTGCAGCGTGATGTTATATAGCCTAAAGCCTTCCTCTATAAATGGTCTATTCAATACAAAAAGAATTTTTAAATTCGAACCAGTAGCTCCTGAAATTAGCGCGTTCAAACAAACAAACTCTTCAGCTTTATATATTAGTATAGATTGTCCCCTCTAGACCTGTCCCCCGGGGAGACAACTGGGAATAATTTTCTCATTTGTCACCGAGGTGACAATTTGTGGCGACCCTTTGAAAGCTGACTAGAGGGGACAAATGGGAAATCTGTTTCCCAGTTGTCACCGGAGGATCTAGAAAGGACTATTGGGAATAATTATTCAATTCTAATCCCTCTTTGGATTAAACTCTTTAAATCAGTGATTTTTTAATGTTCAGTTATTCATGCGAAGCAACGAAATGTCTATGCGCAGAAGTGGTCACTTGCCATCAGGCGGACTGCTAACTTACAATATAATACTTATTAATACAGTAAGACAATTGTAAGCTTTGGGGCCAAGACGGCAGTAAGAAAAACCGATTGAGCACAATTTAGAAGATATATTCCGAAATAATAATAAAACATAATTATACATCAAGGCGAGCGGCGGGCGCGAGACTAGCGATATTCAAACAATGTCAAACCGAATGTTTTTCTTTTAATTTTTCAATTTTGTTCCTCGCGACCGTCGCACGCTTACATATTATTTATTATGTACAAAGGTTCCTATCGTTTACACGCCCCACCCCAGTGCTGCTTAGCAGCACTCACCATCAATGGGTATGCGGGCGACGTGTGTCGATGACCTGGTGACATATCCTGAGTTGGTTTTTATTTTCACCATTCGGACCCGGCCGTCCTTTCCAGGCATAACTTCACTTCTAATGCACCTGGGCCATACATTACGTGGACGGTCTGGGTTTAGGATTAATACCAAATCTCCCACTTGCATAGGTCTCTGCACCCTTTTCCATTTTTCGAAAATTTTATTAGAAATGCGTTCGTCCCAATTAATCTTTGAACGCCATATGTCTTGCAAAATAAATCGCAGTGCATCTCTGTCTTCTTGGCGGATTTTAACTCTTAAAAACATGTCTTTGATGTCCGCTGCTACGCCTATTCTATTTTCACGGAAACGTAACATAATGCCGTATAAGGACATAAGTAAATCCGGGCCTTTTAGCAAGTAGTCATTTAGTGACGTATCTCCGATCTTAGAAGCGGCATCAAATACTAATCTGAGCTTCTTTTTATTTGGATTCTGGGCACCGAAATGTGGCAAGTACCACGTCTTAGGGGTAACTTCACATTGTTCAAGCTCTTCTGCGTAATCGTTGTCTAATAAATGCTGTATTCTTTCTCTATACTTTTTAGCATATTCTGGATCTTTTTTTATTCTTTTTTCTACACCCCTCCATCTAGCCAGCGCATTGGGGAATGAGTCCGGCATAACGCTATTTTCATCCTTCCAGGGTAACCCGACGTACCACCTGCCATTTGCGAGACAGGCAGTTCTTTCCAGGTGTTCGCAAGCTCGCTGATCCTCGGAATTCTGACGAGGTTTTGCAGAAATTCCCATCGCGTCAATGGAGAAGGAGCGTCGTACCACTTCGTGTAAATCATTTAATTTTGCAACTTCCATGTCGTCGGTGATGAGTAACGAGTGATGAAGTGGTAATGAAGGAGAGTTCATCACCCTCCCATGGAGACACCACCCTAATGGTGTGCGGGTGGCACACGGTTCATTTGTTTTTCTGGTCACCATTTCCAGAGGTATCATAAGGTGAAAATTGTCTTGGCCTATTAGTATTTCTGGTTTTAATTGTCCGGTGCATAGATTATTTTTAATTTCGTTGTTTAAGTAGGAATATTTCTTTTCATTAACGTTAGGTAAGCTTTGAATCGGTAAATTTAGTCCATTAACACTGCGTGCATTAATGTTAAATAAAGTTCCGTCTGAATTAGACAATGTCAGGTTTACTATCTCCGATTCACACATAACTTCAGTATTGTCCCAAGCACCGCGGGCGTGTAATATTTGTTTACGCCCGGACAAAGCCGCGCGCGAAGCGAGTGTCGCACTTATTAATGACACTGTAGAACCACTGTCCAAGAGTGCGGTCGTACTCAATATTCCGTTAGACCCGTGAATGTTTATATTCACCACTTGTAACAACACGGAACAGCTGTTCACCCCTATATGAGTAACTATTTCATCTCGCACGTTTGTCTGTGAGTCGGTTTCCGATGTATTATTGTTCTGATTATTGTTCATTACTTGCACGACTGTTGATTCGTTCTGGCACGATCTTCGAGTGGATACGTAATGCAGTAAACGATGGTGGGACTCGCCGCACGAGTCGACATCACATACTGCGGCCGGGCACGTCTGCCGGTCATGTTGCGATATTAAACACTTGAAGCATATTCCGGCGCGTTTCACAAAGGTCCATCGGTCTTTACGTAACGATCTTCTAAATTTCTTACAATCAGGTAACTTGTGCTTTGATACTCGGCAGAATCGACATTTATCGTCCGAATTATCACTCTGTCGCGAAGTTTGAAACAGAACAGTCTGAGATTGATTATAGTTATTTTCGTTGTAATATTTTCGTTTATTGTCAGTTCTAATGTTCAACAGGTTCGCACTGCACGTTGACGTTTTAACTGCTTCATGGCTGAGGAACTCGGACAAAATATCAAGTCTTGGCTTGTCTCCGGTAATGATGAGTGGGTAGCTGTAGTCCGCCCATTTCGATAATAGTACTGTTGGTAACTTTGAGAGTACTATGTTTGCCACATTCACTCCCTGCAGATATTCCTCGCGTTGAAGTGCACGAACAGCGGCGACATAATTTTGTACTTTTATTGAGAATGGAACTATGTCTTTGTGGTATTCATGAGATAATGAGGTCATCTTCTTGATGTCGAACATAATTTTTGACAATATTACATCCGGGTTGCCAAACTGTAGCTCTAGGGTAGACATCACAGTTTTTATTGGAGTTGCAGTAATGAGAAGAGCTGAGACTGCATCCTTAGCGGGACCACGTAGACACTTTCTTAGACGCCATAAATTTTCTCTATCCGTAAAGTTGCACAGTGAGGTCGACTCTTCAAATGCTTGCTTAAAGGCCAACCATTCCATAGGGTCCCCGTAGAACACAGGGAGGTCACGAGGTGTGCTTATTCGGCTGAGTAAATTGGCTTTTTGATTGGTAGACACGGTAGTGGTGATCAATTCCTTGACTGCATTAACCAACTGCTGAACTGGACCATCAGTGCCGACGGGTTCCCGTGGCGGTGTAAGCAGAGGGCCGTTAAATATTTCCCGAGCGCTGGCTCTCTGCTCCTCCAGTTGCTGTTGCTGGCTTTGGTTTAACCAGTCTTCCACACCTCTCCGACTGTCGTGATCACTTGTAGACGGACATGGACTGTATCGACTTTCTACTGCCTCTAGGTCCGCCGCTAGTATTTTATCAATTAGTTCCATTTGAATCCGCGCCTTCTCCTTTGCCGCTTCTAATTCCAACATCTTTTTCTGTGCCTTGATTGACGTTGTATACGATTTTAATGATCTGTGTGAAGTTGTTTTAGGCGAACGATGCGAAGGCGATTCTTTTATACGCTCTTGTATATCTTCACTCTTTACAACGGTTATTTCGGGCTTTAACTTTTTTCTTGTACTATCCGCCATCTTCGCCTGCGGCGGAGTATGGAACATTTGAAGTTCCAAGGTTCAAAATAGTTTAACTCGAAGGACCACTGTAAGCTTTGGGGCCAAGACGGCAGTAAGAAAAACCGATTGAGCACAATTTAGAAGATATATTCCGAAATAATAATAAAACATATACATCAAGGCGAGCGGCGGGCGCGAGACTAGCGATATTCAAACAATGTCAAACCGAATGTTTTTCTTTTAATTTTTCAATTTTGTTCCTCGCGACCGTCGCACGCTTACATATTATTTATTATGTACAAAGGTTCCTATCGTTTACAACAATAATTATACATAAATATACATAAGATTGAAGAATTATGTGCTGAATGACGTTCTGACACTGCCCTATGAATTCCAAACAGAATACCCGATAAGATAATTGTTTTAACAGTTAAAAGTACATATCTTTGAAACCAATAAAATACATAGAAAACTACGCGTAAGAAGCATAATATACAATAGAAAATTAGTGAAAACAGATTTATTTTATTACTAAGGCCTTGTACGCACGAACTATTCATATGTTCATCTTTTGCCCTAAGCTTTTTTCACACACGACAGACATTGAACATGTAGCAGATAAAATTATGTTTTTCACATACAATTTATGTTATAAATGATAAAATTTGTAAGAATCTATGTGTTTATAACGAGATTAACATATGATACTAGCTGACCCGGCGAACTTTGTTCCGCCTAAAAGTTAAAAATCTAAAATATCATTGTTCCTCTATTATATTACGCATGTATTATATATAAAAACTTTCCTCTGGAATCAATCATTCTATTGAAAAAAAAACTGCATTAAAATCGTAGTTTGAAAGATACAAGCATACATAGGGACAGACAGCGGGAAGCAACTTTGTTTTATACTATGTAGTGATTAATTACGTTGTATATGATTTTAGACTAGTATTATCGCGGAATTGATACATTATAATACTTAGCGGGTACTCGGGAGTGACACGATCCATGCAACTGGGTCGAAATATCGGCAAAAAGAATGCTATAAGAATTCATCTCATATCGTGAGTTCCCGTTAATTATTATAATGTACCGTTGTATAAGTGACCGAAGAAGACGAAGCGCGGACATACCCTAGTATTTTATAAGTGTATCAAAATAAATATTATATCTATTTTATCTGCGACGGAACGTGTCTCCTATGTGATATTTTTACAGATGCATAATTATAAATACGATAGTATACATTCTATAAAAGAATACTATTTTGTCTGCTACGAAACGTGTCTACCACGTTCAGTGTCTGTGCAATACACGTGCGTATTAGGTTTTATCTTAATAGAAGCAATATTTTAAGTAATTTGTAACTTTTTGTAGTTCAGCACCAATTTTCTATAGAAACCAGAATGTTATCAACGTTTTAAATTATCACACAAAATGTACTGTTTGAAATTTAATTGAAGAAGTCCTAGATATATCTGTATGAAGATTAGTCTCATTTTATATTTACTGATGTATATAAGATGTATTTTGAAAAATGACCAGTTTATTGCTCAAAATATTGGCTTGTTGCAATTTCGGTTTTAGTACAAAAATTAAGATTAGATAGTACACTCCGACTGAAATAATTGTACATTATGTATGAATATTAAATTTTTTTTGTGCTCCCTGAATTTAATGTAAGAATAATTAAGAGCTGTGAATAAATATTTACAAAAGTAAAGAGTTTCTTTTACCTATTAAATCTGGTTTTATTGACAAATAAACCTTATCTTGTTGTCCTGATCTTTGTAAGGGCTTTTAGATGTGTGTATTGTCAAATAATGCAAATAATGGGCAAGGTGGTAAAATGCGCGCTGGAACCGGGAAAAATTCGTAGCTGAGAAACGTCAGGGATTCGACAGGCATTACTTTTGTCGAACAACTGTTTCACCTGGGCATGGACAGAGCAGGTGCAAGGAACTAACGGCCAACCTACAGTGAAAGGCACAATAAGAACATATTTGGTAGACCAGTGATGCAACGAACGCCATTATTTGAACACACGAATGCGAATATCTCTTACCGTCATTCGCGAATGGGAGTGCAGGCGTTTTTTTTCAGTTTTTGGTATAGGGTATCTACATTTGACGACCTTTTTTAAGCTATCGCATACTTTTATGGCGGTCTTTGAGCGAGGCGACCGATTCAAGAAATTCGCTAACGAAAAAAACCTAACTCAGCCTACTATACAGCGCGGCCGAGCGTTCGCTTAACCAACATTCGAAAGGTGGTTTAATTCTTTGTAGTTGGGCTCGGATAGCTTATTCATCTTTTCTGCCTAATATAAGCAATGCTATGTGTTGTTCTGTTATGGTCGGCAGGTAAGGAAGTAAGGAAGACATCGCAGCCTTCCAACTTAGTTTTCAGTGACAACAACACACTTGTGGTGTTCTTGTTGAGTTGACCGATGTCCATGAGCTGCAGTGACCACTTACTGAAACTTTCCCTCTCGATCGGGAGGTCCGAGGTTCAAACCCAGGCACCACTATTTTCTAAAATTAAGTGCATATTAGAAAATAATTATCATTGCTTTTCGGTGAAGGATGATGATGATGATGATATAAACATCGTGAGAAAACCTACACGCCCAAGAGTTCTTTAGAAGAAAAGTTCTCGGAGGTGTGTGAAGTTCACCAAATCGCACTTGGCCAGCGCGGTGGACTATGGCCTATAACTCTCACATTCCGAGTTTTCGGATGGGTGGGAGATAGCGTGAAAATTAAAATCGAATTGCGCTTTAGCAATTCAGAGGGGAATGTTATTTAGGTAATAGTTTAAACTATAACCAAAATGTACTTTTAACATTATTAACATCAATTGATTCATGTTATCACGCGTTTTATTACTTGAATGAATGAATCTCATGATGAATGAATGAGTAGTATGTATGTAATTTGATTTTTAATATGAGGTTTTAAACATTTTATAAAATAATGATCCTCAAAATAGATGGAACGTTACAAATGTTTCGAACATCTGAATCAAACGGTTTTTTTCTTTTAATATGGAAGTCACAAGCGAGCATACAGACCGTCGTCGTCAACCCATTATTGTCTCACTGCTGGGCACGGGTCTTTTCTCAGAATGAGAGAGTTTTAGGCCTTAGCCACCGCGCTGGCTGAGTGCAAATTGGTGCACTTCACACACCTTCGAGATTTTTTTTTAAAGAACTCTCGGGTGTGTAGGTTTCCTCATGATGTTTTCCTTCACCGAAAAGCAGTGATAATAATTAATTTCTAATACGCACATAAACCAGTGGTGCGTGCCTGGGTTTGAACCTCAGACTACCCGATCGAAGGGGCAAGTTTCAACCATTAGGCTATCACTGCTCTACACTGGTTCTACCACTTTCGATTAATAATAATAATTATTATTATTTGTAAAAAAAAAGATTAATATTAATTGTTTTACAGTCAACAACAAATATTACACATTTTTTTTGTCATCGCTGACGTACAAATCTATATAGTAGACCAATATTTAATTAAGATTAAATCCAAATGTTAGAATAATTACGAAATTGAATTTTATGATGTCAAGATTATTTATATATTAATGTCAAGTTTTACATTACAATACAATATTATTACAATTCAACGGTATACAATAAATAAAATATTATTTATAAATGTCAAGAAATTGTCGAATAGTATATAGCATTTGTTAATCAACCAGGCTTTTAGTTTTCGTTTAAATGTTTTGAAAGGTAAGTCTTTAATGTCCATAGGAATAGCGATCGAAGTATATCTATGGTAAAATGTAAATCACGAACAATCTGGAATTACCCTCTCAATATTGTTTTGTTAGCCGGTAAGTTCGAATAGTTTGGATACAGTCTTAAGCGTATCAACAACTTGTGAACTAAACTTAAGGTAATACTAATTAGCATATTGAAGAGAATTTCCAAGTTACGGGCAACTAAGACGATTTTACGACGAAATCGATGTTGGCCTTCAAGGGACAGGTAAGTACCAATAGAAAGGGTTACCATGATTTTGGTAGGGTAACCTTTTATGTTTTTTTGTTTACTTGTCTTTGTTTATAAGGCCTGAAGATAACGGAACCTCTATACTTGTATTTAACGATAAATCATAGTTCTTAGTCGTACTCTCTAATGGCTTTATTTTTATTAACGCCTTGGAAGCATTAGCGCCCAATAAAATTGAATTAGACTATTTGTTAGTAAGTACAAAAGTGCTAATCTTTTAGATAACCCTATTATTATTGCATGATAATGACGCTTACTACAATTTGTCTTCGTATTCTCGTTCTCGTGATATAAGTGCCACGATTATAGATTGTAGTTCCTGGGTTCTATCTCTGGGGATTAAGTTGTCTGGATTAAGTCGCCTGCCTCCTGCCTGCCTGCATTAGTATAAGCGAGGAAAGAAGTATAAGTTCTGAGTTTAGTAGACCTATTAGTACCTTTTTCAATCCAAAGGTTTGGAAAAATTAAACCATTACTTTATAATGGTTAGTACCTTTGAAGGGTTTATTACGTTTATTGAAAACAATCATTGTTTATGTTTCTGGCAATCATAGCTAGGGATAGCATGGGCTAGGGATAGCCGAATACGAAAATGTAAAAGCGCAATTTTTTTTAAAACGCTTTCTACACTCATAGCCCCACAGTAGGATTTTCTTATGTGTCGTAGGTGCCATGGACAAAGACGAATACACAAACACCCAGACCCAGAACAAGAATCTAAACTTATTCAGATACTTGTCTAGCTCGGAATCGAACCCGGGACCCACTGCGCGTCAGCCCGGTATGGTAACTGTTCAGCTACGCGGGTTGTCGCAATGTACTCGTATGCAAACTAATGGCAAAAGTATAAAAAAAATATTGTATTGAAAAAACGTTATAAACCTATCCGAAGGGCACAGTTCTCAATTTGTTATAAATATGTCTACACTATTGTAGATAAGGCAACTGAAAGCCTCAACTTAGGATAAGCCGTGGGTTTTAGTCAAACAATAGGTGCCCAAAGTCACTTTGAATAGTAGCAGATTCGAATTAATTTCTACCATTACTTGTGTTGTATAGAAATCTTCTCTAAAATAAAGTCTTATAAAATTATACGAAAAAAGTGTTGATTGACGTTTCTTTGTCTATTTTTACAGTTACTAGGACAGAATTAATTTTCTTAAAGCACTCTTCAATACTTCGCATTGTAAGTCGTGCAATATCAGATATTATCAAGGTCACGAGATGGACTACATCTAATTCTCGTGAGTAGTAAGTTCTGACTATCTTAGTCTTTAGAAGTGGTATCAATCGGTTTTAGTTAGAACTACTCTTATTTGTACAAGGTATCTATCATCTCAGCCATATCAAGTAACATATAATATATTACACAGATAAAAAGAGTAATTCCTCTTCGGTAACATATTTCATAAAAAAAACATGCGTGCGTACAAAGTACACTATGTCAAAAGTGAAACTTCTTTGGCGAACTAATTTATAAATCTTGTTTATATTTATACAAATCTAAAACTTTAAATTTCCAAGATTAAGAGGAAGGGAAAAAGGCGTGATACGACGTTCGCTCTGTCTCACTTTTTCTCAATCTTTCTCACTCGCTTGCTCCCTACTCTCACTCCACGGCTAGTTGCTCATGCTACGTTCGCCCTGTCTTACTCTCTCTCAATCGGTCTCGATCACTCTCTCTCTCTTTTCCGACACTTCCGTTGCATACCGGCGTGACGTTTCATCTGTAAAAATTTTACCCACATGCGCCTAAAGAAGTTTCACTTCAAAAATTGCAGGGGAAAGTGGGATGAGATGGGAAAGAGAAACCCGAAATACAATAGCTTAAACTACAGACACTATAAGCTTGTAGTGGAGCATAATAATTCTTTCTTTTTATTTACAAGAAAACAACACACTAATATAAAACCTAGTCTCCTCTATTCTCGTCTTAAGTCATATGTCATCGTATGTAGAAAATTATGATATTAATTTTAGATAGGATTATGCATTAAAATACATTATTGATGAATAGCGGGCACGTTCAACGCTTGTAGCAAAATAATTGAGTCTCTTTAAAATCACAGGCCACGCTTCATAAAATAGTTTGCTAGCGCTACACTGTAGATATGTACATTCAGGACTTTAGCCACATTTTATAGACTTTTTTCTATAATTTACTAATATTACTATGAAGGTGGTAGAACCAGTGTAGTTGAAAGTGGTAGAACCAGTGTAGTTCGGCCAGGGAAGTACCACCGCCACACCTACTTCTAACGTGATGCATTTCATGCGTTTCGATGGAAGGGTGTGGTTGCCGGCACACTTTTATATGAGGCGACCATCATAGTCGTCGGGAGTAGCAACGCATCTGTTGTTGACAAAAGATCAAACATAGAAATATGAAATAAATAGTAACTACCGTCCGGTAGTTACTACTTATCAATAGATGGACTGGTTTGCTACTGCACTATTATAAACCGTTTTTTGTTTTCGGCGGGGAAACTTTCAAAAAGTACCCGACGTCGTGGGAGCGACGCGGGTTATGTGGGATTCTTACCGCACTAAAACTCCCCCGGTAGCCGACCTCGACGTTGCGAAGAGGACTCCGGGAACTCCAATTGACCGCCGCCGGTGTCCTCAGCATGTGCCCCATCGGGCTCTTCCCTGGTGGGCGTGAACTGCTCACCGCACTTTCTGGTTTTTACGGCAGCATGCAACCACACATGCCGCCGTCCTTCCCGGGGTCGCTTGGCCGGACGGTTCGAGCTCCCATTCTTCCCGCCCGCAACCCCGGAAGCCCGTTTTAGTCGCCTCTTACGACAGGCAGAGGGTGCCGTAGTCCTATTCTGGTCCCGGAACTACAGGGACAACACTCTTATAAACTTATAAATATACGAACATTTCATATTACTTTTTTTATAACCTTGAAATAACAGAAGAGCACGCAGTTTATCTGATGGTAAGTGGTCACTGCCGCCCATGTACAACCGTAAGCATCCTCAAATACAACATGGGTTCTATCTGAAGTCAATCACAGATGCGTTGCTACTCCCGAGGACTATGATGTTCGCCTCATATAAAAGTGTGCCGGCAACCACACACTTCCATCGAAATGCAAGAATCGACATCGTCATATAACAGTGAGCTGAAGTGAGCCGTTCTGCGATACCTTTAAAAATATATGGAGCATTTTTATAATTAGCAGGTATTCACGATATCCGGTTTTTGAATTCTTTTAGAATTATTTTTGCCGATATTTGGACCCAGTTAATATTTTGACCTATTCTAAAGAATTCAAAAACCTATTCTAAAAGTATTAAAATGTACCAATTCCGCTATAATATTAGTCTTAAATCATTTATATGAAGCTCTTTGTGTCTTTTTCAAACAAATATGAAACATAAATACGTTTCAAATCACGCATTCTTTGAAATTAGTTTAAGTAAAGATAAACTTTTGTACTCGTATTAAAACTTGAAATAAAGACGAAGAATATAGGTACTCGTAAATATTTCATACAAATTTTAACTCTAAGAAACTTAGATACTTAGACTTATTTGTTACCTTCAAGCGAAAGAAGGTTTAGAAACACTGCGCACTATTTGCGAACACTTGTTGATTCTGTAGCAATTAAAACTTGTTACTTTTCCCTCCGCGTAGCTGTCGTAGCGTGGAAGTTACGGCGTAGCCGAGTCTACGTGCTACGTTGTATCTGCGTAGCACTGTGTTTATAATCTCTTTGAGGTTAACCTAGGCTTTTACGATAGTTTTAAAAGACTATATTTTGTTTTTAGTGGATGTCTACTTGTAAGACATTTAAGAGTATAATTTCACTATAAGCTAAACTACATATGTAGTCGTTATATTCATTTAATGAAATGAAATATCTTTATGTTGTATAGGCCCACGTGGGTACTTACAAATTGTCAGTTACGTATTTTTTTTTCTTACACTACCACCGGATCGGAACACGACCTAAACTGAGAAGGTTCGGCAAGAAACTCAGTGGGTTTGTCTTTTTTTTTTGTATACATTTTTTATGCGCACTTTAAATAAAATTATTACGAAGAAACCTGTGAGTTCTTTAAAAAGTTTGCAAAACTGTGTGAAGTCTTCCAATCCGCCCTTAGCTTTTGTCTCAGTCCTCATATGGTATGGCCTCAGTCCGTGAGAAGGACTGAGGCCACACAGGATTGTACTAGCAGTGCGACTGTAGTGTGTTGACCATAGAATAGATAAATAATTCACAGTTTATATTGGTCATTCCATACTAAAATTCCCTATATCAAAGGTCCTATACATATATACCTACAACTATATAATGCATACCAACCATACAAACTTGACTATTGTTTTAAGTTTATTACTTAATTTGTATCATTGTTTCAACTTTATTACTTATTTTGTTTCAAGCATCCAAGTCTTCTAAGTACAATTTCTCACAATATTAGCGGGGGTGTGTGACGAGGGGGCACAATGGGGTGACACCTGTTGCCTCTCCATAACTCACTTAGCTCATACTGTCGCAGCGAAATAGGGTGCACTTCAAATTATGATATTATTACTACGAGGTTTCCTCGGTGCGCGGTGAGTGGTTCACAGTATTTTATAATAAAACTAGGAAAATTTTCTTATATCGACGGGCCCCTAGAACAAAACCGTATATGAAAAAATATCAATTTACAGTGTGACCAGGTGGTAGAACCAGTGTAGTTCGACCGGGGTACCACCGGAGGTATCACCGCCACACCTATTTCTAGCGTGAAGCATTTCTTGCGTTTCGATGGAAGGGTGTGGTTGCCGGCACACTTTTATATGAGGCGACCATGTTAGTCCGCGGGAGGAGCAACACATCTGTGATTGACTTCAGATAGAACCCATGTTCTGTATGAAGTTGATTACAGATGTCCATGGGCGGCAGTGACCACTTAGCATCAGGTGGGTTGCATGCTCGTTTGCTACTTCAGTGAAATAAAAAAAAAAATGAAGCTTTGGTGATTGTATTAATTGATTTTAATAGCTATTTAGGAACATTGAGGTATTTCCGGGGCGTTATGACATGGGGCTCTTCAAAAAAAATACGAAAAGAGCTCTCCTTCAAAACCAGCGATGCATTGGCGACTCCTCTGGTGTTGCAAATGTCTATAGGCGACTGTGACTACTTTCCATCAGGTAGCCCGTCTGCCTTATCGCTAGGTTTAAGTATAAAAAAAAGTTCCTAAATAGCTATTACAATGATTTTCCATAGATCCTTTCTTGGCGTAAGTATTCAATGTCCACAAAACTTCTAAGCTTCATACTGTAAATTAGTAATATTTCATATACGATTTTATTCCGTCGATATATCAGTTTAAACAAGAAAAAAGCAGTACGATACTTATAATCATAATAATTAATTAACAAATTATGTTGACATATGCAACGCTGATCCATTAAAATATTCAAAGATTTCAAGGTGGTAGAACCAGTGTAGTTCGACTGGGGAAGTACCACCACCACACCTATTTCTAGCGTAAAGCATTTCTTGCGTTTCGATAGAAGGGTGTGGTTGCCGGCACACTTTCACATTTGGCGACCATCTTAGTCCTCGGGAGTAGCAACGCATCTGTGATTGACTTCAGATGGAACCATGTTCTGTATGAAGTTGATTACAGATGTCCATGGGCGGCAGTGGCCACTTACCATCAGGTGGACTGCATGTTCGTTTGCTACTTAAGTCAGATAAAAAAAAAAGGTTAAAAAATCGGTGGAAGTCATTAGAACTACTGAGAGAAGTAAAAGCTTGAACTAGTTATTATTATGAAAAAAACAATAGTCGGGGATTTTGTTTAACAATTTTATTAAATTTAAAACAAAAGTATTATATTATATATTTATTTTTGTAACGGTCTATTTATTAGCACTCATTTGGTATCCATATTGTTATATCGTACTAATATTATAAAGGCGAAAGTTTGTGAGTGTGTATGTTTGTCACTTCTTCACGTTTACCCGTGAGGCTGGAGCGATTTACATAAAATTTGGTAGGAAGATAGCTGACACTCTGGATTAACATATAGGCCACTTTTTAATGTGGAAACATATCTTATTCCCACGAGACAACTGAGTTGTTTTCAATGGTATAAATCGTAAAGCCGTTTGAGCTGTTAAGCGTGCCAAATAAATTGATATACATACAAGCATACATACGCTCGAAAACATTTGCCTCCTTCTGACGAATAAAAATAAGCGTGCGGCACTCGGGGAATGCCGCGGTAAAGGTATTGCATAGCATTTTTATCAACTTAGGCAATTATAATTATTTATTTATTTATTCAGTATTCTTTTCTTATTAATTCAATTTTTTTTCTTTGATACTTTAGACCTTCTTATAAACAGCTGCTTACATATTCTTCCGATTTTCGAGTAGCTCGTCTCGATACGTGCGAGCTTCGTACTGTCGTACCATATACATACACGTTAAGCGAACGCTGGGTAGGCGGAGGGGACGTGTTAGGTTTTTTCGTTACGTAATTTCTTGATTCGGTCGCCGCACTCAAAGTCTGTGATAAAAGCTATGCAATAGATTAAAAATCTACCATTAACTATACCACAACTACCGCAATCACCACGTAGGCTTAATATAAATAAAACACAAAAATTCTTTTCATACTTTGCAAAACAAGGAAAATAAATACTTGGTTAAGTTCAACGTCGAAGCTATTTATAGCTCTAAAAGATTTTAGCTATTTATAGCTCTAAAAGTTCTAGAGCTTTAAATGTATGAATTATTCGTTATGCAGTAAGTGACCGGACTGATCTTGCACCCACGCTTAAATAACGAACCCACGACTTCCCGAATCCTTTTACGTTTTTAGCAATTAAATGTCATGTCGTAGGTTGACAGTCTGATATTAGATGATATTTATATTAGAAAACAAAGTACCAGTAATTGAGTTTTAGAAAGCGTGTTGCCAAGTTGTCCAAAAACGAATATCCCTAAGAAACGATAATTCCTACATAACATAGGTGAACATTTTGAAGTTTTTTATAGTTGTAGAGGTAGCAAACGTTGATGCAGTCCATTTGGACATCTTTATTCAATCTTCTTCTTCTTCTTTATAAAAAAGAATGTTTGTCTGCATGTCCTTTATAGAATCCGTGATGATCTTTAGCAAAGTTGTTGTTCATGAGTTCGCGGAGGTTTCTGGTGTATTTTTTTTTGTGATGGCGTAGCATATAAACTGATTCCAATCATAGATTTGATGCTACTTGCTTGTCGGCATCACTTTCTTATGAAAGTGGACCTCATTATGTTAGAAATAGGTGTGCCGGTGACATCTTTTATTTAGATTTTATTTTATTGCTATGATATATATTGGATTTAGCGCGGCACTTGGCTCAAGTCTTGCACGAGAAAGAGGTTCCTATATGACTATCTGTATGCCGAGTTGCATCAAAATCGACAAGTTATGTTCTGGTTAAAAAGTAACAAACATCGACACATCTTCACAAACTTCACAATATTATCGTTATATTAATGCAGCCCTATATTACCACATTACATGCAGTAAATATAACCTAATATCAGGTACCAGAGGCACTTGAGGTCGGTTGAAGTGGAATGCACTAACACAATTATCTGGAGAGCTGCGGTCCGCCATCTTGGCCACTTTGCTACATCAACACTAAGTTGAACATTATATATACATATAACAAGAAACAGCCGCGTGTCTGTACGTTTCATATTCTTGCCCAAGAAACAAGAAGAATCAAGAAACGAAATGTTTATAATTTTGAGAATCTTTGTTATCTCTTTGTTTTCGAGGGGGATACCTTCAAAAGGTACCCGACACCGTGTGAACAACGCAGGGTTATGTGGGATTCTTTCAGCGTTTCGAAGAGGTCTCCGGGATCTCCAAAGGAATGTGACCGGAGCCCTTTTAGCACGTTGTCCCATCGAAATCCTCTCAGGTGAGCGGCTGGGCTCCAACGCTGTCCCCGAGGTCGTCGGTCTGGACGGTTCGAGCTACCGCTGTAGACGTCTGCAACGCCGGAAGCCCCCTTTTAGTCGCCTCTTAAGACAGGCAAAAGATATGTAGTTTTATGATCCCAGAACTACAGGGACGAGAGTCCTTGTTTGTTCGTGTGTTTGAAATGGCATTTAACCAAAAGTATAACTACTTAAATAAACTTGTAATTAAATGTATTGAAAGTATATCATGGTAATATGTCATACTTATATCATGTACATTTACATCTTTATGTTGCTTAAATCTATTCTATTGAAAGTACTGCTATTTAAAAGCACTTAAGTAACTTTTTAACCTTTTTTACGTGGTTTGTAGTTTGGCATTTTGTAACGCGAGAAGAACAGCGAGACACAGTTAGTGTTGAATAAAAGCTTGGGGACAATCCACCCTTTTAGCTTTTGTCTCAAATATTATTTTCTGTAACATAGCTTTTAAACCGAGTCTAAGTAAATGTACTTATTTCACAATAAATGTATTTTAATGCACTCCTAGTAACGAAACGAGTTTCTTTACTGTAGTTAAAGCGTATTATCGATATTGAAAATCGATCATTAGCTAAATAATCACGTAACATTCTATTTACTAAACTGTAATAAGGCTGCAATTTGTATCTGTTTCAAAAAGCGCTTCACGCTAGAAATAGACAAGGCAAGATACTGGAGCTTACTTTATTACCCATGTGAAAACAAGATGGCAACGAAAAAATGATATACAAAGAACAAAGACAAACCCACTGAGTTTCTTGTCGGATCTTCTCAGATGAGGTCGTGTTCCGATCCGCTGATAGTGTAAAAAAATATGTATCTGACATATTGTAAGCGCCCCCGTAGGCCTATGCAAAACAAAGACTTTTATTTATAGATTTATTTATTTATTTATTCAAGGTCACTAACGCACTGTACCTACACCATTACATTGGTTAACATTAAATATAATATGACTTATCATTCTAGACGCCAGTACAATTACTGGTGACGACGACATGCAATACAACATTATTATAAATAGTGTAATAATCGGAATAATAATCGGAAGATATTTCATTTCAAATAACAATTTACGATCCACTCGATAAAAGTTAGTGAAATATAGATTTATATTTTCGACTACAAAAAAGTATTCTGCTTTATCACTAAAAAAAGAACAAAAATATATGGGTATCAATTTATTAATGAGTACCTATAACATTCTTAAACTTAACCTTTAAACAAAAAGTCTCCACTCAAATACCGCAAATAGTTAATCATTACCAGCGTTATTTACATTCAAAGTTATCTATAGTATTCCAACCCTCACCCTCAACCCTTAACATAACCTTATAAAGTCAAGGGCAAGCCACTAATTAGTTACTGCAAACCGCTAAAATGGGTTGCTACTTTGTGTTTTGTGGTAACTAATGTGATAGTTCGTATTTTATGGAAAATAATTTAACATCTATTACCAGTGTTTCCCAAACTTTATAATGGTAGGATTTTATGATTATTTATGTTTCGCTACTGTGACTTGTTGAGCAGTGATAGCCTAATGGTTGAAACTTGCCCTCTCAATCGGGAGGTCCGAGGTTCAAATCCAGGCACGCACCACTGATTTATGTGCGGATTAGAAATTAATTAACACTGCTTTTCGGTGAAGGAATGCATCGTGAGGAAACCTAAACACCCAAGAGTTATTTAAAAAAATTGCATTTTGCTTTGCACCAATTTGCATTTGGCGGTGGACTATGGCCTAAAACTCTATCATTCCGAGAGACGACCCGTGCCCAGCAGTAGGACAATAATGGGTTGACGATGACTAAATAAACCTTCCCGGTGGCCGTCCTCGGCGCCATGAAGAGGACTCCGGGATCTCCAAAGGACTGCAGCCGGAATCCGCTGAGCGTGTTGCCCCATCGGGCTCCTCTCAGCTGGACGGCTGGGCCCACCGCTCCGTCTTTTTTTTTTTTTTTTTAAGTGGGTAATCCTCATGGATACCCAGCCACCCGGGGCGGCAGCTGGGTTATGCCGGACGCTTACCGGCTAAACCCCCACTGTGTTTTCTCCTCGCACCGTACGGCGGGAACACGGGTAAGCTTTCGCAGTCATCCGCGAACCCGCCGGTGCCTGGTCGCTCCCGCAGCCCCTCCTCGCGTGGAGCATAAAGTTCCCCTCCAACAGCAAGGCGCGCCAGAAAACACAAAGGCGCGCCTTACCCCCAAGGCCCCATCCGCAGGGTAACGGTCCAACCCCGAGACCGCCACCCAGGGGCCGTGGGCATGGCAAGCCGACACCCGCAAGGCATCCCTACAGGCATCGACCAACCACACCCAGCGGCGGATCCGTTCTTTGGTTCCGCCGCAAACCACCAAACGGCCGCAGAGGATAGGGAGGACGGCAACGACACACCGCATCTCCTCTTCCTCTGCGGCCCCACCGCCAACGAATCTGACGGCGCGGCCCCGTTCGGTTGCGGGAGATAGGGTGCACGGCAACGACACACCGAGACACCTCTCCTCCCGCGACCCCTCCTGGCTGCAGAGGCCAGAAAACACCGACCTCCACAGCCCCCTCGGATGCGTCCGGAGCGGGCCCTCAGCCAAGCCCGCTTGGAGCGTCCCCTCCCTGGGATCTCTCTTGGCTTCACCGCGGCGCCCCCAGCCACGGTTACTGAGCCCCCTCACCACGACAAGGTGGAGATCCCTGCGAGGGGGCCACCGCTCCGGCTAGTCTTTACGACGTTGACGATGACTGTGACTTATCAAGGACTTTTATACCTTCCTTTTATACAGAGAAAATAAAAGACTTATTTTAATGTCCATAAAGCGTAATTAAATAATGAAAAAAACGTAACTTTTATAAAAATATTATTATCAATAAAACGTATGTCATAATTACATCGGAGCGTATGCGGGACGTAGCGCTTACATGACTAATAAAAATATGCTTCTTGTTATCTGACTGCATCAAAAAAGGGGATATATTGTGGAGCGTTTGGGTATATGTTTGTACATTTTTTTTGGCAAGCGGCATAGCGCAAACGGCTTGCTGGTAACGTATAACATATCATTGATATAGACTCAGTTTGACAAAGACTATATAATTTTTAAATAGCGCACTTGAAGTTAAAGACAAGGGAAAGGGAGGCAAAGGAATTTTTTATTGTAATATTAGGGTATAAAATTAAAACTAGTAAACAAACCACTACCAAAAATACACTAACGTTATGTCAAATTTTGAAGAAGAATCCAAAAAAAACGATAAATCAATTAAACGACGCAAAATTCAAAAATGCGATAAATCAATTAAAGTATTTTAAAACAAAAAACAAACGGAAAAGCTGAAGGCAATCAATCGTTTTAAAACTGTCAGGTGGTTTATTTAATTTTTTTAACAATGTTACTTACATTGTTAAAAAAATTGAGTAACATTGTAAAAAAAGGTTTATTTCGGTTGATTAATTATCATTGATTGTAGGTACGTAAAACATCAATGCTATGACTTGGTATTTTATTTCCACGACATAATATCAGGCGACCACCATTTGGAAAGCGCTGGTCGATATGATTTTGCGTTTGTAGCTTCTCACCTACATGCTTGCTGCTTGGGATTACTCATTTCATTAATACGAGTTCATAATTAATGATTAATTACCTATATTTGTCTCCATTCATTCATTATAAATTCTCAAATTTAAGAATATAATTTAAATTAAGGAGTAAGAATCAGATTTGTGGTATTCTAAATATCATACTTAGCATACTTCATACTAATATTAGAAAGGCGAAAGTTTGTGAGTGTGTATGTTTGTTACTTCTTCACGTCTAAACGGCTGGAGCGATTTTCATAAAATTTGGTAGAGAGTTAGCTGACACTCTGGATTAACATATAGGCATTTTTACTGTGGGAAAATATGTTACTCGCACGGGATAATCGATACATCGATTTTTTTAATGTGGGCGAAGCAGCGGGGTTTAGCTAGTTCAGAAATAAATCTAAAAATGAATGATGGGAATTTCAAGCCTTCCGGACTGTCGGTTATATAAAATAACAACAAACAGGATCTAAGAATATCAAGAAATGTATTTTAAGACTTAAGAATTTCAAGAATGCTATACTGTATTGTGAGTTTTATCCACTGGATCTCTTATATGCTACGGCTTGTTAACATAAGGAAGGTAGGTAAGGATTTTCAGGCCTCAAGGGGTACCCTCTTTACCCGGGCAATTCATGGAGGTCGAATACCTTCCGGATCCCTAACATTAATTTACTAACATCAGTCCTCGTGGGAAGCGATGCATCTATAATTGTCTATGTCTATATGTCTAGTTTGTCTGAGTGATGTTCTGCCATTGACATTACTGACAAATTGTAGTCCGAGGATTTGTGATGGTAAGTATGGAGTAAAATTAATTCGAAATTTCATTAAGTAACAAATTAAATCATTTTGCATAGCAATATTTTATGACGATCCGCGTGGCGGAGCGGTTACCATACCGGTCTGACGCGCAATGGTTCCCTTCCGGGTTCGATTCCCGGACAGACAGGTATCTGATGAGTTTAGATTCATGTTCTGGGTCTGGGTGTTTGTATATTCGTCTTGTGTATGTCCATAGTACCCATGATTCAGGAGAAAATCCTAGTGTGGGGCTATGAGTGTAGAAACCGTTTTTTTTTCAATATTTCAAAGCCGGTTAATAAATACACGTGGAACAAATAACTAACGGATATGTAAAAGATGGAATAGATTTTGTAAACATAGAAGTAGCAAATTTACAGGTAGTCCAGGGTCCATCAGCCTTGCAAAGTCTAATGTTGGATAAAGGTGTCTTTTAACCTCTCGTGTGTTGCTGTCAAAAATCGACTACCTAGGTGAGTTTTAGGTGTGTCGAAGTTGATGTTACGTAGGCAGACGATTTTCTGGATTTTATGGTTAGACACGGGAGTGATATTATTTAAGACCAACCCCGCGCTCTTCTGTGTATATGACAGAAGAACTGAAGAATTGCTGTCTCCATTTGAGTAGTATAATTAAGCTACATAAAAATATGATAGACGGAATAAATTACTGTCTCCTAGACTACATCGATGATAAACAGACGAGATGGGAAACGGCCTATTCTATGGCGCCTTAATTGCTATTACTGGGAACACTTCAAGTACCGTTAGATGCAAATAATGTTGGTTCTAGGTACCGGTTTTCTTAGAAAATGTGGTAGTGTGTTTGTTATTAATATTTGAATAAAGTCGGCGATGCGTTGGCGACTCTTTTAGTGTTGCAAATGTCAGATTCTGCTGCTATAAATTTGTTACTACAATCTAAAATAATAAGTGCGAGTCGGACTCACGGACGAAAGGTTCTGTATGGGTTACACTTCTTCGAAATGAAACGTGATTATTTTAACACAAAAATATATTTTTAAGATATATTTTTATATAGAACCATGACGGCGCACTCTCTGACAACGAGTGCCATATTCAAAATAGAAAAACTATACATTCCTGTTTTGCTACTTTAAAACATAGGCTTCATATCTTTATTAAATGTGTCGCTAACAGGTTCCGTAGCACTATCTTTAAAAACGGCAAAAAAATAACGTGTGTTGTATGAGAGACCCTAAACAACCCTTATTTTATTTTTATTTGTTGTTATAGCGGCAACGGCAATACATCATGATAATTTCAAGGTGGTAGGTGGTATGGTAGTAGGGTGTGGTTGCCGGCACACTTTCACATAAACGACCATCATAGTCCTCGGGAGTGGCTATGCACCTGTGATTGACTTCAGATGGAACCCATATTCTGTGTGCTGATTACAGATGTCCAGGGGCGGCAGTTACCACTTACCATCAGGTGGACTGTATGCTCCTTCAGTCAGATAAAAAAAAGAACTGTCTAGCTATCTCTGTTCATGGGATACAGCCTGGTTACAGACAAAAATTTGGACAGACGTACAACAGTCTTAGTACTAGGGTTCCGTTTTTACCCTTAGCGTGCGGAACCCTAAAACAGTGTTTTTAATTAAGAAAGGAGTGTATTGCTGTTTGAGTAAGCTCTGTAAACCCGTACAGTAAAGGCACGTCCACAGCTAATATTTATCTGCCGCAGCTTGCGGCCTTTGATTGCTAGTACTGCGCTGTGTTTGAAGAGTATTGATGGTTCTATTGGAATTATCTATTTTTTCCGTAATATTTTTTTTATGTGACTGAAGTAGCAAACGAGAGGACTGCATCCACCTGATGGTTAGTGGCCACTGCCGTCCAGCGACATCTGTAATCAACTATATACAGAACATGGGTTCTATTTGAAGTCAATCACAGACGCGTTGCTACTCCTGCGAACTATGATGGTCGCCTGATGTGAAAGCGTGCCGGCAACCAAACCCTTCCATCGAAACGCAAGAAATGCTTCACGCTAGAAATAGGTGTCGCGGTGGTACTTCCCCGGTCAAACTACACAGGTTCTACCACCTTGAAACATCCGTATTTTCATACGATTGAAGCAGCATACGAACATGTCAGAGGGATTTGATGGTAAATGGCCACGACCGTCCGTGACTATATGCAATCATCTGCATTTAGAACAATGGTTTTATATCTTGATGGTGGTAGAACCAGTGTAGTTCGACCGGGGAAGTACCTCTGCCGCACCTATTTCTAGCGTGAAATAGTTCTTGCATTACGATGGAAGGGTGTGGTTGCCACACTTATATGAGGCGACCATCTTAGTTCACGGGAGTAGCAACGCGTGATTGACTTCAAATAGAACCTGTGATCTATGTGA
The DNA here is from genome assembly GCA_949699795.1 of Spicauda simplicius. Lineage (NCBI taxonomy): Eukaryota > Metazoa > Arthropoda > Insecta > Lepidoptera > Hesperiidae > Spicauda > Spicauda simplicius. Next base: position 9,768,152 of record OX453080.1, on the reverse strand, counting down.
AATTGTTTACAGGTGTCCATAGGCGGCAGTGACCACTGACCACCAAGTGGCCTGCAAGCTCGTTTGCTACTACAATCAGATAAAAATAAAAAATCGGTTGTCTGTAAAGTCGGTTTATTGATGATAGTTGACGTGACAACGTCATATGAAAATACTGATAGAATGGTTGCATTTTTGTGTAGCAGTTGTCTACGCAGTCGCATCGTTCACTCAAGTAGGAGAGAGACAGATGTCTAACGCTGCCGAAAGCGGAGGCCGATTGTGCCTCTTTGTCGCCCGTTCTGCGCTCTCGCTTGCACTTCAAGCCTTAAATGGAACGCCTCAGAGCGAGGTAACGCCGCATGAGTCATGTTTTTGGTGCGTGCAGCCGGCTCCATCGAATTATAAAACGTTGTCACGTCAAAATCTTAGATGAGACTTCAATCTTGGAAAGGGTATTTTATAACCAAGCCTAGATTATGGCATGCCATCTGTAAAGATGTCCATGGACGTGACCGCTTACTATGACGACTGAAAACTCTCTACCTAATCATAGCTCAATTACTTTCTAATCGAATCTTCATCGAAAATATGTTTCAGCCTCGAAATTTCGAAAGTTTGGATATTCGAGCGTGGATTTTCTCGGAATGTGATTATGTTGTTCAATAATTATTCCGACGTTTACTTAGAGATTAAATGTTTAGAGCCTCGGTAATGGCGTTCTAACGAATTAAATACGCAATCGTCGCTTATTGCTCAGTGGGTAAACATTAATTACATTTAATTTTCGTAGCAATATATCTTATATAATAAGATTATGTTTTACAGTACCACAGAAACAGGATCTTACTACTATGTAGTATAAAGGCGAACATTTGTAAGGATGTATCAATGTACTTGCCCTCTCAGGAGGTCGGAGGTTAAAATCCAGGCATAGCACTCAATCAGGCAAATCAGTTTAATTAATTATTACTGCTTTTCGGTGAAGGAAAACATCGCGAGGAAACCTACACACCCGAGAGTTCTTTAAAAAAAGTTCTCGGAGGTGTGTAAAGTCCACCAATTCGCACCTGGCCAGCGCTGTGGACTATGGCCTAAAACTCTCTCATTCTGAGAGAAGACCCGTGCCCAGCAGTGGGTACAATAATGGGTTGACCATATATGTATGTTTTTGCACTTGAACTTCGAATTCGAATTCTGGTTCTACCACCTTTAAAATTATTATACCTTGTATTTCGGTATACACATTCTACGCTCATTTAATTTAACTTAGAAGAGCAGGGGTTACCAAGTGGATTGAAATTTGGCATATGAGGTTGGAATCTGAAGCGCGCCTCTTCAAATAAATTAATATAAGTTACTCATCTCTTACTTGTTACGGTAATGCAAAATATTATGAGGACACCGACATGCCAGGTTACAGGTAGTTATCTCAAAGATGTCTCATACCAATCAACAATTTGTTAGTACGGTTGTACTATAGTTTAAGCGCCTATCCTTCTGAAGACGAGCCAGTACTGGGACACGTGGTGGGGTAGCATAAACTTCATTTTGATAAGAGTCTAATTTGTGGCAAATTTGGGTAACGATATAATTAAGAATTTAGTTTAGTATCGACACAATGGCTTGTAAATATACCTTATATACATAGACCTTGGAAAGATATTAAATTAATTATTTAAACGTCTGGGCAGGGTATCAAAATGAGAACCCTTCGTAAACAAAACACTCACCTCGGTTATAATTCTGAGTATACTAACATGCTACTAAGAAAGAAAATCACTACATAGTATAAAACAAAGTCGCTTTTTACTGTCTGTCCCTATGTATGCTTATATCTTTAAAACTACGCTACGGATTTTAATGCAGTTTTTTTTAATAGATAGAATAATTTAAGAGGAAGGTTTTTATGTATAATACATGTATAATATAGTAGAGAAACACTGATAATTTTAGATTTTTGCCTTTTAGGCGGAACGACCTAGTCCACTAGTCCACTAATTCGCACTTGGCCAGCGCGGTGGACTATGGCCTAAACTCTCTCATTCTGAGAGGAGACCCGTACCCAGCAGTGGGACAATAATAATGGGTTGACGAGAGGCGGAACGAAGTCCGTCGGGTCAACTGGTATTCTGATAAATTTATATGCTAAGGGATTTTATATATAAGTAACAGAGCAAATGAGCATGCATCCATCTGATAGTCATCTGAAGTCAATCACAGAGAGAATGGGAGTTCTACGTGAGGTCGGCCACAAATGTATTACTGTTTCTGAGGGCTATGGAAAAATGGCGCGTGTAAATCTACCCTCTAGTTATTTGAACATTCGCGAATGTAATGCGAATTGTGTTTTTTTTTTTACTTTTGTGATGTAGGGCGCCGGAGGTTCTAGATTTGGCGACCTTTTTTTGTTGGCTTATTGGAGATCGATTTCACTTTGGATAAATTTGAATTTTTTTGTGAATCCATCCATCAGCCCTTTGATGTCCAGTGCTGGACGTAGGCTTTCCCTAAATGGCGCCACTCCAACCGGTCCTGTGGCCTCTGAATCCAACGGTTTCCCTCTGTCTTCTTCAGGACATCGGTCCAGCTGGTGGGGGACGACCTGTACTCCTTTTGCCTAAACGTGGTCGCCACTCGAGGACCTTTTCCCCATCGGCTATCGGTCCTTCGAGTGATGTGGCCGGCCCACTGCCACTTCAGCTTACGAATGCGATGCAAATGTCTAAAAACATGCCAATATTCGTTACATCACTACTACCCTCTTCAATACACTGGAGCGTTATAAGGCAAATAAAAATTTCAATGATATAAATTAATAATAGTGTGAATAAAAAAAAAAAATATTTAAAAAAAAGCGTGGGGTGCATGGTGTCAATGGTTATAGATATTTTATTGACAAAAATTTAATTAATTTTCTTACCTTATCGACTATGGATGAAAAATATATAAATTAACAAAAATCATATTTTGCAAATTAAAAAATGGAATAATTTTATCAAAGTGTATTGTCATCGGTCCTCAATAAATTTACAAAGTTTGAACGAAATCTGGCCGTTTAAAGTGGGTCAAAATCGCGTCCAAAGAAGTCGGTTACAAACATACAAACAAACATACAGGTGAAGCTAATAAATAGCTAATAATAAGTTCTTTACATCTAATGTGCATTCATTCCTCTTCCGCCTCATGAGGTGTTGTTTAAGATTTTAGTGTACCAAGACTAATATTGCCGTTACATATTAATATGTAACAGGTATTCATAATATGCATTTTTTGATTTTTTTTATTGCCGATATTGCCACTAAGTTGCACAGATTGTGGTCACGTTAAAAAAAATGTTATTCCAATTCTTACAGAAGACTGTATATTGTAATTGAAAAGCAATCGGTAATGATGTGTACACAATGTCCCATTAAACGACTAACCATCCTACACTGTATGCCTTTAACAAAATTCATAAGCCTATGTAAATACATAAAATGATATTACCAAGCAATAAAATGGAGTTGCGTGGCAGTAGACAGTAAAAATACTATCGGCTGTCCATCATTACATTGATGAGAGGGCAGGAATGTATAATGTTAATCATTTAATGGTTTAATTTTGATGGGATAGCAATATTGACGACAAAGTTACGGACGATTTGTCGTCTGTGGAATGCCTTTATGCATGTTGTTTTTCCCTTTTACTGTTACTTTTGTTGATTTAGGGGTGTTTATAATATTGTCAATACAATTAAATATTTGTGTTATAAATAACTGACTTATAAAAAAGGCGCTGGGGCCATCGGAGATTACCCTGCCTCATAAAATTATTAAGTATAATTTTATGAGGCAGGGTAATCTCCGATACGGTACGTGTATATATATTGTATTTTATTTTTATTTAATAAAAAAGGTGAACAGGCAATATAAAAAAGTGGGATCAATATGAAAGAGAATAATTTTAATTAATTAACACTAACCTACGCTCGCAGCTCCGCTCGGTTCGGTCATAAGCTATCTAATTGTAGAGAAAAGCGACCAGTAGCTTTCGTGCAACCAAAGGAGTAAAAAACGCACATACTCCGCCTTTATAGTATTAGTAAGACTGCACTAATATAATACGTATTTACAATTTTATAACATTATGAAAACAGCTTATTAAACTTCATTGTCACCCTACAGATGTAGGTGTTAGCTTTACGTCTTCATTTCAGAGGATGCTATATCGAAATGTAAATTATTCTCACGGACCACATGTGTGGTTTCCTCGATAATTGGATCATAATCATTTACGGGTGTATCGTAAACAAGATAATAAATATTTTAATTATATTTACATGGGTACTGTACGGTAAATGGAATAGGGTCTCTTTTATGGCAATATGTACGTACATTACATAAATTATACTGAATACAGTAAAAAGAAACGTTATTTTATTGATTTTATGTGTATACTTTTATCTTTTTAATCTGATTAAAGTAGTAAACGAGCATGTAGTCCACCTGATGGTAAGTGCTACTCTCCAGGACTAAGATGGTCGCCTCTTTTTTTATAATAATGAAGTAGCAATCGTGCATACAGTCTTCTGATGGTAAGTGGTCACTGCCGCCTATGGACCTGTAAGCCACTTCAAATAGAACATGAGTTCTATCTGAAGTCAATCACAGACGCATTGCTACTCCCGAGGACTAGTATGGTCGCCTCATATAAAAGTGTGTCGGCAACGACTCCCTTTCAAGGAAACGCAAGAGATGCTACACGCTTGTAATAGGTGTGGCGGTGATACCACCCCGATAACCACCACCTGAAAACTCTATGGGTATTAAAACAATTAATTTAGGATTTCTGTTACAAAACATCGATAACTTTTCATAAAATTTTATTCTTCTTGACATAATTATTAAGAAGTAATTCTTGCGTTTTGTTAGAAGTGTGTGTGAGTCACCTGACTATTAAATGAGGCGGCCATGTTAGTCCTCGGGAGTAGCAACGCATTGATTGACTTCAGATCGAACCTCTGTTTTATATGAATTCGTTGGTCAAATTCGATGAGCAGCAGTGATAGTATATAGTATAAAAATCGTATATTTACAGGACTTTCCTTGACTCCAATGTAGAGCTATGAAATATAATAAAACAAGTATTGAAATCGAATACAAGGCACAGCAAAGAAATTGCGCAACACAGTACAAGCAAAGCTAAACACAGCGCTTCCTTTTTGAAGTCGGTTAAAAATTAAAACTTAAAAAAATTCAAATGTTTAATCGTTCATTTTATGCATCACGTATTTTTTATCATGGAATTTATTCAATAAATTACGTGACGACGCTATAATTTAGGTGTGAACGTCGTTTGAATAATTCATTATGAATAACGAACTTCAGTTGGGACACAATTATTGTACTTTCCGACTTTTTGAAGTTCGCCAGCGTCGAATGATGTAGGGACTTTGTTGAACGTGTAGGCGCAGAAAAACGTAAATGTTAGATCTGATTTGATGTGACAGAGTTCTATGTAGTGTTGCGAACATTAAGAAATTGAAGTAATAGTTCTACGGTATTAAGGTTTCTGTAAATGATGGAATGAAATGAAATGTCTTTTACACACAAACACTTTCATGATGTTCGTTAACTACTTCAACAAACTAACTTTATTATCATAAATATATATAGTTTTAAGCTCCATCCCTTAAAATCTCTGTCAGACAATGAAATAAGTATTGAAATCAACATATCATTTTAATAAAGAAATCACGTGACATAGTACAAACAAAGCTGAACAAAGAGCTTCCTTTTTGAAGTCAGTTATGATGAAAGCATTCGTCTTAAAATTCAAATGTTTAATCATTCATTTTATGCATCACGTATTTATTAGCATGGAATTTATTCAATAAATTACGCGACGAAGCTGTAATTGAGGTGTGAACGTTTGAATAATTCATTATGAATAATCAACTTCGGTTGGGACGCGGTCATTGTACTTTGCGACTTTTTGAAGTTCAGCCAGTTCCAAATGATTTATGGACTTCATTGAACGTGTAGGCACAGAAAAACTTAAATGTTAGATTTGATTTGACGTGACAGAGACCTATGTAGTGTTGCGAAAATTAAAAAAAATAGTTCTGTCGAATTAAGGGTTCTGTAAATGATGTTCGATAACTACTTCGATAGAATAACTTCATTATTATAAATTATTATAAATATACGTAGTTTTAAACTCCATCCCTTAAAATCTCTGTCAGACAATGAAATAAAGAAGTATTCAAATCAATACATCATTTTAATAAAATCACATGACATAGTACAAACAAAGGTGAATAAAGCGCTTCCTTTTTGAAGTCGGTTAAGATGAAATCATTGGTCTTGAAATTCAAATGTTTAATCGTTCATTTTATGCATCACGTATTTTTTAACATGGAATTTATTCAATAAATTACGCGACGACGCTGTAATTGAGGTTTGAACGTTTGAATAATTCATTATGATTAATCAACTTCGGTTGTGACGCGGTCATTGTACTTTGCGACTTTTTGAAGTTCAGCCAGCGCCAAATGATTTATGGACTTCGTTGAACGTGTCGGCGCAGAAAAACTTATATGATAGATCTGATTTGATGTGACAGAAATCTATGAACTAGTGGGCAAATTAAAAAAGTTTAATGAATTAATAATTCTATAAATGTTAGTTGTTCAAGCTTAAATAAAAGGTGGTAAAGCGTTTTACTCGGCTACATCAAAAGGAGGGTAATGTTTTCGGCATATTTCTGAAACATCCTTTTGATGTACTGTATTATAATAATTTTTGGTACGTCTTACAACCAAAAAGTTTTGAAGTTTTTGTCAAGTTTTTTTTTTCTTTGATTCTATATACTTTCTCACAAACAGCTCCTTACATAGCCGGTCTCGATCCGTGCAAGCTTCGACTGTCGTACCATATAAAAACACGTTAAGCGAACGCTGGCCGCGCTACATGGTAGGCGGAGTGGGAGGTGTTAGGTTGATTTCGTTACGGATTTTTTTGATTCAGTCGCCGCGCTCAACGCCCGCGAGAAAAGCTATGCAATAGCTTAAGAGTAGACTATAGATTTACCAGTATAGTTAGTAATATAAGCTACATCCATGCAAAAATTGCGGGCCTATAGACTGACCACTATAGTTAATAGTATAAGCTACATCCATGCAAAAATTCATGTAAATCGGACCAAATAATGCGTAATTGACTACCAAATAGAAACACACTAGCTCATTTTTATTTACATATTAGTATAGATTACGTGTAATTGAATTAAGTGTTGTTTAATTAGATCTGATTCGCTTGTAAGATCCAATTACACTAATTATACATTTATATGCGAGTGACATACATAAGTTATTAACCGCCGTATCCAATTCCGCCTAATCATAGAGTGTTAAATGCTGCTACGGTCTGTTTTGAAATGTGTGGTAAGATAAGGCATTGCTATAAAATGAAATGTCTTTATATTTCATAGGCCTTTTTTTGTTTTTGTTCTCGAGGGGGAACCTTCAAAAGGTACCCAACAGCGTGGGAGCGACGCGGGGTTATGTGGGATTTTTACCGCACTAAAACCCCCCCGCTGGCCGTCCTCGTCGCTATAAAGAGTACTGCGGGATCTCCAGATGGGCGGCTGGGTCCACCGCTCCGTCTCGTCTTTACGGCGGTATGCGGCAACATATATCGCCGTCCTTCCCGGGATCGCCTGACCGAACGGTTCAAGCTCCCACTCTAGCCGCCTGCAACTCCGGAAGCCCCTTTTAGTCGCCTTTTACGACAGGCAGGGGATACCGTAGCCCTATTCTGATCCCGGAACTACAGAGACGATATTGCATAGGCCTACGGGAGCACTTACAAATTGTCTATTATATTTTTTTCTTACACTACCAGCGGATTGTAACACGACCTCAACTGAGAAGATCCGGCAAGAAACTCGGTGGGTGGGTTTTTTCTAATTTAGTTCATTCTAACTTAGTTTACAGAGCAACACTCGTTCAGAACTGATTTTGGATACCCATAAGAGAGTGAAATTGGGAGTCGAATGATTATGTTCTTGTATTAATATTCCGGTGTGTAGTGTAAGAAAATAAAAAATCGACAAGAGCAAGTTGGACTCGCCCGTGAAAGGTTCCGTATCTTAAAAAAAAGGGGTAAAGCTACCTACTCTTTGGGTATGGAACCTTAACATTTTTTTTATCTGATCGAGGTAGCAAACGCATGCTCTGCTATGCGGCGTGCTCGCAGTCCACCTGATGGTAAGTGGTCTCTGCAGCCCATGGGCATTTGTAAGCGACTTCATAGAGAACACGGGTTCTTTCTGAAGTCAATCACAGCTGAGTTGCTACTCCCGAGGACTATGATGGTCGCTTAATATAAAAGTGTGCCGGCAACCACACCTTTCCATCGAAATGCAAAAATGCTTCATGCTGGAAATAGGTCTGGTGGTGGTACTTCCCCGGTCGAACTACAACAGTTCAACCACCTGTAAAAACGTACAAATGTAACTTACAGTTAGCAAGTACCGTAAGCGTACACAAAAAATCTTTATTTTGCTTAGTGTATCAATTTTCTTTCATTTCCGCTTGCGTGCACGAAGTCACGGGCTAAGCTAGTACAATATAATAGTTGCCTTATCAATCTAAAGGTCAGTACCCGAGCCGGGGTCCCAACAATGGAAGCAGGCTGTATTTCTAGGCTAAGTAGCCACGAAAAATGAAAGCCTCTTTGTGGAATTGACGTATTGATGGGAGAATGAATTATGAATTTGGTATGGGTTAGGGTACGTTATTCGGGATGTAGGGCAATGTGGATATAGGGATGAAAAGACTTGATAGATTATTTACACAGTACATATACTAGAATAAGATATTATTATTTGCACTTAAAGTGAAACTAATAAAATATATGATAATAATGATATATAATATTAATACGTGAAGCAAAAATTCGTTTTTAAGAAGGAGTATGAAATTACGCACGGTTATAGTAGATGTAGAAAAGGATTGTGCAATTCAATTTTTTTCAAATAATGCATAAAACATACATAAAACCAACTAAAAACACATTACACTCACTACCTTGCATTTGACACAAACACATACATAATAAACGAAATAGAACATTCAATGTGTTACTATGAAAACACATAACGTCAAAAATGTCAGATGTCTTAGTAAAAATACCCGATCTTGCTTTTAAATGCGGTTTAGTTAATTAAACCTCTTTTTATATTTAACGGGTGCGTTTAAAACGACGTCGCTCCCACGGCGTCGGGTACCTTTTGATAGTTTCCCTTCGAGAAAAAAAAGTTGCTGTGTTCTGGTCCGAAAGTCTGGCGTGAGACATATTTATCGTAGACGTTTCAACTTAGCCCTCAAAGCACCGCATCTAAAGGATCTAGGAAAACTCAGAGAAGATAGACTATAACTATAGAGATAGATAGACCTATTCTTAACCTCGTTGTTTATAGATGTCCATAGGCAGGACTGACCACTTGTCTTTACATAGAGCATATAACCATTTGCTTTGGTACCATAACAAATAAATCGTTGAAAGCCATTTTTCAAATCACGTCAAATTTTGACATCCGTTCTGTAACCTGAATTCAGTTATTCGAATACTGGCTTGACGGGAACATTAATCTTACTTATGTACTCGCACGCACCTGTCCTTTCCATTTAGAGCGGAATTTATACACAAACAAGAACCATTAAAACAGTTTTTATTGTGCAGTTTTAAATTAAGGGACGGTTTATTGGGTCATTTTGGACGAAAATTTATTGTTCAAGTTCTGAGTATACGTAGAAAAGTTCGGGAATAAAGTTTATGGTATTAAGGTTTTACTTTATAGTAATTGAAGTTTTTACGCGCCCAATTTTATTTTTTGTGTGATGGGGAGAGTGATGACTGGTACTTATTATTAATAGGGTCTACCGGATTATTTTTTAGTTTTTAGTTTTCTTTAACTTAATTTATTTTCTGTTTTTGTTTTTATGTTCTAATTTGTAAGTATACCAGGCAAATAATAATACATAATTTATACTACTATTACTACTAAAGACGCTTTCTACACACAGCCCCACACTAGGATTTTCTCCTGAGTCGTGGGTACCATGGACACACAAGACGAATACACAAACACCCAGACCCAGAACAGGAATCTAAACTCATCATTCAGATACCTGTCTAGCCGGGAATCGAACCGGACCCCATTGCGCGTCAGACCGGTATGGTAACCGCTCGGCCACCGTTCGTACTATTACTACTACTACTTATGTTATCAGTAGAAATCCTTAATTTTTCACAATGATTAATGTTTGATTTTTGAATAGATACTAGACGAACAATATGTTGTTTATAAAAATTGTTTCCTTGAACATCGAATCCTTTATTTTTCTGTATTGTTCGCGTTATTTTTCTGTTTGTATACAGGGTATAATGGAAATAGTTATTTGGTTTTTTGATGTGGGTAGAGACTGGAAAACCCGACGATAGGGAGTGGGTGATGTTTATTTTTATAAGATTACAGTAGCAAGTAAGCTGTCTATTTGTAAATGAATACCGCTGGATTCAGATGCCTCAGGGCCGGTCGGAGTGGCGCAGATTAGGGGAGGCCTATGTCCAGCAGTGGACTTTCAAAAGCTGATGGATGGATGGATGAATACTGCCGACGATGCACATTTATAATCAACTTCCTATAGAACAGGGGTTCTATCTAAAGTCCATCGCAGATGCGTAGTCACTTCTAAGCATCTTAAATAGTCGTCTCCAAAGCTTTCACATCGTCGTCGTCAACTCATTATTGTCCACCTGCTGGGCACGGGTCTTCTCTCGGAATGAGAGCGTTTTTTATTCCATAGTCCATCGCACTTGCAAAATGCGAATTGGTGGAGTTGACAGACTTCTGAGAACTTTTTTTTTTAAACTCTCGGGTGTGTAGGTTTCCTCGCGATGTTTTCCTTTACCGAAAAGCAGTGATTAATAATTTCTAATACGCACATAAATCAGTGGTGCGTGCCTGGGTTTGAACCTTGGACCTTCCGATTGAGAGGGCAAGTTTCACCTGTTAGGCTGTCACTGATCTAATTCACATTCACATCGTCGTCAACCCATTACTGTCCCACTGCTGGGCACGGGTCTTCTCTCGGAATGAGAGAGTTTAGGCCATAGTCCACCGCGCTGGCCAAGTGCGAATTGGTGGACCCATGTGCGAATTGGTGGATTCACATCCTTCTACTAAATACAAGTATTGCTTCACGCTAAAAATAGGTGTTATGGTAGTACCTTTCCGGTATTCTTTTTAAGACAGTGTTTAGTGGCCACCCTTTAACAGATAATCGCGCGGAGCATAGCTAGTGAATAAATTAAGCAAAGTACCAGGGTAGCAGCGCTCGTAAGGAACTCTTGGGAATTTGGTACGTAAACCTCTGTTATACCGTTTAGTGACGCTTACAGCAACAGGTGAACATTATCAGCCTACACATGTTCCGAGACTTTAAACTGTATTCCAGTATCAAACAGTCTGAAATGAAGTTACGCGAGAATTTCCTCCGCAATTTTCCGAGAACGAATGGTTTTATTTTTTAACCAAAGTAACTTAATATTGCGGCACGTGTAAGCTTGTGGAGTAAATGTTTGCCACTGCGTTTCCTGTGAAGTGAGTGTTCCTTGAATAAGTAGGTTTTTATAAGATTGATGTAGCAAACAAACAAGCTATTTGATGGCAAGTGATTATTGCTGACCATGAATTATGGATGGATTCAACTTAAAAAAAAACAGGGATTCTATCTTATTATATTGTGTTATTTTTGTTAAGTTTAATTGTCGTCTATTATTAATTCACATTTTGTAATATCATAATAATTAGTGGAATTTGATTTATCCGTGCTAATTAATTAAATGTAATACATAAATCTTATACTATCGCGGACGGTACCGCTTGAGTCTGTGTCCTAGTATGACACAGTAAATCTCCATACATGACGTATAAATACGTAGAGTCCAATGATATCATACGTTTTAAAGACGTCATGACAGTATCGTGACAGTAAAGTTTATAGTTTATGGTATGACACAAGGTACATCCAATCTTGGCCAGCGCGGTGGTCTATTTCCTAAAACTCTCACATTCTGAGTCCACCAATTCGCACTTGGCCATTGCGGTGGTCTATGGATTAAAACTCTCTCATTCTGAGAGAAGACACGCGCCCAGCAGTGGGACAATAATGGGCTGTCACCACATCCAATAAGAGTTTAACTTGAAAGTTCATCAGGAACAAACGTTTTGTCGTAAATAATATTTTATATTTAAACGTCATCGTACGTTGTGCCATATCAAAATCTCTAATTATGACGTACAATCACGTTCTGTCCGTGAAAGTGTTAAGTCAATTTATGTGATGGAAGGTAGAACGTATAGGTTATCCCTGTAGTTCCGGGACCAGAATAGGACTACGGTACCCTCTGCCTGTCGTAAGAGGCGACTAAAAGGGGCTTCCGGGGTTGCAGGCGGGAAGAGTGGGAGCTCGAACCATCCGCATCCGGCTAAGCGACCCCGGGAAGGACGGTGGCATGTGTGGTTATATGCTGCCGTAAAAACCAGAAGGTGCGATGAGCAGTTCAGGCCCACTAGGAAAGAGCCCGATGGGGCAACACGCTGAGGACACCGGCGGCGGTCAATTGGAGTTCCCGGAGTCCTCTTCGCAGCGTCGAGGTCGGCCACCGGGGAGGGTTTTAGTGCGGTAAGAATCCCACATAAACCGCGTCGCTCTCACGACTTCGGGTACTTTTTGAAAGTTTCCCCCTCGGAAACAAAAAAAAGGTAGAACGTATAGGTACAGTTCGGCCGGGCACCGCCACACCCTCTTATAGCGTGAAATAATTCATGCGTTTCGGTGGAAGTGGTTTCCGGCTCACTTTCTTGAGGCGAACATCTCAGTCCTCGGAAGTAGCAACGCTGCCATAATTTAATTCAATAGAACTCAACAAGGGTTCAACCTTCAAATATTTTATTTAACTTGAATGTTAGTATTTACTTAAATATACGTCGATATTACGTGGGGTGAGGGCGGAGGTATACCGCGACCCTTCTCAAAGGGACCTGTCGCCTCTGACGTGACGTTGACCCTCTTCACCGTTTAAAGCTAAAACCGTTGTAAGTACATTATTTATCGATTTGTCATAACAATCCATACATAATAGAAATGAAAGAGTCTGTACATCGTTCATTTTTGCGAAGAAATAGTTAAGGGATCTGAGAATATGTACCTAATAGTAGATTTTGCTATAATTTCTAATGTTTTGTTCATCGTATGTTTGTAGATGAAACTGCATCAAATCAAAATTACTGAATTTTGTTATAGTTCTTTTTTTTATAAGTGTATGTATTTATATAACAGTTTTCTCTAACTTTTTGATATTTTTTTTTACATTTTAATAGACACGCGTTTGGCCTCGATCTCACCTGATGGAAAGTGACGATGAGGCCTAAGATGTGATACGCTTGTCTAGAAGGAGCCTATTCACTCTTGCTTTAAAAACACCCAGATTGTACTTAACGGGAAACACAGAGGCCGGCAAGGCATTCCACTCTTTAGCTGTTCCTATTAAAAAGGACGAAGCAAAGCGTTTCGTCCGAAGCGTATTGTACCGCATAAAGTATTTTCTTTCTTTCTATAACATTGAATTGCCAAATGGTCGTTTCACCCGATGGTAAACGGTTGTGCCAACGTCATTATAGAATCGGGGTTCTGTCTGTAGTGAATCACAGAAGATCCGCTACGCCCGAGGACTGAGACTTTAGCCCCATATATATGATATATAACTGTACCAACAACCACATAACTACTGCTTTGTCTACAGGCAATAAGGCGATGCGAGTTAGTATTAGATTAGGCACCAATTAAGACATTTATATAAAAAAAATCCTGTGACAGATTTCTTATAACCCAAAGCCGCTGTCCCTTAGCATTAGGTAAAGACCGCATCCATCTTCAGGCAATAAGGCGATGCGAGTAAGTATTAGATTAGGTACCAATTAAGACATTTATATCCTTTGACAGATTTCTTATAACCCAAAGCCGCTGTCCCTTAGCGTTAGGTAAAGACCGCATCCATCTTCAGGCAATAAGGCGATGCGAGTTAGTATTAGATTAGATACCAATTAAGACATTTATATCCTGTTACAAACCAACAAGTAGCTTCCCTGGGGACACTACTGTTAAACTCATGACTACATTAGTTATAAACATCAATAAGAATCTATATAATGATTGTATTTAAATTGATCGTGCCATGTTATTATAAATATCATAAATCAATAGATGTCACATCGTAAATAAATATAAATGGTTATATAAATAAATATTATAAATGCATATATTTAATTTTATATAATGTAATATATTAATAGTAATGTTTTTGTCTCTGTAACGGTTTCCTTAACGCCTGCCATTTTTAGTATAAAAGGGAGGGTATTATCGTAACATGGATCATTCTAATAATTCGCAAGTGTTCTTACAATTGCGAATTATTAGAATGATCTGTCGTTACTCTGTCCGAATGTATTCTGAAATTGTATTAGTGTAAAATCGTGAAAATATACCAGTGTTGTACATAATGTGTCGTTTACTTTGGCCATCCAATCCTACTTCTGTAACAATCCTTTGACAGATTTCTTATAACCCAAAGCCGCTGTCCCTTAGCATTAGGTAAAGACCGCATCCATCTTCAGGCAATAAGGCGATGCGAGTTAGTATTAGATTAGGTACCAATGAAGACATTTATATCCTTTGACAAATTTCTTATAACCCAAAGCCGCTGTCCCTTAGCGTTAGGTAAAGACCGCATCCATCTTCAGGCAATAAGGCGATGCGAGTTAGTATTAGATTAGGTACCAATTAAGACATTTATATCCTGCGACAGATTCCTTACTAACCCAAAGCCGCTCTCCCTTAGCATTAGGTAAAGACCACATCCATCTTCAGGCAATAAGGCGATGCGAGTTAGTATTAGATTAGGTACCAATTAAGACATTTATATCCTGCGACAGATTCCTTAATAACCCAAAGCCGCTGTCCCGTAGCATTAGGTAAAGACCGCATCCATCTTCAGGCAATAAGGCGATGCGAGTTAGTATTAGATTAGGTACCAATTAAGACATTTATATCCTTTGACACATTTCTTTTAACCCAAAGCCGCTGTCCCTTATCATTAGGTAAAGACCGCATACATCTTCAAAGGGATCTGTCATAAATCGACAAGACTATCCCTTTTGGCCATTAAAGCTAAAATCATAAGTTATTTTAGACCTGTTATTTAGTTTATTAGACAATTTGATAAATTCCTGATTAGTATTTCCAATAGCTGAAATACTGAATTAAACAGATATTCCATTGAAATGTTACAATTTAGGGACCGAAAATTGCATTTTTAGAGGACGCAGTTTTATTTTTGGGACATGTGTGGTGTCCAATGTCCCAAAAATAAAATTGCATACTCTAAAAATGCAAGCTCATGTAACATAACAATGAACTAAGAAGTATTAAAGTCGAAAATTGGACGTTTTGACATAACATTCATTTTACAGTTATATGAACTATTCCGAATCCCTTCATACGGTACTAATAGGGCTTATTATACTATATGTGATTGTAGTGGTCACAGTACCCTTAAAGTTGGTGAAGTGTGAAGTGCTTTGGATCGCTGGACAATATTTCACTGAAGACGGAGATATAAAAGTATACATATACCTGCCCCTATTATCACTAGTACGCAAGAATTTCGTCTCTGTAATTCCGGCATCAAAATAGGGCTACGGTATCTCCTGCCTATCGTAAGAGGTGACTAAAAGGGGGTCCCGAGGTTGCGGGCGGCAAGAGTGGACACCGTCCAGCCAGGCGAACTTGGAAGGAAGTATGTGTGGTCGCATACCGTCATAAAGACCAGACGGTGCGATGGCTCCAGGTCACCTTTGTGGAGCTCCATGGGGTCAACGGGCTCAGAGGACTCCTGTTACTTTCCTTTAAAGATCCCGGAGTCCTTTCTCAGCGCCGAGAGTGGCTACTGGGGATGTTTTAGTGCAGTAAAAATCCCACATAAACGGCAGCGCTCCCACGGCGTCGGGTACTTTCAGATACTTTCCCCCTCGAGAACAAAATACAAAAAATTTAATTGCTATTTCGGAATTCATCACTTCACCAATCGTATTCACGCACCCTCTTTTCAAAATTGGTTGGACTCAAAGACACAACCGTGCTCCTTGTTAGGCCAAATGTAGGGCAGGATACTGGAGCTAACTATTGTTACCCATGTAAAAACAAGATGGCAAATAAAAAAAATAAAAAAAAGATATACAAAGAAAAAAGACAAACCCACTGAGTTTCTTGCCGGATCTTCTCAGTTGAGGTCGTGTTCCGATCCGGTGGTAGTGTAAAAAATATATATAAATGTAACTGACAATTTGTAAGCGCCCCCGAAGGCCTATGCAAAATAAAGACATTTCATTTCATTTCACACAGATAGACATTATCGCATTTCTTTGTCTTTTCACCTGTTGAACGTAGTCTGGTTTGAGGGTTGGAGTAGAACAGAGACGCTTATTCGAGTCACGTAAGAATTTACCTTTTTATACAATCCCTATTATCGCATTAGAGCTACCATTTCCTAACACATGAACAAGAGTGTTAGTGATAATACTCCAAACGAGCTAAGTTTTTTTTATACCTGACTGAAGTAGCAAACGAGCATGCAGTCCACCTGATGGTAAGTGTTCACTGCCGCCCATAGACATCTGTAATCAACTTCAAACAGAAAATGGGTTCTATCTGAAATCAATCACAGATGCGTTGCTACTCCCAAGGACTATGATGGTCGCCTCATATAAAAGTTTACCGGCAACCACACCCTTCCATCGAAATGCAAGAAATGTTTCACGCTAGAAATAGACGTGGCGGTGGTACTTCACCGGTCGAACTACACTAGTTCTACCACCTTCAAAGTACGAACAGAATGTTTCAGAATTCTGTGGTAAAATATTAGTTATGTAACTTTTCTCGTGATTAGTCCCTACATCGTTAAACGATTTATTTAAAAGTAATAACAACTTTATTTAAAAACCCTTGAACATTGAGCTGGTCGCTTCGTGTAAGTGTTATTACCTTATTACCAGAACTCATTCTCTTTAGACTGGAAAGTAGAAGCACGTAATATTTTTTAATAAACCATAAATAAACTTGGCGTTGGTTTAGCGTTATGGGATAACACTAAACGAATAATAATAATAACTGGTAGAACCAGTGTAGTTCGATCAGAGAGGTACCACCGTCACACCTATTTCTTACGTGAAACATTCCTTGCGTTTCGATGGAATGGTGTGGTTGCCGGCACACTTTTATATGAGGCGACCATCCTAGTCCTCGGGAGTAGCAACGCATCTGTAATTGGTTTCAGATAGAACCTATCTTCTATATGAAGTTGCTTACAGATGTCCATAGGTGGCGGCGACCACTTACCATCAGGTGGACTGCATGCTAATTTGCTACTTCATTTTTATAAAAAAAAGTGCAATCTCAAAGGATATTAGGTATCCTCTATAACATAATGTTGACAACATGTAAAACAGTAAAATGGTGTTGATTAACTTAATTTAACTAATTTGGTTTTAAAGAGATTACTGGTGATTGAAAATATGTAGCAGTAGTCTTTATATCTAGATTAGATATAACGAGATTAATATCTTAAGCCCTGGTGCGGACAAGGCTTTAGTAGAGTCGTGGTAAGGGAAGATAAATTTATGTGATGACGCGATTACAAGTTTTATTAAAAGCGTTTTCATTTAGGGTAACCATCTTATTATTGTCCGACCTTTTTATCAGATTCTTCTTGAAGGTGGTAGAGCCAGTTTAGTTCGACTTGGGAAGTACCACAGCCACGCCTATTTCTAGCGTGAAGCAGTTCTTGCGTTTCGATAGAAGGGT
Source organism: Spicauda simplicius (assembly GCA_949699795.1). Classification (NCBI taxonomy): domain Eukaryota; kingdom Metazoa; phylum Arthropoda; class Insecta; order Lepidoptera; family Hesperiidae; genus Spicauda; species Spicauda simplicius. The sequence continues at coordinate 9,750,202 of OX453080.1, read as the reverse complement.
GTGGTTGCCGGCACACTTTCACATGAGGCGACCATCATTGTCCTCGGGAGTAGCAACGCATCTGTGTGACTTCAGATGGAACCCATGTACTGTATGAAGTTGCTTACAAGTGTCCATGAGCGGCAGTGACCACTTACCATCAGGGACTGCATGCTCGTTTGCTACTTCAGTTAGATAAAAAAAAACAAGTCATATTCTTCTTTCATACATTACATTGCTTGCTTATGTTTCCTTTTCGTTCATAATCTAAACTGCACTTAGAAACGAAATACATGAAAAACACGACAGACTAAGTACGCGTACTAAGGATAGATTTCTGATTCAATTTCACAATTTTATAACTACAATCATGTACAAATCCAATGGATCGATCCGTTTTCATAAGAAAGAGTACTTAGTAGATCAATTAGATTTTTTGTTTATATGAAAAAGTGAAATGCAAAATATTTCGGTTTCAAATTTTATTTAATCAAGCACATACATATGCTCACTTTTTATTAAACTTAAAAAAATCCTTCCGTAACATCTTAATCGAAATTTCGATCTTTTTTTTTTTATTTAAATGATATAGTCTTATTTAGTGACTTGTATAAATAAATAGTGAGAAATAATTGAAGCAGTAATTTCCACATTTGCAATACAGTTCTATATTTAAAATCTATATTTAAATTAGAGTTTATTTAATAACTTCAGGGAAATATCAAACAACTATAACAGGAAAGTGTCCGCTCTAATTCCAATATTTGGTGTCCGTAGTACGTCACAAGGTGGATTGGATCCTGTGAAAAGTTTTTAAATCAAACTAAGTGTGATTTGAGCGATGTTTTCCGATGTTAGGATGTAAATATTGTAGTTTAAGTACGCTTTAGGTAGACATTATCTAAAAGGTTTAATTAACCTAGGTGTTTTTACATGCTTTAAATTTACAGGTTTGAATAACCTAGGTGTTTACATGCATTAACTTCCCATTTGTATGTATGTGGGTATAAAAAATAAAAAAAATCGTCGTCAACCCATTATTCTCCCACTGCTGGGTACGGGTCTTCTCTCGGAATGTGAGACTTTTAGGCCAAAGGCTACCGCGCTGACCAAGTGCGAATTGAAAAACAAAAATGATTTATTGCATTAAAAGTAGTACATAGTTTACAATATTTATGGGTACTCTTTTAAGTATATTTATACCTGTAGTAGAGAGCTCCGCTCTCCCCTTATACAAGTACAAATTAAGTATATAAATTATCAAATATATTATACAGCAATATAGTAATTGGAACTAAATAGAAGAATAAGAAAATAACATCAACAATTTTAACTTTAGTATGTATTGTGTCTATTTGTGAAAAAAAAATGTTTGAGTGTGCATGCCTGTGTGTGTCTGTGTTTATTTGAGTGTATATGTGCATGTAAGTGCAGAGAGTATGTATATATATTTACAAATCTTGCAAGACTGAAGACATCATCCACTTTACGAGCAATTTTTTTGTCTTCTTGAAGTAGCAAACGAGCTAGCAGCCCACCTGATGGTAGGTGGTCACTGCGTACCATGGAAATAAAAAACAGCGCTGCGCGAGATCTCTATCCTGTGTCAGCAAATGTTGAGCTACCTCCTTTTGTACCACAAATGTAACAATTTACTTTTCCCTTTATAATTTTCCAACCTGTATGTTTTAAGGCAATAAAGTATTAATATTATTTAGAACAAGGATTTTGTCTGTAGTCGAACAGATGCGTTGCAATTCCCGTGGACTAACGGAGTCGCCTCATATATAAGTGAGCTAGTAACCACACTCTTATGTGTATGCTTATTTACAAATTTTGCGAGATTTTATAATTTTACACTTAACGCTTGTAATTATTAGAAGAGGATAAGTTAACGCCTGATAATGTTTGCCCATTAGTCGAGAAATTTCATTTTGAGCTAAAAAAAATAATTGTAAATTAATGTGCTGTAAAATCTATTACAACTACGAAAGTGTTATAAGAGCATAGAAAATGTGTTTATTTGGAACGATATACTTTAAATATTTTAAAGTAAAATATTACATATTTCTAACGTTACTCATCTTTGAGTTGAAGTTCCATTAAAACCGATATAGGCATTATATGCTTATAAAATTATAGATACTATTTAGTAACTTAGATACATGTAATAACGTAAAAGCTGTATTTCCTAGAATACATTTTTATAAACATAGCTTCTATTTTATACACCAAGGCCCTCTTTTCAAAGATAATATCCAAATTGCTCAGAATTGAAACACATAACTTGTATGTCACAATAATCTATGTTACTTCAGACGAAAAAACAAAAGACAGTAAAAGCCAAAATATAAATAAAATTATTTTTTAAATATAACATTTTATATACATATAATTGTAACATTAATTAATACCTGTGGAAACGGTCGAAATTTGACCGTAATTTAACTCGAAAACTAAACTTTATTTTGTCCAAAGCAGGACGAATATTTAATTTAAAGGCAATAGCGGGTATTCAAAGACATCTGACACTTTTCAAGTTATGTGTTTATAGTAAGAGAAGATTGAAGATTGAGATTGTTTTATTTAGTTTTTTTATATATGTGTGTGTCAAATGCACGGTAAAGTGTGTTATGTTTTAATTTTATTTAACCGACTTCCTTTATGTATGTTTTGTGCATTATTAGAAAAACATATTAGCACATCGTACTCCTTCTCCAAATAAACTATAACCGTGCAAAATTTCATACGTCTCCGTTCGCAGCAATTTTCTAAAAAAAGGATCCCGAGTTTTTGCTTCACGTATTAATATATAGATTCCTAGTGCAATTTTTAAATTAATAATAATAATAATCTTTTTACGTAATTTACGTGCCTAAAACTTTTAACGTATGTTACAAACCAACAAGTAGCTTGCCTGGGGACACTACTGTTAAACTCTTGACTACATTAGTTATAAACATCAATAAGAATCTATATAATGATTGTATTTAAATTGATCGTGCTATGTTATTATAAATATCATAAATCAATAGAAGTCACATCATAAATAAATGGTTATATAAATAAATATTATAAATGCATATATTTAATTTTATATAATGTAATAGATTAATAGTAATGTTTTTGTCTCTGTGACGGTTTCCTTAACGCCTGCCATTTTTAGTAAAAAAATTTAAACAAAAAATACAACCGACTTCCATGCCACATAAAAGTAAAAAATAATTTAAATACATGTTGGTTTAGAGCAAACACAGTTCTTAGTACATAGTCCCGAAGTCGGCGCTTACCATATTTTGCTGGATCATGACGAAACTACATGTATCTTATATGAGCGCCGACTTCGGGACTATGTACTAAGAACTGTGTTTGCTCTAAACCAACATGTATTTAAATTATTTTTTACTTTTATGTGGCATGGAAGTCGGTTGTATTTTTTGTTTAAAATTTTTTTTTTTCACGCTTTTCAGTCACGATAAAATCAGTTATGGCTGTTGCTAGTCGTCCGCTAACCGGATGAATAAAATTAATTATTCGTCCGATTTTCGGATGAATAAAATTATGTGCTGACGTCATCATATAAAAATAGACTTCTTTGACACAACCGGTCGGGGGCGCTACCGCGCCCCCTCCCTTAGATTCTGAATTGGAAAAATCTGTTCGAACCTAACCTAACCGAATAAAACAACTTTTTCTGAGTAAACATTTATTTAAAGAATAGACCTATAATTATCAATATTTTAAGTAGAAAAAGTAATATAAACCTTATAACTAAGAGTATAATTCAACTGATACTAATAAAAATAACCCATCCAATTTAAAAAGGTTGGTAGTACTCTTGCATCTTTCAGGTAATTGTATTCAAAGTGGAATTTTTGATCATAATTATATCCTCTCCGAAACTCATTGTTGGTATTGTGAACAACAACATTATGTATACGTAAGCACAATATGGCCGATGCCTACGGTTTAAACTTGAAGGACCCCAGCATTATCAGGGTTGAGGAGTTGAAGGTCAAAATTATCATGTCATATCTTTGCTTAGTAATCTCATTACATATACGTAAGCACCATATGGCCGATGCTTATGGTTTAAACTTGCAGTACCCTGCATCATCAGGGTTGAGGAGTTGAAGATCAATTTTCTTATCATACGTCTTTGCTTTGTAAATATATTACATATCTATAAGTATCAAATGGCCAACGCCTATGGTTTAAGCCTGAAGTACCCCTGCATCATCAGGGCCGAAGAGTTGAAGGTCAAAATTATCATGTCATATCTTTTCTATGTAATCTCATCGCATGCACGTAAGCAACAGATCCCCAACTTCTATGGCTTGGGCTTACAGTACCCTGCATCATCAGGGTTGAGGAGTTGAAGGTCAACTTTTTTATCATACGTCTTCGCTTTGTAAATATATTACATACCCATAAGCATCAAATGGCCAACGCCTATAGTTTAAGCCTGAAGTACCCCTGCATCATAAGAGTTGAGGAGTTCAAGGTCAAATTTTTCATCTTATATCTTTGCTTAGTAATCTTATCAGATATACGTAGCGATCATGTAGCTAACGCCTATAGTTTAAGCTTGAAGCACCCCAGCATCATCAGGATTGAGGAGTTGAAGGTCCAATTTTCCAACGTATACAACCATTTTTCTAATGTTTTACCTTACATTTTTTTAAATATCATTTTGAATGCGTAAGATTGAAATAGCTAAGTTTTATGGCTTAGGCATTCAATACCCCTGCATCATCAGGATTGAGGAGTTGAAGGTCCAATTTTTCGTCGTATACCTTTGCTTAGCAATGTTATTACAAATCCGTGAGCAACAAATGTCTAACGTTTATGGTTTAAGCCTGCAGTACCCCTGCATCATCAGGGTTGAGGAGTTGAAGGTCAAATTTGTCATCGTACATCTTTGCCTTGCTATCTTATTATATATCCGTAAGCACTAAATGGCCATCACCTACGGCTTGGGCTTACAGCACCCTGCATCATCAGGGTTGAGGAGTTGAAGGTCATTTTTTTTATAATATGTCTTTGCTTAGTATTTTTATAACATACCCATAAGCACCAAATGGTCAACCCCAATGGTTTAGGCTTGAGGCACCCCTGCATCATCAGGATTGAGGAGTTGAAGGTCAAATTTTCATCACATGTCTCTGCTTAGTAGTCTTGTTACATATATGTAAGCACCAAATAGCTAATGTTATAGTTTAGGATAGCTGTAACCCTGCATCATCAGGATCGAAGAGTTGAAGGTCAAATTTTTCGTCAACCTATATAAACATAGATATATAATACATATTCCAAGTTTCATAAGAATCGATTCGGCAGAAGCCGAGTTATCTCAAATTATCTAAAAAACTTGAGGAGTGGTGGTGGTTTCCACCCCATAACTCAAAGAGTTAAGCATCACAGCATACCCATGTCCAAGAGAAAAAGTTGCGTGACGAAATTTCCTATCAAATGAAAGAAAGAAAATGGAAATCGGTTTATAAACACCCAAGTTATTCAAGATTTTAAGAAACCGACATTTTCCAATTTTCCGGGAAAACCGCCGGAAGGTTTTCATTTTCCTCAATATGGGACTGCCTGTGAAACTAGTCGCATACAATGTCGTATGAATCGTGTCGGTAGGTCGACGATTTCTAGCCATTTCGCCCGAACATACATAAAAAAAAAAAAAAAAAAAAAATAAAAAAAAAAAAAAAAAAAAAAAAAAAAAAAAAAAAAAATATACGTGACGAATAGATAACCTCTTTCCTTTGGGAAGTCGGTTAATAAAAGGGAGGGTATTATCGTAATATGGATCATTCTAATAATTCGCAAGTGTAAGACGTTACTCTGTCCGAATGTATTCTGAAATTGTATACGTGTAAAATCGTGAGAATATAACAATGTTGTACATAATGTGTCGTTTACTTTGGCCATCCAATTCTACTTCTGTAACACGTATTACGCACGTAAATCGATTCATATTATGTACGTATGATAGTTTCCTCAAGCCTTTAATACGTGATAGTTTTATATGTGGCGACCATCTTAGTCTTTGGGAGAAGCAACGCACGTGTAAGTGATTTCAGATAGAACCCTAGTTCTAAATTAAGTAGCTCACAGATATCTACGGGTGACAGTGACCACTGACCATCAGGTGGACTGCATTCTCGTATGCTACATGCCATATATAAAAAAGTTATATTACTATTCATCAGTCAGTATGTACTGAACGCATAGTACCTACCTATTAGTCAATTATTATTTCAGAGACACTAAGTCTAACTTTTTGGTCTGAGTTCCTTACTTATGTTTGTCATTTGCAGTGACGTCTCGATTCTCTCCAATCTAGGCGCGGAACAGCCTTCGTACAAAGGCGACAAATTGCTAATATACAGGAAAAGGTGTGTTCTGGGTGGCACATTAAGTGTAGTGGAATTGTGAACATCGGCAGTGACGCTAAAAATGTGTAACAAACAAATTGCGTCTCTCTGTGTCCTATAAAATCTATGCAGATATATTAAGAACATTCCTCCCAATATGTCTGCATATTTTTGTATTACAGAGAATCAGAGAAGTCAAACCGGGGAGATGCGATCGCCACACCCATTTCTAGCGTGAAGCATTTCTTGCGTTTCAATGGAAGAAGGATGTGGTTGCCGGCACACTTTTGTTTGAGGTGATCACCTTAGTCTTAAGGAGTTGTGACGCTTTTGTTATTGACTTCAGATAGAACCTATTATCTATATAAAGTTGTTGCTAAGGCAGTGACACTCTGTCCCTGTAGTTCCAGGATCAGATAGGGCTACGGTATCCCTTGCCTGTCATAATAAGCGACTAAAAGGGGCTTCCGTGGTTACGGGTGGCTAGAGTGGGAGCTTGAACCGTCCAACCAGGCGATCCCGGGAAGGACGGCGGTATGTGTGGTCGCATATCGTCGTAAAAACTAGATGGAGCGGTGAGCATAGCCGTCCACCTGGGAGGAGCCCTATGGGGCAACGCGCTCAGAGGATTCCGGTTGCGTTTCTTTTGAGATCCTGGAGTTTTCTATGTAGCGTCGAGGACCGTCACCGGGGAGGTTTTAGTGCAGTAAAAACCCATCATAACCCTGCGTCGCTCCCACGGCGTTGGGTACCTTTTGAGGGTTTTCTCCTCGAGAACAAAAAAAAAAGATCAACACACACTCAGTACTGTGGTAGACGTAACCGCAGCTGGCGAAACCGCGGGATCGAACTAGTTATTTATAGAAATTTCTTGTACTTATGTATAATCTTTATTTTATATCCAACTATTTGCGTAAGGGCAGGTTCGAGTCCTGACACGGTCGTGATAGTTATAACTTTTGCACCCTGTAGTTTCGGGACCAGAATAGGGCTACGGCATCCCCAGCCTGTCGTAAGAGGCGACTAAAAGGGGCTTCCGGGGTTGCGAGCCGCTAGAGTGGGAGCTCGAACCGTTTAGTCAGATGATAGTAAGGTGATCCCGGGAAGGACGGCGGTACGTGTGGTCGCATACCGTCGTAAATACTAGACGGAACAGTGGGCCCAGCCGCCCATCTGGGAGGAGCCCGATGGGGCAACGCGCTCGGAGGATTCCGGTTGAAGTCGTTTCGAGATCCCGGAATCCTCCTTTTTAGCGCCGAGAACGGCCACCGGGGGGGTTTTAGTGCGGTAAAAATCCCACATAACCCTGCGTCGCTCCCACGGCGTCGGGTACCTTTTGAAGTTTCCCCCTCGACAAAAAAAAATAAATAAAAATAAAAACGCCACCTATTTGCGTATCGATGAAATGGTGTGGTTGCCGGCATACTTTAATATGAGGCGACGTAAAAAAAGTAAAAAAGTAAAAAAATAAGTAAAAAAGTGTAAGAAAGTTGATATCCGTAACCGTATTTTCGGATCTTAACAAGGATCTGAATTTATAACCGTATTTGTGGAGTTATTTTAACAGCACATCTCTATTTATTACTGTTAAATTCTACCCTAGATAAAATATGAAGCCTTGCAAAACTCTTTCAACTTGGCTGGCAAATCAAATCAGCGAGCTCATCCCGAAGCAACTGCACCTATTAACTTCTACCAGATTGACTGTGATAAAAATTTACTTCCTTACAATAATTTGTATGAGATATCAATAATTTATTTAATTTCTTATTTTTATACAGCTTATATTTTATACAGCTATTTTTAGCGTGTGTCCACCAATTCGCACTTGGCCAGCGCGGTGGACTATGGCCTAATACTCTCTCATGAGAGAAGACCCGTGCCCAGCAGAGGGACAATAATGGGTTGACGACGATTTTTAGCGTGTAGAAGTTATTGCTTTTCAATTGAAAGGTGTGGTTGCTGATTCACTTTCATAGCCGCCTTCTCAGTCTTTTTTTATATGATTGAAGTAGAAGTCCACCTGGTGGTAAGTGGTCACTGCCGCCCATGGACATCTGTAAGCATCTTTCTTTGATTTCAGGTAGGAATTTATTCTCTTGGTAGGAGCGAATTATGTTCCCCTAATAGTCCTAATACGTTCACCGTTCATGTTTTTGCGGTATGCCTTTTATGTCTACACGGTTACCGTTTTGTATTAATTTAATAAACTCATACTAAGGGATTTAACTTACAAACTGATTCAATGAATGACTTCAATTTCAAAAAACTTATCTTTATACGCCATCCATCCATCCATCAGCCCTTTGAAGTCCACTGCTGGACATAGGCCTCCTCTAAATGACGCCACTCCAACCGGTCCTGTGCCCTCTGAATCCAACGGTTTACCGCTGTCTCATACTCGTCTACGCATAATTATAAGGAATTATTTGTAGATATAGCCTTTATTCCAACGCGAGAATGATGAAGTATTATACTAATTAAAATTACAATGAAACTCCTTCAGCTATGGGCGAAATTTAGGAAGTCAGAAACTTTTTTATTTATTACGAGTTGAGCTATACTTAATATTAATTTATTGAGAAAGTTATTTTTGTTGAAAAAAGATTAAAGGATTTTGTGTTGATTTCTTACTGACAATTATTCTATAGTTTTCCTGGGAACTGGAAAAACACGATTATTTAAATTCTTAAATACTTATGTGAACGAGTTTTTCAGTCGTTTCACATCCATAACATTCTAATAACAAACTTATTTTGAGTAAAAATTAACCTATATTACGTAATTTTTGTAAGTTTGACTTTGGAAGTGCGTAATTCGGCCAAAAATCAATACATCAAGGTGGTAGAAACAGTGTAGTTCGACCGGGGAAGTACCACCGCCACACCTATTTCTAGCTTGAAGCATTTATTGCGTTTCTATGGAAGGCCGCGGCTCCCGGCATACTTTTATATGAGGCGACCATCATAGTCCTCGGGAGTAGCAACGCGTCTGTGATTGACTTTAGACGGAGCCCATGTATTGTATGTATCTGATTACAGATGTCCATAAGCGGCAGTGACCACTTACCATCAGGTGGATTGTACGCTGTATGCAGTCAGATAAAAAAAACATCAAAAAATCCTAGGTGGTCGGTTACTCGTAGTGTTTTCACCTCAGAAATCTACTCAAGATTTTCTTTGCCATCTCCGTTAATTCCTTGTCTATCTAGCATCTTTAGGAGTTAAGTAATTAATTTAATTCAAGGATCTCCAGAGGTCCGTTAAGCAGAAGCTTAAGAATTGTATAAAAAGTTCAAATATTTCAATGAGTTGAAGGAAAAAAATCAGATTTACGCCAGTGGAGTGTAAGATATTAACTAAAGTGATTCTAGTGAAAATAAATTGCCCTTTTAGGGTTCGGCACCCAAAGGATAACAATGGGGCCTTGTTAACCCTCTGCTGCTTGTCCATTTCAGGGTTCTGCAGGAAGGAAATTTTTACAAAGTGGATTATACTATATTGTTATAACGTAAAATAGTAAAGATACACGCTCACACGCTTTCTACATTCATAGCCCCACGCTAGGATTTTCTCCTATGTTGTGGGTACCATGGACACAAACAAGACGAATACACAAACTCCCACACCCAAAACATGAATCTAAACTCATCATTCAGATACTTTTCCGGCCGGGAATCAAACCCGGAACCCACAGTGCGTCAGACGGGTATGGTAACCGTTCCGCCACGCGGGTCGTCAAACAATTGGCCACCATACAAGGAATTGGTATTTTTATAATACTGAAGTAGCAAACAAACACACACCACCTGATGGTAAGCTGCCACTGCGGCACTTGGTCGTCTGTAACCCCAGTCAAGAGTCTCCAGAGTTTGGCTACGGATGCGTTGGTACTTCAAAGGTCAAAGGTGTTTGCCTTATTTGAAAGTGACCCGGTAACCTCGTCTTTTATCCCGTAGGTACCTTCCCCATCAAATTATATTAGTTTTGCCACCTTGCCATCGTGGTTGTATCCTTATAAAAATGGTACCCCTTAACATGGAACATCATTTCCTAGCACAGGAATAGTTAAGGTACTTTATTATATTAGTTTTCAATTCATCCTTTAAAGTAATATGTAAAACTACTCTGTTACGGCAGTATTGGATCCAGAAAGAGGCTGAAAAGGATTTTTAATTCACACTTCCAAGCAGTCATAACATAACATAACCCTATAATTTAATTTCTACTCAGTCGCTCCCGAGCCGTGGTCGGGATACGTCGTGTCGCGCGTTGTCGCGGTCTCAGTGGATAAAAAGTGATCAAATACCAGTTTTTCTAAGTGAAAAAACATTTAATTTCACCTCCCTCAGTGCTTCTGATCGCGATTGGACTTGTTCTTCTTTTCCTGATTTACGGTAAGCAATTGCAGAAGATTTTCAAGGTTGCCTTATTTGATTGTGTACCTGTTGCTAAAAGATTTTCGCCAGATCAAATCAAACGGTTATTCACGATGGAGTTATAACAGAAAACTGTAATTTTACATTTTCTTTGACTTCTTGTACTGGGTAATGTATAAACATGATATAAATTACTTATTTATAGCCAATAATTTTGTGATGCGGCTTGTAGGTACTTCGGTATATTGATCAAACATTTTGTTTAGATATTCTGAATTTCTCGCAGGTGACAAAATTTATAATCTGTAGGCGGCAAGGTCGGCCTATTGTGTTAAATTGACAGTAATGCGTGGGTACCCAAACTTTATTAATTAAAATTCTTATTAGTACGTACCTACTTATACTTACGACGTTCTTTTTAGCTGAAATTTAAAGTAAATGATTTATAACATCTACCTACATTAATGATTTAGAAATAAAAATAATCATTTTCGATATTTTGATCAATTTTGTAAACAATAAGCCATGAGACCATGTTTATTCATTTTTTCCATATTAAATTATTATTCATATCGTAGATATTAATACATTTTCTTTATTATTTTTCTGCTGTCTATTACGGTCGTTTAGGTTTAGGATTTACAATACCTGTGAAAAGTATCTAAGGAGTAACCATATTTCAAGCTTCTTTTACATAGGGACTGAAAGGAAATAAAACGAAAATATATTATGCACTGCATAAGCCTTTATGAAGTGTTACGGAAGATATTTGTATGTATGATTAAGAAAAAGATATGTACTGTTACTAAATCTTTATTAACTCAATATTAACCCATTTTATGGTATTTGAATCGTGTGGTCTTTTGAAAACACTAGAATATTAGACATACAAATATTAGACAAAATTAGACAAATATTAGACATAGGGACAGACAGCGGGAAGCGACTTTATTTTTTACTATGTAGTGATAACAGTGTTTGACAGCTGTATGTTAAAGCTTCTTGTTTCTTAAATTATTGTAGCACATGTAATGTATATCTTCCAACATACTTCAGGGGTAGTAATTAAGTCGGTGACCTCAAGAAGAGCTCCAATTCTGTATGAGGTTAATTGCGGATACACGGGCTATTTCAGCTTACTACTCTTGCATACTAATTTGAAACGTCTAAAATTCCAGTGTTTTCAAAAGACCGCACCATTTAAAAACCCTTTGATAACATCAAAGGGTCTTACATGAGGCTTATATTCAGGCGTTTACGTTAAGTTACTATTCAAGGCGCCTTACTAAAGAGCAGCAACGCTTCTGTGGTCTCGGATGGAATTACTAAATAGGACACAGTGTTGTGTGTCGTGATATGGCACCTAAAAAAAAACGAAGTAGACGTAGGGTAGATAGGTCAATCTATCACTAGTGCTTGTCAACGGTTTCTCCCCGCCACCGCAGTTTCGCCGTGACCACGATCCATGCAACTGGGTCGAAATATCGGTAAAAAGAATTCGAAAAGGATTCAAAAACCGGATATCGTGAGTACCCGTTAAGTATTAAAATGTGGAATCACTACTTCTATGGATCTGAACATCAGGTAGGCTGTATGCTATATTAATGTACCGTTTAGTACAATAATATAGCACCACCGACACCAAACGGTACCCTGTGGTGAGTACCCATTATTGTCTCACTGCTGGGCATGGGTCTTCTCTCAGAATGAGAAAGCTTTAGGCTGTAGTACATCGCGCTGGCCAAGTGCGAATTGGTGGACTTCATACACCTCCGAGAACTTTGTTTTTTCAGATACCTCGGTTATGTAGGTTTTCTCACGATGTTTTCCTTCACCGAAAAGCAGTGATAATTAATTTCTAATACGCACATAATTTTAGAAAAATCTGTGTGGCGTGCCTGGGTTTGAACCTCGGACCTCCCGATTGAGGGGGCAAGTTTCAACCATTAAGCTATCACTGTCGGTGGTGGCTTTCACCAATATACCTCCCGTGGATATCGTGGGAACGTGTTGTGTAACATCCACGCCCAGTGCTGTCATCAACACGCATGCTAGGTCAGTGGCTATTGGCAAAATCCCTCGGTTCGGGCCCGTCCTCGATTTCAGGGACGGCATAGTTTAGCAGTTGACCTTAAAAGGCCGATGGACAGTAATGCCTTTGTAGTTGAACCGTAAACATAGAACAGTTAAATTGTTTTTGTGAATAATTAGAACCAAGCTATTTTGATGACTTTTTGTCATCGGTTATAATTTTTTTTTATTTCTTTGTAAGCAAACGAGCATGCAGTTCACCAGATGGTATGTGTCAACGCCGCCCATGGATATCTGTAAGCCATTTTGTATAGAACATAAGTTCTACTTGAAGTCCATCACAGATGCGTTATTCCCAAGGACTATGATCGTCGCCTCATGTAAAAGACACACTTTTACATGCGGCGACCATCATAGTCATTTGGGCAACCAAAATGCCGTTTTTTTGCATATAATTGAAACTTGGCGACTCAATCAGCAAGTATAAATTCCGGGAAGGCGCCTCGAACTTTCAATTATGTGCGTATTGTAAATTAACTTATAAAATTCACGGTAAAGGAATTTATTGATTCGTAATTGGTCAGCGCGGTAGACTATGGCCTCGTCCCTGTTATTCCGAGATCAGAATCACTATCACTACATAGTATAAAAAAAGTCGCTTCCCGCTGTCTGTCCCTATGTATGCTACGGATTTTAATGTAGTTTTTTTTAAAAGATAGAATGATTCAAGAGGGAGGTTTTTGTGTATAAAACATGTGAAATATAGTAGAAAAATAATGATAATTACCTATAGATTTTTGACTTTTAGGCGAAACGAAGTTCGCCGGGTCAACTAGTAGAATATAAAAATACTATGGCTTAAACCTCTCTTATTCTGGGAGCACACCTCATTCTAACACTGAAACAATAATGGGTTGAAACAACAGCACACGGTACATTTTTTAAAATTATGTGGTCTATTTTTTCTAATACGTTATCAAGTCTGCGTTGTTTATATTCAATCTTGGGACCCTCCCGGCCGTTCTCATTCTTAAAACTTCAGCTACGTCTTATAATGTATTCTTAGCTGTTATCTACTTTGCGAAGGAAATAAATACTTCTGTAGGAAATACGGCTTAAAACTTTGAGGAACATTTCATTGTTGTACGTGATAAAGAACAAATGAACGCTTTCTATACTCATAGCCCCACAGTAGGATTTTCTCCTATGTCGTGGTTACCATTGACACACACAAGACGAATACACAAACACCCAGACCGAGAAACTCACCATTCACCTGTCTGGCCGGAAATCGTACCCGGGATCCACTGCGTGTCAGACCGGCATGTTAACTGCACCGCCATGCGGATCCTCATAATATGTTTTCTTCATAAGTTTATACTCAATGATTAAGTTCTCTAAAATCGTATTCACGGTGAAAATTCGAACATATGCGACGTTGATATAGTGGCATAATCGATATGATCAAACTTAATATGAGGTATTTTGAATTGCTTTTTAGTTCTACATAATCGAGTAGGTATTTAGTTTTTGATAACAATAACTACCCTAAACACATAAAAATGTGGTAGAACAAGAATAATTCTACCGGAAAATGAGTACAACCCATTATTGTCCCACTGCTGGGCAGATTGAGAGAGTTTCAGGCCTTAGTCCACCGCGCTGGCCATGTGCGAATTGGTGGACCGGAAAGTAACACACTAATTTCTACCGCGAAGAGGATCTTCCGTTTCAGTGGAAAAGTGTTACAGGCTCACCTTTATATAAGGCGATCATAGCCCTCAAGAGTAGCAACGCATCTGTGATTGACTTTATTAGAATCCCGGTTCTATATGAGGTTGCCATAAGATGTCCATTGGCGGCACTTATCATAAGGTGGACTGTTAGCTCATTTAACATAAAATACGTATACCTATATATTACTAGTTGACCAGGCGAACTTCTTTTGCCTAAAAGTCAAAAAGCTAAAATTATCAGTGTTTCTCTATTATATTATACAAGCATTATACATGAAAACCTTCCTCTTGAGTCACTCTATCTATTAAAAAAACTGCATTAAAATGAGCATACATAGGAAAAGACATCGAGAAGCGACTTTGTTATATACTATGTAGTGATAGTTTATTTTGTCAATAAAGAAAATTAATAATCAAAAAGGTAGACAGAATCGTTATAGTTCGATCTTGGCGATAATATTGCCATTCCTATTTCTGAAAAGATGGTCAAAGGATGGTCAATGGTTAGATGGGGGAGGACTCCGGGAACTCCAAATTACTTAATCAAAGTCTAAGAAAGAAGCGGCCGTATAAGTCCACCACACGTTTTGGTCTTTACGACAGTATGCGACTACACATGTCACCGTTCTTTCTGGGGCCGCTTCGGTACTTAATCGCCTCTTACGATATGTAGCATATACCGTAGCTGATCTCTCTTTATTCTCGGAATTACAGGGACAACCTGCTTATGCATTTTCATTCTACCACGAATAATCATTATTACCATAAATCTGACATAACGTAATTTTTTTTTTATCTGACTGAAGTAGCAAACGAGCATGCAGTCCACCTGATGGTAAGTGGTCACTGCCGCCCATGGACATCTGTAAGCAACTTGATATAGAACATAGGCTCTATCTGAAGTCAATCACAGATGCGTTGCTACTCCCGAGGACTGAGATGGTCGCCACATATAAAAGTGTGCCGGCAACCACACCCTTCCATCGAAACGCAATGAATGCTTCACGTTAGAAATAAACTTATATTGATTGACAGAAGAGTGTTATTTTAAGTAAGGTTTTATTATAATTCTCGCAATGACGCACAATGAATAATTATTTAACCCTGTTGTATTTCGTGAGATCGAAAATGGCAAACATTTTCACTTTTTGTTTTCATTCATTTGCATTCATTTTTAATTTGCTTATCGAAAAGTTTATGGGTTTGAGCGGGGTCGGATAAGAGTAAAGTGACTTTTGTTTACATCTCAGAGACAATTCTATATAAAAAAAAATTGACAAAAAAATATCCACCAACTTCCATGCCACAAAAAAGTAAAAAATAATTTAAATATATTTTAGTTTAAAACATACTCAGTACTTAGGACATAGTCCTGTAATCGGTGCTCGACATATTTCGCTGGACGACGCTAACTATGTCCTATATGAGCACCGACTTCAGAATTATGTCCTAAGTACTGAGTATGTTTTAAACTAAAATATATTTAAATTATTTTTTACTTTTTTGTGGCATGGAAGTCGGTGGATATTTTTTTGTCAATTTTTTTTTATTTCATGCTTTTTAGTGACGATATTCATCTATTTGTATTAAAATAAAATCGCTAAGTTTGCTTTGTGCATACACATATGCAAACATTAAATAAACATCAACTTAAATCACAAATTAAACATAAGCTTAGACACAACATACAACACTATCAATTCATACGAACTGAACGCACCCGCTCGCAGGGCGCTACCGCGCCCTGCTCGCTTAGTTTTTATGTTTTCTTTTATGTTCCAACCTAACCTAACCCACGTAATATAATAGTAATCTAATAGTATAATATAATAGCAATTACGTATACGTAAGCACCAGATGGCTTATTTCTGCGGCTTGGGTTTGCAGTACCCTTGCATCATCAGACTTGAGAATTTAAGGGTCAAATTTTCCATTTAATATTTTTGCTCAGTAATCTTATAATATACACGTAAGCACCAGGTGGCCAACTTGTATGGCTTAGGCATGCAGTACCCTGCATCATCAGGGCTGAGGAGTTGAAGGTCAAAACTTTTATCTTGTGTCTTTGCTTAGTAATTTTAATACATACCCGTAAGCATCAAATAGCCAACTCCTATGGTTTAGGCTTGCAGTATCCTGCATCATCAGAATTGAGGAGTTGAAGGTCAAAATTTTCATCGTTTGTCTTTGCCTTGTAATTTTATTATAAACCCGTAAGCATCAAATGGCCACCTCCTATGGTTTCCTATGGTTTAGGCTTGAAGTACCCCTGCATCATCAGGTTTGAGGAGTTGAAGGTCAATTTTTTGTCCCATTAATTTGCTTAACAATCTCATTATATATCCGTAAACATCAAATGACTAAATTTTATAGTTCAAACTAGCAGTACCCCTACATCATCAGGATTGAAGAGTAGAAGGGAATTTTTTTTATAGTAAATATCTGCTTAGTAATCGCATTCTATATTTTATCCAATTGGACTTCTGCAGCTTAGTTTCTGCCGACTATCGCTAATTTCATTAATTTGCTCCAAAAAGTTTAAGATTTCCATTAAATTGTTATACGAGTAGATCCTATGATCAAAACCTTATCAAACTCTTATCAGACTACCCCTGAAGTACATCCTTTCTAATAAAAAAAGAATCATCAAAATCGGTTGGCGTGACATTGAGTTATTCGTACATTTATCGCGCACATTGAAAATGCAAATTTAAGACTTATGCGTTTTTCTTATAGATGCCATTGTCAAAAGTGAACTAAAAATAAATGGGACCCCATGACACGCACTACCTTTCAAATAAAAAAAAAAATATCCAAATCGGTTCACCCAGTCCGGAGAAATGAGGTAACAAATATAAAAATAAATAAATAAATAAAAATACAGACGATTTGATAACCTCCTCCTTTTTGGAAGTCGGTTAAAAATAGAAGGCAAAAGTCTAAAAGTTGTTCAACTCTGTGTCGTCCTTGTAGTTCCGAAGCTAGAATAGGGCTACGGTATCCCCTGCCTGTCGTAAGAGGCGACTAAAAGGGGCTTTCGGGGTTGCGGGCGGCTAAAGTGAGAGCTTGAACTGTCCAGCCAGGCGATCCCGGGAAGGACAGTGGTATGTGTGGCGCATACCAACGTTAAGACTAGACGGAACGGTGGGTCCAGCCGCCCATCTTCGAGGAGCCCGATGGGGTAACGCGCTCAGAGGATTCCGGTTGCGTTACTTTGGAGATTCCGGAGTCCTATTTGTAGCGCCGAGGACGGCTACCGGGGGGTTTTTAGTGCGGTAAAAATCCCACATAACCCTGCGTCGCTCCCACGGCGTTGGGTATCTTTTGAAGGTTTCACCCTCGAGACCAAAAAAAAATGTTCAACTTAGTGTTCACATTGTGAGACCATTAACGCCACATTTATTTCTGATTTATAATAACGTCTTGAATTCCGCTTTAAAGGGAGAACGTTTGTAGTTCAACGCTGGAGGAATCACCGTCTCAACAATTTTTGCCTACTTATCAAGCGCTGCGGTATTTCGATCTAAAGGGTGTCATAAGGTCTATTTATCGGAGGCGTTTCAATTTACTGTATGAAAGTAGCAACATATATATAACCTACTTCAGTAAGACAGTTATTTTGTTAGTGATTGATTTGATGAAATTTCATTTGTACATAGACAGCAGTAGCCACTTATCACGTATCAGGTGGACTTTAAGCTCGTTTGCTATCTCTATAGTAAAAAAAAATCTACTGTGTGAGCACAACTACAACAACCAATGAGCCTTGTGCTTGTTTTAGCTATTACACATAATAACAATAATAAAAGATTTGCATGTGCTGTACTGTTAGATGGGTTGCAATAACTCAATAAAACTAATTTATAACTTTTAGTCTTTTAGTAATCCTCTTTTTCCATTTCCCGCCAAAAATTACAATACTGTCAAACCAAATTTTCTCTCTTTCTGACAGCTGTCAGCTTTTTAAAACATACATATTCCCTGCATTCATATTATAATGTCATTATAAGTTACATTTTAATATCTTATTATATACTTTATTTATAATTAGTATCAATTTAACCAAAAAATATTATAAAGTTAACACACATGATTCCGCTTCAAATCGTGACTGCTTCAATATCAATACAGCAGACCAAGTAATGCAGTTGCTACAGAATTCCATCATTTTTAAGATGACATTTTAAATCAAATGCATCGGAAGGAGGGTATTATTTTTCAAACGTATATTTATATGCATGTATGTCCATTTATTTGGCATTCTATATCTCAAACAACTTAGCGGAATTTATTGGATTTATTTCAATTGAGCTTTATCTCATTTTGAGAAAAGGCCCGTGCACACCAAGGTCAATAATGGGTTGACGACAGATTTTAATTGAGAAAGTGACGTATGCTATATCATTTTCAAATTAGTATGGCGCGTGCAAAGAGAATAAAAAAATGATAAGAACCAAATTCTTTTTACCATAACTATATAGATGTAAAAATGTAAGTGAAAATACCATTTTCGATAGGTGTATATTATTAGTATCACTTTTAGCTTAATACAAACCAAATTTGAATTTTTATACAAACCAGTTAAAAGCGTAAAACTTTCACATGAGGCGCCCATCACAGTCTTCCAACGCATCTGTGATTGACTTCAGATGGAACCCATGTTCTGTATGAAGTCGATTACATGCTCGTTTGCTACTTCAGTGAGATAAAAAAAAAACTAATAAATCATTTAAAAGCAGTACGTTTCAATGTATTTTATTATTGATGTCCTTGTTTTTTCAATTGATTAATGTAAGCAATCCTTTTCTTCTCTTTAATCTAACTTCGTATACCATACACATTTTCATCTGTTAGGTCAAGCCGTTGTTATAAATACAAGTACTCTCGAGATACATTTCTTTTTAATTCCATTATCTCTGAACTTACTCTATGTTAACTTACATTACGAGTTTTCTGTCCTTTCACTGAGCTATTAAGTAAATTAAAGTCTACTAGTACAAAGAATTGAAGATGTCGGGAGTTCGAATAATTAAATTACTATTTAATTTAAAATCTTATTTCTGAATTCTATTCGGTTGGGCTGACATTTTAGTAATATGTCATAGCGTTTGCTTCTTTTGTGGACTTAGTACTTATAACTTACCGCTTTTTTCAATCTGAGCTATTTTTATACGATGGAAATCAGTTTGATAGCAGTGCCTGACCACTTAGGGGCTTTTTTTTAAAAACGGTAGTATACAATAGTACCTATTAAGTAGTAATCATATGTTTTGATAATTTTTATTTATATATGTGCATGTATACAAAACAGAAAGGACACCTTCTTCTGGCTAAGCACTCAATGATTCATGACATTCCACCCCTAAGGGTTAAATTTGTTTATATTATTGCTCATTGCAGTTATCAAGTCGTGGGCAACGGTAGTATACAATAGTACCTATTAATTATTATTCATATGTTTTGATAATTTTGATTTATATATGTGTATATATACAAAACAGAAAAGGTACCCTTTTCTGGCTAAGCACTCAATGATTTATGACGTTCCACCCCTAAGGGGTTAAATTTGTTTATATTATTACTTATTGCAATTACTAAGTTGTGGACAACGGTGTTATAAATGTTTAAAGTTAATATCGACATAGAACATTTGTCGTATATCGATAAAATATGACTGGCAACAAATTGTCTGGCAGTGGCCCGTGGTATCGTACTACATCGTATGATGCGGCGACAGTCCTGGCGCGGTTTACACCCCTGGACATCCTGGCGGATATGGTTTTCTATAAGATCTGCGTCCTCCGTCAGGGGATTGATCCCTTCGACGCCATGACGGTCGAAGCGCTACGGAGAAGAGCCAAGTAGTGCGCTCTGAGGTGCACGCGTGATCGACTCGAGGAACCACGTAGTATACTTGTAATACAAAGTTATACAAATAAAATCAATTATTACACTAATTATTTTAACAGTTCCTTTGGCCCTAGTAAAGTAAAGTATAGTTACATCTTTCGAAATACAACAAGATTGCTTCCAGTATCGATATGTACGTAATTTCATCATCTGTAGCAAGTACACATTTGGTTCTGCCATAGTTTATATTATCTGTGCCTCGATCTTTTACCTGGAATCTGCGATAAGTAACGAGTAAGAGGAAGATTTATTAAAAAATAAAAGTAAATGCAGTTTTCCATTGTTTGTGGCATTAATTCATTAGTAAGTATCTCGTCTACCGAGCATACAACAATAACTATCGTTGCTGGCAGAAAGAATGTGTTTATGAAAAAAATTCCATCTTCAAACAAGACTTAGGCTAGCCGCTTATCGGCTACTATCGTTTAAATGAATGTTTTTTTTTATAAAGTTGAATTAGCAAACGAGCATGTAGTCCGTCTGATGGTAAGTGGTTACTACCGCCCATGGACATCATGACAACTTCATACAGAACAAGTATATACATACAGAGGCAGTCACAATCTTCTAAAGTAAATCACACATGCGTTGCTACTTCCTAGGACTATGGCGTCTCCGCCTAACGCATCGGCCTCAGCTACTAGCGGCGGCTACAGATTTGTGATGATGCCAAAGCTCGATTGTTTGCGAACGAGGCCGGACGGCAGTGGTCGTATTTACAATTATATTGTTTCCCAAATACGTTCGCAAATCTCGCCGCTCGCCGCGCCTTCTTCCGCTTCGCGTGTCGCACCGCCAGTAGCTGTGGCCGATACGTAAGGCTACGTACTCACGGAGCGGTTTTCACCCGCGGCCGCCGCGGTTGCGCGCCCGCAGCTTTTGTGCGAAACTCACGAGACCGCCTATTCTTACGGTTCCGCTGAATAGGTTCGGCGGTGGTACCCCGGTTTAACCACATAACTAACTTGTAGATTGATAGATTAACCGATAAAATAAGGATTAACGCGAGCTATCTCTTCCATGGTTGCTTGGCGACAATCACTACAATATAATGGAGAAATACTGATGATTTCAGATTTCTTGACTTTTAGACGGAACGTAGTTTGCCGGGTTAGCTAGTATATATAAAAGGGAAAACTGACAACTATTGATTTTTCCACGCACAGTTGAAACTTGAAATTGGGCACAGGGGCTCCTTTCATGGCGTAAGTGAGCACTAAGGAAGGATTCTTGAAATTTGCACCCTAAGGGGCTGTAAAATGGGGGCAAAGTCTGTGTGGGACAACTTTTTGTTCATCTACTTTAAATCTTTGGATATAAATTTTTTGAACAGAATTGATTGAAGACGTGTTTGGTATTTTATTTTAATTTATCGCCTAACAGGGTAAAAAATATTTTGGGGATTTTTGCATGCTTTTAGTTAAATAACATTTCCTTTTGACATAAGTATAATCTTAATTTGACTGTTTAATCATGAGAGTATACTAGTATATACATATAATGCCAAATATAACAAATTACATAGATATACTGTATTTTAGTTATGTTGACAACGTAAGAAGTAAAGTTAAATATAGTCATTTATAGTCATTTATACTACCCGTATATAAAAATATTTGTATACCTACTGTCATTTACAAAACTATTGCAAATAGAGGTGATAGCATTGTCTCATACAACAAATACCTTCCCTAATTGTGTTACCAAATAAAACATTTTGAATCTTGCCAAAAAGTGTGCAAATTAACAGCCCATAACTCAACCTTGATGGTGGTTATTTAAGGATCGTAGTTAGGAATTGGGACACAGTGCGAACACAATTGAGGTGATTTTAACCAGAAACTTTTAGCATAATGTTTTTAAAGAAAGATAGTTACTTCCTGGCTTGTCTGTTTCAATAAATGATTACATATATAAATGTAAGTTCATCTATATATTAATACGTGAAGCAAAATCTTGTGATTCGGTTTTAAGATACTTGCCGCAGGCGGGGGTGTATGAAATAACGCACGGTTATAGTTGATGTAGAGAAGGATTACGCAATGCTAATATTTTATTCAAACAACGCATAAAATATACATAAAATCAACTAAAAACACATTACATATACTACCTTGCATTTGACACAAACACATACATAATAAACGAAATAGAACATTCAATGTGACGACCGCGTGGCGCAGCGGTTACCGTACCGGTCTGACACGCAGTGGGTCCCGGGTTCGATTCCCGGCCAGACAGGTATCTGAATGATGAGTTTAGATTCTTGTTCTGGGTCTGGGTGTTTGTGTATTCGTCTTTGTGTGTGTCCATGGCACCCACGACACAGGAGAAAATCCTACTGTGGGGCTATGAGTGTAGAAAGCGTTTTAAGTTTTTTTTTTTAATGTCTTCCTATGAAAATTTGTACATAACGTCAAAAATGTCAGATGTTTTTGTCAAAATACCCTCTATTGCTTTTAAACGCAGCTTAGTTAATAAACCTATTTTTACCTTTAATGGATGCATTCAAAATAACTTGAAAATTATTACAATTTATTTGTCAGTCAGTCGGAGAAAAAAACCTTCCAGCCTCTGGATTTTTTTGTATACATAGCCAAGCCCATACCGGTATCCCTAACTTAACAAAGATTGATATTTTGTGTTCGTTTACTATCGTATTATCGTAGTTAATAAAAAGTATATTACTTAAGGTACAATCAATTTGGGTAACATTGAACAGCGGTGTAACTTTGAACAAAGTTGTGAAAAAAATATATTAATTTATTACATGGAAACTTCTTGTTGTTTCAATATCGTACCTGCGTAAAATGGTTTGCCAAAATGTTGTAATAGCAATTATAGTAAAAAAAGGTACCTGTTAATGTTATAATTTTAAAAAATACCGCCTTTTCCGTAGTGAAGTTGTTGCAAGTGTTTAATGCTTCATTTTGAAATAGCAATTGTAATATAAAACTTACCGTAAACAGGTGTGTTTTGGTGTTTATCTTTAAAATGTATATTGTATATTATTATTTTGAAACTGTACTATCCGTATCCCATGTTGAATATTGCGTAAAACTGTTAAACTTTTGACGACGTCGAAATTGGATGATATATGGGTAACTTTGAACGGTTCAAAGTTACCTGTATCATAAAAAAATATTTTTTTTCGGAGGCTCAGGGTCGCTCAGCGTGCCATGGAGAGGGTTATGCTCGGAATTTCGCTACGAGACATGATTCGCAACGATGAAATCCGTAGACGAACGAAGCTTACCGACATAGCTCTCAAAATTAGCAGGCTGAAGTGGCAATGGGCCGCCACATCGCTCGTAGGACCGATAACCGATGGGGAAGAAAGGTCCTCGAGTGGCGACCATGT
Source organism: Spicauda simplicius (assembly GCA_949699795.1). Classification (NCBI taxonomy): domain Eukaryota; kingdom Metazoa; phylum Arthropoda; class Insecta; order Lepidoptera; family Hesperiidae; genus Spicauda; species Spicauda simplicius. Next base: position 9,726,424 of record OX453080.1, on the reverse strand, counting down.
TTAGGCAAAAGGAGTACCGGTCGCCCCCCTACCAGATGGACCGGTGACCTGAAGAAGACAGCGGGAATCCGTTGGATTCAGAGGACACAGGACCGGTTGGAGTGGCGCCATTTAGGGGAGGCCTATGTTATGTCCATGTTCCGTCCATCCTTTTTTTTTTTGTTTTCGAGGGGGAAACCTTCCAAAGGTACCCGATGTTCCGTCCATCCTATGGATGGATGGAATAAATAATCAAAAAAAAACTAGTATCTTATTTTACCACCAAATTGATCGACCTTGATTCATATGGCAAGACCAAGTTGTCTATTGTATTTATATATCAAAATAAATGTATTTTTTATAGATTTGGTTTTAATTAACAAAAAAATGTTAATTAATTTTACCCAGACCTTAAAATATTCGATTAATGACGGATTTTATATCCTCAAAAAATTATATTCAAAGTTACCCAAAACTAAGGATAACTTTGAATTTGAGTTTTAGGGGTAATTGTGGATAGTTTAATTGTTTTCTCCGTAAATTTATTGTGTTAGATTAATAAACCAGCTAAAAAGGACACTATTCATCTAATAAAAACAAGGTGCAATAAATATAAAACAGATTATAATATCACAAATATTGTAAAAAATGTTCAATGTTACCCAAATCGAGGTTAGTGATAAAGATTATTTAATATTGGTAGTTTCATTGGAGAATGAAAGACGCCGCTGAAATGTCTAATGAAGTCTTTTAAATTGTTTTAATGGCTCGGATGCCGGCTTTTTGGGATAGATAAATGTCAACATCTAATATGATTTTTTTATGTTATATATAAAGTACCTAATGAGTAATAGGGTACTTCATATTAATTACTATCTAGCCTTGTACAAGGCTAATAAAGGCCAATAGGAATGAAAATAAAAAAATGATAATACGTAATACAGAAATTCCTAATTTGCGTAATTTGACAGTTGTTTGCCACTTTGAATTAGGTCATGACTAAATCCCACAAAACAATGCCAGATCATCGACAATCAGCAGTTCGGTTGACGTCACTCGTAAACTATATTTAGAGTTTATTGCCTACTTGAACAATTAAACACCACGTTAATCTATTTCTCGTTTATACGTGTCATTTCACGAAGTCTCGCCTTGTGTTTCTTATTAGAGACGCATTACACTCAAAATGGCTTGACAAAACACGACTTAAGAGTAGCAAGACCGAACACCTATATTGAGAAAACACTTCAAAACAATAACACTCAATTACGCCAGGATTTTATTAAGAAAACAAGAAAACAAATCATGGAGGCTGTTATGAGGACTGCAGACACAAGTAAAAAGTTTAAAAAAAATATGCGTGCGTACAAAGTACACATGTCAGAAGTGAAACTTCTTTGGCGAACTAATTTATAAATCTTGTTTATATTTATACAAATCTAAAACTTTAAATTTCCAAGATTAAGAGGAAGGGAAAAAGGAATAGCACTATGCGTGATACGATGTTCGCTCTGTCTCACTTTTTCTCTCAATCTTTCTCACTCGCTTGCTCCCTACTCTCACTCCACGGCTAGTTGCTCATGCTACGTTCGCCCTGTCTTAATCTCTCTCAATCACTCTCTCTCTCTTTTCCGACACTTCCGTTGCATACCGGCGTGACGTTTCATCTGTAAAAATTTTACCAGTCACGTGTATATACGTACATACTCAAAGTATACTTATATACAGAGGTGCCGGTTACGGTAACTGTGTAGCAAATAAAATGTTTTTTACTGTTGCAAAAATTTACCAATGCGGCTATAGTTTTCACTTCCAAGATTAAAAAACGGGCTCCATAAATAAAGGAGAACCTATAAACTAAGGCCTGAAAACTTCTGAAATGAAGACAAATCTAACGACGCGTCACAAATAATGACATATCTAGCCGTTTAGGCTATATAGTATACAAAAGAAATACATCCTTTTATCTAGCCAACCATATATCTATTTACCTCTGTGATTTGTTTCAATGGACATACACATGTTTTAATGTTTGTATTTATGAAACCTGGGTACAACCCGTTCTTGTACCACTGCCACTGCTGGGCACGGGCCTTCTGTGAGAGAGTTTTAGGCCATAGTCCACCACGCTGGCCAAGTGCAAATTAGTGGACTTCACACACCTCCGAGAATTTATTTTTTAAAGAACTCTCGGGTGTGTGTACGTTTCCTCGCGATGTTTTCCTTCACCGAAAAGCAGTGATAATTAATTTCTAATACGCACTTAAATCTGTGGTGCCTGGGTTTGAACCTCGGACCTCCCGAGTGAGTGGGCAAGCTTCAACTGTCACTGCTTTGTATTTGTATTTACGAAAACGTAAGTATAATTACATACGTCCATCCAAATTCAATACTGATACCTATACTTGCGTACATACATTGAAGTATTTTCGATTACACCTATAAAGTTATCTTAAGAATTTATTGAAGCAGAGTTGTCTGTTATTTTCAGAAGTTGTATACGAGAACGCAGACCACTGGGTATTATAACATACCTAACACTGCGTCGGTTACCTTTTGAAGGTTTCCCCCTCCAAAACAAAAAAAATGTATTGTAAGTGGGCACTCCTATCTAACGATATTTGTTCAATTCTATAAATAGGAAAAAAAGTTTTGTAAAATTTTGTCAACTTAGTGTTATGTGATGTTTACACGTAAAATATCTTTTGCACATCCTTAACAGCGGTGAAAAATGTTTTGAAATTAAATGTATGTATAATGAATGTCATTTTGACAATCTTCACAACAGTCTCCATTTCAGTCTGGGTCCAAGGTTCGACCCCGGCCTGACCGATATCTGGATAAATTCTGATCTGGTTCCGGGAATTTGAGTCCTTTTTGTGTGTGACACCTATGACATGGGAGATATCCTAATAGTGTGTAGAAAGTGTTATTTTATAATTATATTTCATGCTTAATATTATAAAGGCGAAAGTTTGTGAGTCTGTATGTTTATTTCTTCACGTGTTAACGGCTGAAGCGATTTTCATAAAATTTGGTAGGGAATTAGCTGATACTCTGGATTAACATATAGGCTACTTTTTACTGTGGGAAAATATTTTTAACCGACTTCCCAAAGAGGTTATCTATTCGTCACGTATATTTTTTCTTTTTTTTTTTATTCCCACGGGACAATCGATATTTGTTAACGCGAGCAAAGCTGCGGGATTCAACTAATACAATATGAATGTTACAGTAAATAAGTTTCTATAATATTGATAAATTAGCAGAACAGCATCTCTGATGGATATTGATTAGAAGTGTGATATTGGACACCCATGGAAGCCCATCAGATGGACTGCACACTAGTTTTGCTACTGAAAAAAGGTCATCGATAATCAGCAGATTGGCGCTGACGTCAAATACATAAACTTTTCAGCATTTATTGCCTATTTGAACAATTAAACCCCACGTTAATCTATTTCGTTTTTACACTTGAATTTCACCAAGGCATGAGATGGTTCTTCGGACCTACACATAAGATTGAGAATTGAGTAATGAATTTGACTATGGTTTTGTTTATACGATAGCAAAGAAATACGATTGTCGGATAATGTGTATATTTTGGGTTTGAATACCACTAATGAAATAAAAACTGGAGAAAACAAACTTTTTTAAAATTTTAAATCTGAATTTAAGTCTTGGCATCTACTCGTAGATCTGATACCTGGCCAGAATAGTAGACCGTAATGGTATTATAAGAAGAAGTATTAGAGCTTTGCATAGAATTGTGTTATTTGTGTTTAATGTTCACAAGTATAGTTTCATAGGTGGTATAACCAGTTCAACCGGGGAAGTACCACCGCCACACCTATTTTTAGCGTGATGAAATTCTTGCGTTTCGATCGAAGGGTGTAGTTGCCGGCACACTTTCACATGAGGCGACCATCATAATCCTCGGGAGTAGCAATGCATCTGTGATTGATTTCAGATGGATCCCATTTTCTGTATGAAGTTGATTACAGATGTCCATGGGCGGCAGTGACCACATACCATCAGGTGGACCGCATGCTCGTTTGCTGCTTTAGTCAGATAAAAAAAGTAGATGGAGCAGGAATATCTTAAATTTACCTTCTATGTCCCTAATATGCATGACCGACCATATGCAAGCAAAGTATGTACTACAATGCTAAATGGTGATTGTTTTATCTACAAGTAATAAAGTTGTACTAATTGCACAGCTCTTTATATTTAGTAAAGTTAACAATTTTGACTAGCGATATACATAAATATATATTTTATTTACTTCCTTTCCAAAGTTTTGACATATTGTTCTTGTGTTGTCTCACCTTTTAGATACTTTGGAGGGCTCTCAAACCTTAATTAAGGTAAGACACTTTAAGTATCGACTTTTGCCCTTCGTAGACACTTGATAGGAAATATCTAGGGCCACCAATCTTTAAAAAAATAATTGACAACCACTTCAGCCTCTAGTTTGTTCGCCAACTCTACAACTTTACAGAGAACTGCAGTGTCATCTTTGTTTTATACTATGTAATGAATATTAAATTATTGTTTTATTCGTGAAACTTAAAGCAATTACTTTATTACTTTGTTCAATGATTTCGCTTTTATGTACATTTGTATCACGTATACAGTATTGTTTGTGAAGAGTATTATCCAAATTGCAACAATATCAGTTTACTCTGCGTTTATCTTTTGTTGGCACTGTTGAGTCAATGTTTGCAATTTGTCAGTTGGTATCGCTCGTGTTTGACGATTCATTAACAAAATTAATATTAGGCATGTAAGCACTTGTTTTGTGAATGGAAAACCTTGTCCGTTTTGTTGTTGTTTTTGTAAAAAAACAACGTGTGTGGCTTAAGGCTACATACTCACGGAGCGGTTTTCAACCGCGGCCGCCGCGGTTGCGGGCCCGCAGCTTTTGTGCGAAACTCACGAGACCGCCTATTTTTGCGGTTCCGCTGCCGTCGCGGTTGCGATTATCGATCGCAAACATGGCGGGCGAAAACCGCAAGACGGGCGGTTTACCATCAGTTGAGGTCCTGACTACTGCACTCACCCGCCAACTGACCGCAGAGCGCGCGGGCGCAAACCGCCGCCGCTGCGGCTGACCGCGGCCCGCGCGGTTCTACAGGTTGCCCGCCGGTGCAGCGGGAGCCGCAAACAACCGCGCGCATCGCGGGCGAAAAACGCGTCGTGAGTATTGCTTTAATTTTTTACATTTATATCTGCATCCTACAGAAGCTGCGGGCCCGCAACCGCGGCGGTCGCGGTTGAAGATCGCTCCGTGAGTACTTAGCGTAAGGTGGGCATTCACGTTACAACGGTCGCAATGACTGTCGAACGGACTGTCGCAATGACAGTTCAAGTTCAATACTTCAACGGACCTGAGACATGACATGAGTACATCGTACAGTCCGCCTTAGGACCCAGCCATTCACGATCGAACTTGTCGCATACGACCGTAGTTCGTGCGACAGTCCGTTCGACCGTCCTAACGTGAATATCATAAATTTAATATATCGGTTTTTTACGTGAGGTTACTTGATTTATTTTGAGGTAATGTTATTTTTTTTGGTGTTCTATAGTTAGGAACGATTATTTATATCATAGTTTTTCAAATGAAAACATGGCTGTTTGCTGTTTGTAATACTGGAGTTATCTGGCATAATTGGTGTGTTGGTTTTGTCTACGGAGACAAAGTATGAACTATAAAAAAAAAATACATATTAAATTATCGGAGTACTGATTATAAGGTATCTAAATAAATATGCCAAGTGCGAGAAGATACTTTCAATGATGGTTCCGCACCACTCAATTCCTAATTTGTTTGGTCTAGTAGAAGTTGCATAGCAGCTATAAAAGTACTTCTATTATAAAAATGATAAGTGCTTATGCTTATCTATTACGGTTTAATAGAAAGTACAAAATACGGTACTTTGGGTACGGAACCCTAATAATCGGATGTAAACGAGTTTTCCCACTTATGAACGTGTTTCCTGGAACGCTATATATTTAGGTCAAATTCCACCAAGATGGACAAATACGAGTTAGCTGACTTTATACACTACAAAAACAAAAAAAACACATTAAATACTGTTCTAAATGAAAAGAAATACCTCTGGCCTCTTGAATTAAAAGTCGGAAATCTCATAATTGAGATCGGAGAAAACGCGAATGAAAAGAAAATATGCGATGGAGATGAAAATATTAAATAAAAATGTTGGAATTTTCCTTCATTAGTTGGAGATGTATCGGAAATAAAACATGTTTTTAGGTATTTACCCAATTTATCTAATAATTTATTTACATTAGGTACTAAATAATTAAGGAACTTGTTTCTGGGTATATGAAATATATCTTAATGATTTTTTTATTGCGGAATTGATACTGTTGTGGGTGCCTGTTAAGTATTAAAATGTATATGAAATCTAAGTATTAATACGTGAAGCAAAAACTTGTGACGAATTTTTAAGTAATATGCCGCGGACGGATTGGCGTGAAATTTTGCACGGTTATAGTGAACGTAGAGAAGGAGTGCAGAGTGTTAATATTTTTATCAAATAACTACATTTTATTTGAATTTGAGAAATATTCGTATTACTTTGGATAATATGAAGTTTAGTTTTTTAATTTAAATTACGGTCGAATTTCGACTGATGTGACGGGTGACTAGTATTAATTAATACGTGAAGCAAAAACTTGTGAAGCATTTTTAAGTAATATGCCGCGGACGGATTTGTATGAAATTTTGGACGGTTATAGTGGACGTAGAAATGGAGTGCAGAATGTTAATATTTTTTTCAAATAATGCATAGAACATATATTATATAAAATCAACTAAACACACATTACACACACTACCGTGCATTTGTCACAAGCACATGGATAATAAACGAAATTAAACGTTCAACTTATGAAAACACAGAACGTCGAAAATGTCAGATGTCTGTGTCAAAATACTCGTTATTGATTTTAAATGCAGCTTTGTCACATAAACCTCTTTTTACCTTATTAAAATGACTTAAAATAAAATTAATAAAAATTAAATTTAGAAAATACTTTGGGCAATATCAAGTTTAGTTTTTGAGTTGAATTACGGTCGAATTTTGACCGTTGTAACGGGTAACTAGTACGATTTAAATAAGTGAAAATAATTATAATAATAATGCTTTATTGAAAACAAAAACTTATATCTTATATAACGAATTTGTGAGCAAAGGAGAAATCTCAGTTTCTGCTAGCACGACTAGCACGAGTGACCTCGTGCAGCGCTGTTTTTCAGAATTCCCCTCTCCCTTAGATGTGGTTTGGGAGTTTATACACATTAATGTTAATACATAAATTTATGTTAATCATAAATAAATATTTAATCTTATCATGAACAATATTCACAAACAATAAAATTGTAAATTGAATATTACACAAACGACAATCATTTAACGTATTATGAAATAGCGATAGATAAATTGAGAAAGGCTGGTAGGTTATAGATGTACAAAAGCACTCCTGTTTAATCTACTGTGAATAAAATATTAAAATTGTGGCGAAAATTCTCCGTCCCCTCTCTTTTATACGCCAACATGAGAGATTCTAACTAGTTCGCCAACTGTGAAATTCTTTGTTTGTTTGATTGAGCACTTTGTATATAGTATTTTCAGGCATACCAGTTTTTTCAAAAGTGCATGCCTGGGATTAGAACTTCATACTCCCAGCGTGCAGCTGAAATTCAGTTAGCGTTACTAGTCAAATCAAATCAAATTTCAAGCCTCAGGGATTTAGTTTTCACTAAATTTATAAATACCTATTAATTAAGAATATTTTTAAGCTGTTGCACAGCTTTGATCGCGGGCTTTGAGCGCGGCGATCGAATCAAGAAGTGCCGTAACGAAAAAACCCTAACACCCCACTCCGCCGTCCATGTAGCCCAGCCCAGCGTTCGCTTAATTAATATGGTACGAACGTACGACAGTACGAAGCTCGCACGGATCCAGACGAGCTGCTCGGAAGTCGGACGAATATGTAAGCAGCTGTTTGTGAGAACGTATATACATAGTATCAAAGAAAAAAAACTTGAAATAATATAAAAGAATACATATTGCATAAGTTGATAAAAAATGCTATGAAATAGCCTTACCGCGGCAGTCCCAGAGTTCCGCACGTTTTTTTATCATTTTATCGAAGCCCGTTAAAATACGAAAATAGAAAAGGTTTTATACAGCAATGCAGGTATTACAAAGTTCTGTAGCCCAAACTCTGAACTGAAATCCGGTATGGGCGTAGGTAGACATAATGGATTATCTAAATTTAGACTATTCAGAGACGTTATTGCTGCACTATTCAATATTCCATGTATTCCGATATGTAACGATTTTCATAACACCTGCACTATAAAATATTTTTATCTTGGGTTCTATGACCTCACAGACTATTTTATTTTACACTAGTTGAGCGAAGTTCGTTCTGCCTAAAAGTCAGAAATTTTAAATTACTAGTCACCCGTCACAATGGTGAAATTCGACCCTAATTTAAACGAAAAAAACTAAACCTTATATTGTACAAAGTAGCAGCAACATTTCTCTAATTTAAATAAATTGTGAAGCAATAGCGGGTATTTTGACAAAGACATCTGACATTTTTGACGTTATGTGTTTCATAGTAAGACATATAATGTTCTATTTCGTTTAATAAGTATGTGTTTGTGTCAAAAGGAAGGTAGTGAGTGTAATGTGTTGTTAGTTGATTTTATGTATGTTTTACGCATTATTTGAAAAAAAAAAGTATTGCACAATCCTTCTCTACATCAACTATAACCGTGCGTAATTTCAGACTCCTCCGCCTGCGGCAGGTATCTTAAAACACGTCACAATTTATTCGCGTATTAATATATAGACTAGTGTTCCTCAACTATATTATGCATGTATTATACATATAAACCTTCCTCTTGTATCACTCTATCTATTAAAAAGACTGCATTGAAATTGGTTGCGTAGTTTTAAAGATCTAAGCATACATAGGGACACACAGCGCGAAGTGACTTTGCTTTATACTATGTTAGTGATTTCAGACTCCTCCGCCTGCGACAAGTATCTTAAAAACACGTCACAATTTTTTGCTTCACGTATTAATATAAAGATTAGTGTTCCACAACTATATTATACATGTATTATACATATAAACCTTTCTCTTGAATCACTCCGTCTATTATAAAAGACTGCATTAAAATCCGTAGCGTAGTTTTAAAGATCTAAGCGTACATAGGGACAGCCAGCGCGAAGTGATTTTGTTTAATACTATATTAGTGATTTTACAAGCAATGAATGAAAATGGAATGTTTTAATTTGCATAAGGCTACGGGAGTACTTACAAATTTTCAGTTACATTTTTTTATATTACTACCGGATCGGACAGAAATCTAAACTTATTATTAGATGTCTGCTAAACGAGTTTATTACGTTTTTTTCAAAACAATTACCGTTAACGTTTGCGTCCCATGCATTGGAATCCCATGGTCATAACGTTAAATGGCGTTAAACGTTGTAAGTAAGTTTCTTACTAACATTATAAAGGCGAAGCTTGTAAGAATGTAACTATGTATATTTATTAGTGTTTTACAAAAACACTACTAGTGAGATTTCGCTGAGGTAAACAGATAAGCTAGTAGGTCGGGAATAAGTTAGTATTTTTTTTTTTAATTTTTATGTTACTTAAGTAGGAAACCAGCATGTCCACCTGATGGTAAGTGCTCGCTGCCGTCTATGGACATCTGTAATCAGCTACACACAGAATATGGGTTCCATCTGAAGTCAACCACAGATGCGTTGCTACTCCCGAGGACTATGATGGTCGCCTCATATAACAGTGTGCCGGCAAGCACACCCTTCTATCGAAACCCAAGAAATGCTTTACGCTAGAAATAGGTGTGGCGTTGGTACTTCCCCGGTCGAACTAAACTGGTTCTACCACCTTTAAATGTACCTATGTATGTTTATTAGTCTTTCACACAAAAACTACAAGTAAGATTTCGCTGACATATCATTTCGAACAGATAGATAAGCTAATAGGTCGGGAATAATTAACTTTATATTTTAACTAGCAGAACCCGCGGTTTCACCCGCGTAAAAAAGATACCTAATATGTGGATGATCTAGGAAATTGAAAGTTTTCATTCACATTGACCTACTCTTCCCATTTTGCTCCTGTGTCTTGTAAAAAACATATAACAATAGTTTATTGCACTTCATCGTATACGACGGCGCATGCGGCATATAATGCGGGTGGATCAACATGAGGTTAATATTTTGCTCTAAAATATATCTAACCAATAAATATAATTATATAGCCTAAAGCCTTCCTCGATAAACGGTCTATTCAAAACAAAAAGAATTTTTCAATTCGAACCAGTAGTTCCTGGGATTAGCGTGTTCAAACAAACAAACAAACTCTTTAGCTTTATAATATTAGTATAGATATCTTTTTCCAATATCCAAAAAGGGCTAAATCGTGAAAGCAACTTGTTCAAATATAAAGTTATCTGGCCGATTTTATCTACCAAATTTCTTATCGGTTTAATATAAAAGTTATTTGTCGCTTGTACCTAATATAAAAGTTATCAGCGGCGGTAAATATGAACTTTTATTATCTACATGAACTTTACATAGTCTTAGTAATAACATTATTATGAAGCTATGTTCTTTTTATTACATTGAAGTAGCAAACGAGTGTGCAGTCAGTTCGGAGGTATTTGTAAGTAATCACTACATAGTTTAACAAAGTGACTTCCCGCTGTCTGTCTCTACAGACAGAAGTGAGGTAAAAATCCAACAACGTTGCTCCCACGGCGTCGGGTACCTTTGAAGGTTTCCCCCTCGAAAACAAAAACAAAGACAGCTTGTAGCTTTGTATAGCAGAAAAAACAGATAATATTAGAAGCGGTTTCATTATTCTGAAGTTCTTAAAGAAAACTCTGGTTATGCAAGAAAAATATTTAAGTTGCATTAATTTTCTTTTTTCTTCACATCAAAGCATCTTTAAAATCCAATTTGTGATTACTGCTTTGTAATGTTTCTAACAAGATTTACTGATAAAATTAATTCAGAATTCTAGACAACAAAATGTGCAATAACAAATCAAGAATGAACATCAATTTCTATATAATGATTCTTTGACAGTTTTAATTATTTCGTTACTTCGAGCAACGCTGGCAACATTAAGTACTTGTAATATCTCAAGCGAGGAACTGTAAAATGAGAGTTATATTATGATTTATACGCTTTAGAGAATTTGTGTAATGTTCACATCTCAAAAAAAAAATCATTTTTTTACAAAAATTCATACGTCTCTTAGCCTGTTTAAACCATTTGCTGGAAATAGGTAATACTTAATAGAGGTTTTGCTAATAGCCTCCGTGTTTGGCACGCGTGTCAGTTCTAATAGTGTAGATAATCCCTTAGTCGCTTACAACTTTTGCAGGAATACAGGGATACTATTCAAATCAAAAATCGATAAAATTTGAAGCGATTGGACTATTTTTTACATCAGTATGTAATAGCGCTGCTGCATTTTTATATTGTTCTTGTAAGGTAGACAGTTACTTGTAAACAATACGTTCCAATTAAGTTCTCTGAGAGCATATGCTACTTATCTGTTAATCTGTGTTTGTAACAGACTTAATGCCATGCTATAAAGTTTCGTTAGTTAGTATTAGTCAAGAATAATATTAGTCACGGGTGCCAACGACGACAACGAGAATTATTATAATTGAAATCATAATGGTTCTTTGTAGCGAGACGTATCGGCAACGCAAGTTCTGTATCAGTGTCATAACTTACCTATACCGCATCCCTACTAATATTATAAACGTGAATTAAAGTTTGTTTGTTTCGCTTTCACGCAAAATCTACCGGATGGATTTTGGTTAAATCCGGCATACATATAATTTATGAGCTAGATTAAAACATAGTATACTCTAGATCGTGTCAGACATGACCAAAGCAGGCGATGCCGCAGCAATAAGCTAGCATTTAATATTTAATCGCTTACGTAAAATATCGTTACTCGTTGACGATGAGATCTTACCTTACGGCTTACGAAAAGTTATTATTTCATAAACGTCAAATTCTTGTTCTTTAATTATATGAAATTGCTTCTGATAAATTAAAAAGTTATACGGGTTCATTCGTTTACTGAATTATGATTTTTTTATGTAATTAGTGTTTTCGCAGTAGTAAGTTTAATTAAGTTTATTAATTTATTCCTGCTGCTTCACCTGTTTCGATAAGGTCTACCATGGCAATATGTGTGTATATATATCCTATCCATTAATCAAGGTTTACAATGTGTCTGTCTGTAGTTCTGGGATCCGAATAGGGCTACGGTTTACGGATTTTTTTTTTATCTTATTATAGGCCAACGTTTGGCCGCGATCTTATTTATTTATTTAATTTTTGAAACACCTTAAGCTAAGGGTTACAAGGGTAAACTTAATGCCTAATGGCATTCTCTGCCAGTCAACCCTGGGCGATAGCGTTAATTTGTGGTAGGTATATAAAAAGCTTACCTGATGTTAAGATGTATCCTAGGATATTACACGCTTGCCTAGATAAAGCCTATTCACCCTCGTCTTGAAAACTTCTAAATTATTAGTGTCGGGGACCAACGAAAGCGGAGCAATGCGCGAACAAGGAAGCGACTAAAAGGGGCTTTCAGGCTTGCGGGTGGTAAGAACCGTCCAACAAAGCAACCCCGAGAAGAACGACGGCATGTGTGGTCATAATCATTAGGATGCATGGTGAGCGCAAATATTCACCGAGGAAGAGCCCGTAAGGGACATCGCGCTGGGAGGACTCCGGTTGCGTTCCGTTGGATATTCCAGAGTCCTTCAGCGCTGAGGACAACTGAGTAAGAATCCCACATAATCCGCGTCGCTCCCACGGCGTCGGGTACCTTTTGAAAGTTTCCCCTCGATAACAAAAAAGGTCTACAAAATATAAACTATGTTTGTACTATAGGTATTCGACAACTCAAGTGGCGGAGCGGTTACCATATCGGTCTGACGCGCATTGGGCTCCGGATTCGATACCCGGCCAGACAGGTATCTGAATGATGAGTTTAGACTCATGTTCTGGGTCTGGGTGTTTGTGTATTCGTCTTATGTGTTCGTGGTACCCACGACACAAGAGATAATCCTAGTGTGGGGCTATGAGTGTTGAAAGCGTGTGTACCAAATTTCAGATGTCGCACAAACTTTAGTTTATAATATTTATAAGATATTTCATAATCACGATAGCTAGTATAGGCTCTTTTTTTTTGTTTTCGAGGGGAAACTTCAAAAGGTACCCGACGCCGTGGGAGCGACGCAGGGTTATGTGGGATTTTTACCGCACTAAAACCCCCCCGGTGGCCGTCCTCGGCTCTGAAAAGGAGGAGTCCGGGATCTCGAAACGACTTCAACCGGAGGAGCCCGTTGCCCCATCGGGCTCCTCCCAGATGGGCGGCTGGGCCCACCGCTCCGTCTAGTCTTTACGACGGTATGCGACCACACATACCGCCGTCCTTCCCGGGATTGCCTGACCGAATGGTTTGAGCTCCCACTCTAGCCGTCTGCAACCCCGGAAGCCCCTTTTAGTCGCCTCTTACGACAGGCAGGGGATGCCGTAGCCCTATTCTGATCCTAGAACTACAGGGCGAGCTAGTATAGGCTCTATGGCATTCCAACCGAATTGAACGTTGCATGTTAATTGAAATACTGAGAATGAATCATAATTATATAACAGGCTTCCCACGATCCGTGATTTTACGGATATTTGCTACGATGGGCGATGATGGCTTTTAGCCACGGATTACACTCAGGCGGAATAGCCTGCGTGTAATCCGTGTGCAGCAGATAAGATAAGAGCAGTGATAGCCTAATGGTTGAAACTTGCCCTCTCGATGCGGAGGTCCGAGGTTCAAACCCAGGCACGCACCACTGATTTATGTGCGTATTATACATTAATTATCACTGCTTTTCGGTGAAGGAAAACATCGTGAGGAAACCTATACACCCGAGAGTTCTTAAAAAAAAAGTTCTCGGAGGTGTGTGAAGTCCACCAATTCGCACTTGGCCAGCGCGGTGGACTATGGCCTAAACTCTCTCATTCTGAGAGAAGACCCGTGCCCAGCAGTGGGACAATAATGGGTTGACGAGAATCCGTGTGCGGTGTGCGTCGTGAACAGCGTGCGTCTTTAAATTGGAAGCAGCAAACAAAATTTGTGAGCTACGAGTAAATGATAACTGACAGAGAATGATGAATTGCTTGAGACAGTGGCGTAACTATACAGTTCGAGGCCCGTGGTAAATTATTCGGATGGGCCAATTCCCCCCAGTATTAAAACCAATATTAAAAAATAATAATTTTAATACCTTTTTTACTTGTGTATGCAACTAAGTAGGTAACAAAAATAAATAAAAGACAAAACTTTTTTTTACTAAACATGTATAATATATGTATAACATGTATAATAAATGGGATTCTGTGTATGTTTGTTACTTATTCACGTGTAAGCGGCTGGAGCGAATTTCATAAAATTTGTCAGGGAGTTAGCTGACACCCTGGATTAACATATAGGCTACTTTTTATTGTGGGAAAATATCTTGCTCCCACGGGACAATCGACACAACGATTTTTTTTAACGTGCGTGAAGATGAAGGGTTCAGCTAGTTAGATAGGTATAAGATCAATGCAGCAAATGAGCTTGCATTGTATATATAGGATACAAAGTGAGATATCGTAACGAATCTTTCAAGGTGGCGAGTCAAATACGATGTTATTACCTATCAAAGAAGTTTGATAGGTAACAGAAATTGTGTAGATCGACGGGGGAAGTACCACCGCCACACCTATTTATAGCGTGAAGAATTTCTTGCGTTTCGATGGAAGGGTGTGGTTGTGCCGACACAATTTTATATAAAAAAATCATCATAGTCTTCGCATCTTTGATGGACTTCAGATAGAACCCATGTTCTATATGAAGCGGCTTGCAGATGTCGATGGGCAGTAGTGACTACTTACCATCAGGTGGACTGCATGTTCGTTTGCTACTTCAATCACATAAATAAAAGTCTGATTTAATATGTGTTGGTAGTTTATTTAATCATTCTTATATCTTTTAATACAATTAACAATACGGTTTTAAAAAATAAAAAAAATATTTACAAAATGTACATATATACAAAAAAGAAAAACAAAAACATATAAACAAAAACACTACCATAACGTTAACGTCTGATTTAACGTTACGGACTTCATTGCGCTACATAGGATACGTTTTCTATGATGCGATGGGAACGGCTATATTCATAATACGGACCGTGGAAAACGACCATAACTAATACACGTGTTCAAAATGAATGTTACGTAATTTACATTATTATCAATTTATAATGATCACAATGGTTTTTTTATCTGACTGAAGTAGCAAACGAGCATGCAGTTCACCTGAAGGTAAGTAGTCACTGCCGCTCATGTACACCTGTAATCAACTTCATACAGAACATAGGTTCTATCTGAAGTCAATCACAGATGCGTTGCTACTCCCGAGGACTATGATGGTCGCCTCATATAAAAGTGTGCCGGCAACCACACCCTTCCATCGAAACGCAAGAAATGGAAATAGGTGTGGTGGTGATACTTCCCCGGTCGAACTACATTTTTTTTAAATATTAGAACGTCCGTTTACAGAACATTTACAAGTAAATATACTTGTGATAAAACTTTACATGTAACAAGATAAGACATACATTTCAATTAAATTTAAGAATTTACGTTAATTCAATACCATTGTAGTTATTAATAAAAAATGTTTTGGCCGTGACCACGATCCAAGCAATTGGGTCAAAATATCGGCAAAAAGAATTCTATAAGGATTCATAAACCGCATATCGTGAGTACCCGTTAAGTATTATGATGTATCAATTCCGCGATAATACTAGTCTAAAATCATTTATTAGTAAAGCGAGAAAAAATTTTTTAGAAAGATTTGATATAGCATGTGGAAAGCGTATACATAGCATAAGTAGTCGAGTCTAAGGGTAGATATTCCTGGAACTAGTCACTAAAGCCAATTACGAGGCAGTAAAGCCGGTCGCAGCTTGACGAAGGGCAGTAAGTAATTCCGATCACTTCATTGTATGGGATGTTCCTTACCCTTTCTACTTATATGATACAGTGGGTACTTATTGCGTACTTAATGTATATTACTTTTGGACATTCTTTTCTCATTAAACTACATGATTTTTTGAAAGTCTTAGAACGTCAATTTACAGAACGTTTAGGTTATTAACTTTACATGTGACATGATAAGACTGACATTAGAATTAAATTTGAGACTGTACGTTAATTAAACACTGTTTATTGTTATTTGTCCTCCAATTCGCACTTGGCCAGCGCGGTGAACTATGGCCTAAAACCTCATTCTGAGAGAAGACCCGTGCCCAGCAGTGGGATAATGTAGGGTTGACGATATATTTATTGTATGTATACTTCAGATGCGAGAATTAAAAGTTTTTGTACGCTTTATATTAGCTTCACATTTAGGTAACCGGTGGTAGCACCGGTGTAGTTCGACGGGGGAAGTACCACCGCCACACCTATTTCTAGCGTGAAGCATTTCCTGCGTTTTATATGAGCCGACCATCTTAGTTCTCGGGAATAGCAACGCGTCTGTGATTGACTTCAGATAGAACCTATGTTCTATATGAAGCTGCTTACAGATGTCCGTGGGTGGCAATGACAACATCAGGTGGACTAACATGCTCGTTTGCTACGTTATTCAGATAAAAAAGCTAACGTCGTCAATCCATTACCCCACAGCTGGGACTGGGGGTGGCGTGGGATTTGATTGTGCCACATCGGTAGAGAGGTCAAGTTTCACCCTTTAGGATATTCCTGTTCTTGTTCGATGGAGCAGAACTGAAGTTTATCACAGATGCGTACTCCCAAGGACTAAAATCATTGCCTTATATGAAAGTAAGCAATTACATACTTTCATCGAAACGCAAAAAATGCTTCACGTTAGAAATGATGTGGCTGGGTAGTACCTCCCCGGTTGAACTACATTGGTATTGGTTCCATCTACGAGATTCTGTCTATTAGTCGCCTCCTACGACATCGGAAAGAGTGGGTGGGTGCGTTAAAATCATTGAAGCGACGAGATTTCCTTTTAAATACTGGTTTTCGCAGAATTCCAGCCTGTTGTGAAGTATTTAATTATCCATTTGCGTTGAGTAGGTTGACGTTAACATAAATAAGTATTTTTCTGTTTGTACTCATTCCAAGAATGTTTGATTTCGGATTATATTTTTGTTGTTTTTGCCAAATCCTTGGATACTGATTAACAAATTGAAAGGTCAAACTCTGTTTTATAATAGCGATGACAATTTCTATAAATAAACAGGATAAAACAAAGATTGAACCGTTCAATATCTTTTTCTCTATTTTGTCATCCATTTATTTTGTTAATCCATTTATTACTTTTCCTCTTTTTCTTCTATAGCTATTTACAAGACGGTTAAATGACTTCTTATTTATTGTTTAAGCTATTATGTAGCATTTGTCGCAGGCTTTGAGCGCGGCGATCAAAACAAGAAAAATCCGTAACAAAAAAAAACACCCCCCACTCCGCCTACCATGTGGCGCGGCCGAGCGTTCGCGCCGTTCGCTTAACATGTATGTATACGGTACGACAGTAAGAAGCTTGCACGGATCGAGATGAGCTTCTCGGAAATCGGTCGAATATAGCAGCTGTTTGTGAGAAAGTATATAGTATCAAAGAAAAAAACTTGAATTAATATCAAAGAAAAAAGTATTTCATAAATAATTATAATTACAAAAGTTGATGAAAAAATGCTATGCAATAGCTTTACCGCGGCAGTCCCCGAGTGCCGCACATTTTTGTTATTTTAAAAACAATAAGCCTTGTAAAACTTTACCTACATCTGTTAAATTTGCTTTAAGTCTTGACCAACAACTATTTTACTGTATAATAGCGCAGAATTTCTATTCATAAAGTACTGATGGATTAAAACCAATTATTACCTATCGGATGTTTAATTAAGCGGTTTATTAGTTCCGATCTCAAAGGAAGGTTTTGCATTGTTCGGTTATTACGGGCGAGAAGTATGCGAGCGAGACTCCGGTACCAGTTTTGAGCGATTATTAAAAATTCCAAAGTGGCTTAATGTGGCAATTAGTTATTATTAACCATTTATATAGATAAACAATCATGTTTACCTGATGAAATGTAATGTCTTTATTTTGTGTAGGCCTTTTTTTTTCGGGCTCCTCCCAGATGGGTGGCTGGGCCCTACGCTCCGTCTTGTCTTTACGACGGTATGCGACCACATATACCGCCGTCCTTCCCGGGATCGCCTGACCGAACGGTTCGAGCTCCCACTCTAGCCGCCTGCAACCCCGGAAGCCCCTTTTAGTCGCCTCTTACGACAGGCAGGGGATGCCGCAGCCCTATTCTGATCCCGGAACTACAGGGACGATTTTGTGTAGGCCTACGGCACTTACAAATTGTCAGTTACATTTTTTTTCTTACACTACCACCGGAACACGACCTCAACTGAGAAGATCCGGCAAGAAACTCAGTGGGTTTGTCTTTATTCTTTGTATAGGTTTTTTTATGCGCACTTTGAATAAAAATATTACGAAGAAACCTGTGAGTTGTTTAAAACAGTTTGCGAAAGTGTGTGAAGTCTTCCAATCCGCGCTTAGTCTTCAGTCCGAACATGGTCTCAGTACTTTTCAATCACACAATATTGTACTAGCTAGCAGTGCGGTTTGTCTTTTTTGTTATTTTATATCTCATTTTTAATATATATGCTTAGTGGCCTCTGCTGCTCATGTAAATCTGAATTTTATCTGAGAAAGGCCACAGGTTATTAATATTCTTTCTATCTATCTAATATCTTTGCCAGTATTGAAATGCTATTAATGTAATATTAAAATTCACTGGCTTTATCTGTGACTTCCTTAAGCATTTACTATAGTCCAATCAAAATCTACTTTCTGCACGACTTCTGGATAATATTGGATTCAAATGTAGTCTATTTTAATTCCTATAAAGTCCTGTTTTCTTTGAAGCGCTATCTAAGTAGGTTAAGACGATATTAGGGAAGTCAAATAACTGATATTAAGTTAAACATTGTTGGGGCGATCCGTAGGTCAATGACTACTAGGGGTTAAATTTTACGTACTCCCTTCCTACGAGCCAACGGTTTTGGTGTTTTTAACCCGACTGAGAGGTTGATGTTTTTCGAGCGTATGTATGTCCATTCTTTGGCATGCACTACAAACCAAACGGCTTAAAGAAATGCAACATATGATATATGTCGGCAGGACACGGCGTGTTTATAAAAAATACGTTGCCGAAAATAATTATTTTAGTTAGTTTAAACATCGAAAATATTTGTTTATTAAATTAGCAATATTAAGTGATTTCTAAATATGTTGATTTAATCTACCCTCCTTTAATTTGTTATTGTCACCTCACCCCACTTTGTTATAAAAGGGCGAGCGTCTGCCGGTAGCACAAGATTCTTGTTTAACCGTTGAAGGGCTCGGACCTCCTCAACTTAGAATAAATCGAAGAAGAATAACTCCTGCGTTTTACTTGAAATCTTCGAGAATGGACAGTTATGAAGACCCCGACCTTCCTGACGTTACACGCCCACTTCGTTGTATAACATTGGATTCGACTCAACCTTTTTTTAAAGAAAAAGGGGGGGAGAGGGACGATTTTTTTAGATTATAATAACAATATGGGTATCAAATGAAAGCTAGAAAGTAGAACATTATAAAAATGTACATATCACAACACTTATATAGACAAACTTTTAAGACATTTACTTCTTCTTAAATAAGTGTTCAGGCAACCAAACCCCTCCGCCGAAACGCAAGATCTGCTTCATTTTAGAAATAAGTGCAGCGGTGGTACCTTCCCGGTCGAACTACACTACGTTCTACGGTTCTACCACCTGACAAGTTACTTAGTTAATTCTAATGTAATCAGGCGACATCCACAATCCTCCACCTAAATACAAGTATTGCTTCACACTAAAAATAGTTCTTTTTTCTGACTAGCAAACGAGCATGCAGTCCACCTGATGGTGAGTGGTCACTGCCGCACATGGACATCTGTAATCAACTTCATACAGAACATGGGTTCCATCTGAAGTCAATTACAGATGCGTTGCCACTCCCGAGGACTATGATGGTCGCCTCATGTGAAAGTGTGCTGGCGACCACACCCTTGTATCGAAACGCAAAAAATGCCTCGCGCTAGAAATAGGTGTGGCGGTGGTACTTCCCCGGTCGGACTACACTGGTTCTACCACCTTGAAAATAG
This sequence comes from Spicauda simplicius, assembly GCA_949699795.1. Lineage (NCBI taxonomy): Eukaryota > Metazoa > Arthropoda > Insecta > Lepidoptera > Hesperiidae > Spicauda > Spicauda simplicius. Next base: position 9,706,048 of record OX453080.1, on the reverse strand, counting down.
GTGGTAAAACAACACTACAACATTTTAAATTAAGCCTTTAAATTTCTATCGGTTTAAAATCGTAAAAAGTTTTACAAACAAAAACGCAACAACAAACATTCTTCTTATTTAGCGACCATAATAACACGAAAACCCTCTTAATGATTCATCAATCAATTCTCCCTAAAAGCCTTCCGCGAATGTATCGTATTTCAAAGTTTTAGGTGCCCGTCATACGTGTTTGAGTGACGTAGATACTACGTAGATAGTTACTTTTATTAATTACTTTTTTATATAGTTGGGCCAGACGATAAGGCAGACGGGCCACCTGATGGAAAGCTGTCACCGTCGCCTATAGACATTTGCAACACCAGGGGAGTCGCCAATGCATCGCCGGCTTTGGAGGAGAGCTCTTATTCGCCTTTCTTGAAGAGCCCCATTTCATAGCGCTCCGGGAATACCTCAGGAGGAAGCTCAACATCTTGCTTCCGGGGCAGGAAGGAGCGCGCACTGCAACTTTTAATTACTGTGTGTGATAAAACAAAATATTGTAAAAACTAAAACGCATCTTATTTTAAAATTCTATAGTACCATGTGTCAACTATGTCAAATGTTACGCATTGTAAAGAGATGAACATATAAACAAACATACATCTATATACACGTTCATACATATGAACATGCATACGAGCCAGGGTTGCCAGATTTTGTCGGGATTTAGTAACTTTTTGAGTGAAAAAAGCGGGACTCCATAGCTCTCGTGGTACAAAGGGCCTCGCGCCTCAAAGACACATAAGAAAAAAATCTCCGTAGATCATTCTGACATAGTCAGGCAAAAAATATATGTCGGTTTGATTACCTTTTGCACATTGCTATATCAGTTTAGGGGTAGCAACGCATCTGTAGTAAGTAGTTCTTAGATTTTTATCTCGTATGTGACAGTGGTATAAAAGGCGACTTTACATCAGACTGCTTCCTCGTTTGCTCACATATAATAAGGAAACAATATTAAAATATTGCTAAAAGGATACTTTCGTAACCATTTATTTTAGATCCTACTGTACCCTTAAACAAAACAGATTATTATCTAGACTTTATCGGGGTCGGCGTATATTTATTTCTTTATTTAATCTGCTTGAGTCTCGAAAAGGAAAGGTCGTGTCCATTCTACCGGAAATATGGTTCTTCAGCTGAACGAATAAAGTGGTCGATTCGTGATTTTATGTTTATCGTTTGTTTTGTTTTTGTTTGCTTTGTTATTGTGGTGTTTTGTTGTTATTTAACGAGGAAAGCGTATTAAGCGTTCCGTAGTATAAAAAATACGTAGTAGTAAAAACATCACTGTATAAAACGTAGTCGCTTCTCGCTGTCTGTTCCTATATATGCTTAGACCTTTAAAAGTAAGCTACGGATTTTACTGCAGTTTTTTGAATAGATAGAGTGATTCAAAAGGAAAGTTTCATGTATATTACATGTATAATATAGTAGAGAAACACGACACACGGAAGCGACGCAGGGTTATGTGGGATTTTTACGGCACTAAAACCCTCCGGTGGCCGTCCTCGGCGCTACAAAGAGGACTTTGGGATCACCAAAGGAAGGCAACCGGACTCCTCTGAATGCGTTGCTCCATCGGGCTCTTCACAGGTGTGGCTGGCCCCACCACTCCGTCTGGTTTTTACGACGGTATGCGACCACAGTTTATGATCTAAATTAACACATAGGAAACGAATTCTCTGGTGGTTCTAAAAACGAAAACACAGTTTTTAACATTTTTGATCTCATATTTCCTTACAACCTAACCTAATTAAACTTCGAATCTACCTAAGCGATAATTCATCTATTTAAGCTTTAACAGTCAATAGTCGGCCTAAACATTTAACGCTTAACGCATTTTTTATTCTTTCTACTCTCATATGCCCATAGTAGGATTTTCTCATAAGTCGTGGGTGCCATGGACACATATAAAGATTAATATACAGACACCCAGACCCAGAACAAGAATCTGAACTCATTGATCAATACTTCTCTGGCCGGAGATCGAACTTGGGACCAACTGCGTGTCAGTCCGGTATGGTAATCGCACCGCCACGCGGGTCGATAAAAGAGAACGACGCCGTACGCGTAAGCTAGTCCGTATAACAGACGATGATGTAGGTGTTAATCAAGTATAAATGCCCCTCATAACTAAAACGATATACCGAGACGATATTGATAGCACCATTTAATAACCATTAATCTATTGTCAGCTTGACACGACTATTACGTGATGAAGCGTAGGTGTTATTTGTTTTTATTAGTGATGCGACTCGAGTCCTGTTTTGCTCGAGTCGAGGGCGTAGCCAGGATTTGGTTTCGGGGGGTTCGGTTCAAAAAAATTCTACTATGAATGTTAAAATGTTTACTAAATGCGGCTTTGAACCCTCTTTAAACCCCCCTGGTTATGCCTATGTTCGAGTCACTCGAGTTAATATCAAATTCGTACTCCATTGAAAAAATGTAGCACTCGAGTAAACTAGTGATATTGTGTTGATTTTGTTTGTTGCCGTTAGTTGTTCCTGGACTACTCTATTTTTTTATTTTTTATTTATGCTATGCCGCTCTTACAAATCGCGAGCGACAGATATAAACTCCTATGTCATAGTTCTCGTACTTTAGTAAGAAAATAGAATGAATAAACGCGTAATTTTGAGCATGTCGTTTGTTGATATTTCATGTGTTGGCGTATATTGTTAAAAGTTTTAATGAGTTACTAAAAATCTCACTCCAATTGCAAACTTGTCGAGTGGAATTCCACTTGAGTATAACTCGAGTGATGTAGTAGAATTGCTCGAGTGACTCGAGTCGCATCACTAAATTTTATAGATTGCTTTATTAGAAACTGGCGGGATCGGCGATTAAGTAGTACATATAGTATTTACACGTTCAATGATTCTATCATTAGTTAGGTATATATTTCATCGGCCATTCGTTCATACATTCTTTCAATTCATTTCAATATGTAACGGATACTCTAGATATATGACTTTTGGAATTATTTTTAATTCAACAGTTTATGCCAAGATCACGATCCAAGTAACTTGGTCGATATCGGCATTAAGGAAAAGAAACGCATTTTTTTCCTTTTTACCGATTACATTACATAACAAAAAGTCCTAATGTCTTAAGGCCTAATGCAAATGCATTAGTTTAAAAGGAAATTCATTGATTTATCTGTAACATCTACTATTTTAGTGGTAAATGGTTTTTTTTGGCAATAAGGGATCTTCTACCAAGTTAGGTCTGGGCAATACAGTAATGTAATATTTTCATCAATTTAAATATCCACAAGTTGTGTTCCTCGTTAGTAAACACTCCTAATAATATTCCTTCTCATGTTTCGGTTGCTAGCTGTTACGTAACTATAAAATGGCCTTAAATTATTTACAATATATGTCTGAAGGGATAATTATGACTTTTGGATCAAATGGGGTCTACTGTATCATTATTTATTATGATCGTATCAATTTCTATGTCATTACTATCATTACTACTATTTATATCATTATCTACCATCTACATTATATTATTTACATTATATACTATCTATATCATTACTACATTATCATTCACTATCATTAAAATCACCAGGTAAGTCCATTTAATGTTCTTCAAAATTTGATTTTATTTTATCATTTAATACTCCGAATTGCATAAGTAATAACCTTTTTTCTTTTGAGATATGTGACAACGCATACCACCTTTCTTCTTGGGGCCGCCTGGCTGGACGGTTTAAACTCACACTCTTGCAACAGCCAGAGGATACCGTAGCCCTATTCTAATCTCATAATCTATTCTAAGTCATAACCTAGTCATAAGTGCGTAAACTAAGCCCACGAATAATAGTTAAATACATACACTGGTAGATTCAATGGAAAGGGGTGTAGGGGGATTACAGTTCTCGTCAAATGCACTTAATTCTATCTGATACATGACAAGTCACAGAAGCTAACAACTCCACAAAATTTTGCAACTTCCTTGTCCAAAGATCTTTTTCTCCGCCATCTAATTCTTTGTAAACCTACTTTCGGTTTTAACACTTCTGCTTTAAACGAAAAAGCTGGATTGGCCAGAGATTACACACACTTATATGTTATATAACATAAATCCAAATTGTATTGCACAACTCATAATGCGAAGCATTAGAGAGTGCTTTATTTCTAACTAGCTGAACCGGTAACCTTCGATCCGCCTAAAAGTCAATAATGTAAAATTATCAGTGATTCTCTACTATGTTATGCATGTATTATACATAGAAACATTCGTCTTGAACCACTGGATCTATTAAAAAAAACTACATTAAAATCCATAGCATAGTTTTAACGATCTAAGCATACGTAGTGACAGACAGCGAGAAGCGACTTTGTTTACTACTATGTAGTGATATTTTTACAAATCATAATTTCGTTCACTCACAGGTTAAAAAAAACAAATCCATCTTTATTAAAATGACACAAATTTTCCTTTATTCTTATATTTTCGGAAACATCGCTATTTATAAATATTTATTTTCGCGGTCTATGAGACGAGAAAACTGTCTTTTTGTTCCGTTTCACTTCCTTCCGAGATAAAATGGAATAACGCCTACGCGATGTGGAACGTATCTCTGGAAAAATAAACGAATGTAACATAGGAATCGTTTAAGTCAAAGTCTTATTATGCAATGTTGTTCTTTACTTCCCGAAGTTAGTAAGAAAAAGCAAGTTTCATATCAGGTTATCATCTTAGTTCTTGGAAGCAGCAACGTTTGATTTACTTCGGATCCTTGTTTGTTAAACGTTGCTTTCAGATGTTCATGCGCGGCAGTGACAACTTGCCATGAGATGTAGTCTTTGCTCGTTTAGTACAATAACATCTGTACTCCTTTTAAATACTCAAACGAATGAGATAAATAATTTTATAAGTAAGACAGCCTTGTCGTACATAAACTATAGATGAGTTTTTAAGCTATTGCATAGCTTTTACCGCGGGCTTTAAGCGCGGCGACCGAATCAAGAATATCCGTAACGAAAAAACCTAACACCCCCCACTCTGCCTACCATGTGGCGCGGCCGAGCGTTTGCTTAACGTGTATGTATATGGTACGACAGTACGAAGCCCGCACGGATCGAGACGAGCTGCTCGGAATTAGGACGAATATGTAAGCAGCTGTTGTTGCGAATAATTGCTTAAGTTGCTAAAAATGCTATGCAATAGCTTTACCGCGGCAGACCCCCAGTAACGCACGTTTATTTTTTTATAATATATTTATAATATAGCTTAAAGTGGTCCTTGCGTTTTAGTAGTGGTTGCCATAACTGCCCATCTTAGTCCTTGGAAATGGCAATTCACCTCTGATTAATTTCAGATAGAACCCTTGTTCTGTATGTAGTTGTTCACAGATGATTATAAGCGAAAGTTACCAAATACCATTAGGTGGACTGCATGCTCGTTTGCTACTTCATTATTATACAAAAACGATTTCATGATTTCGTTTAAAGAAAGTTTAGTCAAAGACAAGTATTTTTATTCTGGATATTCTTGGTGGAATAGCATCTTAAGCTGAGGACAATAAAACATTTAGCACGTTTAGCGCTGCAAGCAAGCTTCTGTCATTGTTTGCAGTATTCCTTGAGAATAACTACGTATATATATTTATTATTCAACTAAAATTATCAGATAGCGGTGGAAAAATAACAGAGCAAACGTTTAAAAAATGATAACAAGCGTAAATACTAATATTAAACAAATTGAAATATTTAAATTAAATTTGTTTTAAGAGTTCCATTTCATTTACCAAGAACATCCCGCACACAAGCGTCCGGGAACCGCACGGATATTTATTAAAACTTCGCAACGTCTTCCAAACAGAACAAATCCAGAAAACGCGGAGAGAAGCTCTCGATAAAAGCAAACTTTATACAATCTTTACGCAGATCGGAAACATCTATATATTAATACGTGAAGTAAAAACTTGCGACGCATTTTTAAGTAATATGCCGCGGACGGATTAGTATGAAATTTTTCACGGTTATAGTGGGCGTAGAGAAGGAGTGCAGAATAGTAATATTTTTTTTCAAATAATGCATATAACATATATAAAATCAACTAAAAACACATTACACACACTACCGTGCATTTGTCACAAACACAGAATTAATAAACGAAACTAAACATTCAACATTATGAAAACTCAGAACGTGAAAAATGTCACATGTCTTTGTCAAAATACCCGTTATTGATTTTTAATGCAGGTTTGTCACTTAAACCTCTCTTTACATTTCGGTTGTATTAAAATAAATAAAAAAATAATTTAGGAAATGCTTTGGACAATATCAAGTTTAGTTTTTGAGTTGAATTACGGTCGAATTTCGACCGTTGTGACGGGTGACTAGTGAATATGCTTGCTGAACTTCGTTCCGCCTAAAAACCAAAAATCTAAAATTATCGTTGTTTCTCCATTATATTATACATGTATTATACAGAAAAACCTTCCTCTTGAATCACCGGATCAATTAAAAATACAGCATTAAAATCCGTAGCGTAGTTTTAAAGATCTAAGCATACATAGGGACAGACCGCAAGAAGCGACTTTGTTTCATACTATGTAGTGAAGCTACTTGATTTATCAGTGAGTTCAATCTTGCTAAACACACGTTTCAGTGTAGGCTGAGTCAAATATCTTAATAACCACTTGAACTAAGTATAGAACTAGTAGGAGTACTTCAATGAAATTGATTTGACCCTTGTAGGTATAATAGGTGAACCGAGTATAATAAAAATATTGGTTATTAACATAGTTTAGAAGTCGGCGGACGAAAAATACTCATTTTGTCTGTTTAAATACGATTCGTTGTCTTCAATTCATTTTTAGTAGTTTGGTTTTGTTTTTATAATAAATTATTTAATTTAACGCTATTATATATGTCGGCGGGACACCGCATATTTACGAAAAACACATTGCCGAAAATAATTATTTTAGTTAGTGTAAATATCGAAAATTGTTTATTTATTAAATATGCAATATTTAGTGATTTCTTGAGATATTAATTTAGTCTACCCTCTATAAATGTGTTATTGTCACCTCATGCAATTTTGTTATAAAAAGGTGAGCGCCCGCCGGTATAAAAAGATTCTTGTTCAACAGTCGAAGCGATCGTACCTCCTCAACTTTAAATAAAACGAAGAAGAATAACTCCTGCGTTTTGCTTGAAATCTTCAAGTATGGATAGTGATGATAATGAAGACCTGACCTTCCTGACGTCACGCTTCCTTCGTTATATATTTTCGGTCAAAATACACAGTAACATAAAAGTTTTACATACTATATAATAGTTACAATATAATTACATATATATAAAAGTTTTACAGCCTATGTCAATTTGACAACGGAGTCGATTCCAGTGATATATGTATTCATCATATGCTACAATTCATCAACTCGTTTGTACTATAGCGCGTGCCAAGGAAATATAAATAGATACATAAGTTGGTAGAACCCACTGGTTCTGTAGTTCACCGGGAAAGTAAAACAACCATTTCTTGTGTGAAGCATTTCTTGCGTTTCGATGGAAGGGTGTGGTTGCCGGCACATTTTTATATGAGGCGACCATCGTAGTCCTCGGTAGTAGCAACGCATCTTTGATTGACTTCATACAGAAGTATGAAGTTGATTGCAGACGTCCATTGGCGGCAGTGACCACTTACCATCACGTGGACTGCGTGCTCGTTTGCTACTTCAGTCAGAAAAAAAATAAATATGGGTATCAAATTAAAGCTAGTAAATAGACTATGAATGACTATTTTATATTACTATTTTAACGCAAAATCGAAAAAGCCTTGAACTAATTTGTTAAAAAAAAAAACAAAAAAAAACGATTAAATCATTTTGAGCAGTCGGTTTTTTTAATACTATAACAATGTTACTTGTTTTTCAAATAAATCCAATGTAAATACGCCGTGTCCCTTCGAAATATTTCTTCCTTCATTATCCCGAGCATCTTATTTCCATTTCGGGATCCTCGATTATGGGAATTAGACTTGAATGTTGTTTGTTACTTGAAAGGCTTTTATCCTCTAAAATATTTTCCCGAGACGTTCAAGTTAAGGTAAAAGACTAAAAATGTCCTCTTAAGGCTAAAAACTTGTTTCTTTACACTATTTAATTAGACTGTCGTCAATTATCTTCTAATTGACTGTACATAGGATTGTAAACTTGAGGCTTCCGATCGGTTATAGATAATTTTCCGTCAGAGTTCAAGGATTATTTTAACTAGGCAGTATTGTTTAAAATTTGATGTTTTGATGATTGGTAGGTGTTTCAAGGTGGTAGAACCAGAACCAGTGTAGTTCGACCGGGGAAGTACCACCGCCATACCTATTTCTAGCGTGAAGCATTTCTTGCGTTGGAAGGGTGTGGTTGCCGGCACACTTTCACATGAGGCGACCATCATAGTCCTCGGGAGTAGTAACGCATCTGTTACTTAAGATGGAACCCATGTTCTGTATTTAGTTTATTACAGATGTCCATGGGCGGCAGTGGCCACTTACCATCAGATAGACTGCATGCTCGTTTGCTACTTCAGTCAGATAAAAAAAAAAGGTAATTTTAGTAATAACAGGCGCAAGTCTCTCTCTTCCGGCACCTTTCAAATCAGAACTTAACAGCACATCAAACATAACAGCTAATAGTGTCCATGTAAAGCACAAAGGGTGCTACAACCTTAAATAGCCTTTAGCACGAAGGTTTCCACATTAAATTATTCGAGACGGTCAAAATAATCCTCAAGCCAACGCATTTGTGCCCAACCAGATAAGCCCAGTCTTGATAAGATCACAATCTTATCGGGGTTGAGTTCAGATCTCCATGAATAAAGGTGTCTAATTATCATCAGATGGTTTGCATACTTTTCTTCAGCTTATATTTATAAAATAAAGTTTCAGTAAAATGTTTTGGACCAGATTTTTTGTTTTTTTTAATACTTATTTTTATGTTGGACGCTTTTTTGGATTTCGTGTTTGAATCACACTAATATTATAAAGGTGAAAGTTCGTGAGTGTGTTTGTTACTTCTTCACGTGTAAACGGCTGGAACGATATTCATAAAATTTGGTAGGGAGTTAGCTGACACTCTGGATTTACATATAGGCTACTTTTTCCTGTGAGAAAATATCTTATCCCCACGAGACAATCGGTTTTTGTTAACGCGGGCTAAGCTGCGGGATTCATTTAGTTGTGACGTAAAAGTGTTATACCTAATGTTGTTATCTTACTTCCTCGCTTCCTCTCCTTTTTCTCCGATTGCATGCGTCACATTTAAAAAGTATACAGTTTAAGCAACTGATATCTTAGTCAATTTAAATGACATGTCATATGTCAAATTCCATTAAGCCGCTTGGGCTGTAGCACGTACCAAATAAATGGGCATACACATAGGGCGCGTTCCAGATAACTCTCACAAAGCCCCAAACGCCCAAAACGTCGTTCCACAAGACGACCGCGGTCATTGTGGTCGCGGCGAAAACGTCACTCATGACGTCATGACTTGTACCCACGGTGGGTGGGTAAACAAGGTGGGTCGAAGTCGAGTAGAGAATACGTCAGTAAAGCTCACAAGCTAATGGAACGGGGAAAAACTGCGGTCGTGAGCGTGCGCTTTGTGAACGTCTAATGGAACGCACCCATAGACATACATTCATACCCTCGAAAAACATTATCCTTCATGCAGTCGGGTAAAGATGCTGCATCTACAAAGCTTCAATCCATAGCTCAGTTCAAGATGTCTTCAAATTATCCTTGGGTTCTTGATTTTACAAGGATATTTAATCAAACAGAGTTCCTTCATTTTGTACTTCATTAAAGGTCGCTGCACCGAGTTTATTATTACCCCTCGATCCCTCGATTATGGTGATTAGACTCCGGACTCCGAAGTACATCGGCTAAAGAAGCGGATATTTTAATTCCGTGTGTCAGTCTCTGAAATATTGCTTGTTTATTGTCGAATATTATATTGTAAGGTACCCCCACAATGCAGGTACAAAACCTATAAAAAGGCGAGCCCTCAATGCAACCGGCTCACCTGCGGACTCCCAGACGTGAAGTACAGTAAGTGAATGCCAGGGCCTTTTTAGTTTGATCTCCACTTTGTAATGGTAAGTCAGGCGTGGGAAAAAAAAAGATTATTTAAACATAATATTTAAAAAAATGATTTATACTATGTATCACATTTATATATGTAAAAAAAAATGCGGCAGCGGTAGACACCACTAGCAAAGGGCGAAGCCCTCATCTAGTTTCCCTCTAGAAGAAGTCCCTCGATAAGCAACCGGCTCATTCTGTTGCCGTCGCTTGAAGCCATCGCTGTCCTATTGGGGTACACGTGAGCTAATTTTCGATCATAATTTGTTATTTTTACTTTGGTATAATTGTTGTTATGATTTAGTTGTGAATAATTTGTGTACGATTCTGTTGTAATTCTTTAAATAAATTAAAACTAATTTAAATCGACCCTTGTTATTTTTAATTTGTTTTCTTTGTCTCTGCTAAAAATATAAATTTTCTTTTGAAGTGTACTTAAATTACTCACTCAGGCTATTTTTTGATAATATCGAATTTCAAGTCAGTAAATCAGCTCAAAAAGGCAAAAAAAATGTTCTCGCTGGTGTGTCAAGTCTACCAATCTGCACTTGGCCGGCACGGTTGACTATGGCCAAAAACTTTCTCATTCTGAGAGAAGATCCTTGCCCAGCAGTGGGGCAATAATGGGTTGAAGACGAAATCAGCTTAATAATTTTCACATACTGAGAAATTTATAAAGACCTAAAATAATTCGTTTGAATAGTTACAAAGCATCATCTTCATAGTTTGTAATACACGTGCCAAACGTATATACAGATACAGTCCACAATGCTTACCACTAATTGGTAATGCATATTGGAAAATACGTCTAAATTAATTGGAAATCCTGTTACATTCCGATGAGCTCAGTTTATCATTCATTGCAGACCATTAGCTAAATTATTTCCGAAATTGGAATCGCGAAGTCATTCCATTTACGTTTCAATCATTCCTCGCTCGATACTTGATTCTCGTAGATAGGTACATTATTGGGAATATTTTCTATCTTTTCGGAATCGTCTGTTTCCTATTTGTAACCATAGACCCTCCTAGTCCTCGGGAGTAGCAACGCATTTGTGATTGACTTCAGATAGAACCCATGTTCTATTTGAAGTTGCTTACAGATGTCCATTGCGTTCAGTGACCACTTATCATCAGGTGGATTGGATGCTCTGAAAAAAAATGACCTCAACCTCTTGCTCTGTGAGGCTACTTGTGCCCAGTAATAGGGTATTAACAGGTTAATATCGATTTGACAATACATCTAACTTCTTCGTTTCTACTTATAAAACCTGTCTTTATAAGAAAATGTACTAGTAAAATTCATTCTTTGTGGACTTAGGACTTCAATATCATTTTTACAGGGTGGACTTCAATATCATTGAAGGTGGTAGAACCAGTGTAGTTCGACCGGTGAAGTACCACCGCCACACCTATTTCTAGCGCGAAGCATTTCTTGCGTGTCGGTGGAAGGGCGTAGTTGCCGGCACACTTTCACATGAGGCGACCATCATTGTTCTCGGGAGTTGCAACGCTGCACGTCTGTGATTGACTTCAGATAGAACCCATGTTCTATTTAAAATTGCTTACAGATGTCCATAGGAAACCATGTTCTGTATGAAGTCTATTACAGACGTCCATGGGCGGTAGTGACTTACTTGCCATCAGGTGGACCGCATGCTCGTTTACTACTTCGATCAGATAAAAAAAATTACCTCAACCTCTTGCTCTGTGAGGTTACTTGTGCCCAGCAATGGGGTAGTAACAGGTTGATATCGATTTGACAATAGATCTGACTTCTTCGTCTCTACTTATAAAACCTATCTATATAAGAAAATGTACTAGTAAAATCCATTCTTTGTGGACTGGGGACTTCAATATCAATGAAGGTAGTAGAACCAGTGTTCGACCGGGGAAGTACCACCGCCACACCTATTTCCAGCGTGAAGTATTTCTTGCGTTTCGATAGAATGGTGTCGTTGCCGGCACACTTTCACATGAGGCGACCATCATAGTTCTTGGGAGTTATAACGTATCTGTGATAGAATTCGATGGAAACGTCCATGGGCGGTAGTGACCACTTATCATCAGGTGGATTGCATGCTCTGAAAAAAAATGACCTCAACTTCTTGCTCTGTGAGGCTACTTGTGACATCAATTTGACAATACATCTAACTCTTTGTCTATGCTTATAAAACCTAAATGTACTAGTAAAGTCCATTCTTTGTGGACTTAGGACTTCAATATCATTTTTATATTAAAATTCTTTGTCCATAGTAACATTTTTTGCTGAATAGATCAGAAATGAAAAATTTGAAGTGCCTTCCGCGTTTCGAACTCAAGTGAGCTGGAGTTGAATGATTTGAAGTGTTTGAGGCTTTGTATTTACACGAGAATTGAATAGTCTGTCTCGCTTCCTCTCTTGCGACATCCATATGTCTATCTCTTTCATAGACAGAATATGTATGACAACTCGCAGTGCAAAGCTGTGTCCACACCGATTTGCCACGCAGTCGCGGGTTCGATCTTCGATTACACACGTATGATAAATTTAGGTATTTGTTTAGGACCTGGGTTTGTGTTTTAGTCTTTGTGTGCATCGATGAGTATATAACATTATATACACTGTATTTGTGTCTACTCTTTATGTATGTATACTTAATCAGAGAGATAAATTAGTTAATAAAAATACCCGCAAATATTTTTCGGCAAATGTGTGTGTGTGAGCAAATAAAATCTATCTGGAAAAAATTACAAAGGAATAATATTTAGAACAGTGATAGCGTAATGGTAAAAACTGTCCCTCTCAATCGGGAGGTCCTAGGTTCAAACCCAGGCACTACTAATTTATGTGCCTATTAGAAATTAATTCACTGCTTTTCGGGGAAAACATCGTGATGAAACCTACACACCCGAAAGTTCTTTAAAAAAAGTTCTCGGAGGTGTGTGAAGTCCACCAATTCACACTTGGCCACCGCGGTGGACTATGGCCTAAAAACTCTCTCATTCCTAGAGAAGATCCGTGCCCAGCAGTGGGACAATAGTGGGTTGTACCCCACCACCGAAACCAAACAGCACAAGGGATAATATAGCATACAGCATACAGCCTACCTGATGTACCCATAGAATTAAAAGACCTAGTGTCTAGTAGTGGGACAATAATGGGTTGACGAAGAATATTTGAAACAAAAAACATCCATTCTAATCACACGGGTTTTTTATCCATACAACTTTTTACTCACAAACTTTTCATTTTTTCTCTGTCACAATCATACGTGAAACTAGTCTTCTGTTTATGGGATTAGATTTATTATAGCAAAGCAAGCATAAATTTCGATTGAAAAAGGCAAACTGTAGGCAATTTGAATAAGTCGATAATATAGCAGTACCGTACGAGTGGAACAAAGTAAACAAATCCATATACCGTATATTATCCATATGTAGTAGTATAATAATACGGAATAATAGGGATAGAATAATATTAGTGGCAAGAAAGATATACGAGGCGTTCTCTATTATTCCTCAGTAGGAACTTATCTGTGGTTAGGTATGACTTGCGATCTGGAACTACTCAGAGGATTCCGGTTGCGTTCCTTTGGATATCCTGGAGTCCTCTTTGTAGCGCCGAGGACGGCCACCGTGAGGGTTTTAGTCCGGTAAAATCCCACATAACCCTGCTTCGCTACATTGGCGTCGGGCACCTTTTGAAGGTTTCCCCTTGAGAACAAAAAAAGGTACGACTTACACGTGATTCTTTTAGTAAACTTCCTCCAAACTTTTGCCTCCATCCTAGGAAATGGAGCTTTTAAAGGAGCTTTTAAAAAAAAACCCGAAAAGTGATTTTATAACCGCTGATGTTTATTAATTTTTTCTGTATTGTACAATGTTAATTAATTAACCCATTTGATGTTATTTATGTTAATATATCAAAATTTAGTGCTCACATTGCTTTTTATTCTTTGTTTTTTAATGCCGATTGTAGGACCTAATAATAGACTTCTAGTAGTTCCTACGTTCCAATCTTGTTCATGCATCTGTAGCTAATTTTAGGAAAACCCTAAACTTATGTGGCATGGATTAAAGATTAATCACTACACAGTATGAAACAAAGTCACTTCCCGCTGTCTGTCCCTATGTATGCTTAGATCTTTAAAACTGCGCTACGGATTTAATAGATAGTGATTCAAAAGTGAGGTTTATGAATATGCATAATATAGTGGAGAAACATTGATAATTTTAGATTTTTGACTTACCATCGGGTGGACTGCATAGTACTCTCGTACTCGTTTGATAGTTTAATCAGATGGCAGCATGTTTATTATTTTTAAGTCCATAGACGTTATTACCTTTTACCGTTATGTAGACTACATAATATATAAAATAGCATAGCAAATATATACAACTACTATTAAATTTTCAAACGTCTAAGAAAAATCTATCTTACTTGTATCAAAAGACTGCATTTTACTAGCACTTCGAAGATTTTCAAATCCTTTAAAATAACATTTGAGAAATATGATGAAATGAAGCGAGAAATCGTTCGCATTTGAGAAATGGCTTATTTAAATGTAAAAGTACTCGACTGAACAAATATTCATTCGTTGTCAAAACACTTCTAAAGTTTCTTCGATTTCTTCGTGTTTTGACTGATTTTGTATAACATTGAAGCAAACGAGTATGTAGTTTATCATATATGCAACTATTCTGCTGTCGTAATGGAAAGTCTGCACCTCAGTTGAAAGGATCCGTCAAGGAACATAGCTGGTTCATCTTTTTCTTCGTAATCATCTTTTTTATATATTTTAAAGACTTTTTTTGTTTAATAAAACTTAGTTATAGTATCCTGCTTTACATTTGAATCTCTCTGAAGGTAGAACCAGTGTAGTTCGACCGTGGAAGTACCACCGCCACACCTATTTCTAGCGTGAAGCATTTCTTGCGTTTCGATAGAAGGGTGTGGTTGCCGGCACACTTTCACATGAGTCGACCATCATAGTCCTCGGGATTAGCAACGCATCTGTGATTGACTTCAGATGGAACCCATGTTCTATATGTAGTTGATTACAGATGTCCATGGGTGGCAGTGACCACTTACTTGCATGCTCGTATGCTGCTACAATCAGATAAAAAATCAATGTGTCCAGTAGTCATTACTACGGAATATTAGGGAAATCTTTTATAGCTATAGTAGTACACAATATCGTTCATTTTCCATATTTTACGACTGTTAGCTTCTTTCAGCGCCTTAATATCCTTTTCATGTTCTGTCATATGACTCGACATAAAATTTTATAGTTCCCAATGAAACAATGTTGTTTGTTTGTGAATCTTTGATATTATCGAATGACGCATTTAGGGCTGCACCTATGTTTTGGTTATTTAATATAGAGGATGATCATGCATCTTACTTAAGTCGCCAATTCCGTCCGTACATTTGTAATCAACCCTAGATTGGATTATAGTGTTATCTGAAGTTTGACGACCCGCGTGGCGGAGCGGTTACCATACCGGTCTGACGTGCAATGAGTTCCGGGTTCGATTCCATGCCAGACAGGTATCTGAATGATGAATTTAATTTCATGTTCTGGGTTTGGGTGTTTTGTATTCGTTGTGTGTTTGTGTCCATGGTACCCACGACACAGGAGAAAATCATAGCCCCACTATGAATGTAGAAAGCGTGTGTTTTCGAAGTTGGAATACTTCCGAGATACGTCCGATACTTCTAAGTTAGAATAAAAATGTGTAAGTGGGTCTTATTAAGAGGGAATATAGTTCCATAGCCCCAGACCAGACTAGTCCGTTCCATAGCTACTCTTGGTTTTACTATATGCTATGTCCATGTAGGAAATATTTGAAACTTCATTTATTTTCCCCGGCGCCACAAATGGCGGATTTTTAGTATTGTCGAACGTGTTTCTTTGGTCCTTGAATTGGAGAAAAACCGTTTTAAAAGCGACTGCTTAGCACTTTTCAAATAAAGCATAGCTCTTAATAATGCACCATAAAATATTTAGCTGAGTTTAAAATATAGATTATAATAATGTACTTATTGACCCGGCGAACTACGTTCCGCCCAAATGTCAAATATCTAAAATTTTATCAGTGTCTGTCTACTATGTTATAAATGTAATATACGTAAAAACCTTTATTTTGAATCACTCTGTCTAGTAAAAAAACTCCATTAAAATCCCTAGCGTAGTTTTAAAGATCTAAGCAAACATAAGGACAGACAGCGGGAAGCGACTTTGTTTTATACTATGCAGTGATGTCTAAGCTTCGGTAACGGAGACAAACTTATCTGAAGCGTTCTACTTTAGTCCTCAGGGGTAACAATTTGTCCGTCAAAATTTGGATATTATCTGGGTTTCATTAGAAAAGAAATACAGTGGCAATTAATCATCATGTAGATTTAACTGTTACGTCTGAAAATCAGTGGCCGTGGTTCGTCGCATTGAGGCTGAGTGTGGAACCTTTTGTAAAATTTTACTGCAGCAATCATGTATGCTATTAGTTAGGCCACAATATGTTGTAGTATTTTTTACAAATAAATATTGCTTTCTTTCTGGATTACAATAAAATACGTAATAGACGAACAAAGTCATTATATATGGCCAGTCTTCCTCGCAAGCATGTTTACTTCTCCTCCATAACTTGATGTTTGTGTTACTGATAATTCGTAAATGTAGATGTTTACTTTGCTTACGAAACACTTGAGATGCTACACGCGTTTATCCTTACAACGGGCCACAAAATATCCGATTTAAGCGTCGATTTGCGCTTCAAGCGTATTTATGCGATAAAAACAAATGTATGTATGAGACCGTATGTATTTATGTGTATGACCAAGAAATTTTGTCGGAAGCTGAAATTAGCTATATTTGGTACGTTAACTCGAGCGACTCGTATTGAAGCACTTAAAATTTTAAGAAAACTCATTATTTCATTTTAAATTTGCAGCGAAATTTTGTGGTCTTATAAGATCGGACACATACATTTGTTCTTACCGACAAACATTGAAGACATTGATTGTATTACAGCTCGTCAGTACGAGGCCATGAAGTTTGCCGAAAACTGAAGTGAAGTTAGCTAAAATACGCTTTAAATTGGAAATGTTCCTTAAAACGACTGTTTTGTGGCCCTCATTTACTTGAGTAAATGAGATTTCAGGATTCGAATTACTTGAGGTATATTAGGTTATATATGTAGATAATCATAATATAAACAACAAACAAAAACGTTGTGTTAAACGGATCCCTCTTAGAATACCAATAATATACATTCTCACATAACAATTATTTATTTATCAGAATCTCAGCTTACAACTATGTATCTTTACAATATTTCTCCAACGACCTTTTTCTTTTTTTTGTTTTCGAGGGGGAAACTTTCAAAAAGTACCCGACGTCGTGGTAGCGACGCGGGTTATGGGATTCTTACCGCACTAAAACCCCCGGTGGTCAACCTCGGCGCTGCGAAAAAGGACTCCGGGAACTCCAACTGACCGCCGCCGGTGTCCTCAGCGTGTTGCCCCATCGGGCTCTTCCCTGGTGGGCGTGAACTGCTCATCGCAACTTCTGGTCTTTACGACAGCATTCAACCACACATGCCGCCGTCCTTCCCGGAGTCGCTTGGCGGATGGTTCGAGCTCCCACTTTTCCCGCCCGCAACGCCGGAAGCCCCTTTTAGTCTCCTCATACGACAGGCAGAGGGTACCGTAGTCCTATTCTGGTCCCGGAACTACAGGGACATTCTCCAACGACCTACCATTGACAACGCATGACAACTTACTTATTCCTTTTTCTTTTTAAGGTTTTTATTATCAAAATACTTTAAATAAGTTTTGATATAAATATTACTGTACATGTATAATACATTAATTTCGGTATTTTGAGAAGGCTAACAGTTGTAATCACTACATTTTGATATAAAGGTCGTCGTTCTCTCGGAATGAGAGAGTTTAGGCCATAGTCCACCGCGCTGTCCAAGTGCGAATTGGTGGACTTCACACACCTCCGAGAACTTTTTTTTAAGAGAACTCTCGGGTGTGTAGGTTTCCTTTCGATGTTTTCTTTCGTCGAAAAGCAGTGATAATTAATTTATAATATGCACATAAATCAGTGGTGCGTGCCTGGGTTTGAACCTCGGACCTCCCGATTGAGAGGGCAAGTTTTAACCATTAGGCTATCACTGCTCATATGATGCTGATA
Source organism: Spicauda simplicius (assembly GCA_949699795.1). Classification (NCBI taxonomy): domain Eukaryota; kingdom Metazoa; phylum Arthropoda; class Insecta; order Lepidoptera; family Hesperiidae; genus Spicauda; species Spicauda simplicius. The sequence goes on along the minus strand of OX453080.1, from coordinate 9,687,728 downwards.
TAAAGGTAAAATACGGCAAACGAGTAGGTAGTCGATTGAAAATGCACCAGTATCGTTTCATAAACGTCAGCGAGCTTCAAACGGATCCCTTTTTGCAATTTTCGCTAAATCATGAGTGGGGAGAAAGTTTGTTCAATATTAAAAGTAGAAAAACGCAGTTTTGCTACTACGAATGCCGCTGTTGCGAGGTCACAGATGTGTTGCTTCCTTTGACGACTAAGTTGATAATTTCAGATAAGTATATCACACTTAGAGCAGTGATAGCCTAATGGTTGAAACTTGCCCTCTCAATCGGGAGGACCGAGGTTCAAACTCACGCATGCACCACTGATTTATGTGCGTATTAGAAATTAATTATCTCTGCTTTTCAGTGAAGGTAAACATCGCGAGGAAATCTATACACACGAGAGTTCTTAAAAAAAAGTTCTCGGAGGTGTGTGAAGTCCACCAATTCGCACTTAGCCAACGCGATGGACTAGGGAATATAACTCTCTCATTCCGAGAGAAGACCCGTGCCCAGCAGTGGGACAATAATTGGCTGACGACGACGACGACGATGCCACTCTTACTAAATACACCACGGCTATGGGCCGAATTAGGTGTAACCGTGGTTGCAATTCAATCATTGAGGATTTTACCACCTTTATTAGTTTGTTATGTGTGGAAATCGGCAATACCATTTATACCTCCAAATGTAAAAAAACAAAATTGCTGAGTTTCTTGTCGCATCCTCTTAGTTGAGTTCATGTTCCGATCCGGTGTTAGCATAAGAAATAAATAATAGTTTAAAAAAAACACGCTTATTAATTTATATTCATTAAAAATTTTAACACTATTTTCTTAATTTAAATTCATTTAAATTTATTTTCTATTTTTTAGTTCGATTTTCTATAAAAAGCGTGTTTTTTAGTTTTTTTTAAACTATTATTTATTTTCTACATTTTAGTCAAATTAAAAAATGGAATAATTTTATTAAATTAGTGTATTGTCATCGGTCCTCAATAAATCTACAAAGTTTGAACGAAATCTGGCCGTTTAAAGTGGGTCAAAATCGCGCCCAAAGAAGTCGGTTACAAACAAATATACACGTGAAGCTAATAAAAAGCTAATAAATATTGTGTAAATACTGACATGTATGAGCCGCAGGCGTGTAGAAGTAAATACATTTCATTGCTTTACATTTCACAGTTGGTTAACCATCTACTAAACCCTTAGCGTATGTTAATTTTGTACTTAACACACTTTCTTGTACAATGATTCCACCTCACCAAGCTACGAATGGTTTATGATGAATAAATTACGTCTCCTTAAAAGAACCTTTGATAAATTAATATTCCACTGGCGTGCTTCTCGACTTCCGCTTTATTAAGTTTACGGTTCGATTTTGTAAAACCTTGAGAAATTCCAATAACATCTAAATAATTACATTTAAATTTAATTGACATATTTGTGAAGGAAAGTGGGAAATACTGTATTTTTTTATTACATTGAAGTAGCAAACGAGCATGCAGTCTACCTGACCGTAGTGGCCACAGCCGTCCATAGACCATCCATCTATAAACTGTGTAACTTTTATTGAAATCAATCCAGTCGTTTATACTTTACATATTTTGTAAGATTATTCAGAAGGTACACTTTAATTAAAATCACTTTAGTAGCGCGAGCGCTGGGGCTGCAGGCGACCATGCCCAGATTTTGAAGCGCCGCAAATACAGTAATTTATTAGATAATTATTTGTTTGCGGCGCTTGCAATAGAGATGATGGGTCATCTGAAATAAAAAAATCATGTCAGATATGTCGACCAGACTTATTGGAGCTTCCGGAGACCAAAGAACTGGCGGCTACTTTGTACAACGTTTAAGGCCCGTACAGCATGGTACGTAATACCACCAGTGTTTTGGGAACCATGACTATTTTAGATGGTTTATTTTATTTGTAGTAATTACTTTCTCCTTGTTGTCTTTTTTTTAATTTATTTGTGTATTCATAATAAAATCTGTATTTTTTCGTATTTATAAATCACAAACAACCTCTTTATATATTTGCTTAGATAATGTATTATGTTCTACGAATGAATCTTTATTAATATTACATTTTCGAGTGTTCTTGTAAACTCTTGTTTTGTTATTAATTGGAACGTTTATCAAAATTGCTTTTTGAATCTTTAATATAAGCTTAAAACTCAATTAACGATTTTCGAAGTTCTCGTTACGTTTAGGGTTTAAAGTTTTCATTTTAAACGATAATCTCATTTAAAATACCAGCGTTAACAAAACTAATAGTAATTAATCCGTGTAAATGTATAGTACTTTGACAAAAAAGGTCAGTTAGGTTCACCGCACTGCCGCCTGTGGACATCTGTGAGCACCCTTTTTTTTTGTTTTCGAGGGGGAAACCTTCAAAAGGTATCCGACGCCGTTGTGTGGGAGCGACGCAGGGTTATGTGGGATTTTTACCGCACTAAAACCCCTCCGGTGGCCGTCATCGGCGCTAAAAAGGAGGACTCCGGGATCTCGAAACGACTTCAACCGGAATCCTCCGAGCGCGCTGCCCCATCCGGCTCGTCTCAGATGGGCAGCTGGGCCCACCGCTCCGTCTAGTCTTTGCGACGGTATGCGACTACACATACCGCCGTCTTTCCCGGGATTGCCTGATCGAACGGTTCGAGCTCCCACTCTAGCCGTCTGCAACCCCGGAAGCCCCTTTTAGTCGCCTCTTACGATAGGCAGGGGATGCCGTAGCCCTATTCTGATCCCGGAGCTACAGGGACCTACATACAGTACCTACAGTGATTCTATCTGAAGTCAATCACAGATGTATTGCTACTCGTAAGGCCCTTCTCACAAGGACCAATGTATGGGCCAAAACTGAAATGGTTATTTTGAGACAACGTAATAACTTTAATTAAGGTACAGTTGACATCTGTACAAACTATGGTATCTAGTAATATTAGAGTCTCGTCAACCCATTATTGTTCCACTGCTGGGCACTTTTCTCAGAATGAGAGAGGCCATACTCCACCGCGCTGGCTAAGTATGAATTGGTGGACTTTACACACCTCCGAGCATTTTTTTTTAAGAATTCGGTTGTGTGGCTTTCCTCACGATGTTAGTCTTCACCGCAAAGCATTGATAATTAATTTCTAATACGCACATAATTTTAGAAAAAATTGTGGTGCGTACCTGGGTTTGTAGTTTGTACCTCGGACCTCCTGATCGACAGGGCAAGTTTCAACCATTAGGCAAGCACTGCAATGATATAGTAAGTAATTAATACTAATTCCACTTCGATAACATCCCGCGTAGCGGTGCGCTCATGGCGGCCTAAGTCACAACGGGTTCCGGGTTCAATTTCCGGCTAGAAAGATATCTAAAGGATAGATTTAAATTTCCATTAGGGTCTGGGTGTTTATGTATTTGTCTCTGTGACATCATGACACTCGATATTAACAAAATCCGTTGTGTGGGGCTGTGAGTAAAAAAAGCATTATTAATAACGTACTTAAGTACAACGTACGTAAACAAAAAAAAACGTACTTAAGAAAGTATTACATTACCGAATTTTGTGCGCAGTATTATGTACCTATATCCCACCTCGTTGCGATAATCCGAATATTAGAAAATACTTAATTATTACATTATCGAATTTTATCCGCGGTATGATGTACATTTACCTTGTACCGGTAATCCGGATTACTGCTCATAACTGAGATGTTGGCTCGTTTCACAACAGTAGTCGATTAGTAAGCTTGTAGCAATGACTTATAGATTCAGCTTTATTAGTGTAGATAATTTCTCTGTAATTAGCAATATCGTACATCTTAACGGTTAATCTTTTATAGGTGTGCTACTCTGTGTGGTTTGACTACGGAAGCACCACTTTCAAACTTTTTTTTTTCTCGAGGGGGAAATCTTCAAAAGGTACCCGACGCCGTGGGAGCGACGCGGGTTATGTGAGATTCTTACTAAAACCCCGGTGGCCGTCCTCGGCGCTACAAAGACGACTCCGGGATCTCCAAAGGTACGCAACCCGAATGCTCTGAGCGTATTGCCCCATCGGGCTCCTCTCAGATGGGCGGCTGAGCCCACCGCTCCGTCTAGTCTTTGCGACGGTATGCGACCACACGTACTGCCGTCCCTCCCGGGATCGCCTGGTTCAAGCTCCAACTCTAGCCGCCCGCAATCCCTGAACCCCCTTTTAGTCGCCTCTTACGACAGGCAGGGGATGCCGTAGCCCTATTCTGATCCCGGAATTACAGGGACGACCACTGTCACACCTGTTTGCCTCATAACAGTAGTATGATACGTTGCTGTCCTCTGGTCTAAGGGTGTGGAAAGCTCTACTCTGCTGTAATATTTCAATCTAGAAAATAATTACGACCCGAACAGACTAGTGAAGAGTTTTTTTTTTATTTTTTATTTGACTGAAGTAGCAAACGAGCATGCAGTCCACCTGATGGTAAGTGGTCACTGCCGCCCATGGACATCTGTAATCAACTTCATACGGAACATGGGTTCCATCTGAAGTCAATCACAGATGCGTTGCTACTCCCGAGGACTATGATGGTCGCCTCATACAAAAGTGTGCCGGCAACCACACCCTTCTATCGAAACGCAAGAAATGCTTCACGCTAGAAATAGGTGTGGCGGTGGTACTTCCCCGGTCGAACTACACTGGTTCTACCACCTTTAAGAGTCATATAAAGTCGAAATATTCGCACTAGTTCAATAGTAAAACTCGTTGAAGCGGGAACCAAACGATTTGTCCGTTGACTGCAGTCATTATACGAATGGACACGCGTGATTGTTTCCTGCTCAAGAGGAAAGGTCGTTGACCTCTTTGTAGCAAGACTACAATGGCAATATGAGTTGTGTTCATATTTTTACACACTTGAAGTAATAAATGAGTATGAAGTCCACCTGACTGTAAGTGGTCATCACCGTTCAGGGATATCTGTGATTAACTTCTTATAAAACAAGAGTTCTATCTGAACTGAAAAATAGACGCGTTTTACTTCTAGCGACTAAAATGGACATCATCATTACATAGTATAAAACAAAGTCGCTTCTCGATGTCTGTCCCTATGTATGCTTAGATAAAACTACGCTACGGATTTTAAAGCAGTTTTAATAGATAGAGTGATTCAAGAGGAAGGTTTCTATGTATAATAAAAGTATAAGGCAGTGGTCCCACCAACGGCGAGTAAACGATTAACTATCGACTATTTTCTCGCTCAAGAAACTTACAATAGATATAACATTCCGTGTAAATAAAAGAGATACATATACAAATAGTTGATCGCTGACTGTTCACACTGCCGGCGACGACTCGCTTTACTAGTTTTATCGCTAAGCGACGAACTTTCAAAAATAAACTCACTCAGACTCTTTCAGCGATACTCGCCCGCTTCATCATTTCTACACAGTGCGGCATTGAAAATAGACGTGCGATGGATACCGAGAAATCATTGCTACTCTCATTTTTGTCTCGCTCAGACGACGACGATGATGTATTTTACGATAGTAATTATAGCCCGGCGACAAAACTATCGAAATTACACTCTCTTCCCTCTGAACGCCAACCCGTTTATAGTTTCTAGTTCTACTCGTTTCTCGTTCATCGTCGCCGGTGGGACCACTGCCTATTATACTGGAACATTGCTAATTTTATATTTTTGTCTTTTAGGCGGAACGAAGTTCGTCGGGTCAATTAGTCTCATATAAAGATGAGTCTGCAACTACACCCTTCTAGCAAAACATAGCTGAAGTAGCAAACGAGCATTCAGTTCACCTGATGATAAGTGGTCACTGCCGCCCATGGAAATCTGTAATCAACTTCACAGAGAACATGGGTTCCATCTGAAGCCAATCACAGATGCGTTGCTACTTTGACGACCCGCGTCGCGCAGCGGTTACCGTACCGGTCTGACAAGCAGTGGGTCCCGGGTTCGATTCCCGGCCAGACAGGTATCTGAATGATGAGTTTAGATTCTTGTTCTGGGTCTGGGTGTTTGTGTATTCGTCTTTGTGTGTGTTCATGGCACCCACGACACAGGAGAAAATCCTACTGTGGGGCTATGAGTGTAGAAAGCGTTTTAAGTTTTTTTTTAAGTTTTTTAAGTTTTTTTTACTCCCGAGGACTATGATGGTCGCCACATGTGAAAGTTACCTGGTTTGAAATTTAGACGCAAAAACTTACTCATGTAGTAAAGAGATAACAAAAAAAAAAAGTTATTAAAATGCTCGTAAAAATATCGATATTTCTACAAGCATTTTCCCAAACCTTTTCAAACCGCTGTCTATGGACATCGGTGACACTGGCTATCATATCGGGTTATCAGATGATAAAAATATTGATTATGGCACCAACGAGATAAAATTCAACCTATTTGATACTATTTTCGGAATTTGTCGATGAATCATGCACAGTTTGACGACCTGCGTGGCGCAGCGGTTAGCGTACCGGTCTGACATGCAGTGGGTCCCGGGTTCGATTCCCGGCCAGACAGGTATCTGAATGATGAGTTTAGATTCTTGTTCTGGGTCTGGGTGTTTGTGTATTCGTCTTTGTGTGTGTCCATGGCACCCACGACACAGGAGAATATCCTACTGTGGGGCTATGAGTGTAGAAAGCGTTTTAAATTTAAGTTTTAAGTTTTTTTTAAGTTTATTATACTTCATAATAATAAAGCTTTTGTTTAACTTGCTTTGTTAGTTTGTTTTTTTATATAATGACGTAGCAAACGAGCATGCAGTCCATCTGATGGTAAGTGGTTACTGCCGCCCATGGACATTGGTAAGCAACTTTATATAGAAAATAGGTTTTCTCCAAAGTCAATCATAGATGCGTTGCTACTCCCGAGGACTAGGGTGGTCGCCTCATATAAAGTGTGCTGGATACTGCAACTACAATCTAATAAAAATCTTAATAACATACTTTTAACAATGTTTAGGAGCAACATAATACCACCACTAAATATACTCCTACAAGTTTGTATCCTCTTACGAGCTTCCCATCAACCCATTATTGTCCCACTGCTGGGCACGGGTCTTCTCTCAGAATGAGAGAGTTTAGGCCATAGTCAACCGCGCTGGCCAAGTGCGAATTGGTGGACTTCACATAGCTCCGAGAACTTTTTTTTTTAAGAACTCTCGGGTGTGTAGGTTTCCTCACGATGTTTTCCTTCACCGAAAAGCAGTGATAATTAATTTCTAATACGCACATGAATCATTGGTGCGTGCCTGGGTTTGAACCTCGGACCTCCCGATCGAGAGGGCAAGTTTCAACCATTAGGCTATCACTGCTTACGAGCTTAATGAACATTAAATGTCATTATGTTCTAATCTATCTACTGTGTGTATCAGACAATAAATAATACTTAAGAGAAAATAAATTTAAAGGTTTAAAAATTAACAACGCTTTAAATATAGGCACATAAATGAGCAAACTTTGTGTCCTCTTACGAGCTAAATGTGGCTGGAAACTCAATCCTTTGTCTTTTGTTACTTTATTGGTCTTCAGGAATTCCAGCTCTACCTACGTTCCCACTCGAGATCTTAATTGGAATCGTGGGGGTGCATTTACGCCTTGATGAACATTAAATGTATTTATGTTCTAGTCTAGCTAATGTGTGTTTCAGTAACATAATACAATGTTCTTTACAATTAAAAGAAGACAAATTGACTAAGTTTTATCGGATCTCCTCAATATAACTATACAGTTTATTAAACTGAGTTTGAAGACGTGGACAAATATTACAAATTAAACAAATGTTGGAAGCAATGAGCCACATTAGAAAGAAAGAAAGAAAAGTTTATTACAACTATTAATAGTACATGCTACTACCATACATTACAAATATACAATATAAATGAATAAGATACACCTATATCAATTTTATTTACAACTAGAAGAATATAAAATATATTAAGAATAAAAAAGTATAATTATTATAAATATTAATACATTCAATTAATAACAATAATGAACGATCTCCATCGTACATTATTGTTATTACATTGTATTTTTAAAATTTCCATAAAAATTATGCATAGTACAGACAGCTGGAAATGGGCACACTCAACATATGTCGCAGAGAACTACGACCGTTAGTTTTCAGTTCACGGAGTTCGGACGGTGTACGCTCTAAAGTTTAATGCGGATTTTCTTTTATTGTTTTACATAAACACATTCCAATAACTGCAAATAAGATATATCTTATCTAAAGGCCTCGAAATATTTCCTTTTCGTCTTACTGCTAATTACAAGTCTGGTCTCAGAATGTGAGTTTTAAGCCTTAGTTTAATTGCGAATTGGTAGAATTCTTTGGCTTTTTTAGAGAACTCTCAAGTGCGTAGGTTTTCTTGCGATGTTTTATTTCACCGCAAAGCAGTGATTATTAATTTCTCATAGGCACATAATTAAAATAAATGGTGCGTGCCTCGTCTGATTGAGGGGCCAAGTTTCAATTATAGGGGTATCACTGCTTAATTAGGGGTAGAATTTAGGTGATCGAACCAGTGTAGTTCGCATGGGGAAGTACCACCGCCACACTTATTTCTAACGCGTAGTTGGTGGAACCAGTGTAGTTCGCCCGGGGAAGTACCACCGCCACACTTATTTCTAACGCGTAGTTGGTGGAACCAGTGTAGTTCGCCCGGGGAAATACCACCGCTACACCTATTTCTAGCGTATAGGTGGTACAACTAGTGTAGTTTTTGCGGGGAAGTATCAGCGCCACACCCATTTCTAGCGTGAAGCAGTTCTTGCGTTTCGATGGAAGGGTGTGGTTGCCGGCACACTTATATGAGGCGACCATCTTAATCCTCAGGAGTAGCAACGCATCTGTAATTGACTTTAGATGATTTCATGTTCTATATGAAGTTGTTTATAGGAGTCTATGGTCGGCAGAGACCACTTACCATCATGTGGACTGCATGCTCGTTTGACTTCAATCAGATAAAAAAAATGGTGCGTGCCTCGTCAGATTGGAGGGCCAAATTTCAACTATAAGGGTATCACTGCTCAATTAGGGATGAAACAGGCCGAATCCTAAAATACTAGCGATAATCCAACCCAAACTAACCCTAAAACCCTAACAACTTCACCCAAATTACTACAATTTATCGAATCGAACACACGTCGAAATTGCCTAGTCAAGTGACATTTTGATAAATGCGTCTAATTACAGCGTAGGGGATTTTTCTGCGATCAATCACGTTTAGTTTTTGGCGTTATCGCTATGTAATTAGTTCCTCTTTGTAATGACATGAAATGTATTTGTTTTGTACAGACCTATAGGTCATTTAATATGACAGTTATAGTATTTTTGAAGATCTTCTTTTGGCGTGTTAGGAAAAAGAGCGACCAATAAAATGAAATGTATTTATTTTGCTTAGCCCTACGAGGTGCGTTTAAACTCGTAGGGCAAGGCAAAATAAATACATTTGAAACTTTTAGTTATAACATTTAGTATTAAATCTATGATCGAAATGCAACCAATTATCGGCATTAAACTTAAGGCGTCGTAAAAGGTGACTAAAAGGGGTTGCGGGCGGCTAGAGTGAGAGTTCGAACCGTTCGGTCTGACGACCCCGCGAAGGACGGCGGTATGTGTGGTCGCATACCTTCGTGGAGACACCAGACATAGCGGTGGGCCCAGCCGCCCTTCTGTGAGCAGCCCGATGGGGCAACGCGCTCAGTTGACTCCTTTGGAGATCCCGGAGTACTCTTTGTAGCGCCGAGGACGGCCATCGGGGGGCTTTTAGTGCGGTAACAATCCGACATAACCCTGCTTCGCTCCAACGGTGTCGGGTACCTTTTGAAGGTTTCCCCCACGAGAAAATAAAAAGGACTCTTATCTCATGTGGGATTGATAACAAATGTCCCTGAGCGGCAAACGCCACTTACCATCATACTGCATCCTCATTTCCTACTTGGATATTTAAAAAAATACGTTAACTCATAATGGGCATCTTTTCCTTAGCAAGTTATATTAAATATCTAAACCTAAAACGAATTAGTTACAGCAAGCATTTGTAGCAAATAATGATTAATTTATGAACGCAAATAATTATTAATTTCAAGAAATGTTAATTTAATTCTAAGCGTAAGTCAGCTTGCATTTTATTTTTAGAAAGCATTTTAAAAATTAAACATATGTAATTTCTAAACTTAACGGTTTGTGGGTTTGTGAGTGGTGGATTTAAAGTTTTGGAATGAATAAATTCGAAACATATTCGAGACTTACAAACATATGAATATAAGAAAATAACTTTCATACGATACTATATATACAAGATAATGATTGACTCTAAACTATGTCGTCAACCCATTATTGTCCCACTGCTGGGCACGGGTCTCTCTCAGAATGAGAGAGTTTAGGCCATAGTCCACCGCGCTGGCCAAGTGCGAATTGGTGGACTTCACACACCTCCGAAAACTTTTTTTTTTATTATAAAGAACTCTCGGGTGTGTAGGTTTCCTCACGATGTTTTCCTTCACCGAAAAGCAGTGATAATTAATTAAGTATAATACGCACATAAATCAGTGGTGCGTGCCTGGGTTTGAACCTCGGACCTCGCGATTGAGAGGGCAAGTTTCAACCATTAGGCTATCACTGCTCCAACTATGTATTAGAGTATAAAAGTGTATAAATCCTTGAAAATCTACGATAATGGGGTGATTTCTTTTTATCCCCTTGCTCCTGGCTTTTTCCCAAGTTATCCAGAAACTCCGTTTCGTTTATTTCCCGTAATTCTTCACACTCTGCGGTCCTCACAAGGAAAGGAGTTCCCGCAAATAGGTCAAGGATCCTTGTTTAACAACGATATTGTATAACAAGCGAACTTTGGCATTTTCGGACTAAAATCGTGCGTTAACTGCGGGAAAGACGACTTTTGACTTTTGGTTTGCGCGTTTTTATTTATTTTACCATTTACTTATTATTAATCTTTATGATCAGTTGTTGCTATGTGTAATGTATTAGTTGATACTGGGAAATTGCTACGAACATTGTTTGTTTGAAAAAAATATGTATCGTATACATGACAAATATGTATGAATTTATGACATTAAATGTATGTAGGACATTTCATTAAGGCAAATCCGTATAATTTTTCGTAGATAACAGTAGTGTAACATTACTACATACGTTGTACGACAGAACATGCGTAGCGTTGCTACACTATTATTTTGATGCTAACTACTACTACCCTTACTACTATTTAATTGCATGTTTATTTATTCATGCATAAACACGCACGCACGCGTTCTACACTCATAGCCCCACACTAAGATTTTTCCTGTGTCGTGGGTACCATGGACACACACAAGACGAATACACAAACACCCAGACCCAGAACATGAATCTAAACTCATAATTCAGATACCTGTCTGGCCGCGAATCGAACCCGGGACCCATTGCGCGTCAGACCGGTATGGTAACCGCTCCGCCACGCGGGTCGTCAAACGACACCCGTACAAATGTTCTCTTTCAGCATACATCCTGTATTAAAAGAGGAAATTCAAAAACACTTATAATAAAAAATAGAAATATTTCAAAAGGGAGTGACAAAGTTGTTTACACCGAAGACAGCTACCTTTTAGCGCTCCTTTTAAATGTAGCGGCGACTAAATGACTTGTCAACAGCTTTGGAGCGATGGAAAAACTTTTGCTGTGAGCTCTCACCACAGACAGACAGTAAATGAGTCTTATTTATGTGTTTTGTGAAAAATGAGCATGCAGTTCATTGGGTAGTAAGTGGTCACTATCGTTTACGGATATCTCTTGAACTTGTACGATTATTGTACTTCGGAAAGAACACGCTTTCTACACTCATAGCCCCACACTAGGAATTTCTCCTGTGTCGTGGATACCATGGACACACACAAGAGGAATACACAAACACCTAGACCCAGAACATGAATCTAAACTCATCATTCAGATACCTGTCTGGCCGGGAATCGAACCCGAGACCCGTGTCAGTGCGTGTCAGACCGGTATGGTAACTGCTCCGCCACGCAGGTTGTCAAAGAAGTTTGGAATGTTGTGTGTTCTTATTACACTCTAATGATTCTAACGATGAGTGTAGCACGGTACTAGTATATAAAAGGACTACTGCTGGTAAAAGGTAGAAAAAGGGAAGGCTATACCTCAAAATCCAGACTTTAAAGAGGTACAACAAAGATATCTCCAATGATGAATACGCGGACACCGCGTATTCGTGAAAAACACGTTGCCGAAAATAATTATTTTAGTTAGTATATAGAGCAAAAATTGTTTATTTATTAAATTAACAATATTTAGTGATTTAAAAGATGTAATTTAGTCTACCCTTCATAAATTTGTTATTGTCCCCTCACACAACTTTGTTACAAAAAGGCGAGCGCCTACCGGTAGAAAAAGATTTTTGTATAACCTCCTATATTTATCGGACCTCCTCAATTTTGAATAAATAAATAAACCGAAGAAGAATAACTCCTACGTTTTACTTGACATCTTGAAGAAAGGATAGTAATGAAGACACTGACTTTCCTGACGTCATGCTTTCTTCGTTATACATGATACTAATTATCGTGATCGACGTGACCCAAGCGTGCAAAGCCGCGGTAATAACCTAGCAAATTATAATAAAAACTTTGCGAGAAAACTTTAGATTGTATTTAATAAAATTTGCATAGAAATTCAAAAGTTTATCACAAAAAAGCGTCTTTACGGCACCGCCATGATTGAAAACGTCAAGTCTTAATCGTTTTCATTTATCCTTTGAAGTTTTTCTTACTAGAAAAAGGGCTATTTCCGTTTTCTTTATCATATTTTACGAAATAATCAAGAAAATCGTATTATGTTAGGTACAGGCTTAAGACTAGAAAGACAGCCTCTGAAAATATTCAACCATGGCAAATTTGGCTATTTTGCGTAACACACAAACGTTAATAATAATAATAATAATAATAATAAGCCCCTCACAAATCTAACTCCACGTCCGGCCCGAACACCAGTGGTCACGTGAGGGGCGGACTTAGGCAGCTTCTAGCTAATTACATACCTAAGACTAACGGAGCAATAGTAAACAGTTAAATGCGATGCGATTAAGAAGCGGAAATAAACTACCCCAGGCGGGTACCGGAGCGAACCGCAATGGAGAATCCCGCCCCGAGCAATCCCGCTCGGGCTGTCCCACGTATTCTGGGGGGGACACCGTGTCGCAAACATCTGCCCAGAATGAAACTGTTGCAGATCACAATCACGACTCAACATCAGTGATTGAAACAGAAAATACCCGACCAACTTCAATTTCATCTACGTCAGCAAATGTTGTACAGGAGGCACAAGCCAAGAATCCAGTACCCATTGCTGATTCCAAATGTGTGCGAAAAAAGTGGACAGCAGAAATGAACCAATTTATCTGGCGCACTTACTTAATAGCAACTAATATGGAGACAAATACTCGTCATTACTTAGATACACTATACAGCGAATTTAATCGTAAATTCCCACATATGAATTCCTCCAAGCAAAGAATAGGAGATCAAAGAAGAATAATCTTAAGAAATAAACTACTAGACCACGACACTTTAGAAAAAATAAAATCAGATGCTCATAATCATATACAAACTCATCCTAATCTCCAAACACAATCAAACGACAATAGCCAAAACACCCAACGTAGAAGAATGAGATGGACCAATGAAATGAATGAGACCCTAATAAAATGTTATTACGAAATTACAGACTTGGAAACGAATAGGACTGCTTATAGATCTCAGCTTAGGAACAAATTTCTTGACATATACCCCCAACATTCCGATCTATCGGAACAGCATATTTCAGACCAGACGCGATCTATTATACATAATAAATATATACCAGATAATAGACTGCAGGAAATAGTAAAAGAAATAAAAAATTTAAAAAAATCACATCAGCCACAAAATAACAGTAACAAAAATTCTCCGGAAAATAACGACAATTTACTTAACACATTTAGTAACGAGATCAGTCGTACGGATACACAAAACATCACTTGTAATTTCCAAAATGAGCATAGTTCTCGTAATTTCAATTCATTTACACTACATGCAAACAACACAAATATAGAAAAAATATTCCGAGAAACATTAGACCGATTCAAACACTCTAATCCAGTTAGTCGGCCCTATATACCTAAACAAAAAACTTGTAAGAGATTAGGTTTCATAGTTCATTATATAAATACCAATATCCTGCCAAAATATATATCAGTTGAACAAGATTTCATATTAACACAAACCATAATTTATTGTGCAGCTTATACAGCTGCCATATGTAATGGTACAAGAATACGGGAAACTGCTAATCCATTACAAAATAATAGGCAAAACACACCAGCGTGGCAGAAAAGAATGGAAAATAAAATACAGTTGCTTCGAAAAGAGATCGGGAGAATGACGCAATATATACAAGGAAACAGAAGTAGAAAATTAGAGAAACACATAGAGGATATAAAAAATAAATATACAACTCATTCGAAACATGAAGGTCCCAATGTTACACCAGAATTAATTCTAGATACAATGAAACAAAAACTAAACGTTTTTGCGAGTAGACTGAAAAGATACCTAATTTGTAATTTAAGAAAAACACAAAATAATCAATTCATTAATAACGAGAAACTATTTTACAGACAGCTTAATCTAAATACACAAAAATCTCAAGTTACCACACCAAACACTAATGACGGTAACAGAAATGTAAATTTAACACCGAGCGAAGAAAACATGCAACGCTTTTGGTCCAGAATATGGGCGGATTCTATTCAGCACAATGTGTCGGCTAAATGGATTAAATCAGAAAGTGTAGAAAAAATTACTCCAATGCCATATGAATACATCCCAGAAAACGTATTTTTGAAAGTCCTTAAAAAATGTCATAACTGGAAAAGTCCTGGAACCGATAATCTACATAACTTTTGGTATAAACAATTTACAGAAATTCACTTTATACTACATAAACATATTAATAGCTTCATAAACAACCCAGAAATAATACCGGAATTCATAATGCAGGGCGTCACCTATTTGATCCCCAAACAAAAAGGCTCCACGGATCCTTCTAAATACCGGCCAATTACTTGCTTACAGACTATATACAAAATACTTACAGGATGCATATCAGATATTGTTTACCAACACATCACACAAAATAACATATTAGCGGAACAACAGAAAGGGTGTAGAAAAGGTAGCCAAGGTTGCAAGGAACAACTAATAATAGATTCAGTCGTTATAAACAGTGCTCATAAACAGAAAAAAGATATTAGTATAATGTACATAGACTATCAAAAAGCGTTTGACTCGGTGCCGCACTCCTGGTTAATATACATACTAAATCATTATAAAATACATCCAACAATAGTATCATTCCTTGAAAAAGCTATGGGTCACTGGTCAACAATACTAAAAACACACAACAATCAAATCACACAAAACACTCCTTCTATCCCTATTCGGCGAGGCATTTTCCAAGGTGATGCCTTTAGCCCATTATGGTTTTGCTTAGCCCTCAACCCCCTTTCTCATATGTTAAACAAAGCAAAATCCGGATTTCAAATTAAAATAAATGAGAATAAAACGAAACTTACACATCTAATGTACATGGATGATATTAAATTATACAGCAATAACACCAAAACACTACACATTTTAGCTGATATCACGCAAACGTTTTCAACAGATATAAAAATGAATTTTGGTGTAGATAAATGCAAAACGCTAACAGTTAGGAATGGCTCAATAGTACAAAATGATTATGCTTTAGACTCAGGACAAATTATAGAATCACTTGATCATAACACATCTTATAAATATTTAGGAATTCAACAAAATCAACGAATTAATCATAAAGAGATAAAAAATGATATTTTACAGAAATTTAAACATAGGCTTAACATCGTCCTTCGGTCTCAACTTAACGCACGTAACTTGATTAAAGCACTTAACACTTACGCTATCTCATTACTAACATATTCATTTGGAACTATTAAGTGGTCACAGACGGAACTCAAACATATTCAGCGTACCATCAACACGTCTCTAACAACTCACCGAAAACATCACCCTAGATCCTGCATACAAAGACTAACACTACCCAGAATTGAAGGCGGAAGAGGAATAACAGACGTAGTTAATTTACATAACAAGCAAATAACATCTTTACGCGCATTCTTCTTTGACCAAACCCTAAGATCCAACCTACATAAAGTAATCACTGCTGCCGATGTCCAAATAACACCACTCAATCTCAGTGATAGAACACCACAACGCAATGAGCAATTAGTAAACATGTCGGCAAAAACAATTGCATGGGAGAACAAGTCCATGCATGGGAGACACTATAAAGATTTACACCTACCTCACGTTGATAAGATAGCCTCAAATGAGTGGTTGAGACGCGGAGAGCTATTTCCGGAAACGGAGGCTTTCATGATAGCAATTCAGGATCAAACCATAAACACCCGAAACTATCAGAAATATATCATCCAAAATCCTAATATGTTAAGTGATCTATGTCGGCGATGTCAGAGTAATTCAGAGACTATACAACACATAACAGGTGCTTGTAAATCCATAGTTCAATCAGATTATAAACATAGACATGACCAAGTAGCAGCCATAATCCATCAAAATCTAGCACATAAATATAAGTTCATTACACACAAAATACCTTATTATAAATATATACCTAACACTATACTAGAGAATGATAATTATAAGATATATTGGGATAGAACAATTATGACCGACAAAACAGTACATTTTAACAGACCGGACATTACATTACTGGATAAAATCAACAAGAAGGTTTTCATAATAGACATAGCTGTATGTAACACCCACAACTTGGTCAGTACACACACAGAAAAAATGGCCAAATACAATGAATTGGCACTCGAAATAAAAAGACAATGGCAAGTAAGCTCAGTACAATCAGTTCCAATTATAATTTCGACAACAGGTATCATTCCTAAAACATTACACACAAGTCTTAACATATTACAGATGCCACCATATACACAAACACTCTTGCAAAAAGCTGCCATTCTGAATACTTGACGTATCACGCGCAAGTTTTTAGATTTATAACAAAAAAGTCTCCTCCTTCTTCGCTTGGCTAAGGCCCGCGCAGATGGATATTGTACCCCTCAAAAGGGAGAATGAAAA
This sequence comes from Spicauda simplicius, assembly GCA_949699795.1. Taxonomy (NCBI): domain Eukaryota; kingdom Metazoa; phylum Arthropoda; class Insecta; order Lepidoptera; family Hesperiidae; genus Spicauda; species Spicauda simplicius. The sequence goes on along the minus strand of OX453080.1, from coordinate 9,670,525 downwards.
CAAAACATAGATAAATAATAATAATAATAATATCTTTATTTCATAAAATAGCACAGTCACATTACACAATATCATTAGGTTTAGGGTAACATTATAGTAACAACAGCAACTGAACGTTGCTAAGATATCTCTGTTAGTACGAGTATTTTTTTGAAGTTAAAAAAAATCTAGTTTATTATTCTCAGTTATCTACTCATATCACAGAAGAGCTTAAAAAATGTTTGGTTTGATTTCTTGAGGCATTCACCACATTTGTTTTAGGAGCTAATTGTCTAGTGTAACCAGAATTTCAGATCATTCAGTCCCAGTAAGTACGGCATTTCCTTCCTATGTTATAAGGCGATTAACCAATTCGCACTTGGACAGCGCCAAGGCGGCGGTGAGATGTGTTCGCTTGTCGTCGCAAATACCAGACGATGAGGTGGACTCTATGCCCACCTGTAGACTAAGGGGGCAACGCGCTCTGAGAACTTCCCTCTATTCCTTTGTAGATTCCAGAATCCACTTCGCAGCTCTTAGGACGGCCACCCCCTGGTGGCCGTTTAATGTGTATGGAGATGGATACTTTTTAAAGATTTACCCCCTCGCATAAAAATGGCATTAAAAGCTTATAATAATTTAAATTATGCCGATTACGTGCTATAAAATGAATCACATGATTTGTTAAACCTTGTTAAATAATTGACACTCGAAAAAACAAAATATCACCCGAAATCATATAACATTTGAAGTGACACGAATTAATGGTCCAATACATTGTTTCTCGAGGTGTTGTCTTTCTTTTTTGCTCTGTGGTTGTCTGTTATATGTATAAAAGAACCCGTCAACAAGTTTACGTCCTCCTGACGGTAATTGCTGTCATGATAGTTTTCTTTTTTTTAAGCTTTCAGCACTATTTTGTGATGTGCAAGTCGCAAACGTGTATGAAGTTTGTTTAATGGTAATTGGTTGCACATATACACCTGTAACCAACTTTATAAAGGATAGGTGTTTTATGTAAGTCACAGATGGGTTGCTTCTCTTGAGCACTAGTTGCCTTATATGAAATTTAGCTGGCATCGGGAAAGTTGTCGCTGCCGCCATTCAACATCTACAAGCAAATATGTAGAAACAAACACGCTTTTTACACTCATAGCCTTACTACACTAGGATTTTCTCCTGTGTCGTGAGTAGGTACCGTGGACACACACAAACCAAATACACAAACACCCAGACCCAAACATGAATCTAAAGTCATCATTCAGATACCTGTATGCCGGGAATAGAACCCGTGACACATTGCGCGTTTAAGTATAAAAAAAAAGTTCTACCATCTTGTATATGCACATTTCTAACAAAACGCGTAAACTGTTTTGCATTGGAAATTTGGTATAGTGTTACGAACCGGATTCTTTTTTTTTTATATTTGTACCTAACCATAAAGCAGACGGGCCACTTGATGGAAAGTGGTTACCGTCGCTATGGACATATGCAACACCAGAGGAGTCGCCAATGCATTGTCGGCTTTGAAGAAGAGCTCTTTTTGGAGTTTTCTTGAAGAGCCCCATGTCATAGCGCTCAAGTAGTACCTCAGGAGGAAGATCATTCCACATCTTGCACGTTTGTGGTAGAAAAGACCGTGCAAACCGAACCGCAGATGGAACTTCATCCTTCGGCGAGTGGTGGCACCAGGTCAAAATGCTCCTCGGAACACTCACCATTGTCAGGCCTATCATCGTTCAGTGTTAAACACGTTACCAGGCAGAATAGGCGTTGTCCCTGTAGTTCGGGGATTAGAATAGGGCTACGGTATCCCCTACATGTCGTAAGAGGAGCTTGGGACGTTCGGTCAGGTGATCGCATATCGTCGTAAAGGATTCGGTGTACCTTTTGAAGGTTTTCTCCCCGTCAAAAAAAAGGCGCACTCGTCCATCTGGGAGGAGCCCGATGGAGCAACGCGTTCAGAGTACTCCGGTTGCGTTTATTTGGAGATCCCGGAATCCTCTTTGTAGCGCGGAGGACGGCCGCTGGGGGATTTTTGTGTGGTAAAAAATCCACTTAACCCCACTCGATAACAAAATAAAATGGCAGAATAGGCGTGGCGCTGACTTCGTGGTCGAATCACGAAGGTGCTTCAAGCTACCAAAACTTTATCGTTTAAAAGGCGGAAATCAAAACAAACAGAATTTAATAAAACTCATTACTGGGCCCATCCTCATTTCCCCAAACTTTCCAACATTTAATTAGCCCTCAAATTTACTCAAGTGAGCTGGGGCAGGTTGAAAATAGGGCGGGCTTATTTTTTTTATTTTTCACTTTTTTGGTTTCAAAACTCGTAATTACAATAGGTTTCCAAGGTAGTAGAAAGAGTGTGATTCGACCGGGGAAGTACCACCGCCATACCTATTTCTAGCGTGAAGCATTTCTTGCGTTTCGATGGAAGGGTGTGGTTGCCGGCACACTTTTACATGAAGTGAACATCATAGCAGAGCCTCGGGAGAAGCAACGCATTTGTGATTGACTTCTCGTCTTTTTTTGTGATTCGACTTTTTTAACCGACTTCCCAAAGGAAAGAGGTTATCTATTCGTCACGTATATTTTCACAAGAAATGTGTCGAGCCAAGGGGTAGCCAAGATATGCCAGTAATTGAATGAGAGGATTGTTAAATTTCATCGCTTCGTTTGTTTAGTTCTGGTTTTTTTTTTTTTTTCATTTATTTAATACAAACAAATTAACAGAAACTTAAATCATAAAGCTTTGCATAAACCGTATCGGTTTGTCCGCAAGCTAGTTAACCTCTGATACAATAAAAAGATGTTATACAGATTATATTATCTAAGAATACCAAATTACAAAAAAAAAAAGAAAAAATATTTACTTCCATTGCAATCTTAATAACAACTAATAGTAGCATCATGCAAAAATACCGAACAAATTCATCGCGTCTTGGCTCACAGATATGAAACCGGTTTTGACTCACGGTAAAGAACAATCTACAGGTTGATGCATTATTTGAATTTTTTGCCTTGTATTAATTTATATATAAATATACATAGACATAGATGGTACAACATTATTATTAAGAATTTTGAAGCAAGTCATAGAAGTATTTTTTATATTTGAGCTTATAGTTTTCGTCGTTTATTTCAGATAATGTTTTTAATGGAACTTCATTCATAAGAGTAGGTACTAGATATTTGTTTGTGCGTTTTCCGTAATAATTATATGTCCTGGGGATAAAAAGTTTTTTCTGTGCTATTTTTCTTGTAAATTTTGAATGCTCTATTTTTGTTTGTACATCTTTATCCAAAAAATGTTCAATTAATATTAACATTTTTATTTTAATATGAACTGGTAGTACCTTACAATGTTTGAAAATTCCTGTAATGTCATTATTTTGTTGTAGCCTTAATTTAACTTTTGTAGGTATTATTATTTTAAGTATTCGTAACTGTAAATTATAAATATTATTTAAATAAGATTTGAAAGTTCTTCCATAACTTGTAAGCCCATATGAAATAATAGATTCAGCAAGTGCGTTGTACAAATTAATTAAAACGGAAAAAGGCACTTTATATTTTAGGATTGCAAATTTAGCAAGCATAGCCCTTAATTTCATGCAAACAAACTCAATATGGCGGCTCCAGTTAAATCTCTCATCAACGATTAGGCCTAAGTAAGTATATTGTGAGACTTGCTCTATGCGGTCACATTTACAAGTATTGCCTATTGATGTATAATTATGTAGGCAATCGTGATTATGTGCGACTATTGATAGTGGCTGATGGTCATTCACTAAATGACTCGAACAAACATGTAGGATCTTGGTCTTATGTTGACATGGTGCAACGTTGTTTTTATATTGACAGTACTGATAATTGAGTTACATATGCGAGCTAAGAATCCATGAACAACAAGATTACGTAAAAACAGCAAAATATTTTTGTAACTTAACTTCGACCTTTCATTATGCCACGTGGTTTCGTAGATGTCCGACCCGATCCTCTTCGAAAGAAGATATATCTATAAAACTCATATGTGATCTGAGGATTAGGTTTTCGTGTATTCGTCTTTATACGTATAACGCCCACGACACAGAAAAATTCGCAACGTACGGTTATGAATGAAGAAAACGTTATGTATTATTAATATCTTTGGTTAAGAAAAGAAATTCGATCTTTTTTTCGTGCGCAGTAAACTTAAGTTTGTCAAAACCTCCTAGACAAAAATGATAGTACTCGTATATATTCTATATATTAATACGTGAAGCAAAAACTTGTGATTTGTTTTTAAGATACTGATACTGCAGGCGGAGGAGTATAAAATTACGCGCGGTTATCGTTAATGCAGAGAAGATTGTGTAATGCTAATATTTTTTCCAAATAATGCATAAGACATACATAAAATCAACTAAAAACACATTACACTCACTACCTTGCATTTGGCACAAACACATAATACATAATAAACGAAATAGAACATTCAATGTCTTACTATGAAAACACAACGTCAAAATGTCAGATGTCTTTGTCAAAATACCCGCCATTGCTTTTAAATGCAGCTTAGTTAATAAACCTCGTGTTACCTTTTACGGGTGCGTTCAAAATAACTTGAAAATTATTACAATTTATTTAAGTTAGAGAAATTTTGGTGCCACTTTGGACAATAAGAAGTTTAGTTTTTCAATTTAAATTACGGTCGAATTTCGACCGTTGCGAAGGGTAACTGGTAAATAATGTTAATGTTACGTATATCTTGAGTTTGATTACCCTAGGTAACGTACAACGGAGACTTAACTTGCCTTATAAAGCAATTACGTGTCCTATTCAAAGATCAACCACCTCTGGTATTTCGGCGACATGCCGCTTTCAAAACGCCGGAACTACCGAGCTCCACATATATTATGTACAAGTAGGGTTACCCCAAAGAGTAAAATAACATACAGGAAGTTTACCCTGTTTGTTTTAAAGGAATAGTAATGAGAAATTTGTATTGCAAGATTAATAAACATTATAGATATAAAATTTAAAAAAAACATAATTTCACTCACGTTTGTAAAGACTACGATTACATTTTTTTCTGCATACCATTTTTGTGTCGACTCATTAGCTATTGCAAAACTTATACTTTATAAAATATTGGTGTGACGGCTTTTTTCTATAATATTTAACATGGTTGGTTTTTAATAGCATGACTGCCTTTCTTTTCTTGGATGTAGTAGAAGTTCAAGAGGGTAGAACGTGTATATTGTGGCGGTGGTCCACCAATTCGCACTTGGCCAGCGCGGTGGACTATGGCCTAATACTCTCTCATGAGAGAAGACCTGTGCCCAGCAGTGGGACAATAATGGGTTGACGACGTGGCGGTGGTACCTCCACTACCACCGCCATACCTATTACTAGCGTTGTACTTGCGTTTGTATTGTCTTCATATAGAACCCCAGTTTTGAAACTAGTTGACCCGGCAAACTTCGTTCCGCCTAAAAGTCAAAACTGTATCATGCATGTACTATACATAAAAATCTTACGTTTGAATGACTCCATCAATTAAAAAGACTGCATTCAAATCCGTAGCATAGTTTTAGAGATCGAAGCATACATAGGGACAACAGCGGAAAGTGACATTCAACTGAGAGTGATTGATGATGTTAATGGACGGGAGTGGTCACTCACTATTAACTGAACTGCATGTTCGTTTGCTCTTTCAATTGTATTAAAATACGACTAAGGGAAAATATTCATCATCACCTGCTGACTTCAACAAACATACCAGACTCGGTAACTATTATCATAATAGGAAGAAACCTATGTCCAATGAACCTCGATAGACTGTACTGTATATATAACGGTGATAGAACCAGCGTAGTTCGACCGGGGAAGTACTACCACCACACCTATTTGTAGCGTGAAGCATTTCTTGCGTTTCGATGGAAGGGTGTGGTTGCCGGCACACTTGTATATGAGGCGACCATCGTAGCCCTCAGGAGTAGCAATGCATCTGTGATTAACTTCAGATAGAACCCATGTCCAATGTCCGATTTGAAGTTGAGTGAACACTTTCCATCAGGTGGCTCAGCTCGTTTGCTACTTCAATCAGATAAAAACTGATGATTGCAATATATTGCACAATTGATGCTGACAACCCTATGTAGGTAGGTATTATTATACGTCACGCGACCTGCTAATTTCGAGCTATTTCGTTTTCTACGCTATAATGATCTCTTTTCTTATTTGATTGTCGTAATAATGGGTTATAAGCATTTAGTATTAGGGGAAATAGCACACATGCATTAGTCATGTTTTCTGCCATTTTCCCTACGAATTTAAGTGAAGTTATGGAAGTCCTAACTTTCTTGGATTTTTTACGAAGACAGCAAAAACCAAATGGTGTAAAACTATTGAGATTCGAATCGCAGACACAGCACTGATTTTTCTAAAATTTTGTGCGTATTAAATACTAATGATAAGTCGTTAATGTAATGTCGCTTTCCGATAAGGGAAAAATATGGTGAGGAAACCTGAAATATCTCTAAAAAAAGTTTTCATACGTGTGTAAAATACCTCTCGTCAACCCATTATTGTCCCACTGCTGGGCACAGATTTTCTCTCAAAATGAGAGAGTTTAGGCCATAGTCCGCCGCGCTGGCCACGTGCCAATTGGTGGACTGCACACACTTCCGAGAACTTTTTTTAAGAACTCTCGTGATTGTAGGTTTCCTCACGATGTTTTCAATCGCCGAAAAGCAGTGATAATTTATTTCCAATACGCACATTATTTTATGAAAAATCAGTAGTGTTGGGTTCGAACCTCGGACCTCCCGATCGAGAGGGCAAGTTTCAACCATTAGGCTATCACTGCTCAAAATACCACGACAATGAATTAATTCTACTGTTCTACTCTACCTTCTACGGAAGAGTAATATTCATGTTCTATGGCATTCCATCTCAGACTTCAGAAGTGGCAAGGAATGTCTTATCGCCTTTCTGGTAGACCTCCGGTTCCACGTGATCAATGTATCAAAAAGTTCATAGTGTAGTTCCGAGACCAGAATTGGGCTACGGTACCCTCTGCCTGTCGAAAGAGAAAGAGTGGGAGCTGGAACTGTTCGGTCGGGCGACCCCGGGGTGGACGGCGGCATGTGTGGTCGCATACCGCCGTAAAGACCAGAAGATGCGGTGAGCGTTTCACGCCCACCAGGGAAGAACCCGAAAGGGGTATCGCGCTCGGAGGACTCCGGCTGTGTTCCGTTGGAGATCTCGGAGTTCTCCACGCAGTGCTGAGGACGGCCACCGGGGGGGTTTTAGTGCGGTAAGAATCCCACATAACCCGCGTCGCTCCTAAGACGTCGGGTACCTTTGGAAGGCTTCCCCGTCGTAAACAAAAAAAAGTTAGTGATCCAATATAATTGCATCAAGTATGCATATATGTATTTAATGCGTTAGATATGCATGTATAACATCATACTTAGTATTATTAAAATTGCACACATACAACACACAGACGCACAAATTTACGGGTTAGGTACGAATATAAAATTACGTTAAGAAAACTACATTTTAAACATAAACTCCGATAAATCACATATGATCTAAAGAAGATGTTCAAACGAACATAATGTGCTAAGAGGGGAGAATAAACAGTTATGTAAAGTTTTAATTAGTTATTAAGCTCCTTATACACTGCTATGAAGTGTTCATTATTCGGAGTGTCTAATATCAATATTAGGGCATTAAAAGTAAAATATAAAGTGGATATCAAAGTTGACGCAACGATCCATCACGAAAGATATCAGCTGTAGCCAAAGATTTGAAATTGAGTGAGATTGATGCTGTAATTGTCTATGCGAAGATTTCATTTGATAAAGTAACCTCTGAAATTTAGTGTTTATTTGGAATGCTATATCTTCCGCATGCCTATCTTTGATTAGTAAGATTTATAGCTAATAATCTATATATTAATACGTGAAAAATTCCGTATCATTTCCGTATTTTTCTTATTAAGAACCGTGGGCGGCAGTTATAATTGGATGCAGGAGACAGAAAAAAAAATGTAGGGAAGTAATTTGAAGTTATATTCCTTTTCGAGAGATTTCAAAATAAGTCATGTAAATTCTGCTAAGAAAACATTTTACAAATGGTATACCTATGAGACGTAAAGTTTCATATCTGACAGAGTAATATTTTGTTTCCCAGTAGAAATGGTCTGGATGAAAATAACATGATTTTCAAGGTGGTAGAACCAGTGTAGTTTGACCGGAGAAGTACCACCGCCACACCTATTTCTAGAGTGAAGCGGTTCTTGTGTTTCGATAGAAGGGTGTGGTTACCGGCACACTATCACATGAGGCTACCATCATAATCCTCGGGAGGAAGAACGTATCTGTGACGTCAGATGAAACCCATGTTCAGTATGTACTTAATTACAGATGTCAGTGGTCGGCAGTGGCCACTTACCATCAGGTGGACTTCATGCTCGTTTGCTACTTCAGTCAGATAAAAAAAGGCGTCCTTACATATCGCTTACGCCATCTGGGTGAATAAAATAAATGATTATCTTGAACTAAAATTATAGTGGCGCCTACGAAAGCCGTACCAATGCGTAGAAGTGATTCTATATAGACCTGTAATGTAAAATATTATATTTGTACCTTTTTTTGTTCTCGAGGGGGAAACCTTCAAAAGGTACCCAACGCCGTGGGATCGACGCAGGGTTATGTGGGATTTTTACTGCACTAAAACCACCGGACCCATCGGGCTCGTCCCAGATGGGCGGCTGAGCCCACCGTTCGGTCTAGTCTTTACGACATGCATACCGCCGTCCTTCCCAAGATCGCCTGGCTGGATGGTTCAAGTTCCCACTCTAGCCGCCCGCAACCTCGGAAGCCTCTTTTAGTCGCCTCTTACGACAGACAGGGTACTGTAGCCCTATTCTTATCCCGGAACTACAGGGACGATTATATTTATACCTAACAATAAGGCAGACGGACCATCTGATGGAAAGTGGGTATCGTCGCCCATGGGCCCCATGGACATTTGCAACACCAGAGGAGTCTCCAATGTATAGCCGGCTTTGAAGGAGAGCTCTTTTTGCACATTTTTTGAAGAGCCCCATGTCATAGCGTATTTTTTTTAATTACCTATCAAGTTGGTAGATCTATTACGGTTTACTAGAATTAGTACGGTAACGACGCATCTGTGGTTGATTTCAGATAGAACCCCTGTTCTATATAAAGGACATTTGCGGCAGTGGCCACTTACTATTAGGTGGACTGCACGCATTATTTAAAAGCAAACATTGACTTTAATTCTTCTCTATACTTCAAACGCACAAATCATTTGTCGTAATAAATTATAAGCTTTGACTAATTCATATAAAAGTGTTGTTGTCTATTTGTTTCATTCGTCTTAGTTACAAGACGTGTATCTACGCATTCCATTAAATATTAAATTTATTTCTCTTTTTTTTTATTTGACTGAAGTGGCAAACGAGCATGCAGTCCACCTGATGGTAAGTGGTCACTGCCGCCCATGAACATCTGTAATCAACTTCATACAGAACATGGGTTCCATCTGAAGTCAATCACAGATGCGTTGCCACTCCCTAGGACTATGATGGTCGCCTCAGGTGAAAGTGTGCCGGCAACCACACCCTTCTATCAAAACGCAAGAAATGCTTCACGCTAGAAATAGGTGTGGCGGTGGTACTTCCCCGGTCGAACTACACTGGTTCTACCACCTTGAAAACTCTCTATACATTATTGAAATATTTAACATTTTAACAGGAATTCTTCGCTATTGACTAATTCTCGCAAAATATTTTGGTGTCTATTTGGTTCCCTCGTCTGTATCTCAAGACCCGTATCTACGCATCTGGCTCGTGTTTAAAGTTGCAACATTGTTCAGAGTGTCACACTAAAGCGAGCGGGGAATGTTGAGGGATACCAGAATACCTATTTATATCTTAACAATTTACATACTAAAAAGAATACATCCAATAAGCTGTTCCCGACTGTACTTCTGATAAAAGTATCAAATTTTTTTTTGTAGTCTATTTGGTTTCTTCTTCTATATCACAAAGCGCGTATCTACGCATTTGGCTCGTGTTTAAACTTGCGACGTTGTTCAAAGTGTCGCACTAAAGCGCGCGGGGAATGTTGAGGGATGCCAGCATACCTATTTATATCTGAACAACTTACATTCCCGTAAGGATCATATACACATCATAGGCTGTTCCCGACTGTACTTCTAATTTTAAAAAATATCTAAAAAGTTTTCGTATCTATCTGGTTCCTCCGTCTGTATCTCAAGATGCGTATCTACGCATCTGGCTCGTGTTTAAAGTTGCGACATTGTTCTGAGTGTCGCACTAAAGCGTGCGGAGAATGTTGAGGGATGTCAGCATACCTATTTATATCACAAAAATTTACACACTAGAATATGGAATAGGGATACCCGCAATAAGCTGTTCCCGACTGTACTTCTGATAAAAAAATATCTGAAAAGTTTTTGTTGTCTATTTGGTTCCTTCGTTTTAGTCCCAAGACGCGTATCTACGCGTCTGGCTCGTGTTTAAAGTTGCGACATTGTTCTGAGTGTCACACTAAAGCGAGCGGGGAATGTTGAGGGATACCAGAATACCTATTTATATCTGAACAATTTACATTCCAGGGGGATACATGTCATAGGCTGTTCCCGACAGCGTCAGACATTCAATGTCTTACTACGAAAGCAAATAACGTCAAAAATGTCAGATGCCTTTGTCAAAATACCCGTTATTGCCCTTTAATGCAGCGTAGCTAATTAAGCTTTATACCTTTAATTGAGAAATTGAGAATTTGAGAAATATTCGTGCTACTTTGGACAATATGAAGTTTAGTTTTTTAAATTAAATTACGGTTGAATTTCGACATTTCGAACTATTAGGCAGTTTTTATTATGGCGAAGGTGTCTTCAGACAATAACTATAGATTCTAATATATTTTGCGATGTCTTAACAACACTGTGCAAAAAAGTATACAGCGCTGTGAGTATTTACTTTGAGAGAGCTTCACGAAGGAACTCGTTTCACATAATAACGTTACTGAATTAAAATGAAATTATAAACCGTTCTCGGCTGCAAAAGTTATTAAGTTGAGTGTATGAAAATAAACACAGTACCCTTACATTGTATTAAATTAACGTGTTTGTTTTACCTACTGTTTACTTTTCTACCAATTAGAAATAAATGAAACATCTCGTGGACTTTATATTCTTGGAATTTTATTTATAGGCATCGCACAAGGAGTCCATCTGATGGTAAGTCATCACTGCCGCTCATGAACATCGTAAGCAATTAAGCACATATAGAACAGGGTTTTACTTAAAATCAAGGACAGAGTTGAAACCCATGATTTTTGAAGTGAAACTTCCTTAGGCGCATGAGGGTAAAATTTTTACAGATGAAACGTCACGCCGGTATGCAACGGAAGTGTCGGAAAACAGAGAGAGAGTGATCGAGACCGATTGAGAGAGAGTAAGACAGGGCGAACGTAGCATGAGCAACTAGCCGTGGAGTGAGAGTAGGGAGCAAGCGAGTGAGAAAGATTGAGAGAAAAAGTGAGACAGAGCGAACGTCGTATCACACCTTTTTCCCTTCCTCTTAATCTTGGAAATTTAAAGTTTTAGATTTGTATAAATATAAACAAGATTTATAAATTAGTTCGCCAAAGAAGTTTCACTTCTGACATGTGTACTTTGTACGCACGCATGTTTTTTTTTTCACAGTCATAGCCCATAGGATTATATATAGTCTCATAGGATTTTCTTTTGTGTCGTGGATACCATGGACACACACGAGACCAATACACAAACTCCCAGATCTAGAACTTGAATCTAAACTCATCGTTCAGATACCTGCCTGGCCGGGAATCGAACCCGTGACCCATTGCGCCTCAGACCGGTACGGTAACCGCTCCACCACGCGGGTCGACAAATTAACTCCTCTACAACCGCCTCTCCTATTTCCTCCTTTTGACAAAAATGTTATGATCTGCTGCGTTCTGTGACATGATTATAGACTAATATTGTTGCGAAATTGATAATTTTAACAAGTAACTGGGACCATGTGCTGTTTCGAATATTTTTGGCGGATGTTTCACCCCGGTGGTTGGCCCAAGGAACGTGGTCACATCATAGTCAGTTTCATGATCCATGCAACTGTAACTAGGTCATAATGTCAATAAAGGAATTCATAAACTGCGTATCGTGAGTACTCGTCGTCAACCCATTACTGTCCCACTGCTGGGCACGGGTCTTCTCTCGGAATGAGAGAGCTTAGGCCATAGTCCACCGCGCTGGCCAAGTGCGAATTGGTGGACTTCACACACCTCCGAGAACTTTTTTTTTTTTTAAAGAACTCGGGTGTGTAGGTTTTTTCACGATGTTTTCCTTCACCGAAAAGCAGTGATAATTAAAGTATAATACGCACATAAATCAGTGGTGCGTGCCTGGGTTTGAACCTCGGACCTCCAGATCGATCGTGAGTACTCGTTACATATTAAAGATATAGTATTCCGTTTTGTGTGTGCTAAGGGAGACAACCTTATCTAAAGCTTTCCAGGACAATGATCTGTTAATACGTCTATGTATATTCTCAGGTTGAATTCTAATCTTATCTGTGTTTTACAAAACTCTATATACGATAGTGGTCATTCACTATATTATAAAAGAGCAAACGTGTACCCAACGTTTGCCATTTCTATAATATAAAAATTTTTAAGCAAAAAATACAACCGACTTCCATGCCACATAAAAGTAAAAAATAATTTAAATACATGTTGGTTTAGAGCAAACACAGTTCTTAGTACATAGTCCCGAAGTCGGCGCTTACCATATTTTGCTGGATCATGACGAAACTACATGTATCTTATATGAGCGCCGACTTCGGGACTATGTACTAAGAACTGTGTTTGCTCTAAACCAACATGTATTTAAATTATTTTTTACTTTTATGTGGCATGGAAGTCGGTTGTATTTTTTGCTTAAAAATTTTTTTTTCACGCTTTTCAGTCACGATAAAATCAGTTATGGCTGTTGCTAGTCGTCCGCTAACCGGATGAATAAAATTATGTGCTGACGTCATCATATAAAAATAGACTTCTTTGACACAACCGGTCGGGGGCGCTACCGCGCCCCCTCCCTTAGGTTCTGAATTGGAAAAATCTGTTCGAACCTAACCTAACCGAATAAAACAACTTTTTCTGAGTCAACATTTATTTAAAGAATAGACCTATAATTATCAATATTTAAAGTAGAAAAAGTAATATAAACCTTATAACTAAGAGTATAATTCAACTGATACTGATAAAAATAACCCATCCAATTTAAAAAGGTTGGTAGTACTCTTGCATCTTTCAGGTAATTGTATTCAAAGTGGAATTTTTGATCATAATTATATCCTCTCCGAAACAACAACTTACAACAACGAACAACAATTTACAAGGTGGTAGAACCAGTGTAGTTCGCCCGGGGAAGTACCACCGCCACACCTATTTCTAGCGTGAAGCATTTCTTGCGTTTCGATAGAAGGGTGTGGTTGCCGGCACACTTTCACATGAGGCAACCATCATAGCCCTCGGGAGTAGCAACGCATCTGTGATTGACTTCTGATGGAACCCATGTTCTGTATGAAGTTGATTACAGATGTCCATGGGCGGCAGTGACCACTTACCATCAGGTGGACTGCATGCTCGTATGCTACTTCAGACAAATAAAAAAAAAAAAAAATAAAAAAAAAAACTCATTGTTGGTATTGTGAACAACAACATTATGTATACGTAAGCACAATATGGCCGATGCCTACGGTTTAAACTTGAAGGACCCCAGCATTATCAGGGTTGTGGAGTTGAAGGTCAAAATTATCATGTCATATCTTTGCTTAGTAATCTTATCAGATATACGTAGCGATCATGTAGCTAACGCCTATAGTTTAAGCTTGAAGCACCCCAGCATCATCAGGATTGAGGAGTTGAAGGTCCAATTTTCCACCGTATACAACCATTTTTCTAATGTTTTATCTTACATTTTTTTAAATATCATTTTTAATGCGTATTGATTGAAATAGCTAAGTTTTATGGCTTAGGCATTCAATACCCCTGCATCATCAGGATTGAGGAGTTGAAGGTCCAATTTTTCGTCGTATACCTTTGCTTAGCAATGTTATTACAAATCCGTGAGCAACAAATGTCTAACGTTTATGGTTTAAGCCTGCAGTACCCCTGCATCATCAGGGTTGAGGAGTTGAAGGTCAAATTTGTCATCGTACATCTTTGCCTTGCTATCTTATTATATATCCGTAAGCACTAAATGGCCATCACCTACGGCTTGGGCTTACAGCACCCTGCATCATCAGGGTTGAGGAGTTGAAGGTCATTTTTTTTATAATATGTCTTTTCTTAGTATTGTTATAACATACCCATAAGCACCAAATGGTCAACCCCAATGGTTTAGGCTTGAGGCACCCCTGCATCATCAGGATTGAGGAGTTGAAGGTCAAATTTTCATCACATGTCTCTGCTTAGTAGTCTTGTTACATATATGTAAGCACCAAATAGCTAATGTTATAGTTTAGGATAGCTGTAACCCTGCATCATCAGGATCGAAGAGTTGAAGGTCAAATTTTTCGTCAACCTATATAAGCATAGATATATAATACATATTTCAAGTTTCATAAGAATCGATTCGGCAGAAGCCGAGTTATCTCAAATTATCTAAAAAACTTGAGGAGTGGTGGTGGTTTCCACCCCATAACTCAAAGAGTTAAGCATCACAGCATACCCATGTCCAAGAGAAAAAGTTGCGTGACAAAATTTCCTATCAAATGAAAGAAAGAAAATGGAAATCGGTTTAGAAACACTCAAGTTATTCAAGATTTTAAGAAACCGACATTTTCCAATTTTCCGGGAAAACCGCCGGAAGGTTTTCATTTTCCTCAATATGGGACTGCCTGTGAAACTAGTCGCATACAATGTCGTATGAATCGTGTCGGTAGGTCGACGATTTCTAGCCATTTCGCCCGAACATACATAAAAAAAAAAAAAAAAAAAAAAAAAAAAAAAAAATATACGTGACGAATAGATAACCTCTTTCCTTTGGGAAGTCGGTTAAAAAATAAAGAGACACCTCATAAATTATATAACGCCTGTGAAATAAAGTTATCGAAATTATTACACTGGACGTGTACGTCAATAAATAATTCATAGCTGTCATTTGATTCAGTATAGAGGCTAACCTTTTTTGTTCGCTCGACGATATATAAATTATTCCAGAATTACGTATTTTTGAAGGGTAATAAAAGTATTTTATAAATGCTGGAGGAAAGTATCGAGGTGTTACACCCTGAGCCTTTTTTTTTTTGTTTTCGAGGGTTCCCCCTCCTTCCAAAGGTACCCGACGCCGTGGGAGCGACGCAGGGTTATGTGGGATTTTTACCGCACTAAAACCCCCCCCGGTGGCCGTCCTCGGCGCTGAAAAGGAGGACTCCGGGATCTCGAAACGACTTCAACCGGAATCCTCGAGCGCGCTGCCCCATCGGGCTCCTCCCAGCCTCCTCGGCTGGGCCCACCGCTCCGTCTAATCTTTACAACGGTATGCGACCACACATACCGCCATCCTTCCCGGGATTGCCTGACCGAACGGTTCGAGCTCCCACTCTAGCCGTCTGCAACCCAGGAAGCCCCTTTTAGTCGCCTCTTACGACAGGCAGGGGATACCGTAGACACCCTGAGCCTATGATGCCACTACGGGGCACTGGTCTTCGATTAAGCCAACCTTAAGCTAAGGAATTGCTGATCACATGATCACATCTACTCGGTTTTCGTTTTTGTGTTCTAAATTCTAAAAGACGAACAAATCCCACGTGAAGCTATTGTAAAAAAAATTGCCGTAACAAGTGTTTAACTAAAATACTATAAATTATAATATACTAGCTGTCCCGACAAACGTTGTTTTGCCATATAGAAAATAAAAAAAAATGTTAAGGGTGGACAATCCTTCAGGGGTATGAAAAATAGATGTTGGCCGATTCTCAGACCTACTGAATAAGCATATAAAATTTGGTAAAAATCGGTCAAGCTGTTTTGGAGGAGTATGGCAACAAAAACTGTGACACGAGAATTTTATATATTAGATAGAGCGTAATCTATGTAAAATACTCGTACATAAGTGGCCATACGTATATTTCGAAATGCCCTTTTCGACGTAAGGCTATATTTTAGGTATCCCAAGAGAAAATCCCGGGCGCAGGGAAGCATCTACATTATAATAATAGGATTAATACGGAAAGTTATATAGTATGCAGTATAAACCTACAAAGCCTGGAAGCTTAACAAAAAATAAATTATAAAGAGTTTCAAACAAAATCAGGAATAATAATAAAGCAAGCGAAATCTTCGAAAGTTGATAAGTGTCTTGGTATTTGCATTAATAGGCTTTTCTTTTACAGGTTGAGGCGGAAATGATTCTTCAGCCGTGGAGTTAGAGGTGAAAATCGCATGATGGCAGTCAACAGTCCAGGTGGATATCCGCCCTTGTCACCGAAACCTCTAACCCCGAAGAGCCCTCGCCACTTTGTCTTCCCGCAGAAGAGCCCTTCCATAACATCCAGTACTTCCTCCTCTGGATACTACACTCCTCAGTCTGGATGCAGTTATGAGAAGCATGTGCCACCAAAGAGTCCCATTGCGCACGGACACAGAAGCCCAATGAGTCCAAGGCATTTCAATTTCCCACAAAAGTCACCATCCGGTAGATCGAGTCCATGCAACTTCGACCGCATTCCGCATGGATTACATTACACGACATCTTTGAAGCACCACCGGCGAGAGAAGTCCCGATCGCCGAAGCCACCTCCAGTGCACATCCATACCAATCCTGGCTACGTATCTCCCAACCGAACGCGGAAGATGTACGGTTCCACATCAACCGTCAGTTCACCGCGTCTGGTGACGTCTCCGAGCATTATATCCAGTCACACTGACGACTCCACAGATGCGATGCCGGGGACTCCGTCTGCGATCGTCCATGACGCTGATGACGAAGCAACGACAACCTCGTCACGAATTTGTCGCAAGTCTACGTCCGACTTGACGGATATGACTGATGATACTCCTCAAACCCGATCGACGAGTATCAGCCGTCCTTGCTCTCCTATGCGCAGGGGTTCAATGAAAGGAGGATTGGCATACCTTGCAAGTAGACGGGGTTCGAGGGAGTCAACGATGTCGAACTGTGACTCCGTTGAAGATATAGGACCACTGAATTTCCAGAACACGATGCGGGGGAGGCAACGACGAACTTCGAACTTTCTGGAACTGCCAGGTTAGTTTGATTTACGCTGCCTATCTTGACATTTCACGCTCTATAAAATTTGCTCGTGGTTTGGCACATATGCATTTATAGAGCCAATTTCCGTAGGAAGTTTGCAAATAATATTTGTTGGGTAAAGTCTCTGCACTCACGTTTGTTTGAGGTTCGTATGTTAGGATTAAAGTAATTTCACTGTATGTGCATAGTATGATTATTACGTTTCCTTAAAACCATCATTTTCGTTCGTAAATTACCGGGTAGGGCAATTAAAATGTAAACGTACATTTCATGTGTATTTGCATAATATTAAAATAAATAGATCAAAGATATTTTATCGAAAACATACATACAGCAACATCACAGTCAAATATCAGAATTTTAGTTAAACTACATTACAAAGTAATAATTATCGTCGATACATGTTTTTAATGTCAACGTCTCAATACTTATAATTGAGGATAGATTAGACAATTTTGTTATGCCTAACTTATTCGACCTTATTACTTCTTTATCAAAATAAATGAGACCGTGTATTTTATAACCCATTCGCTTTATTCCATGTGATTAGCGACAAGCTATGTTATAGTTTGTCTGTCAAATGAGACCTTCATATAAGAATAAAGATCAGTTTGGCCTTTTTTATCCTTTCGGATCCCCTTCGGCGCGGGGTAGCGTAAGGGGTATGTCAACCCTTACCGACCAAAACTCCGCGGCGTTCCTCTGGACGTTCGGTGCCGGGTCATAAGAAGTCTCTCCGGCGTCCCGTGCGTCTGCGACGAAGCGGCTGTGAAGATGCATCTTCCCTGGCCTGACATCTGACATTTTTGACGTTCTGTGTTTCCATCGTAAGACGTTGAATGTTTATTAGTATTTAACATATGTGTTTGTGTCAAATGAACGGTATTGTGTGTAATGCGTTTTTAGTTGATTTTGTGTAAGTTTTATGCATTATTTGAAAAAATATTAGCTTCTTCTTTTCATAAATTATATCCGTGCAAAATTTCATACTTCTTCGTCCGCGGCAAGTGTTTTGAAAACGGAACTTAAGTTTTCGCTCCACGTATTAATATATAAATCAGCCTCTTATGCGGCTGTTTTTTCTTTACCAGGGTTACAAAGACAAGCAAAAGTAACTGGCTTAGGGCTTCGTAAGCACAAAGCAACAAGCAATTACCTCTGTTTAGCCCTTAGGGGTTATATCAAAACAATATTTTCCTAGTGGATGTCTACATAAAAAGAAACGAAACGTTTTTAATTTGTGGAGGCCTAAGGAGAAATTTACAAATTGTCTGTAACATTATTTTGGCTAACACACCACCGCCTCGAACACGACCACAACTGAGAATATAGTACATCTCTCAGACTCTCTACAGAATATGTATCATCTCTCTCGTCAACCCATTATTGTCCCACTGCTGGGCACTGGTCTTCTCTCAGAATAAGAGAGTTTAAGCCATAGTCCATCGCGCTGGCCAAATGGAGGACTTCACACACCTCCGAGAACTTTTTTTTTAAAGAACTCTCGGGTGTGTAGGTTTCCTCACGATGTTGTACTTCACCAAAAAGAAGTGATAATAAATTTCTAATACGCACATAATTTTATAAAAATGATGGTGCGTGTCTGGGTTTGAACCTCGGACCTCCCGATCGAGAGGGCAAGTTTCAACCATAAGGCTATCTCTGCTATATGTATCATGGTCTTCGATTAATGTTTGATCGAGAACATGGGTCGATTTAGTCGTTTAGCATTGCGAAGATTCGTTAGATGTACCTAATCATCCTTTCCCTTAATAATATAAATCGTCGTCAACCCATCATTGTCCCACTGCTGAGCACGGGTCTTCTCTCGGAATGAAAATCTTATAGGCCATAGTCCACAGCGCTGGCCAAGTGCTGTCTTATATTATTAAGTATACATACATATAAATATTCTTAAACGATGATTTAAAAATATAAAAATACTTTTTTTTATATAGATTATACTAACTTATTCTCGCGGCTCTGCCCGCTTGAGCACGTTTACCATAGTCTTATGGTACCCCATGTGTCAAATCCGTGTCCCAAGTTTCAGCAAAATACGATTTGTAGTCTTGCCTGAAAGAATATCAAACACACATACATGCTCACATCTTTTCGAATAACAATAATAAGATTCTTAACCTATTTCAAGGTGGTAGAACCAGTGTAGTTCAGAGAAGTACCATCGCCACACCTATTTCTAGCGTGAAGCATTTTTATGTTTCGATAGAAGGGTGTGGTTGCCGCCACACTTTCACATGAGGCGACTATCTTAG
This sequence comes from Spicauda simplicius, assembly GCA_949699795.1. Classification (NCBI taxonomy): domain Eukaryota; kingdom Metazoa; phylum Arthropoda; class Insecta; order Lepidoptera; family Hesperiidae; genus Spicauda; species Spicauda simplicius. The sequence goes on along the minus strand of OX453080.1, from coordinate 9,650,909 downwards.
TCCTCGGGAGTAGTAACGCATCTGTGATGACATCAGATGGAACCCATGTTCTGCATGAAGTTGATTACAGATGTGCATGGGCGGCAGTGACCACTTCCCATCAGGTGGACTGCATGTTCGTTTGCTACTTTAGTCAGATAAAAAAACCTAGTGTATTCATACATTCGCCACTCACTTCTCGCTTGAAGTAGCGCTAAATAAATACAAACACGGGCGTAAAATATCAGGGCGGTTCATTAAGTTCATTACCTTCATTATTATGATACTGTAACGCTCCTCCAGGACCCAGAATAAACAACAATATAGTAACAATGTTAGACTATTAACCTACCAAGTGTATACGTCATTACTATAGAAATTGATTAATAAAATTTATTATGGTTATGTTTTACATTGGTTGTGTGATTTTTTTTATCTGATTGAAGTAGCAAACGAGCATGCAGTCCACCCGCTGGTAAGTGGTCACTACCGCCCATGGACATCGGTGAGCAACTTCAAATAGAACATGGGTTCTATCTGAAGTCAATCACAGACGCGTTGCTACTCCCGAGGACTATGATGGTCGCCTTATATAAAAGTGTGCCGGCAAGCAATAAAAGGAGTGAAATAATTAAATGAGGAGTTGGAACGCATCTATGATTGACTCCAACCTCATCAGGATTTTAATTCTGTCCAGGATTCATGATCAGTATCCACGGGTTGCATTGGTCACTTATCACCCAGCGGATTGCCTTATAATCCAAATGCCTATATAATATAATTCGACGACCCGTGTGGCGCAGCGGTTACCATACCGGTCTGACACGCAGAGGGTCCCGGGTTCGATTCCCGGCCAGACATTTATCTGAATGATGAGTTTAGGTTCTTGTTCTGGGTCTGGGTGTTTGTGTATTCGTCTTTGTGTGTGTCCATGGCACCCACGACACAGGAGAAAATCTTACTGTGGGGCTATGAGTGTAGAAAGCGTTTTATTTAGCATTTCATGACAATTCTGTTTTTCACTTTAAATCCATCTACTCTATCAATAGTTATTAAAGTAATGTAAATAAATAGGGATAAAACCTATTATTGTTATTTTGTGGAGGGAAGTACGTTAATTTACCAAACATTGTCGGATGTTATCAATTAAAATATGGCCTTCGAAAAGAAGCAGTGGATTTTATGCTTACTAAATGAGCTTGGCAACTAAGCCACTCGTTTACGCCCTGTAGTTCCGGGATCAGAATAGGGCTACGGCATCCCCTGCCTGTCGTAAGAGGCGACTAAAAGGGGCTTCCGGAGTTGCAGACGGCTAGAGTGGGAGTCCGAACCGTTCGGTCAGGCAATCCCGGGAAGGACGGCGGTATGTGTGGTCGCATACCGTCGTAAAGACTAGACGGAGCGGTGGGCCCAGCCGCCCATCTGGGAGGAGCCCGATGGGGCAGCGCTCGGAGGATTCCGGTTGAAGTCGTTTCGAGATCCCGGAGTCCTCCTTTTCAGCGCCGAGGACGGCCACCGGGGGGTTTTTAGTGCGGTAAAAATCCCACATAACCCTGCGTCGCTCCCACGGCGTCGGGTACCTTTTGAAAGTTTATGTTTTTTTATCTGACTGAAGTAGCAAACGAACATGCAGTCCACGTGATGGTAAGTGGTCACTGTCGCCCATGGACTTCTGTAATCAACTTCATATAGAAAATGGGTTCAATCTGAAGTCAGTTATAGATGCGTTGCTACTTCTGGGGACTATGATGGTCGCCTCATGTGAAAGTGTGCCTGCAACCATACTCTTCTGTCGAAACGCAAGAAATGCTTCACGCTAGAAATAGTTGTGGCGGTGGCACTTCCCCGGTCGAATTACACTAGTTCTACCACCTTGAGTATGTATATAATTTACAATCTACACAGCCCTGTAAGTAAGCAGCTGTGAGTAAGCAGTGAGTTATACTTCTGTTCTATCAAAAGTCCAATGAAATAAGGTCTAAGATTCCGTCGGGAACAAGTTTAAGCGAGTTAAGCGGTTAAATGAAATTGTCCATAACCGAGAATTGCAAACTCGGTCAGAAATTGCCAAGTTGTCAGTAAATCTCCCGTAAGGCCACTAATTTGAGAGCTCGTAGCTCTCTAGAGATGAGAGGTTGTGATAATCTTTTATATTTATCTGATTGAAGAAACGAACATGCAGTTTATCTTATAGTTAGTGGGCACTCGCCTTTAGACATCTATAAGCAGCTTTATATAGAACACTAGCTGACCCGGAGAACTTAGTACTGCCTAAAAGTCAAAAGTCTAAAATTATATATTGTGCATGTATACATAACACGCTTCCTCTTGAATCACACTATATAATAAAAGTGCATTAAAATCTGTAGCGTAGTTTTAAAGATATATAAAAAGATATACAGAACCCATAATATGCGAGTCCGACTTGCACTTAGCCAGTTATTCAATTGATCAGTTCAATCAATTATCTTCAGTGAACTACATATCGTAAGACGGGAGTCGAATCTAAAGCCTTTTATAATACACCGATGTTCAGTTACCTTGTACGTGGTTATCACTGTAGGTGTATACACTATCACACGCAAAAAGTAACCCATAGATGTATTCATATGAAATAAAGAATTACTTTTCATTTTAATTTCATATACCTATAGGTAAATGCTACATAAATTATATCGTCCCTGTAGTTCCGGGATCAGAATAGGGTTACGGTATCCCATGCCTGTCGTAAGAGGCGACTTTAAGGGGCTTTCGGGATTGCGGGCGGCTACAGTGGGAGCTAGAACCGTCCAGGGAGATCCCGGGAAGGACGGCGGTATGTGTGGTCGCAACCGTCGTAAAGACTAGTCGGAGCCCAGCCGCCCACCTGGGAGGAGCCCGATGGGGCAACGTGCTCAGAGTCCTCTTTTTTTAGCGCCGAAGGCAGCCACGAAGAAAACCCCCCTGGGTTTTGGTACGGTACCTTTTGAAGGTTTTCCCTCTCGAAAAAAAGACAAATAGATAATAAAAATACCGGGTCTGCCTTGGTTTAGTTCGCTAAATGGGAATCATTAAGTCATTGACCTTGTGAAACATATTGATATTAAATTAATTTAAGGACAAAATTAAACCATATTACGTATAATAAGTAAATACACACTTGGGGTTAGGAGCACGCGTGGGGACCTTTCTCAGAAACTGTTAAGGGTCCTCTTACCTTTGTATTTATAATGAACAGACTTTGCTCATTAAAACGACTTTTCGTTGGCGACGGCTTCAATAGCCCGCAATTGAAAAGGCCGTTTCATATTTAAAACGCGTTTACTTTGCACAAAACGTACATTTTTCGGTTATTTTATTTTAAGAACACTTTTGTTTAACTTTCTTACAAGTTGGCTAATAGACTGCATTTTTTTCTTAACCCTAAAAGCTATTGCTATTGTTTTATTTAATTAGAATATGTAATAAAGTATTAATTAAAAAAATATTACATATTTAACATAAAATGAATATTTATATCAATTTCAATAGTACACGTCATTTTGACATAGGTATGTAGAACCAGTGTAGTTCGACCGGTAAATGGTACTTCCGCCACACCTATTTCTAGCGTGAAGCATTTCTTGCGTTTCGATAGAAGGGTGTGGTTGCCGGCACACTTTCACATGAGGCGACCATCTTAGTCCTCGGGAGTAGCAACGCATCTGTGATTGACTTCAGATAGAACCCATGTTCTGTATGTAGTTGATTATAGATGTCCATGGGCGGCAGTGACCACTTACCATCAGGTTAACTGCATGCTCGTTGCTACTTCAGTCAGATAACAAAAAAAAATGTCCGTGATCGACAGATACAACATTCCATCACATGGACTGCATGCATATTAGTTATTAATATATTGTAAAAGACGTAAAGTTCCGACATTTTCAACCCTAATATTTCAATATTTAAAATAATTTTGTGTATAGTTTCCCATGTAAGACTGCTACAGTAAACTAAAGAAATAAAGATTAAAGTGCTATGGAATGATGGCAATATCATTATTATCCTTAATATTTATACTGAAAATACTTTTCTTATTAACTAGTTTCAATGGAGAACGGTGCTAAGTCTTTAATTTATACTTCACTGTTTTAATTTAAACGTAACATTTTGTTCATTTTGAGATCTTTATTATTATTTGCCATGCTGATAATTAATATTATTCATTATAGGTTTTCATTTATTTGTTTAGTTTAGTATTTTATCTATTTTCATACTTTCCAATGTTCAATTATATTCATTTCAATATGTTCATTTGTAAATCCATACGCGTGTATAGTCTCCAAAATAATAATTAAATTTGTTCACAGTGATGGATTTGTAAATCACATTTTTCAGTATCGATTATTCTAAAATTCATTTTCTGGAATCGTAATACGAATAATATCAACGTAATTTGAATTGTATATTTCTTATTCATATTTTATTTCTAATATAGGACGTAGTTTCGTCACCGTCATCCAGCGAAATATGTTGAGCGCCGACTTCGGGACCATGTACTAAGTACGGAATATGTTCTAGAACAAAATATATTTAAATTATTTTTTACTTCTTTGTGACATGGAAGTCGGTAGATATTTTTTTGTTAAAAAGTTTTTATTCCATAGAAGATGTCTTTAGTCTTCAGATTAGTTGTCCAATGGTTGGTTTATAAGTAATGAATAATAGTATTAATAAAGCTAGTCCCTTAATTTTCAGATTTGACCCTTCCTTACGCGATTTTCATTCAGTTAAATAAGTCAATGGCCACGTTCATCAACGTACTGAAATTAGATAGGCACACTTTTTAAGATTTTTAGAGTGCCATCGCATATTAGGTTGTAACAGTGTCATTCGCTCATCTCTTACGAGCTTAAGATGATAGAAATACTTCTAAAAATACATAAAATAGGTGAAACTTTTGAATAGCAAGTATATTTTTTCATCAACCGAGCATCTCTCGTTCATCATCTCGGTCATCGCATTAGAATAAGTTTAAACAACGTGCTTTCAATAGGCCCCGATTGAATAGACAAACTTCAGCATATATTGAATGGCATTTTATTTTTAGATTAATATGCAACCCGCTTTTCGCTTACTAGCCAACGATAAAACAACTGGTCAACATAGTATCAATAGGACGCTCTCGAATAGGCACATTTTAAAGCAACATTTCAGTCACCTAAACATAGTTCGAATGTCCAGCAATATTTTGAAGTGAAACTTCTTTAGGCACATGAGGGTAAAATTTTTACAGATGAAACGTCACGCCGGTATGCAACGGAAGTGTCGGAAAAGAGAGAGAGAGTGATCGAGACCGATTGAGAGAGAGTAAGACAGGGCGAACGTAGCATGAGCAACTAGCCGTGGAGTGAGAGTAGGGAGCAAGCGAGTGAGAAAGATTGAGAGAAAAAGTGAGTCAGAGCGAACGTTGTATCACGCCTTTTTCCCTTCCTAAGAGGAAATTTAAATCTTGGAAATTTAAAGTTTTAGATTTGTATAAATATAAACAAGATTTATAAATTAGTTCGCCAAAGAAGTTTCACTTCTGACATGTGTACTTTGTACGCACGCATGTTTTTTTTATATATTCTAGCGTCTCGTACTTATTACTTAACTAGCTGAAACCCGCAGCTTCGCCCGCGTTTAAAAAATACATGACTTATACCTTTTTTTTGTTCTCGAGGGGGAAACCTTCAAGAGGTACCCGACACTGCGGGAGCGACGCAGGGTTATGTGGGATTTTTACCTCACTAAAACCCCCCCGGTGGCCGTCCTCGGCGCTAAAATGGAGGATTCCGGGATCTCGAAACGACTTCAACCGGAATCCTCCGAGCGCGTTGTCCTATCGGGCTCCTCCCGGATGGGCGACTGGTCCCCCTGCTCCGTCTAGTCTTTACGACGGTATGCGACCACACATACCGCCGCCTTCCCGAGGTTGCCTGACCGAAAGGTTCAAGCTCCCACTCTAGCCGTCTGCAACTCCCGAAGTTTTATTCGCCTCTTACGACAGGCAGGGATGCCGTAGCCCTATTCTAATCCCGGAACTACAGGGACACATGACACACAATACATATCCAATTTTATGCCTACAATTTTTTTAACTAAACAACATTTTTTCGGTAGGACTGATAGCAACTTAGCAACTTCGAAGCGGACTCGCACACGAAGGGTTCCGTACCATTACCATCTATAAACAAAACGGCAAAAAAACCCGTTTGTGATATGAAAACCCCCGAAATATTTCTTTTATATTTATTTATCTTAATTTATTTTTAAAGCGAATATATGATTGAAAATTACTTGAATATTTCAAGCTCTACCTATTGTTTCTTATTAATATTGAGTAAATAGATAACATTTGTCATATGAAAGTCCCCCCCTTAAATATTCATTAATACCAGTAGGTACTTGTACACATTATACAGCATATTGTTAACAGCATTATACAGCATATTGTTGACATCCATGCAAGTCGATGACATAAGTTATCTTCGTTTCAATTCTACATAGGTAGGTACATATGCCAAAATGTCTTATATGATGCTCCATCGCAATCTCACATATTTTTGAAGTTATGAATGATGACAATAGTATCAAACTGCAAGTAAACTCCATTGAATGAAAGAAAATTCTTCCTCGGTTGGCCGAGAAACCGATATACATACATAAAAGAAACATACCAACCGAATTGATCCTCCTCCTTTTCGAAGTCAGTTGAGTATATCATTATGTTATGAAAAAAATATTAAATTACCTGCATATAATTAATAGTGATACGTTACAAAGTCCCTATTTTAAACAGATCGCACCAATTGAATCCAAAGTAATCGAATTTGAACTCAAAATAATTCACTCACTTTTATATACAAACTTCAGGAATTAGCTCTTGGCGTAACTCAGGATACATCCAGCCTAATCTGTTATCCATTATGAAAACAATACAATAAGTAAATCTTTCTAAACACGCTTGAAAGTTGAGAATGCTCGGTCGCGGCAGCATCGTGATGTGTCTGCCTGTGTAGGTGTAAGTATCTATTGTTATAATCGTGAATATTGTTTACTTAGTAAGTAACTACTCCGAAAATAAGTCGAATTAATTATATTTCCTTTGTTTTTTGTAGGTATGAATTTGTTTGTTCGAAGTGGATTTATTACAAAAGATAGATTGTGAATTAAAAAACGGAATATCCATTTCCAAATTAATTTAGTAAAAAGTAGAATTCTCATATTCAAAAGACGTTTAAATTACATTTATTTGTATGGATGAAAGCACCTAATGGCCAACTTCTGTAGTATATGCAGTAGGTATCCTCGAATCGAGAGCAGTGAAACTTGAAACGTGCCCTCTTAATCGGGAGGTCCGAGGTTCAAACCCAGGCACGCACCACTATGTGCGCACTATGTGTTTATGTGCGCAGTAGAAATTAATTATCACTGCTTTTCGGTGAAGGAAAACATTGTGAGGAAACCCACACTCCCGAGAATTCGTAAAAAAAAGTTCTTGGAGGTGTGTGAAGTCCACCAATTCGCACTTGGCCAGCGCGGTGGACTATGGCCTAAAACTTTCTCATTCCGAGAGAAGACCCGTGCACAGCAGTGGGACAATAATGGGTAAACGCTGTATTCTCGAATCATACGGGGATAAAGGTCAATTTTTACATCATTTGTTTCTGCTTACAAACCTCCTTAAATATTTGTAAGTAAAAAAAAACTCTAGCTTTTACGGTTAAGGCAGGCAGTACCCCTACATCACGAAGGTTGAGGAGTTGAGGGTCAAATTTTTCACGATTTGTTTTTGCTCAAAAACGTTATACCAAATTTGAAAGCAGAAAATAAGTAGCTCTTGCGGCTTAGGCAAGCAGTACCCCTGCATCATGAAGGTTGAGGAGTTGAAGGTCAATTTTTTTATCATATTATGTTATTCTAGATACTCAAGGTTCACTCCAAGTTTCATGTAAACCATATCGCCTGAACCTAAGTTTCATTTATTCTGCATAAAGCGGAGGTATTTTTTGGGGGTTTTTATGTTTTTCCGAAGTACCCTAATTATTTTTCTAAAATAAAAGTAGCCTAAGTTACGCGCTGTAAAATTAGCTATCTAATAGTGAAAATCCCGTTAAAATCGGTCCAGCGGTTTCGGAGATTACCCCAAACAAACAGACAGACAGACAGACAGACAGACAAAAATTTTACTGATTGTTGTTTTTTTATCAGTATCATGTATACTTTCATATGCAATTGATAAAAAGCTGTTATTTTGATATTACAAACAGACACTTCAATTTTATTTATAAGTATAGATGCGTAATGATCATCGTACTCTCAATAGGCGTCCGAATAAGTACACTTTAGAAGCACCATAGTCCGCAATTGAATAGGCATCGTTAAACACAATTTGAGTGACAAAATGAGACATGGTTAACGTATTCCCAATAGGCTGAAATTGAATAGGCACACTTGGTAGCATTTTTAGAGTGACAAATATATCTTTTAAGTTTTCGGACGTAGTTTTCATAGACGATTCTCAGTCGCTTGCAATGAGACAAATGGTCAAAGTCTTCTCAATAGGCTACAATTGAATAAGCATACTTTGAAGACGCATTACTAGAGTAACAAAAACACCTTTTAAGTTTCCTGCCATATTGTAAGGCGACACTACCATGTATTTTTTGCCTCAGTCGTCTACAATAAGACAAATGGTCAAAGTATTCTCTATAGGCTGCAATTGAATAGGCATACTTTGAAGCATTACTAGAGTAACAAAAATACGTTATAAGTTTCCTGCATATTTTGAGGCGCCACTAGCATGTATTTTGGCTCAATCGTCTACAATAAGACGAATGGTCGAAGTCTTCTCAATAGGCTGCAATTGAATAGGCACACTTTGAAGCATTACTAGAGTTACAAAAATACATTATAAGTTTCATGCATATTTTGAGGCGACGGCAGCACGTATTTTTGCCTCTCAGTCGTCTACAATAAGACAAATGGTCAAAGTATTCTCAATAGGCCCCAATTGAATAGGCGGACATTCACCGCGTCTTTAGAGCCAACCGTGTTCCGAGATTGCGTCTGGTAGTCTATTCAGCTGATAATCTTGAGGTTTTGTAAAGACGGCATTAAGTCGTAATGCTTTGCGAAGTGAAGTTATTCCAGGAATTAATAATGTTTTCCCTTAGTTCTTATAATAGAAATGTTTTATTATAACTTCCAAGTAACATTATTATTCTAGATATCTTATACCATCTTATACCGTATAAGTACCATATAAATGAATTAATATGTATCGAGATATTTCAAGAACACTGCTAAAACTTGTAAATGTTGCGAAAAATTGGGACGTGATTGTGTTGTGGGAGTGACGCAGGGTTGTATGGTTTTTTACCACACTAAATACCCCCGGTGGCCGTCCTAGGCGCTACAAAGAGGACTCCAGGATCTCCAAAGGAACGCAATCCTTTGAACGCGTTGCCCCATCGGGCTCCTCCCAGATGGGCAGCTGGGCTCATCGCTCCGTCTAGTCTTACGGTGGTATGCGACCACACGTACTGCCATCCTTCTTGGGATCGCCTGGCTGGATGGTTCAAGCTCCCACTCTAGCCGCCCGCAATCCCGGAAGCCCCTTTTAGTCGCCTTTTATGACAGGCAGGGGATACCGTAGCCCTATGCTGATCCCGGAACTACAGGGTCGGACTTTGTTTCGTCGTCAACCCATTATAGGCACGGGTCCTCTCTCAGAATAAGAGAGTTATAGGCCATAGTCCACCGCGCTGGCCAAGTGCGAGTTGGTGGACTTTGTTTATGCTTAGTAAATTCTACCTTATAATAAACCTTAGGTATAAATATTATCATTTTAGAATGAAATTGATTAAAGTATGTCGGGGCTATCCATCGATCTTCTGAATACTCAAGCATAGTACGCTATGAAAATTCCTCTTATATTGCTTGAACGCGCTGTGTGATATGTATTAGAATATCCATACATTATTATCTAGGAAAACATTATTATGCAAGACAAATAATTATTATGTTAATACGTGAAGCAAAATCTTGTGACGGATTTTTAAGTATTATGCCGCGGACGGATTAGTCTGAAATTTTGCACAGTTATAGTGGACGTAGAGAAGGAGTGCAGAATGTTAATATTTTTTTCAAATAATGCATTTTTCATACATAAAATCAACTAAAAACACATTACACACACTACCGTGCATTTGTCACAAACACATATGTACTTAGTAAATGAAATAGAACATTCAATGTCTTACTATGAAAAGACACAACGTCAAGAATGTCAGATGACATTTGATTTGAATTAGAGAAATATTCGTACTAATTTGGACAATATGAAGTTTAGTTTTTTAATTTAAATTACGGTCGAATTTCGGCCGATGCTACGGGTGACTAGTATGAACAAATAAGTAATATAACGTACATATTTGTGTGAAGATGTGTGTGTATAATGAATTGTGTAAAAATGTGTGTGTATAATGAAGTTTGATAATTCGGAAACTTCATTTTGTTAATTGTTTTTCATTATAATTTGTTTTTACTCATACAATTTAGTATGAGAAATGTAAAATATCTATCTAGCACTAAACGTTTCGGTAGAAATATTGGTCCTTAGAGCCGGATAGGACCAGAATTATCACCGCATAATATTACTTTAATCACTTGCAATATTTTTGAAAGGTAATGTAGTTCGACCGGGGAAGTACCACCGCCACACCTATATCTGGCGTGTAGCATTTCTAACAACATATCAACACATCCTTACAGACATCGACCTCCCACACCCAGCGTCGGATCAGTTCTTTGGAAGAACGCAAACACTTACCTAACAAAATTTCCAAAATAGGAGGATCCAAACCCCATCAATATCTAAAAGAGTACCTTTTAGATTACCTTACCTCTTTATCAAAAGACCTTTTTTCTCCATAAAATTACTAAAGCCAACCTTTCCCTAGTCTCTCCCTTTAAACAAAAATCTGAATCCATTCATACCTATATCCGTGAATTTGATTTTATAAGATTTATCACAGGTATTCATAAAAAAGGTATTAAGTTGACGGTATGAATATTATGAGTACAAAGAACCGGTGAGCCGCTGAACGAAGCCATGTAGAAGCGAGGAATTAATGACGGCCGTCCCGGCTTAGCCATAGATCACAGAAGTGCTAGAGGGAGCGAAGAATAATACAATTTTAATTGCTAAAAAAATAATATTGTTATATATGTATAGAAGCATTCTACTTTTTAACGTATTCTTAGCTTACGTGTGTTTGTCTCCGCTTTAATATATAATTAATAATTTTATTAATTCCATCCATCCATCCATCAGCCCTTTGATGTCCACTGCTGGACATAGGCCTCCCCTAAATGGCGCCACTCCAACCGGTCCTGTGCCCTCTGAATCCAACGGTTTCCCGCTGTCTTCTTCAGGTCATCGGTCCACCTGGTAGGGGGGCGACCTGTACTCCTTTTGCCTAAACGTGGTCGCCACTCGAGGACCTTTCTTCCCCATCGGTTATCGGTCCTTCGAGCGATATGGCCGGCCCACTGCCACTTCAGCTTGCTGATTTTGAGAGCTATGTCGGTAACCTTCGTTCGTCTACGGATTTCATCGTTACGAATCATGTCTCGTAGCGAAATTCCGAGCATAGCCCTCTCCATAGCACGCTGAGCGACTCTGAGCCTTCGAATGAGGCCTTTAGTGAAGGACCACGTTTCGGCGCCATAGGTCATCACTGGCAACACACATTGCTCGAACAATTTCGACTTCAGGCACTGAGGAATTGTGGACGAAAAGATACTACGAAATTTCCCGAACGCAGCCCAGCCGAGTTGGATTCTTCGAGTGACCTCCCTCTCAAAGTTGGACTTACCCATCCGGACCGTTTGTCCCAGGTAAATGTACTCGTCGACAACTTCGAGAGGAGTGCCGTCAACAACTACCGGTACGGGTGTGACATGGACATTAGACATGATTTTCGTCTTGTCCATGTTCATCTTAAGACCCACCCGTTGTGAGGCACTGTTGAGGTCGCCTAGCATTGTGCTGAGGTCCGTCAGCGAACCTGCCAAGATGACTATATCGTCGGCAAATCGAAGGTGTGTGACGTGTTCGCCATTGATGTTGATGCCAAGACCTTTCCACTCCATCAGCTTGAACACATCTTCCAACGCAGCGGTGAACAGTTTCGGCGATATGACATCGCCTTGCCTGACTCCCCGCTGCAGTTGGATGGGGTTCGTGCTTTGGTCGTGTACTCGGACTGACATGGTGGCGGCTGTGTATACACACTTCAACACCTCGATGTACCTATAGTCGATCTGGCATCGCTGAAGGGACTCCAGCACCGCCCAGTGCTCGATAGAATCGAAGGCTTTCTCATAGTCCACATAAGCAACACATAACGGCAGATTATACTCCTCGGTCTTCTGTATAATCTGCCGAAGCGTGTGTATGTGGTCCATGGTGCTGTAGCCTTTTCGGAATCCGGCTTGTTCGGGAGGCTGGAAGTCGTCAAGCCTGCGTGCAATACGGTTAGTGAGGACTCTCGAAAACAACTTATACACGTGGCTCAGAAGCGCAATGGGCCTGTAGTTCTTCAGGAGGGTTTTATCGCCCTTTTTGAAGAACAGCACCACTACGCTTCTGCTCCACGCTTCCGGGGTTGTCCCGCTAGTAATGACGGAATCGAACAACTTTTGGAGCGCCACTAGTACGGGTTTACCGCCAGCTTTTAGCAGCTCTGTTGTGATTCCGTCATCCCCCGGTGCCTTGTGGTTTTTCAGCTGTTTGAGAGCCTCTCTAATCTCGTACAGGCTGACGTCCGGGAGGTCCTCAGTATAGTGTCGGGTCAGTTTGGCACGTTTGTCGTCCGCCTTGTTACGGGCGGGAGCTCGTGCGGAAGCATACAACTGTCCGTAGTATTTCTCAATCTCTCTCAGAACATCGGGCTGAGACGAAACTACGGTGCCCGATTCGGTCTTCAACCTCGTCAGCAGGCTCTGCCCAATGCACAGATCCCTGGCGAACACTCTTGAGCCCCGGTTTCGCTCAATAGCGTCTTTTACGCGTCGGGTGTTGTGAGCACGCCAATCGCGTCGCCTACTCTGAGAGATCTGTTTATTGAGCAGTCTGTATCTCGACATTGAGGTTGGAGACTGCACACATAGTTCTCGCCTCTCCCTCATAAGACCGAGAGTATGCTCTGAGAGAACCTGAGAGCCACCACTGGAGTGGGTCTTAAAATACTTAGACCCCACGTCGTGGACAGTTGTTACTACCTTGGTGTTAATTTCGTCCACAGAAACGCAAGAATCGAGACACGCGAAACGGTTTCGGAGCCGTAGCTGGAACTCTTCGGAGCCCTGGATTTGGACAGGTGTTGGTCGGAGCGTAGACTTCATCAGGCGTGACCGTTCCAGCTTTACATTGATATTTAATGTGCCTCTTACCATCCGGTGATCACTTCCGGTTTTCACCCTGTTGATCACAGAGACATCATTAAATATGTGCCGTTTGTCTGCCAAAATGAAGTCTATCTCGTTCTTAGTGGAACCATCAGGACTTATCCAAGTCCACTTTCGCTGTGCCTTCTTCTTGAAGAAAGAGTTCATCATAAAGAAGTCTTCCCTCTCCAAGAAGTTGGCAAGCAAGTGACCTCGGTGGTTACGTTGTCCAATTCCAAAGGGCCCCATCCTCCGTTCGTCACCATTTCGCACGCCTAGTCTTGCATTAAAATCCCCCATGACAACGATAAAATAGGTTTTTGAGGTATGTATGGCTCTACTTATGTCCTCATACATGACCTCAACCTCATCGTCTGGGTGTGTCGAAGTCGGCGCATATACCTGTATGACCTTCAGCGAATACCGTTTAGATATTCTGAGTATAAGGTACGCTACCCTTGACGACACACTGTCGACTGTTACAACGTTGTTCACGAGGGATTTGTGGACGAGGAACCCGACACCACCCTGGGACAGGTGATCGCCCTCCCGGTGATAGAGCAAGTTTCCAGATTTGAGGATTATCGTGTCCTCCCCCTGTCTTCGGACTTCAGACAATCCCAAAACACTCCAGTTTAACTTGTCTATCTCTTCTTCCAGCTCCTGTATCTTCTCGTCGGTCCTCAGTGTCCTGGTGTTGTATATTGCCAGGTGCAGAAGTCGTCGGTTGTGGTAGCCGGATCTCTGCCGGAGATTCTTAGCACCCCCTGCCCCGCCGTTACCTAGGCCGCTACCGTAGCCCGGAATAGCGGGGCCGCCGGGGACTGGGGGCCGTGGCTTTTCTGCACGTGTCATAAGGGGGTTTTGCCAGTAGTCACCGCGCCTGGCAAGCGTGTTGGTGACCACAGTAAATGTTAGAATTTCACAGGAGATGCTGCTGCCCATCTCCTGGATGTTTTATCCCTTAGTCGCCTCGTACGACATCCACGGGAAGAGAGGGAGTGGTGCTATTCAAGACCGACACCACACAGCCAATTTTATTAATTGCTTATATTTAATTTTTTTACAAAGAAAATGTTTTTATCTGACTGAAGTAGCATGCAGTCCACCTAATGGTAAATGGTCACTGCCGCCCATGAACATTTGTAATCAACTACATACAGAACATGGGCTTCATCTGAAGTCAATCATAGATGTGTTGCTACTCCCGAGGACTATGATGGTCGCCTCATGTGAAAGTGTACCGGCAACCACACCGTTCTATCGAAACGAAAGAAATGCTTCTCGCTAGAAATAGTCACACCTATTGACCGGTGGTGACTTCCCCGGTTCTACCACCTTGACTTTTAATTAAGAAACTTGTTGTTTTATTTAAGAAAGCCATAAGCGTGACTGTAGCTATTCCAACACTTGAAATACGTGAAGCGAGTTTTGCGTTTCTGTCAAAGTTGTCAAACCACATCCATATGAGGCGACTATCTTAGTACTTGGGAGTAACAACGCAGCACTAACATTGACTACTTACTTACCATATGGATGATGGATTAATAACATATTATTGTCACAAATATTCTTCGCGCTTTCTACACTCATAGCCCCACACTAGGATTTTCTCCTGTATCGTGGGTACCATGGACACACACAAGACGAATACACAAACACCCAGACCCAGAACATGAATCTAAACTCATCATTCAGATACCTGTCTGGCCGGGAATTGAACCCGGAACCCATTGCGCGTCAGTCCGGTATGGTAACCGATTCGCCACGCGGGTCGTCAATGTCAATATTATACGCTTATGTACAATATGTAAGATCACGGGCTTTTTCACTGTCAACCACTAAACATATATACACACAAAGACTTTAAATTAATAAAACTCAGATAAAAATTAAGTTATTTATGAAAACCTTCGCTGAGTAAATTTAGCGTTAAATATATAAGTAGTAGTAAGTAACACTTCTATTCCTTCATTAGCTCTATGTTCAGTTCATATCAGACATGCGCTCATGCAGTCCAATATCCTCTAACGCTGCTATGTTTAATTTGCAATTAGACGCGTATTGATTTTGATGTATGTTTCTTCGACAAAATCATTTTGAAAGTGCACAGCACATAATTCTCGTCGTCAACCCATTATTGTCCCACTGCTGGGCACGGGTTTTCTCTCGGAATGAGAGAGTTCAGGCCATGATCCACCGGACTGGCCAAGTGCGAATTGGTGGACTTCACAAACCTCTGAGAACTTTTTTTTTAAAGAACTCTTGGGTGTGTAGGTTCCTCACGATGTTTTCCTTCACTGAAAAGCAGTGATATTTAATTTCTAATACGCACCTTAATCAGTGGTGTGTACCTGCTTAGAACGTAATGCAAATAAAGTTATATGTAATGATAGTATGTTTTTTATATACTATCATTACATATTTATTTAATAGATACCAGATTTTAATCCGAACGTTTATGATATTTGGTTTGGTTTCATGCAAATTTACCGGTCCGGCTGTAATTTAACACCCATGAGGTTAATGGGTCATCTGATTGTTCTGTGGGGATATAATTATTATTTTTCGCTACGTCGTGTTGATTTTATAGGGTACTTCAACCCAGATCTACTTAGTAACTACTTTAGGCTACTTTACTAAACTTCTTTAGGCGCATGAGGGTAAAATTTTTACAGATGAAACGTCACGCCGGTATGCAACGGAAGTGTCGGAAAAGAGAGAGAGAGTGATCGAGACCGATTGAGAGAGAGTAAGACAGGGCGAACGTAGCATGAGCAACTAGCCGTGGAGTGAGAGTAGGGAGCAAGCGAGTGAGAAAGATTGAGAGAAAAAGTGAGTCAGAGCGAACGTCGTATCACGCCTTTTTCCCTTCCTCTTAATCTTGGAAATTTAAAGTTTTAGATTTGTATAAATATAAACAAGATTTATAAATTAGTTCGCCAAAGAAGTTTCACTTCTGACATGTGTACTTTGTACGCACGCATATTTTTTTTCTTTACATCGCAAATCGCTTCCCAGGTAGTACAGTATGGTTTCCTCGGGGAGGTACCATGGTCACTGCTATTTCTACTGTGAGGGAGTTTTTGCTTTTTGGTAGAGAGATGTGGTTGCCGGTTCAATATCATATAAGGCGGCAATCACACCCTTCCACCGAAAGCCAATCTTATTTCAATCTTAATCCTCGGATTCCTAAAGTATCAGTGACTGACTTGCATTGAAACATATCATTTCTATGCTAATAGAAGTCTATAATGCCGCAGTTACAGAACGAAGAGCTCACGAGTTCGTCGTATTTCTATGACATCTGTTATACGTTCATTCTGGCAACAGTCCAGTCCATCATTCCATTTGTGTTTTCACAGAATGACGGAGAATTGAAATGGTTAATCAGTCCAGACTGACAGCAGAATGATAATTACGACACCGTTTGACCAGAGAACGCAACAGTCTTGTAGTCATCTGAATTATACTTTTCTTCAGCTCTTTATAATTTGGTCGCAATACGTTTATCTTTTTACATCATACAGTATTATACAGTAGCCTCAGGTTTGGTTTCTTCTTATATCAGTTTTCTGCTTTTCAAAACCGACTGACGAATTTTATCTTAAACTAGCTGACCCGGCAAACGTTGTTTTGTCATATAATTTTTTTAAAAATAAGGGTGGACAACCCTTACTACTAAGGGGTATCAAAAACAGATGTTGGCCGATGCTCAGACCTACTAAATATGCTTACAAAAGTTCATGAGAATCGGTGAAGCCGTTTCGGAGGAGTACGGGAACGAACATTGTGACACAAGAATTCTATATATTAGATATTTAATTTTCATCAGTCCAGACCATCAATTTATAAGTCCGAGTTCTATGCGATAATTAACTCGTCATTCTGACCAAAATGATTGACTGAACTGACACCAGAATTAACGTGCCAACAAAAGCCTATGATTTCAAAGCACCGAGTAGATTTTAACTGGAAAATAGTCGGAATGGCTTATTCAAAGTTATCTAGTCGTTAGTGTACGAGAAAGGGCTTATCATATAGTATCGATGGCAGTCAGCTAGTACCTTTGTATGGATCAAATTTGCAACTGAATTTTAAACTAGTTTATTCTTTTTTCACCTTCAAAAGGTACCCGACGCTGTGGGAGCGACGCGGGTTATATGGGATTCTTACCGCACTAAAACCTCCCCGGTGATGGTCCTCAGCGCTGAGATCGAGATATACCGTAGGCCTATTCTGGTCCTGGGACTACAGGGATAAAACTAGTTTATTCTAATTGTTGGATTAGGATAAACTAGCGATATATTGCATACTAGGATAGTTTGAATGACAATGCATTATGAACTTAGTCACGTCATTTCAATATACTATAATGATATAGGTATTAAATTTTCTAAATAACAAACGTTTTCTGAGAAGTTTTAGGAAAACTAAAAATACGTTACTAAGTTCTATTATATTTTTGCTACAATATATATTTTCAATATAAACTTTATTTTTAATACTAGTTCAGCCGGCGAACTTCGTTGCGCCTAAAAGTCAAAAATCTGAATTCATCCGAATGTATCCACTATATTATACATGTATTAAACATAAAAACCTTGCTCTTGAATCACTCTATCTATTAAAAAACTGAATTAAAATCTGTAGCGTAGTTTTAAAGATCTGAGCATACATAGGGACAGGCAGCGAGAAGCGAGTTTGTTTTATACTATGTAGTGACTAATAAAAGCTTAAAAATGACCTAATAAGTTCTTATTATGAGAGAAAGCCCGTATTTTAGGAGTATACTTGTTATATGTGTCGGTGGGAAATAAAATCTTTCGTGGATCGACTACTTGAATAACATAACTAGATTTTAATTATAGACAAAAAATAAGGTTTTTTGAGGAAAGAACTTTTGGGGTCTCTCAATAACCTAATTAGTATCTTGTCTGAAATGGAAGCCATATTTTTTCTTTGCGTGTAATATACAATTTTGAATATTGAGGCTAATTTGAATAGGTAATATTGAGATAAGTATAGCCAATTTTAGAATTTTAGCAGGCTTCAAGCATCTTATCTTAACATCGAATTTTTTTTTTATCTAATTGAAGTAGCAACCGAGCAAGCAGTCCACCACATGGCAAGTGGTCACTGCCGCACATGGCCATCTGCAAGCAATGTCAATCACAGATGCGTTGTTACTGTCGAGGGATATGATGGTCGCCTCATATAGAAGTGTGCCGGCAACCACACCCTTCCATTGAAACATAAGAAATGCTTCACGCCGAAAATAGGTGTGGCGTTGGTACTTCCCCGGTCGAACTACACTGATTCTACCACCTCAAAGATTTTTACCTAGTATTAATGTACTATAAATATGAATTATAAAAATGTTATATATGCAAAACGAATTGCGAGAAGTTGCCAGATAGGATTTAAATGTATTATTCCCACGCTTGGATTAAATAATAACTAAAAAACGCAGAGATTATGTTTTAATGAATATAGTTGAAATAATAGAAATAAAATAAAATACCCTTCAACATGACATATATGACCACGCTTCCAGTCCTAGGGTTATTTTGAATATTATCGTTAACTAAAAATGAGTAAAATATGAATTGTATTGTTATTCATACACAACAGCGTTATGTAGGCACTAAAAATGTATAAATAATTATTTTATATGTATAACATCTAATTGATATTATTAGTTGACCCGGCGAACTTAGTTCCACCTAAAAGTTAAAAACCTAAAATTATCAGTGTTCCTCCACTATATTATGCATGTATTATACATAAAAACCTTCCTTTTGAATCACTCTATCTATTAAAAAGAAACTGCATTAAAATCCGTAGCGTAATTTTAAAGATCTAGATCTATTTATCCACATTTAGGCAAAAGGAGTACAAGTTGCCCGTCTACCAGGTGGACCGATGACCTGAAGAAGACAGCGGGAAACCGTTGGATTCAGAGGGCACAGGACCGGTTGGAGTGGCGCCATTTAGGGGAGGCCTATGTTCAGCAGTGGACGCCAAAAGGCTGATGGATAAAGCATACATACACAGGGACAGACAGCGCAAAGCGACATTTTTTTATGCTATGCAGTGTTTTTTTAGCTAAGTAAATGTAAGTGAATACGACTATTAATACTTTCACATCTCCCGCAGTGGTTGAACACTCCCGCCCGCGCGTGTGCTCGTTGCCCGAGAAGCCTTACAACCCTCGAGTGTCGGACGATCTCTACAGGCTCCGGACCTTCTCCATCACGACCAAGGGAGGCGTTGTCAACTGCGGAGACTCTATATGTAATCGACGTAGCCGGTCCAATACTTCTGTCAACTCTACTAATAGCAGGTAAGCCATAGGCTTTGATTTATTTATACGCTTTCTACACTTTATACACTTATAACCCTGCACTAGGATTTTTTCCTGTGTCGTGGGTACCATGGACACACACAAGACGAATACACAAACATCCAGATCCAGAACATGAATCTAAACTCATTCAAATAGAGAATGCCATCAGGCATTAAGTTTGCCCTATTGTAACTTTCTGTAAATGTGCAATAAATATATAAATAAATAAATAAATAAATACCTGTCTGGCCGGGAATCGAACCCGGGACCCATTGCACGTCAGACCGGTATGGTAACCGCTCCGCCAAGCGGGTCGTAGATTTAGATCTTATGGTTTTGTCTCCAACAACGTCACTTTAGGTTAAGTTCAGGTTTCAAGGAGGTAGAAGAGACAGATTTATTATTTTAGTTGTTGTATGTCTTTATTAGTTGTCCAGAGTAGTGGTCCATTCGTGGCAAATATCCATATTGTTTATGGGACAAAATTCGCATTAGCATCACATGAACTGATATCATAGTGAACTGATGACCTGAAGAAGGCGGCGGGAATCGCAGTGATGCCTATTAGGAGAACCTTACTCAAAAGGTTAATGGATGAAAAGAACTAGATATAAGTTTACTATTCGTATTGAAATTGTGAAATACAATATTTTTTATGAATTGAGTCTTCTTTATACAATATAAGGAATATTTTGTATAAGTCCGCTTTAGAAATAGAAATAAAAAAGTAGCTTTGAGTAAAATATCATGCCTATAATATACTTCTTGTAGAAGATCCATAAACTAAACAACTGACCTAAAATTAGCTTTACTAGTCACTAGGGGTGTGCGAATAATTCGAAGTTACGAATTATTCGTTCCGAATCGAATATTAATATTCGATTCGAAACTAGAATCGAATAATCCGAACTTTCGAATATTCGAAAGTCCCCGAATTATTCGAAAAAGTTCGAATAATTCGAAACATTCGAACTATTCGAAAAGTTTCGAATAATTCGACAAAGGTCACGGCTACTTTGTGCCTAATTGTCGATAGATCATTACAGTTGCAATAGTCTAATGATAAATAAATTAAAAATATATTCTTAAAATACCGTATGTTTTATTTCTAGGCAGAACTCAAGAAAAATGATACAGTCTATGAGTTTTTTTTTTATTTCTGGTTTTCACGACAACTTCGCGCCATTTTCTCGGCAGTGCTGCCCTTTAAGCAATATTTGCCCAATTTTTTACGAATTTTGAATCTTATAAGAATTTTCTGAAATATATTGTAGATAAATTATATTTTTACAAGCTTTCGATTAACTTGCAACGTATGTATGTTTGTCGGGGTGGAATCTTGCGACTGAATTTTTAAGCAGTTATCTTTAATCAATTGAGCTGAAATTTGGTATATACCTTACGCTAATATATAATAATCTTTAGATGACGATTAATATTAGTAATTCCAATAAAGCAGATGATCCAAAATGGCGGACTAGTTACTTTTCCTGCACTGACCCAGTCTGGGTGTCAAATGAAACGGCTTAATTTGTAGCATACAATAAACTACAAATCCAAGATGGTTGTCATCAAAAATGTGGAAGATTACATACTTTCGTGCAACCCACGTAACATGGGTATCAAAAGGAAGGGCTTAATTTTTACAATACGAAACACTACAAAAAAATCAAATCCAAGATGGCTGTCATGGAAACACCGGAAAATTACATATTTTTGTATGATCCGCCCAATATTGGTATCTAATAGAAGGGCTTAATTTGTAGAATACAATAAAAAACAAAACATTAAATGCTTGATGGCTGGCTGCCTTTAAAAAAATTGGAAAGTCAAAATTTTTTGTCCAACACACCCAGTATGAGTATGAAATGAGAGGCCTTAGTTTGTAGAATACAATACACTTGGAAAAAAAAAATCAAGTCCAAGATGGTCACCCTCAGAAAATTGAACGATTACATATTTTAGTGCTACCCTCCCTATAATAAAGTAGGTATGAAACGTAAGAGTATTACGGCTAAAAATAAGAAAATAAATTATTTTTTAATATTTTTTTTGTACTCTTAATAATATTTTGTGATTTTTTTGTAATTTATTGATTCCTATAATTATCTTTATTTAAATATATGCAATTACGTAATTTAAATTTATTATTGACATGGTAGCAACACTGTGAGTTGTTGAAGTATTTTGCAGTACGAATTATTATTTTTTTAAATACCTGAGATAACCTATAAAGGGACTTCTTTTTCAGCATAAATATAATTCATCATGGTTCTTTATTATCAGATTCTACAATTATAATAGTGAAATATTTTCTAAAAATTATAGAAGTTTGGGGTTAAACTTAAAAACCCGTGCTTAGATTTTACTCATAATTTTTATCATTACAATCTAATAAATAATTTACAATTATTATCAACATTATAACTGTTTAAAATAAGTAATAAATATTTTAAACTTACGTTTTATTAAAAAGTTACATTAATAAATAATCTCTTACATCGTACAATACATATATGTAGGATGTTTAATTTAGATATCTTGCTGTTAAAAGAAAAAAAAATGTCTATGTTATTAAGTTAAGTTAATTAAAAAGTAGTCATCAGTGGTCATGAAGACAACAATAAATTCCCGCCTTTCGAAATTTCGAGATTCGAACATTGACGAACTATTCGAAATTTTTCGAATATTCGAAGTTTATCGAATTATTCGATTGCATTCGAATTTGCGTCGAATGCCGAATTATTCGAAAGTTCGAACTATTCAATTCGAATTTCGAATCGAATATTAACATTCGATTCGATTCGATTCGAACGGTATTCGCACACCTGTACTAGTCACCCGTCGCAACGGTTAAAATTCGAACGTAATTTAAATTAAAAAACTAAACTTCATATTGTCTAAAGTAGCGCCAATATTTCTCTAATTTTAATTAAAGTTAATTTGAACGTATCCGTTAGAGGTAAAAAGAGGTTTATTAACTAAGCCGTATTTAAAAGCAATAGCGCGTATTTTGACTAAGACATCTGACATTTTTGACGTTATGTGTTTTCGTAGTAAGACATTGAATGTTCTATTTCGTTTATGTGTTTGTGTCAAATACAAGGTAGTGAGTGTAATATGTTTTTAGTTTATTTTGTGTATATGTTTATGCATTATTTGGAAAAAAAAATAGCATTGCGCAATCCGTCTCTACATCAACTATAACCGTGGGTAATTTCATACTCCTCCGCCTGCGGCAAGTATCTTAAAAACGAATCACAAATTTTTGCTTCACGTATATATAGATTTTTCTGTATCTCTTATCGTCAATTTTAATGTTGACTACAATTATCACGACTAATAGGACATTTAAGCGCCTTAGACGTCTACAGGTAAAATAATTATAATTTTGTATATAGAAAATTGGGTATTTTCAATAGCTCTCAACTCAAATGGCGCGGGCGTAAATATTCTCTTGTACAAAATGCCAAATTATTAATAGAATTTATAAAAGTGAAGACATGAGAGCCTGTCTGTGATTTTGAAATAGATATTATTTCAAAAGCTCACGAAGGTATTTTACGTAAGTAGAAGTTATTAAAACTGCGCCCGAACTACTTATTATTTTGATCAATTAATTTCATTATAATTTGACTCTCGCAACGTACACTATCGAATCTACAAATTGACTACTTTCCAGGAGAACGATTTGAAGTTGTATTTTTCGATTATATTCCGTGCTTAAATAGTGCAGAATCAATAATGTTCATTTCGAAATTAGGTTAAATATTGGTCAAATTTTTTTTTCTTTAAGTTATATAAATAGTACGCTATTATGTTATTTTTAGAGCAAAACGAAAAACACGTTTTTGCAGTTTCGATGATGTACGTTGCGAGAGTCGAATTTTGGGTGTAAAATAAAAAAAAAATAAGCACAAAATACACCCGACGTCTGAGCCACAAAAAAGTAAAAAATAATTTAAATACATGTTGGTTTAGAGCATACACAGTACTTAGTACAAAGTCTCAAAGTCGGCGCTCGCCATATTTCGCTGGATCACGACGAAACTACATGTGTCAATGAGCGCCGACTTCGGAACTATGTACTAAGTACTTTGTATGCTCTAAACCAACATGTATTTAAATTATTTAATCTAATTTAATTAATTAAGTTAAATTTCATTACATATGCCACAGACTTATTTTATGAGCTCAATTACCTCATAGGAGTCTATTTTTTTTTTATTTGACTGAAGTAGCAAACGAGCATGGATTCCACCTGATGGTAAGTGGTCACTGCCGCCCATGGACATCTGTAATCAACTTCATACAGAACATGGGTTCCATCTGAAGTGAATCACAGATGCGTTGCTACTCCCGAGGACTATGATGGTCGCCTCATGTGAAAGTGTGCCGGCAACCACACTCTTCTATCGAAACGCAAGAACTGCTTCACGCTAGAAATATTTTCATGGTAAACGTGACCAGAGCAGACGAAACCGCGGGCATAAGCTAGTAAAGAATAAATAGCAACCCTAGTCGTAGACCCCTCTAGAGGTCCCTGATTGTATAATGGCCGTGCCGAGTATCTCGCTCAAAACTACGGTAATTACATTCAGTTTGATTGACTTCACATTGTTTTCGAACTGTAATTGTACTCGTGTATGACTAAAACCTTTTGTATTTAACGCAAGATAATGAAATGAAAAGATAATTGATCTTATATCGGTCACTATAATTTCGATGAGCATAATAAACAATGTCGTATATGTGGATTTACGTACATGTAGCGCATGTTATGTACATGCTTCATACACTAAATTTAACCCATTATAATACTATGAAGGAAGAAATCAAGATATAATTATGGCAAAGAAAATAAACATAATTTCAAGTAGTATAACGGTCAGTGCCGCGAAAATGGATCTATTTAAAGGTTATTAATTACTATATAGTTAAAAGGAAGCCTGTATTAAAGGTCCACCAATTCGCACTTGGCCAGCGCGGTGGACTACGGCCTAAAACTCTCTCATTCTGAGAGAAGACCAATTAAATTAGTTCTTATAGTTAGAGTCGATTATCGTCTTATAGTCTGTCGATTTCCCGGAGTTAGAGTCCATTAAACATTTATTTATTTATTTTATTTTATAAACATCGTTTAAGGTAGTCCTTAATGGTAAATGTTTAACCACCTTTCGGGGTAAAATGTAGATAATATTTTCTTTGTGGGTGCTTAGATCTTTGTAACCCACTAAGAATATATTGTCCTAAGGACATAGTATACTAATTATTATATAAGGACTAGGATACTATTGTCCAAATATCAGGCTTTTTGCTTATGCACTATAAACTTTACCCCTTGGGGGAAAAAAATAAAAATCCTTTCTTAGCTCGAGTCCAACTTCCTATCACAAACTGTTTCTATCCAAATTTCAGGGTTCTAGCTATAGTAGTTTATACTTTGCGATTAATAATCAGAAGCGTATTTTCATCTTTATTTACAGATGTAACTGACAACCCTGT
Organism: Spicauda simplicius; assembly: GCA_949699795.1. Lineage (NCBI taxonomy): Eukaryota > Metazoa > Arthropoda > Insecta > Lepidoptera > Hesperiidae > Spicauda > Spicauda simplicius. Next base: position 9,625,615 of record OX453080.1, on the reverse strand, counting down.
TCTTAGACTCCACTTGCCTGATTGAATGACGTACCAAGAGCCTTGCTCCAAACGATATTACGTTCTACTTCATCGACTTGCTATTGTTCCTCTAATTGGGAGATGGACCCTCTATTAAGTAAGGCAAACGTACTACATTATGGCGTTTGTCTTTCTCACACGTACAATCGCAATTCTCAGTGTATCTTATTAAACACTAGCTGACCCGGCAAACTTCGTTTCGCGTAAAAGTCAAAAATCTAAAATTGTCAGTGTTTTCTCCAGTATATTATGCATGTATTTTACATAAAAACCTTCCTCTTGAATCACTCTATCTATTAAAAAAACTGCATTAAGCGTAGCGTAATTTGAAAGATCTAAGCATACATAGGGATAGACAGCGGGAAGCGACTTTGTTTTATACTATGTAGTGAAGTATCCTTTTTATTCAAATGTCAGGCAAGCTTATCTTTTTTTTATCTCTTATCTTTTTTCATCGTGTCAAAAACAAGATAGTAAAAAGAACAAGCCCGAGTTTTTTGCTGCATCTTCTCAGTTGTGGTCGTGTGAGTGCATTCACAAGCCTGTACGAGACAAAGTCATTTCAAGTAGATAGCTACTATTTAATTTCATTTAATTTTATTTGATCACAATGTTAAACATTGTTTCCATTAATTCTTAAGCTGTTCAATCCATTGTTCTTGACAGGTTTCCTCCAAAGAAGCTTAACCACAGTCCTTTTTATGTTAATTAGGGGAACTTTTTTTAGGCATATTTCTATTCCGGCTATTTCTGCTTTCGGGATACTTTTAACAGGCATTCGATTTAGTCCGTAAAATAAAAACGCTTTTGTATACAATTATAGTTCAGTCTTATATCGATTCCGCGATGGCTGGCAGAAGCGTCAAAAATGTCAGATGTCTTTGTCAAAATACCCGCTATTGCTTTTAAATGCATCTTAGTTAATTAAAACTATTTTTACCTTAAAATGATATGTTTAAAATAACTTGAAAATGAATATGGAAATATTTGTGCTACTTTGGACAATATGAAGTTTAGTTTTTGAGTTAAATTACGGTCGAATTTCGACCGTTGCGACGGGTGCGACGGCGAAAATACTATACATTTCTTTTACTGACAATTCAATTGAATTTATACAAGTCATTGCAAAGTGATATTTGTGAGCTGAACTATAACTAAAATGTGACGCTTCAGTTTCGACGATTAAGTTTGTCAGGCAGAGGTAGGGACAGTAATTGTTTTGCTTGAGGAAACCGCATTTCTGGTCAGGAGTTATTTCGGACAATATAGATATGTTACAGGGAGTGTATTTATTTGGTGAAGAGGTTATTGACCTTTTTCATTATATTGGACGTTTGAGACATACGCACATTATCGGTAATCATTACATAGTATAAAACAGAGTCGCTTCGCGCTGTCTGTCCCCGTGTATGCTTAGATCTTCGAAACTACGCTACTGATTTTAATGTAGTTTATTTTAATAGATAGATTGAATCAAAAGGAAGGTTTTTATGTATAATACATGCAGAATAGTGAAAGAACAGATAATTTCATATTTTTGACTTCTAGGTGAAACGAAGTTTCGCATCCTGTAGTTCCGGGACCAGAATAGGACTACGGCATCCCCTGCCTGTCGTAAAAGACGACTAAAAGGGGCTTCCGGGGTTGCGAGCTGCTAGAGTGGGAGCTCGAACCGTTCAGTCAGGTGATCCCGGGAAGGACGGCGGTACGTGTGGTCGCATACCGACGTAAAGACTAGACGGAGCGGTGGGCCCAGCCGCCCATCTGGGAGGAGCCCGATGGGGCAACGCGCTCGGAGGATTCCGGTTGAAGTCGTTTCGAGATCCCGGAGTCCTCCTTTTTAGCGCCGAGAACGGCCACCGGGGGGTTTTAGTGCGGTAAAAATCCCACATAACCCTGCGTCGCTCCCACGGCGTCGGGTACCTTTTGAAGGTTTCCCCCTCCAAAACAAAAAAAAAGGTGAAACGAAGTTTGCCGGGTCAGCTAGTTAACTATATGGTGGTGTAATTTAAAGTAAACAAGACCTTTTTATTGTTTTAAGGAAATACATCCTTAACATTATGAAGTGTAATTAAATTATTTGGATAGGGCTGGTAAAATTTCATTTATTTTATGTATAAATATGTATTAATTAAAATATTTTTTTTAAAGTTTTAAATTTGAATAATATCATGTAAAATAAATTTTAATTTTATAGACCCCTTAAAATGTAGTTATGATTAAAAAATTGTAATATGTAATGATGATGATTCTGGTTTTGGTGATGATTGAATGTCAGGCCTACAAATAATCTAGTCTAAATGTAAATATACTTTATCGGAATGAAAAATTTAATCTAGTTTGAATCAAAATAAACTTGATATCCTCAGGGTTAATTAACTTTTATAATCAGATAAAATTCTCATTTGTTTTACAAAGTTCATAAAAACTGTTACAGAACGGAACATAGTTAATTAATAAACATAATTTACCACTTATGAAACATTTATAACGACCTGCAACTGTCAGCTTTAAGCAATTTTAAATGGGATACAAAGGTATTTTTCAGTTCATGTATCCAGAAAACTGGATAGATATTTGGAAAATATTGTAGTTTTTCCTTTTTTCATTCACTAAAAACTAATTGTATTTTGAATTTGAAGCTTCTATGCCTGCTAGAAGTACCTTAGATTTTTGATGATCAGTGAGTGAGTGAGTGAGTGACAAAATTAAGGAACTTTAACTCGTAACTCTTAAACTACTGGTTAAAAATGTACGTGACGAATAGATAATCACTTTCCTTTGGGAAGTCGGTTAAAAATTGATTTAAATTAAAAATATACCGTGTTCATCCAATGTTTTCTTGGATATTAAAATTTTGAGCTTCTACTTTTTTCCAGAACTAAGTTACAGGGGTTTGAAAATGGCCCGAATTGCTTCGACAAAAGTATTGTACGGCCGTGCCGCTTTTTTGCTCAACTGTGGCGTGCTGCTGCTTTTTTGCTCAACTGTGGCGGGGGCACTTTCGCGCCTCCAGATATGAAATGTAATTGGAATCGACTCTGTTGTTACAGTAACATAGGCTATGTACTTTTAATATTTCGTCCTTGCGATGAGAGAAAAGAGGGGAGTGTTATTATTTGAAAAATTGAAAAGCGTCAAACTAAATAAATTATATGGTAAACTTGACAGCTTATAATTATTCAAATAAAACTGAACGCAACGCTCGTTATTAAGCAAAACATAAGCATTTTGTCGGAATAAAATTCAACAAAACTAGGTATCTACTTGTTATCGCTCGAAGCTAACATAAGAGGAAAATTTTTCGGCGCCCTCAGAGACCTTGTAACCTACAAATTTAGCAGTTTCTAACAATGCCTACAACCAAGCGAGTGGGCGAGTATTTTCTTAATAAAATCTTATTTATACTTGCTATGATATTTTTGTCAAAGGTATCCCTTAATTAAGGCAGTGGGTGTCTTTTGAGATACTATCTATAAGGACTCTTTGAATTAATTTGAAGTTCTACTTATACCGTGCTACATTTAATTATATTTATAAAAGCAAGTAGCGTTATACATAATAAACCGTTATACATATACCTATTTAAAACTACCTATTTAAACCTATTTAATTTCAAAATTCATTGAATTCATGTCAATTAATTTTGGAATTAAAATTAAATATTAATTATGTTAGACTTAAATATAAATGGCAACATATACCATAAGCTAACAATAGGATAACATTAGGATTCGAACCTCGGACCTTCCATTGCGAGGCCACGGACTATTGCGCTGTTTCCTCTTACAGAAGATTACACACAACATTAATTGACGAAGACAAGGATAAATGTTTACTCAGTTGTTATAAGTCCGAACCAAATGTTATTCAGATTAGTTTGTTGAATGATTACTATGTTGCGTGCGCCCTTTGACCTACATCTTGGCTTTGGCCATATAGATTTAAGAATAAGGGTTAATCAAATGTACACTAGGTTAGGTTTGAAGGAGATTAAGGAATAAAAGGTGGTAGAACGAGTGTAGTTCGACCGGGGAAGTACTACCGCCACACCTATTTCTAGCGTGAAACATTCCTTGCGTTTCGATGAAAAAGGTATAGGCGCGTCACTAAATTGCATGTATAACAAGTTTTTCAAGGTGGTAGAACTAGTGTGGTTCGACCGGGGAAGTACCACCGCCACAACTGTTTCTAGCGTGAAGCATTCTTTGCGTTTTGATAGAAGGGTGTGGTTGCCGGCACACTATCATATGAGGCGTCGTAGTCCTCGGGACTAGCAACGCATCTGTGATTGACTTCAGATGGAACCCATGTTCTGTATGAAGTTGATTACAGATGTTCATGAGCCGCAGTGACCCCTTACCATCAGGTGGACTGCATGCTCGTTTGCTACTTCAGTCAGATGAAAAAATCTTGTTACGCATTTGTTGTTGTTACGTTGTTACGTTTAAATTTAATATACTTGTCCAATGTTCTACAGGTTTTACCACGTCATGTCATTTTACCTAAAATTACTGTGATTTAGTGTTTTGGTTGTCAGAACGTCAACTACGTATAATAATAGCTGACAACTTAAAAGGCAAATAATACATCATTACTGTCCAACACCAAACAAGTGATCATTACCCTAATTTACTTAATGCATATTTTCCGTGTCAACACAGTAAAGCTGTCTTTTAAATAATTACACGTCGTTTATTGACTTTGATTATGTACTCAATTTAGAAAATTGATGTTACAATTAAATTTGCTAGCAAATATTTTGGTGGGTATTCAATGCGCGGTAACAAAATAAATCAACTTTGAAAGGTTGCTTTAGAAATCATACTTCATACTATAATATTATAAAGGCGAAAGTTTGTGAGTGTGTATGTTTGTTACTTCTTCACGTCTAAACGGCTGGAGCGATTTTCATAAAATTTTGTAGGGAGTTAGCTGTTACTCTGGATTAACATATAGGCTACTTTTCACTGTGGGAAAATATCTTATTCCCATGGGACAATCGATTTTTGTTAACGCGGGCGAAGCTGCGGGATTCAACTAGTTATATATAACAACTTGCAAGTGAGAACGTACGTGATTTGACCGTAGAGGTAGAGCCGCACCTACGAAGATTTCTACGGTGTAGCAGTTCTTGCATTTCGGTGGAAGAGTGTAGTTTCCAGCTCAGCTTTATTCGAGGCGATCATCTTAGTCCAAGAGTAGCAACGTCTCTGTGAATGACTTCCGATGGAACTCTTGTTCTATATGCAGTTGCTTTTAAATGACCATGGGCGACAGTAACTGCTTACCGTCAGGTGGTCTGCATACTCGTTTCCTACTTCATTTTATAAAAAAAAATGTGTGCGTGTACTAGCGTACACTCGTAAGAAGTGAAACTTCTTTATGACGTTATTTTTCAAAATAATTTCCTATATGCAACTTTACAGAAATTGGTTAAATAAAGTTAAATTAGATAAAGTTTAATAAAAGGCTTTTATTAAACTTTATCTAATAATCTAATCTATAATAATCTATCTAATATCACGCGTGGTAGGGATAAGAAAAAGATGGCGCGTAACGGAAAAAAAGATGGCGCGTAACAGAAAAAGATGGCACGTAACGAAAAAATGTTACACTAAATTTTTTTCCAACCCCGATAAAGAAGTTCAAAAAACTAGCTGACCCGACGAACTTCGTTTCGCCTAAAAGTAAAAATCTTAAATTATCAGTGTTTCTCTACTATAATAAACATGTGTTATACATAAAAACCTTCCTCTTGAATCACTCATCTTTTAAAAGATGTATTAAAATCCGTAGAGTAGTTTTAAAGATCTAAGCCTACATAGGGACAGAGAGCAAGAAGCGACTTTGTTTTATACTTTGTAGTGATAAGACAAAGTAGTACATACTTTGTCTTTTTTTTTTTTATTTGACTAAAGTAGCAAACGAGCATGCAGTCCACCTGATGGTAAGTGGTCACTGCCGCCCATGGACATCTGCAATCAACTTCATACAGAACATGGGTTCTATCTGAAGTCAATCACAGATGCGTTGTTGCTCCCGAGGACTATGATGGTCGCCTCATATGAAAGTGTGCCGGCAACCACACCCTTCTATCGAAACGCAAGAAATGCTTCACGCTAGAAATAGGTGTGGCGGTGGTACTTCCCCGGTCGAACTACACTGGTTCTACCACCTTGTAAAGTCTACCTTGTAAAGTTGTCTACTAAAGTATATTAAGATGTAGTTTAATTCTAATATTGCTTGTTTCTTAGATACCGTAGATACATAGACATAGACAAACACCGGAGACTGACAGAAATATTAATTCATTTGAATGTCTGCGAACCCACACTCAACTAGGTCATCGATTTTGTTCCTTATTATATACTAATGTCCATTGAATTATTTAGAAGGCCTACAATCTATGAAAACAAAGAAAACGCCTAGCTAGATAACAAAACTAATTAATATAAGAGCCACTACTTCCAATTTGAGGTCATATTTAACCCACACTAAAAACACATCACAAAATAGGAAAAGCTTTCAAAGCTTGTATACAGCTTTTGCTACAAATTTAAGAGCTTTCAAAGCGGTCAACGCAGCCTCTCGGCACTGACAGGCTTTGAGCTAGTCTCGGTGTTGAGTGTAGCGAAAAAATCGGACCTGTCGCTTAAACTTTTTTAAGCTTTTATTTTGTACCATACATAGATACTTTAAAATTCTCTGGATATTACTCCATATTTACCTCCTAAGATATAGGTTTAGGTTTAAAAATCGTTATTATCAAAAAGACTTTGTAAGTCACTTCTGTGAGAGCACTGCGAGCAATGCCTAGGGCCCCCATGCTCAGAGGGCCCGGAAGGGTCGACACTTTTTCTCACATTTAATATCAAAATATGGTAGAGCGCATTATACTTTTCTCGTTGCACGAAAGTAGTCGGGGCCCTTATGGAATGTAAAGAAAGTACGTCATACCTTCTTTATATTCCAAAAGGGCCCCAATGCTTGTGTGCCCAAGGGCCCCAGCATAGTCTAAGACGGCCCTGATTGCGAGCATAATTAAATTTAATATTCATATCTTAAGAAAGAGATGCATTTTAAGACCTTATATATTATTATGTATTAAATTTATTTGTTTAGATACGATTTATAAGTAAACTTAAGCTTAACTGAACTTATAAACCGCAGTTTCATCGTGACCACGATCTATGTAACTGAATCGAAGTATTGACAAAAAGAATTTAAAAGTCGCTTATCGCGAGTACCCTTTATGTATTAAAATTGTACTAGTCGAAGTCAAAAGTGCGTTGTTACCGCTGAGAACTAACTTGGAACACGTCTGATAAGTATGTCACCTTTTTTTTTTGTTTTCAAGGGGGAAACTTTCAAAAAGTACCCGACGTCGTGGAGCGACGCGGGTTATGTGGGTTTCTTACCGCACTAAAACCCCCCCGGTGGCCGACCACGACGCCGCGAAGAGGACTCTGGGAACTGCAATTGACCGCCGCCGGTGTCCTCAGCGTGTGCCCCATCGGGCTCTTCTCTGGTGGGCGTGAACTGCTCACCGCACCTTCTGGTTTTTACGGCAACATGCAACCACACATGCCGCCGTCCTTCCCGGGGTCACTTGACCGGACGGTTCGAGCTCCCACTCTTCGCTCCCGCAACCCCGGAAGCCTCTTTTAGTCGCCTCTTACGACAGGCAGAGGGTACCGTAGTCCTATTCTGGTCCCGAAAGTACAGGGACAAATAAGTATGTCACCTTACCACACTCCTTAATCCACAGCAGTGCAGAATACTGTTATTGTTAACAAGAGATAGGTGTGGCGTTGGTGCTTACAGAGTATAACCATGGAGGGCTCTTTTTTATCCGATTGAAGAAAGAACCGAGGACTGCGTGAGTCCACCTGATATTAAGTGGTCACTGCCGCCTATGTACATCTGTAAGCAACTTCACAGTTTGCTTCAAGATGGTCAACTTCACAAGAACATGAAATCTAAAGACAAATACTAATGCTTTGCTACTCCCGACGACAAGAGTGCTCGCTTCGTTCAAAGAGGCAACCACATCCTTTCACCGAAACGCAAGGACAGCTTTACGGTAAAAATAGGTGACCCTCTCCCGTCCTTCTTTCTATACTCTGGTCCTACCACTGGTTTTTTTTTTATAATTTATAGGCAGTCATTTGATCGCAACCGATAGTAAGTGATGATGCGGTCGAAGATGTAACAAGCCTAGAAACAGCCCATTCACTCTGGTCTTGAAGAGGTCCAAATTGTACCTTATCGTTATTATCTTGGTTTATTTATCTTGGTTCTGCCAGTCTATAGGAAATACTCCTTTAACCTAATTACTTAGAAACAAGCAGGAGCAGTGATAGCCTAATGCTTGAAACTTGCCCTCTCAATCGGGAGGTCCGAGGTTCAAACCCAGGCACGCACCACTGATTTATGTGCGTATTATACATTAATTATCACTGCTTTTCGGTGAAGGAAAACATCGCGAGGAAACCTACACACCCGAGAGTTCTTTAAAAAAAAAAAGTTCTCGGAGGTGTGTGAAGTCCACCAATTCGCACTTGGCCAGCACGGTGGACTATGGCCTAAACTCTCTCATTCTGAGAGAAGACCCGTGCCCAGCAGTGGGACAATAAGGGGTTGACGACACACTTAGAAACAAAAAAAAACACGTTAATAACCTTACAATAGAAATATGGAGCTACGCATTATAGCAAACGGCAATCCTTTTGACAACACGGGCTACATAATAAGTACGTGTGGGAATGACGGACCCCATTTTTCAACAAAATAAAGGTCGTCAATACTACACAGGCAGATAAAGTCGCTACATTTTTAGAAAAAAAAAAAAGGATCGTCGAGAATTCAGTGTCGTAACAATTTCGTATTTTCTTAAAAAGCACACACACTTTCTACACTCATAGCCCCACACTAGAATTTTCTCCTGTGTCGTGGGTACCATGGACACATATAAGACGAATACACAAACACCCAGACACAAAGCATGAATCTAAACTCATCATTGAGA